>JAWZYV010008951.1:0-738573 GCA_038373885.1 Cheiracanthium punctorium | reverse complement strand
TACTGTGTATCATACTTTTTGGTAATTTACTGCTCATCATATAAAATTAATTCTGAAACTGCTAAATGTTGAATTCTCACATTTGTGTACTATATCTGTAAGCATTTTCCTCCAGACTGTTCCTTTCCAGTTTTTAATATAGATTGGCAATACTATGCTAATATTTTTATTTTTTTTAATGAACATTTATTTGAAGTTATAGTTTTCTATTGATTTAAATGACCTATGTCCATGCTAATTATGAAAAGTAGCATTTACATTTAGATATTTTTTTTAATTACATTTAAATAAAGTTCACTGCAGTTATGATATCCTGATGTTCTGCACTCTGTAATTTTTAGGTTATATATATATATATTTTAAACCTGTTTTAGATAGGACCCAAGAATGATAGCAAATATTTGTAAATTAATTGCCTATCAATTAGTGTATTGTAATAAAAAAATAATATTTAAAAGAATTAAACCTATGCAAATATTTGAGTTAAAGGTATTCCTGAACCTGAATCATAAAATAATTAATTTAATCGCCCCCTCTTTAAGTTTTGTTTGGTGCATTCAAATATAATTTGAATGCTTGAGATATAATTTTGTTTTAAAAAATTATTATATTTTTATTTGTTGTTTTCACTTCTGGTCTCTCTCAAGTTTATATGTGAGCAGTAAAGATATTATAGTATTTCATTGCTTTATTTTCAGCTCAAGTATCCAGTCTGATTTGAAAAAATACTTGCAATGCAATTTGTATATTTAATTTTTTTTCTCCCCTTAAGCCTCTCTCATCATTCTCGCCGATGTCTGTTGCAGTCGTTTATGTTAAATATGATTTTTCATGGCTGTCACATGGCAGCTAAGTCAATGTTTGTGTTCTATTTCTTTGTATTCTTACATTATTTACAAAATGTAAATTTTGAGATACATAATAAAACTATTAAAAATGTTATCTTAATGTTATTCTGCTTCAGCCATCATAACCTTTGGAGAGAACATTAGACACTTGTACTTACAAAATGGCATCGTATTTTCATTTGTTTGTTCTAAAAAACACGCTAAAATAAAGACAACTCTTACTTATACAAAAGTGGTTTTGAATTCTATTTAAAAGTTTTAACCCTCTGCTCAATTTTTGGACCAAAATTACAGCAAAAATAATGAAGTAATATAGGGTTGGGTGGAGTAAATAATGTCAGAGGCTAATTACAACCAGTAAAATTTTAAAAAATCTACAAATACTAAACTTTTGCAGGTATTTTGCATAAAATTTATAATTAATGACTATGTCATTTTATCTCTCAACACCCTTTATTGAAAAATGTGTCCCAAAAATGCAACATAAAAGTATGTGACATAATTTTACATGTATTTAAATACTATTAGTTCACAACAGCTTTAATCTAGTGTTACAATATTTCGTAAGCTGTAGAATACGCATCCCATGTATTTTTCTATAAATAGGTTACACTCCTAAAAATTTCAACATAGGGTTACCAGGCGAAATAGGCGAAAGATGAGCGATAAAATGACAGAGTCAATTAATATCGTTTTAATATGGCAATAATGAAACTAAAAATTTAGGGGGGGGGGTCAGGGGGATCTCCCCCTGACGAGGCTGAAACAGCCGAGTTTTCTTTTTTTCATGACAACACTACACAATTCCCTTTTGAAAATTTACTTGGAAGATTACAAATCCGTTATTGTTTTTGTATTAGTGATTCTTTGAAACATAATGCCACACCATTTGTTGTTTCCAAAGATTACTTGTCGATAATTTTAAGATACTGTGTCCTCGGTTGAAAAAGCAATATAAATGTACCTCTGTCAGATCATCTCCTCGATACAAGAAAGTAAAAAATATATACATTAATGTCATTGTGAAGATTTTTGTATTCAGGGTATCTACCAGTCAGGAAAATGAGAAATAGGTCAGGAAAAGCCTGAAAAATGCTAAATGGGTCAGAAAAATTCTCCAAAATTATCAATTTTCCTTTGTCTAAACTTTTTATTTTTTTTTTAAATCTTTCCGGTGTCCAGAGAGTGAAAAATGCTGATTAAGATGATTTATGTTTAAATAGAAAGAATGATTCAGAATGTTTGTAGGGTATGTGATGCTCACACCGGTTTCATATTCTGTGGTGTGGTGTTTCTTGAGGCAGAAAAGCCAAAAAACTATGACAAGTGATAAAATGTAGAAAATTTCACTAGTATTGCTCTTTATTCTTGCAGATTTGAAGTATAGTAAACTAAAAGATAAAGCTTGAAAATTCAGTATCTGCATTTAATATCCACATTTAGATATATCACTTAAGTAGTATTGGCCACTACTGGTTAAATCTGAACTACTATAGAATCTTTTCGACTCATAGTGAACTTGAAACTCATAGTAATTTTTTTTTCTATCTAACTTAACGGTTTGGTACTATTCGGCACGGCCGATTCAGCACGAAACTCATTTTTACTTTAAATAATGTATAAAAATAAAGATTATCTTTTTTTAAAAACTATTTTAATTCCGTAAAATACAATATAATCAGTGCTGGCCCCTTTGCGAGACCCCAAAAAAATCAGTGGGTCTGGCCATCGCTTCAGGAGGCCCCCTTAAAAATATGCTAATGCTGGCCCTTTGCAAGACCCCCCCCCCCAAAAAAAAGGTGGTCTTCTGGCCATCGCCTCAAGTGGCCCCCTCGAAAATATGCAAATGCTGGCCCCTTTGCGAGAGAAGTTGAAGCACTTTAAATTATACAAATTTTTATTCATCACAATTTTTTTGTTCATGCATGAGAAACACAGATTTTCACCGAGAAGGCTGCGTCAAAATGAGTTTTGCGCCGAATAGTCCCATCCCGCTAACTTAAGTACATCAATAATTGTATTACTGCTGAAAATTTATTTCAAGTAAATTGTAGAAAAATATTACAATATAAAAAGGGGGTTATACTGTTGGGGGATTTCCCGAAGTAAACTGCATCTATGGTCAAGGAATTTTTTCTGGAAGCTCCCAAAAGTCAGAAAATTGACTCGGAAATTTAGTAGACACCCTGAGTATGAGGCTGAATGGCACTTTGTAACAGTACCACAGAAAAGGGCCATGTGATGGCATATTGGTGAATCAGTCAAAAGGACTGTTAAAAAAGTATCTTCCACAAACTGAGAACAGCCATGTACTGTCAGCTTCAGATTTGTATAATTTTTGCAGGAAAAAAAAATAACAGCATATTTTTTTTTTTTTTTTTTCCTCTAAACAAACTGGAAAAGAAACAATGCACAGCTTTGTTTCACCTAATTGTAATTTCACTTCCGGTTCGAGAAACATCCCTTTTACTTGAGAATTTGAGGTAGTGAAAATAAACAAAAAATTCCTCTCGTCAAAACTTCTTTGTTTAAAGAAGAAAACCCAGAACATTTACATTACACTAAAATCTTGCATTTGAAAACTGTAAAGGTTGTTTTCTCATATAAGTATTTAAAAATATTTATGTAGTGTTTTTTTTTTTTGCTGTTGGGGGGTTATAAAGTTAATTTTTTCTATTATAATATCTCAAGAATAACTAAAATAAATAAAAAATATGAGTAAAAATAGAACATAGAATGTAATTTCTAAGTACGTACTCTAAAAAATATCTACAAAAAAATTGACATAATCATTGTATAATAACACATAAAAAGGTACTGTACTGGATGATCATTTTGGCCGAACAGATCGTCCAGTGCAATAAATACCTTTTTATGTGTGTTATTATACTAAGTTGTATTTATCTTATCTTTTAACACTAGTTTCTTTTTGACTGTTTTTTGTGTGAACAGTTGTTTAACTTGAGTGATTCAAAGGCTTACTTCTCACTAAGTATTAAAATACACATTTCTCCTCTCCCATCTCAAAGTGCACCGTTAGTGCTTATTATGATAACGTTTTTAGGTTTTCATCACAGTCTCCACACTATGTTCCTATAGAGAATGAATAAGCTGATTTTTCAAAATGTTTTAACTTGGATCAGTTTTTTCTTACAAAGGGGCTATGAAACACAAATCACTTTTTGTAGCCTATAATACATAATAGGCTACAATTTTTTGTAGCATATACAAGCATATTATGCATACAGAAATATAGACTTGCTTCTATGAAGGTTTTAGCCAAATTCTCCTCCACCCCAAAATTTCAGTCGATGCATTAATAATTTTTTACCTGAATTGATTCTGGAGATCAAAGTTGAAAAAATGTTATCGCTACATATCCATCCACCCCTCAGAATTTTTTTTTTGTCTGCAGTCTTGATTATATAAGTCCTTCATTGCTAATTCAGCCCATAAAACGAATCAAAATTGCATTTCAGAAATGAAGATTTGTTCCACAATCCTGCCTTTAATCTTAACATAAATTTATGTTTCATGAGTTGTGTTTCAAACTGTTTCAATGTACACGCATGAAAAATCACTATTCCTTCAAAATGACTCGTGTGTGATCACTCTATTGTTTCAAACAAAATGTCCGCAGCTTTCTGAATGTGTGTCTCGAATGTTGTTTCTATTTCTTCTCTCCTAATGTTAACAAACAGGTACTATATCTTTCAGAAGTAAAAATTTTTAAAAGCAAATAAAAAACAGTTTTGTGTTGTACATAACTCCTACCCATGGTTGTCACAACCTGTAGGGACGTGTCCCCTCCAATATTTTGTCTTAATTGCTAATAAAGATAAGTAAGAGAGAGCACATTTTGGTTATTGTCCTCCTCCCCAATAATCAGCAGCTAGCGATGCTTGTGCTCCTACCAAATTTCATGAAAATCAAAAATGGTTGGCAGGTATATTTGTCGCTTTGTCAAGGAAGTACCTTGCGACCTTTCAGACCAGGAGCCCGCTCGACTTAACGACCACTGATGGCGGCGTCGAACCGTTCTCGCGCCCAATGCTAGAGAATAACAGGCGCAGCCATTGCCATCGCTCAACTTAACTACCATCAAGATGGCAAATGAACATTTCGATCGTCCGCCATCTTGCTGGTAGTTAAGTCGAGCAGTGGCAACGGCTGCATCTTTTTCCAGCATTGGGCAATCTCTCCAGCTGTTCTGGCATTCTTCCATTTTTCAGCAGATGTCAGTGCTGTTAAAAAGAATCGTGACCATTTTTTGATGGGAAAGGACGTGCTTAAAAAGTAAAGGATTCTCGTGGAGCTAGGTCACCTGCAACCATTTTTATAGAAATCAAATCTATTCTTCGTGACTAGGCAACCGTCAAAACGTCAGAGTTGGGTGTTCCCAGAGCGGGAACACTGCGCATTAAAGGGTTAAAGGAGGGCAAAAGGGGCATCCACAAGAGAGGGGGGTCCCCTCACTAGACGTTTTTATGTACAATTTCCTAACAAATACCGAATGATGTGCAAAATTATTTTAAAAAAAATAAAATTCTGACAGTGGAAGACCAGTTTGTCTCGAACAAGAAGTAGACATTATTTTTTGTGTCAATAAAATCGACCTCCACGGGAATCGAACTCTGGACCTCTAGGTTGTGATTTAACGGCGAACTATGGTCGTTGAATTAATTTGTTTGAGAAATAATTACTGGCCACAACTTCTTTGTTGCCCCTGGGCTTCCACACTTCTAAATCCGGCACTGTATTTGATCTAGCTTATAGTTATAAATACAAATTAAACATTAGAATGGCTTAATGTACTAGAATATCCAACTACATCTATTCTAATTTTGAACAATGCCCTCTGCCTTACACTGAGTTTGTTTTTATGTTTTGTATAGTGTATAATTTTATACACTTAGAGCTTCACATCCATGAAATGGGTTGGGTCCAAGTTACCTGGGTAAATGATGCATCTAAAAATCTGATAGAAAGCAATAAAAAGTAGTTTATCAATGCTTGTCTCATTTATTTTGTCTCGTTATATTACACAGTGCATTTCCTTATCTATTGGTTTATCAGTGGAGCATTGTCTATTAATGCAGAACACTACACAGAATACATGCACAAAAGGTATACAATGTGTCAGGTTACATAAATATTTTTCAAAGGAGGATCTGAAAGTTCATCTTACTTTAGGAGAAACATAGGGACCTTGTGCATGCAAGCAATGGTAGAGAAAATATAGAAGAAAAATAAAATGAAATGGACTGCTTTAAAAAAAAGGGGGGAGGAATAGATTGTCACACAGTTGACAGAGAACAAGGATGAGGGGAGAAGGTTCTGATTAGAAAATGAGCAAAATAAAAATTCGAGCTAAGAAGGGTGTGAACAACGAACAGTGTTCTTTAAAATGTATCTGTGAAAGTCATTCTTCATCATAAAAAATTAATGAGTTAAAATACATAATTATAATATTAATAAAAAACTTAAGAAGCACATTTTTCAAACGCGCCAAACGTTTGAATGTATCGTTGTCAAATTTGGGAGAATTCCGGACGCAATTTAAAAGAAAAATAAAGTGCATCACTATTAATGTAAATCTGCAAGACCCTGTGAAAGAACTTAATATTATTTCTCGCCCCACCAGGGGCCGGGCGCATAGCGCTCTGAACTGAGGTGCCGAGACGGAAGGTGACTGGTTCGAAACCAGGTCGCGTCCGCCGACGTAACCGTTCGGATTTTTCCGTGGTTTCCTCCGAAACTTAGCGTAAATGCGGGTTGGGACCCCTTAGAAAGACCCCCCCTCCACCCATCGGCGTACAGCCCACCTGTCGCTAATCGGCCGTAATTCCACAACTACAGCAATATTATTTCTAAACTGCCTTGGTCCGTATTGTAATCCTTCCATGTACCGGATAGGATTGAAACTACGCAGCATCGCCTGGAAAATTTATCGGATTCATAAAACTATCCTTATTAGCTCTTAGCTAAAAAGTAAAGTCAATATTTGTGAATCAACTCTCTAGATCGAATCCATTTTCTTAAAAAGAAATTTCTAAAGAAACAAATGGCGCCCTTTCTCGTAATACTATTCAGCTATTTATTAAAGTAACATATCTGATAAAAAATTTATATGGATTTTGTGATATACCGATAGCTATTGTTTCTCAGCGGTCAAGTTTGTTCGTATTTAACCCTTTGAGGCGCAACCCTTTCCCAATGCTAGAAAAAGGGCAGCCGTTGCCATCGCTCGACTCAACTACCAACAAGATGGCGGACGATCGAAACGTTCGTCGCGCGCCACAGATCTAGAGACCCTTTGTTTGACGACAGCTGGCTGTGCGGCAACGGCTGCCCTTTTTTCAGCATTCGGCAATCTATCCAGCTTTTCTCGCATTCTTCCATTTTTCAGCAGATGTCAACGCTGTTAAAAATAATCGTGACCATTTTTTTGACGGGAAATGATGTGCTAAAAAGTAAAGGATTCTCGTGGAGCTATGTCACCCACAACTGTTTTTATAGAAATCCAATCTATTCTTCGTGCCTGGCAACCGTCAAAACGTCAGAGTTTGGTGTTCCCAGAGCGGGAACACCGCGCGTTAAAAGGTTAAAGCTACGCTACGCTTGGACGAACTGCTTAGGATGGAGGGCGGGCGCCTTTGCCGGAGGACATTCTTACGCGTATGCACGTTACATCTGGAGAAAAACGACCAAAACTCCAGAGCGTTAGATCGACAGCCGACGAACCCGGGACCTTCACACTTCAGCCGTCTACCATTTTGAGAGATTTATACACTCGGCTATGGCGGGGCCCTTTCTCAGATATGTTTGTTTGTGGATTAAGGCCGATTGACTGCATTAGGGTCTTAGGTCTATAGGGTGCATGACCTCCGTGGGGGACTTTCTATGGGATCCTAGCCCGTATTTACGCGAGGTTTCTGTGAAAACCGCGGAAAACTCCGAACGGCTAGGCCGAAAGGCGCAACCGGAATTTGAACCTGGCACATCCCGCCTTCCAGTTTTAAGAGCAGAACCTCTCAGCCACTGGTGGGGCGACCTTTCTCAGAGGTTAAAGTTGTTGGCTAACTAGGCCGACTCGGGACCCGATTTAGAAAATTCTTGACTGTAGGCACAACTAAGGATGCCCCCCCCCTAACGCTGTTGTAGGCAGCGTGAAATTAAGAAAAGTAAATTACTGTCTGACTGTGCCCTGCTGTCAAAAATCTGCTCTTCCCCCTCCCCCCCCCAAAAAAAAAATGACGGTCGTCTATTATTTTTTATGATGAACTTAAAAAACAAATTCAAGCTGTACATAAAATACCTAAGAATTTACAACTTTTTTAAATCCCTGGTTATAAATGCCACTCTGTCATTGAGCAGATTGGCAACTTGTTTAAAATATTTTTCGAAAAAAATTTGAAAATACATATAAAAATCTGCTATGATAAAATTAAGAAAAACTAAATTGGGATTTTGTTTGTGGATGGGATTTGAAATGGAAAATCAGGCCGACTCTTGTAGTCCGAACCTGGCTTGAAGCTGTAAAAATTTAGAGAAAATCTGATACTTGGGTGCTATCTATTGGAGTTACTTAAAGTTCCTTAACTTTGTTTGTTTACATGCATTTCGGATTTGCGTGCTTGGCCCGAAGTCCGCTTATAAATCCATGTCAGAAGGACAACACAAAGGAGGAGTGCCCTCCGGAGCGGGAAGGGGGGGTCTTTCTAAGGGGTCATAACCAGTATTTAGAGCTAGTTTCGGAAAAAAACACGGAAAACGCCGAACGGTTAAGTCGATAGCCGCGCGATGGGACCCGAATCCTGAACCTTCACACTTCGGCCGTCTACCATTTTCAGTGACATAACCACTGTGCCATGGTGAGGCTCCTTAACTTGAAGCGTTCATACTGCAATAAAACATTCCCATGAATCAGCAGCCCTCTCTGAGAGTGAGAGGCTCAAGTCCCTCATTTTCGAGAAGACCAATAAGAGTGTTCTAATCCAGGTGCATGGAACGGATTGTGTGTTTAATTATTTTTACATAAAATCTTAGTTGGACTATATTCCGTATACGGTGCCTTGTTTACATGTCAATGGTTTGTTTACAAATCATTGGCGAACAATCTGACGCGAGAGTGAGCGATGCACCGCCAACTGCCGGTGGTAGTTGTGACTGGCAACCATAAAGAATACGTGTTTCGTCAGGTTTGGGAATTTGAAATTGTTTGCGTTATTGATGGAAGGGAATGAAATGTGTTATGTTAATATAAGAAAAGAATTTGTGGGTGTTTGTTAGAAATATATACGTTATAAGCCGGTGGGTGTTGGGGACATTTCTGAGCGGTTATTTAGCAAAAAAATAGAGGTAAGTGTTCTTTTTTAACGAATCTTTCGATGTTTAAGGTTTTTAATGTGAATTTTAAATTGATATTTGAAGTGTTTATGTTTTCGTAAGTGCTATTTACGTGCTATTCTAATCATACTGACTTTATAAGAGGTGTACAACTAGGTTGTTTAATCCACCGATGTTTTTTTGAGTTGAAAACGGGCCAGTGTTTGCCCAGTTTACATTAGCTGTACAACTAGGTTGCTTAGTTCACTGTTGTTGTTTTTTTTTAGTTAAAAACGGTCCACTGGTTGCGTAGTTTACATAGCTGTACAACTAGGTTGCTGAATCCACTGAGGTTTTTTTAGTTAAAAACGGGCCACTGGTTGCCTAGTTTAGATAGCTGTACAGCTAGGTTGCTGAATCCACTGAGGTTTTTTTAGTTAAAAACGGGCCACTGGTTGCCTAGTTTAGATAGCTGTACAGCTAGGTTGCTGAATCCACTGAGGTTTTTTTAGTTAAAAACGGGCCACTGGTTGCCTAGTTTAGATAGCTGTACAGCTAGGTTGCTGAATCCACTGAGGTTTTTTTAGTTAAAAACGGACCACTGGTTGCCTAGTTTAGATAGCTGTACAACTAGGTTGCTGAATCCACTGAGGTTTTTTTAGTTAAAAACAGACCACTGGTTGCCTAGTTTAGATAGCTGTACAACTAGGTTGCTGAATCCACTGGGGTTTTTTTAGTTAAAAACGGACCACTGGTTGCCTAGAATGACTAGTAAACATGGCGACAGTCGCTGGAGCTTGGCGGTCGCCAAGCTCCAGCGACTGTCGCCATGTTTACATGGGGTGGGCACCGGCTTGTATGATTTTACCTCTTAGTTTTGTGCTATCTATCAGAGAATTTCTGAATTTAAACACGATCAATTGAAATGCTTATAGGGTATATAAAAGGGGACTATGCATCAGAGGTTTAAGTCGCTGACTCGTAATTCGCAGATCATGAATTCAAGTCGGGCCAAGAGCAACGAAGTTTTTGACCAAATCGAGTCTTCACTATTAATCTTCGATTTTAATTATATTTATGTTGAAATGCTTAGAAAGCAAATAAGACTCCCGAGTGTCAGTCGTTGTAATCGAGAGGTTGAATCTGAAACATCTGGTTTACGACTCGGCTTAGGGCCAATGACATTTTTGCAGAAATGAATGGGCCATTAAATGGAATAGTACAACTCATTTAATTCAAGTGAAATTGTTTGAAATGCTTATGGGACATATAAAAACGCACGGTGAGCTGTGGTGGTCGAGTGGTTAATGTTACTAGTTCTAAACGACTGATTCTCCGAGATCGAAACCAGCTAGCGATTACGGAATTTTCGAAAACAATACGAAGCTAGTGGCTCCATCTATTGGTATCATTGAATATTAATGAACGAAGTGGGATGTTTATAGGACGTACAAAAGCATTTTGTGTATCAGCGGTGGTGGCCAAGAGGTTAGAACAGCTGACATAATTAAACTGATAACTTGAGTTAGAATCCAGCTCGCTGAAATGGACTTTTTTTAAAACTACGACGCTAGTGGCACCATCTATTGGGCACATTGTAGATTAATTGACTAATAAAGGATTGAAATGTGATGTTTATAGGAAGTATAAAAGCATTTCGGTCATCAGCTGTGGTGGTCAAAAGGCTAAAGTCGCTGGTTCTGCAAAGCTCTCTTCTCGCGTTCGGACCCGGTACACAGAAAGCAAATTTTAAATAAGGTACGAATGTAGTGGCTCCATCTGATGTTTATAGGACTGTAGCAGCTTCTCGTTTCAGCCTTTTTAGTCCAGAGGTTAGAATGGCTGAGTTTGCTAAAATGATTGCTTGACTTCGAAACCAGCTCGAAGCGAAATTTTGAAAAATATGCGAAGCTAGTGGCTCCATCTGTTGGACACATTGAATGTCAATTGACTAATAAAATAATGAGATGTGATGTTCATTGACTAATAAGACCTAGAAAAGCAATCTAGCAGCGGCCACCTTGGCCTAGTGGTAGGAGTCAGCGTTCTCGCTCTCCTGAGGCGGCGGGTTCTGTCCCCGTCGGGGCGCAAATGTGTGCGAGTTTGGTGGTTCGGAATCCACGTTAAACTGTAGGTCCCCGTTTCGACTTTTTAGTCCGGAGGTTAGAATGGCCGAGTTTGTTAAAATGATTGCTTGACTTTGAAACTAGCTCGAAGCGGAATTTTGAAAAATATGCGAAGCTAGTGGCTCCATCTGTTGGACACATTGAATGTCAATTGACTAATAAAATAATGAGATGTGATGTTCATTGACTAATAAGACCTAGAAAAGCAATCTAGCAGCGGCCCACTTTGGCCTAGTGGTAGGAGTCAGCGTTCTCGCTCTCCTGAGGCGGCGGGTTCTGTCCCCGTCGGGGCGCAAATGTGTGCGAGTTTGGTGGTTCGGAATCCACGTTAAACTGTAGGTCCCCGTTTCGACTTTTTAGTCCGGAGGTTAGAATGGCTGAGTTTGTTAAAATGATTGCTTGACTTCGAAACTAGCTCGAAGCGGAATTTTGAAAAATATGCGAAGCTAGTGGCTCCATCTGTTGGACACATTGAATGTCAATTGACTAATAAAATAATGAGATGTGATGTTCATTGACTAATAAGACCTAGAAAAGCAATCTAGCAGCGGCCCACCTCGGCCTAGTGGTAGGAGTCAGCGTTCTCGCTCTCCTGAGGCGGCGGGTTCTGTCCCCGTCGGGGCCGAATGTGTGCGAGTTTGGTGGTTCGGAATCCACGTTAAACTGTAGGTCCCCGTTTCGACTTTTTAGTCCGGAGGTTAGAATGGCTGAGTTTGTTAAAATGATTGCTTGACTTCGAAACCAGCTCGAAGCGGAATTTTGAAAAATATGCGAAGCTAGTGGCTCCATCTGTTGGACACATTGAATGTCAATTGACTAATAAAATAATGAGATGTGATGTTCATTGACTAATAAGACCTAGAAAAGCAATCTAGCAGCGGCCCACCTTGGCCTAGTGGTAGGAGTCAGCGTTCTCGCTCTCCTGAGGCGGCGGGTTCTGTCCCCGTCGGGGCGCAAATGTGTGCGAGTTTGGTGGTTCGGAATCCACGTTAAACTGTAGGTCCCCGTTTCGACTTTTTAGTCCGGAGGTTAGAATGGCTGAGTTTGTTAAAATGATTGCTTGACTTCGAAACCAGCTCGAAGCGGAATTTTGAAAAATATGCGAAGCTAGTGGCTCCATCTGTTGGACACATTGAATGTCAATTGACTAATAAAATAATGAGATGTCATGTTCATTGACTAATAAGACCAAGAAAAGCAATCTAGCAGCGGCCCACCTTGGCCTAGTGGTAGGAGTCAGCGTTCTCGCTCTCCTGAGGCGACGGGTTCTGTCCCCGTCGAGGTACAAATGTGTGACGGATGTGTGCGAGTATGGTGGTTCGGAATCCACGTTAAACTGTAGGTCCCTGTTCCGGCATCCTGTCCGGCTACAGTCTTCTCTGTCTCTTTGACTCTCTCTCTCACTTCCTCTTTCTCTACCACGTGCAAAGGAGTGGGGCGGAACCTGCGTGGGATTGATCCGGGGCCGAGACCCCTTCCTTGTATCGGGGTCGAAACTCCGGTCACTCCTCCAGCGCTTCCGCCCTCAGCCTCCTGACCACGGGGTATTTTGCTCCGGGCTGCCTCGGTTAACGAGGTCCAGTATTTTGCCGAAATTTCACTTCCTTTCTACCAAGTTCGCGGAGGTCGATTTTGCAGAGAGTTAACTTCCTTTCCTTTTCGCAGTAGAGAAACGTCGCTGAAAGTGGTGAATGTGAGGAAGTTAACTTTGCGCAAAACGGGTGGTGAAGGAAGTGAAATTTCGGCAAAATACTGGACCTCGTTAACCGAGGCTGCCCGGAGCAAAATACCCCGTGGTCAGGAGGCTGAGGGCGGAAGCGCTGGAGGAGTGACCGGAGTTTCGACCCCGATACAAGGAAGGGGTCTCGGCCCCGGATCAATCCCACGCAGGTTCCGCCCCACTCCTTTGCACGTGGTAGAGAAAGAGGAAGTGAGAGAGAGAGTCAAAGAGACAGAGAAGACTGTAGCCGGACAGGATGCCGGAACAGGGACCTACAGTTTAACGTGGATTCCGAACCACCATACTCGCACACATCCGTCACACATTTGTACCTCGACGGGGACAGAACCCGTCGCCTCAGGAGAGCGAGAACGCTGACTCCTACCACTAGGCCAAGGTGGGCCACGTCCGAAGTTCTTTTCTAAGACCTATAAACATCACATTTTATTCTTTTATTAGTAAATTAATATTCAATGCGTCTAACAGGTGGAGCCACTAGCTTTGCGTTTTTTCAAAAATCCCATTTCAGCTAGCTAAGTTCGAACTCAGGTAATCTTTTTCATAAACTCAGCCGTTCTTACTTCTCTACTACCACGGCTAACAAACGAAAAGCTGGCACAGTCTTATAAACATCACATTTCAGTCTTGTGTTAATCATTTAAAATGAGCCCAACAGATGGAGCCACTAGATTTGTACTTCTTTTTCAAAAATTCCATTTCAGTAAACCGTGTTCGAACGCGAGAAAACAGCCCCGCAGATCCAGCGACTCTAACCTCTCGACTACCGCGGCTGATACCTAAGTGCTTTTATATGTCCTATTAACATCAAATTTCATTATTTTATTAGTAAATTGATAATCAATGAGTCCAACAGATGGTGCCACTAGCGTCGTATTTTTTCAAAAATCTCGCACATGAGCAAGCTGGATTCGAACTCAAGTCAACAATTTCATAACCCAGCCGTCCTAACCTCTTGACTACAAATTCTGATAACCGAAGCGGTTTTATACGTCCTATAAACATTACATTTCATTATTTTATTAGTCAATTGATATTCAATGTGTCCAACAGATGGAGCCACTAGTTTTGCAATTTTTTCAAAAATTCCATTTCAGCAAACTGGGTTCGAACGCACGAAATCGTTTCCATTAAACCCAGCCGTTCTAACCTCTCGACTACCACGTCTGAAAAACGAAAAGCTGGTACAGTCCTATTAACATCAAATTTCATTCTTTTATTAGTAAATTGATAAACAATGAGTCCAACAGATGGTGCCACTAGCGTCGTATTTTTTCAAAAATCTCGCACATGAGCAAGCTGGATTCGAACTCAAGTCATCAATTTCACAACCCAGCCGTCCTAACCTCTTGACTACAAAGTCTGATAACCGAAGCGGTTTTATACGTCCTATAAACATTACATTTCATTATTTTATTAGTCAATTTATATTCAGTGTGTCCAACAGATGGAGCCACTAGTTTTGCAATTTTTTCAAAAATTCCATTTCAGCAAGCTGGGTTCGAACGCATGGAATCGTTTCCATTAAACCCAGCCGTTCTAACCTCTCGACAACCGCGTCTGAGAAACGAAAAGCTGGTACAGTCCTATAAACAGTACATTTCATTCTTGTGTCAATCAATTAAAATTGAATGAGTGGAGTCATTAGATTCATACCTTTTTCCAAAAATTCCTTTTCCGGGTTCGAACGCGAATTCGGAGAGGTACGACTCTAACCTCTCGACTACCCCGCCTCTTAACCGAACGGATTTTATATGTCCTATGAACGTCAGATCTCATTCTTTTATTAGTCAATTAAAATTGAATGAGCCCAACAGATGGAGCCAATAGCTTCATTTTTTTTTCCAAAAAATCCATATCAGCAAACCTGTTTGAGCTCGAGAAATCAGTCTCGCAAAGCCAACGACACTAACCACTCAACTACCACGACCCAGAAGCCGCGATCGTTTATATTTCCTATAAACATCACATTTCATTCTTTTATTAGTCAATTAATATGTAATGTGTCCGACAGATGGAGATACTAACTTCCTATTAAAAAAAAGAATTCTATTCTTGCAGGCTGGGATCGAACTCGACACATCAGTCTCACCTAGCCAGCGATTCTAACAAGACGACTACCACGGATGATAGTTATATCACTGGAAAGGGTAGACGGGCGAAGTGTGAAGGTCCCGGGTTCGGGTCCCATCGCGCGTCCGTCGACCTAACCGTTCGGAGTTAATTTCGGATCAAATTAATCTGCAAGTCAGATGCATATCCAAGAGGGGTGTTGGGTTGGCAGAATTCATATTCAACTGATTCTCAGAAACTATATTTTTTAGAAACCAGTCACATCTGATACAATTTAATCAAATACATAGGTACAATCTAGAAAAGCATTAGAGAGAACGAAGTTTTCAAGATTCTCCTTGCATTTGAAACAGAGATTGTATAAGTTGAAAAGTGCCTCGAACTGCTTCTGGGAAAAGCTTCCCGGTAGCAGCCGTTTGCCCGGACTCTGCAGGACCACTACACCGTGACCTCTGATTCAAGAAAGACAACCGATAAAAAATAAAAAATAAAGTTTATTTCTGTCTTTACAAAATATAGATTTAAATCCGGGTTCATAATCTGCAGCACAAACTTACATTTTAGGGTGCGTCCGAAATTAAGATGGGATCATTTTTGGATGCTATCAGTCGTACCACATTTTCTATAAAGGACGGCCGATGTCCGAACATTCGACGTTGCTGGAAAAAAAAAAATAAGTGTCAATCTGTGGCAGTGGCGGTACGAAGTGATTGGGGGGGGCGATCACATCTCTTCTGAGATCAGTTAACCCACTACTAAACCCACGTGTTCAGTGTTCTGCCTCTCAGGGCCGTATTCATCAAACTGTGAGTAGCCCGCCATCATCCGAGAGTTGGGAAACCTGCATTGCCGGTTTGACTCGGAGACAACTCGGAAACTGTATTCACCAACTTATTTCCGCCCAGGGTTACTTGACTCTGGAGTTGTCTCAGCCAGCTTTGAAAGCTCGTCTGTGATTGGTCAGAGTAATGATTCCATTAAGGGGGTGAACTAGGTTTAATGTTCGGGAGATCGAACCCAGCTCCCACCACACACACTTCCTTCATGATATTTAATTTGTTTTTATGCAAACTGCGCATTAAAATGTGAAAATTAATTTTAAAAAAATAGACTGATTAAACATTTAATACAAAATTACATCCAATATTTTTTATAAGTATAATTTCATGTCTGTTATACTTTTTTCAAATTTAGGAATTTTCATATTTTTTAACACACAAAAATTAATTTATGCAGTTTTGATGTTTTTCTTTTTGAGATACTTTATATATTATACATAGAATATGCTTTGGTGAATACGGCCCTAACGGCCGTATTCACCAAAGTTTAAACCCTAGAGTTAACCCAGCAAAGCGAGCTACTTCAAGGGTTAGTGAGAAAATGGTATTCACAACTCCAAAATCAGGGGTTACCCCAAAAATTGACCCTGACTCCAGGTGCAGATTCTAACCCCGCAAAATCGGAGGGTTCACTCCGGTTTATAAATGGCGGGTACGAGGGTTGTTTTTATAGGTTTGGAAAATCCCAAAAATTGGTAATACTTGAATATTCTGTGCTTTAACAGACGGAAACTACTGTGAAAACCACCCATCAAGCTATAAAAGTAGCCAAAAGTGATAAAAAATCATTGTACAATGTTTTCAAAAACTCTGGAGAATGACTGTGCTTTTTTTTGCCGTAGAGACTGCAGGCGCCATCTGTCGGACTTATCTTGGTTTGCTTTTCCATTCCCTCTTTTTTCTGATTTGAACGCTTTTTTTTTCTTAATTATTTTTTATGTTGAAAATAAGTAAATAAATTCTGATCTTTCCTATTTATCTTCTTGTCTCTATTATTCCACAGATGCGGGGCGATTTGGCCAGAGCACTGTGGATCTACTTCGCCCTCGCTTTTTTTTTTTTTTTTTAACAAGAGGCGGGATAAAAATATTTACATTGAAGAGATTAATCATTTAGGTGTAAAGGATGAAAAAAAAAAGTGTTGTTGAGGAGTTAAACATTTTTGTCTGATTGTAGTGTACTGTACTTGGGAATAGCGAATTAACAATTTTTCAGACAAATGTGAGAAAAAAACAATATGCTTCAGCATCATTGAATTTTTTAAAGACATACATATTCTATGTATAATATATAAAGTACCTCAAAAAGAAAAACATCAAAACTGCATAAATTAATTTTTGTGTGTTAAAAAATATGAAAATTCCTAAATTTGAAAAAAGTATAACAGACATGAAATTTTATTTATAAAAAATATTGGATGTAATTTTGTATTAAATGTTTAATCAGTATATTTTTTTGATAATAAAGTTAAATTAATTTTCACATTTTAATGAGCAGTTTGCATAAAAAAAAATTAAATATCATGAAGGAAGTGTGTGTGGTGGGAGCTGGGTTCGAACTCGGGAACATTAAATCTAGTTCATTCCTTCATGGAATCATTACTCTGCCCAATCACAGGCGAGCTTTCAAAGCTGGGTGAGACAACTCCAGAGTTAGGTAACCCTGGGTTGAAATAAGTTGGTGAATACAGTTTCCGAGTTGACTCCGAGATAAACCGGCAATGCAGGTTTCCCAACTCTCGAATCATGGCGGGCTACTCACAGTTTGGTGAATACGGCCCTAAGGGCCGTATTCACCAAAGTTTAAACCCTAGAGTTAACCCAGCAAAGCGAGCTACTTCAAGGGTTAGTGAGAAAATGGTATTCACAACTCCAAAATCAGGGGTTACCCCAAGAATTGACCCTGACTCCAGGTGCAGATTCTAACCCCGCAAAATCGGAGGGTTCACTCCGGTTTATAAATGGCGGGTACGAGGGTTGTTTTTATAGTTTCGGAAAATCCCAAAAATTTGCTAATACTTGAATATTCTGTGCTTTAACAGACGGAAACTACTGTGAAAACCACCCATCAAGCTATAAAAGTAGCCAAAAGTGATAAAAAATCATTGTACAATGTTTTCAAAAACTCTGGAGAATGACTGTGCTTTTTTTGCCGTAGAGACTGCAGGCGCCATCTGTCGGACTTATCTTGGTTTGCTTTTCCATTCCCTCTTTTTTCTGATTTGAACGCTTTTTTTTTCTTAATTATTTTTTATGTTGAAAATAAGTAAATAAATTCTGATCTTTCCTATTTATCTTCTTGTCTCTATTATTCCACAGATGAGGGGCGATTTGGCCAGTGCACTGTGGATCTACTTCGCTCTCGCTTTTTTTTTTTTTTTTTGTAACAAGAGGCGGGATAAAAATATTTACATTGAAGAGATTAATCATTTAGGTGTGTTAAGGATGAAAAAAAAAAAAAGTGTCGTTGAGAAGTTAAACATTTTTGTCTGAATGTAGTGTACTGTACTTGGGAATAGCGAATTAACAATTTTTCAGACAAATGTGAGAAAAAAAACAATATGCTTCAGCATCATAGAAATTTTTAAAAACATACATATTCTATGTATAATATATAAAGTACCTCAAAAAGAAAAACATCAAAAGTGCATAAATTAATTTTTGTGTGTTAAAAAATATGAAAATTCCTAAATTTGAAAAAAGTATAACAGACATGAAATTTTATTTATAAAAAATATTGGATATAATTTTGTATTAAATGTTTTATCAGTGTATTTTTTTTATAATAAAGTTAAATTAATTTTCACATTTTAATGAGCAGTTTGCATAAAAAAAAATTAAATATCATGAAGGAAGTGTGTGTGGTGGGAGCTGGGTTCGATCTCGGTAATATTAAATCTAGTTCATTCCTTCATGGAATCATTACTCTGACCAATCACAGGCAAGCTTTCAAAGCTGGGTGAGACAACTCCATAGTAAGGTAACCCTGGGTTGAAATAAGTTGGTGCAGGGGCATAGCCACGGGGAAAGGGGGTTAGGGGGGTCATAACCCCCCCCATGAGAAATTTTTTGCCATACAAAATGCATATTCTTCACTACATTATCACACACACGCATACATATATATGAGTTGTAGTAGTCGTAACCCCCCCATGAAAAATTTCTCGCTACGCCCCTGAGTTGGTGAATACAGTTTCCGAGTTGTCTCCGAGACAAACCGCCAATGCAGGTTTCCCAACTCTCGGATCATGGCAGGCTACTCACAGTTTGGTGAATACGGCCGTTAATGTCGAGAGCTAACAGGTTAAACATAGATTCAATATTTTCTTTTAACTCTTTAACGCGCGGTGTTCCCGCTCTGGGAACACCAAACTCTGTCGCTTTGGCTGTTGCCAGCCACAAAGAATAGATTTGATTTCTATAAAAATAGTTGCGGATGACATAACTCTATCGAGAACTCTTTACCTTTTTAGCACGTCCTTTCCCGTAAAAAAATGGTCACGATTCTTTTTAACAGCACTGACATCTGCTAAAAAATGGAAGAATGCGAGAACAGCTGGATAGATTGCCCTTCTGCTGAAAAAAGGGCCGCCGTTGCCATCGCACGACTTAACGACCAGCAAGATGGCGGACGATCGAAACGTTCATCGCGTGCCACAGATCTAGAGACCCTTTTCTGCCGGCACAGCCAGCTGTCGTCAGAAAAGGGTCTCTAGATCTGTGGCACGCGATGAACGTTTCGATCGTCCGCCATCTTGCTGGTCGTTAAGTCGAGCGATGGCAACGGCGGCCCTTTTTTCAGCATTGGGAAAGGGTTGCGCCTCAAAGGGTTAACCCCCTAAGCCTCGCTCCGTCCAAATCACGGGATAAGTTTTTTCAGTCTATCTCTCGTGCCCGTAATATTTCCGGGCAAGAGTTTTCAAATGTTATGTGCTTGAAAGATGAGAGCCCTTCAGTTATTATGCATGGATTTTTAAAAATATTTTACGCGACAGATGGCAACACCAGACTATTTTTGACTTCATTAGGAGATAGTTTTTTAAATAGAGGGTAGCAGTACTCCAATAAGTGTATTTGTGATATGCGTTAAGCAATCTTAGCCCATTTATTTTACTTATGTTCAAAGAAAACTTGAGAGAATAAAAACTTGAGAGAAACTATAAAGAGAATGTTATTATACTTCAAAAAAGGATAATAACATTCTCCTTTAGACAGGTATGGGCAACCTTTGAAAAGTTGTGGGCCAAACTTTAGGATGCTACCGAAGTCGCGGGCCAAACTTCCGGATTTTAGCGAAGTGGCGGGCCGTATAATTAGGATTTATATGGGATATTGAATGGTTTGTAAGAAGTTTTCAAATGTTCCGCTGGCCGGATCAAAAGCCGTAGCGGGCCATATCCGGCCCGGGGCCGGTGGTTGCCCATATGTGGTTTGGAACATACATTTTTAATGATCCCCTGCTTGTTACAAAACACACATTCAGTCACATAACCCTAAATGTTGGCTTTTCCTGTTCTTAAATTCATGCTATAAAAAAAGATGTTCCAAAAACTTAAAATGAATGAATCTATTGTACATGCACTTATTTCTATACAATTTTCTGGAATAAAAAAATAGGCACTTTTATAACCGTTTTCTTGAAAATAATACGACCTTAAAGAGTGACCCATAGCTCTTGACTCTATTTATCGCCCTTTGCGCGAAACTTCTCTGTGGTATCGTCTAGCAATTTTAAAGTGATTAGATTTTTTACTTTCCGAACATGTACCATGTAAGGAAAGTATTGTAATCATGAAAAAATTCGAATTCGAGATTTTGGTGTATTGACACGTTTTGAGGGCTTCTGAATCCATTTATGCTATTTTTACGAGATGTATGTATGTATGTGTGTATGTGCGTGTGTGTGTTTGTGTGTGTATGTGTGTTTGTGTGTATGTGAGTGAACACGATAGCTCCTAAACGAGGCATTCGATTGAGCTCAAATTGGGTATATATGTTATAAACCACCGTCGCAAGACCGGTATTGATTTGGGTGTGTATAGGACTTATAGTTTTTCTACAGGGCTACGACAAAGATTTCTTTTACATGATGGCCTATGGGAGGAAATTCTTGAAAGTGCGCTAGCATTTAAACGGTAGATCCGATTGAACTCAAATTGGGTATATATGTCATAAACCACCGTCGCAAGACCGATATTGATTTGGGTGTGTATAGGACTTATAGTTTTTCTACAGGGCTACGACAAAGATTTCTTTTACATTATGGCCTATGGGGGGGGAATTATTGAAAGTGCGCTAGCGTTTAAACGGCGCATTCAATTGAGCTTCAGTTTGGTATATATGTTTGAATGATTCATCGATTAAAATTTATTAAAATGCTTGGTAATGATCTTAATTGTAAGTGTTCGGAAAGTCGAGTGGAGTCACTCCAGATTTTGCGCTAGCATTTAAGCGGTAGATCCGATTGAACTCAAATTGGGTATATATGTCATAAACACCGTCGCAAGACGATATGATTTGGTGTGTATAGGACTTATAGTTTTCTACAGGGCTACGACAAGATTTCTTTTACATTATGGCCTATGGGGGGGAATTATTGAAAGTGCGCTAGCGTTTAAACGGCGCATTCAATTGAGCTCAGTTGGTATATATGTTTGAATGATTCATCGATTAAAATTATTAAATGCTTGGTAATGATCTAATTGTAGTGTTCGGAAGTCGAGTGGAGTCACTCCAGATTTTTTTTTTTTTTTAACTTTTCGATTTGCCTTTTGCGAGGGCAAAAGCAGAAGTTTCATTTCATTGCAGGGTTGTTTAAAGTTGCGTAGGAATGTTAAATTTAATAGAAGTTTAAAAAAAAAAAGTAGAATGTTTAGTGAATTAATTGAATGCTGGAAGACTCTTTTCACTTTGAAAAAAAGTCTAGGATAAGTATGTTTTCGATGAAATACGCTTGAAAAAGCATCCGATAGATTATATGTATTCAATATACAGAGTTATTTAATGATTTGGGTGCATTATAGTGTGAAGCTATTAATAAACAACCTATAGAGCGTTGTTACAGGATAGGGTATGCTAAACAACCAAAGTTATGAGCTGTCATTTCAGTGTTTCTGAAAATTTGTTCCTAGATTTAGCGTGCTTGAAATATAGCAATTATTAAAGAAAGAAATAGCGTCATCACTAAAATTCGAAGTGCAAGGACTTAATTTTAAATGAGTATCGTACACACTCATGTTCTTCCATACATTTAGGTTAAACTTTTCCCATACATTTTATGTAACAGCAATGCGTGCACTTCATGTCTTTCTGATAACATGCTCATTTTCTGATGGGTTGTACAGTAGAGTCTGGAATGTCCGAGGTGTCGAAATCATTCGATTTTACCTTTTTCCCTCACAAGAACGCAGTTGGTTTATTTTTTTAACCCTTCGACTGTCATTTTGACCGTGAAAATACTTAAACAATTTTATTTAACTGCATTAGATGATTGAAACAAGTCACAACCAAAGCAAATTTAGTTCAGGATTATTGGATAAACAGCTTTTAAGCCAAAGGTCTGAGGGCATATACATGCATTTCTCAGCCGTCAATCCATTGACGGCTTGACACTTGTATTGACACACAACGGCTTGCTTGACACACAACGGCAGGGAGTGTAATTTTTAAATTTTTCGGGTGTATGTGCTCCGTTAGTGATTAGAAAATTTGCCGTCCGTAAACTGCTGCGTTGGCAAGAGAGTCATTTCGCTCTTCCGTAAGTCCATATTTCGCCTAGCCAAATCTATTGAAGCCAATAATACGAAATTTGTCACGTAAGTGACAAATTTCGTATTCTTAAACATAAGTGCTAGATGAGAGAGCATTTTACAAAATTCGAAACCCTAGGGAGGTGGGGGCGGGCAAAACGTTCTTTTTAGATATCAGCGTGATCTCAAATAAACAACTCAAATAAACAAACAAACAAACAAAAAGACAGACGTGAAAAAAGAAGGAAGATATCTTTCACGAACGAAAAAAAAAAAAAAAAAAAAAAAAAACAATACCAGTAAATTCTTGTTTTAAAATGTAACAAATATGAATCCTCTATTTAAGCACAATAATAAAAACTTGTTGAAAATTTATTTGTTTGAATTTTATGTAAGAAAACGAAATCACTTTTTTGCTAACCCAATACACGGAGAGCTGCATGGACGAATTAAGTGTGAGCATTCGGTTCTAGGTACCAGCAATTTTTGCATTCGGGTAACGCTCCATTGCATGAAGGCAAAGATGGAATTCCGCTGTGGTAAAATTTTTTGCTTTATCTTTGCTTCTGAACACAGCGAGCACGTGATTTATTGTTTTCATATAGGAGGGGGTCCTGCTATGAGGGTGGTTGTTGTTATTCAGTAAAATCAGATTGGCGGTAAATTTTGCTAGTAAAAAATGCAGTAGGGATAATGAAGACGATGAGGAAATCAGGGTTTTGCTTTTGGCAGGTATCGCCCAGAAATGACCAGGTTGTGAGAATTCTGGCATGGGTGGCCGATTAAACTTTTGAAATTACAAAAAAATATAATAGAAGAAGAAACAGAAAAACGATGAGGGACGTAACAATAAAGAGGAAGACGACTCTACCAGTTGTAAGGAAAAATCACACATGGTGAAGATACTGCAGCACTGAAACTGAAACAGCTTTAAGAAGTGTAGAACATCTAGATGAGGCCACCCCTATTGACATCACGCTTTTGAAACGTCGCCAAATTGTTGCAGCTAAAAAAAAAAGAAGGAATGAAAAAATTTTATAGCTTCTTTGAACTATAATTTTTTTTTTTTGGTAGATATTTTTTCCTGTAAATATCTTGACGTGCATTAAAATTCATAAAAAGAAATTCACTTACTTCCCTAGTGAAACTACTACAGCTTTATGTAAATTAATAGCAGTTAAATGAAGAAAAAGCAATTTCTGCAACATAATTTAATTTATTGAAAATCAAAATCGCACTACGAAAAAAATCATCCAATGTTCGTTTGATTTGAATATCTACAATCATTTTAACTACATTTCTTAAAAGGAGAATTTCTAGTTTATTTGTTAAATAAACTAGCTGAGAAAGGATTACCTTTCTCTTGTTACTAATCATAAAAGAACTTGCAATGCTTTTGAAAAGTTGAGCGCACTTCTGTTATTGGATTAGTACTGTTCGCACATTTTGTTTTGTGTGTGTGTTTGTTCTTGGCACTCATCAAGACCGTAGCCAAGGGGGGAGGGGAGGTTCAACCCACCCCGAAACTTTCAGGAACATGCATTACTATATTTGTAATGCATGTTGTAATGCATTGCTATATTTGTAATGCATGTAAAAGGGTATTAAAAACCTGCCACACTGAGACATAAAATTCGAACTCCCCCCCCTCACCCCCACCCCGAAATTTTTTCCTGGCTACGGTATTGGCACTCATCAGTATTATCTTCTCAGATTCGTAGTTTTAACTTCCTTGTAGAAGCTCGAAATATCTACATTAACATTTTTAAAAACAAAAACAAACCCAGACATTCGAAGGTGAAAATATTGAAAACCTGTCCGTTCAAAATAATGCCCGGTAAAGAGGAGTGAAATGCAATCTCAGATTCGTAGTTTTAACTTCCTTGTAGAAGCTCGAAATATCTACATTAACATTTTCTCTCTCTCTCGGAGCACATTTTTTTCATTTTTTTTTTTTTTTAAACTAAAACAAACCCAGATATTCAAAGATGGAGATATTGAAAACCTGTCCGTTAACAAGAATGCCCGCTAAAGAGGAGTGAAATGCATTATGCGCCTACTTATTGGGACTGGGGATTAAAAGAATATCCGTTAAGTGACGAGTGTAGATGCTAACGGAGTATTCGTTAAAGAGAGTTGTTTACTGTACTTTACATTTAAAAACGATGCTTAACATTTTTAAAGCTAAAAACCTGATAAGCAGAAGATTTTATCAAATAATTTATATTCACCTATTCATAAATCTACATTATACTTTTTCTAATTAGTATCATGGATTTAATGATGACCATTTTATTGAATTCAAATGACTTCCCTTTTCCTTTCATTTAATTTGAATATTTACTTTTATTGCTAGCTTTTCAATCAACGAAATCAAGTGATTCAAAGAAAAAAATGAAACTTAAAGCATCAATAAATATAGGCAATCAGTATCTGTGCCACTTGTTGTCTTTAACTCTCTGCCTCGATTCTGAATAGTATGCATCCTATATAAATAGTTAAAATCTCATAATGAGCTCTGAGCATGAATAATCTATCCTAAGTGTAATGGGCTCGGCCGGAGACTATAAAGTAACTGGATTACCTGACAAATACTTAAGTGTAAATACGGGTTAGGACTAGAGATGAGACGGGCTCAGCCCGAGCCCGAGCCCGGGACCGAACCGGGCTCGGGCTCTGTAATTCGCAATTGCGTTCGGGCTCAGGCGGGCTCGGGCTCGTGAAAAATTTCTCCTTTACTGAACATACTCCTTGAAACAGATTTTAAAATGTGATTCATGGGGAAAATAAAAGTACAGTCAACTCCGGTTATAGTGAACCTCTGGGGACCATCCAATTTCGTCCATTATATCCGAAGTTCACTAAAACCCAAGTGTCTTCATGATGGATAAAGATACTGTGTGTGAATCGAGACTAAAATGGTTATCATTAATGGTTTGCGATCACTATGGATGGCTCACTATATCCGGGTTCACTATAACCGGAGTTGGCTGTACTTATAAAAAAAATATCGGCACTGGCGCCGAGAAGGTGCGTTAAGCTCTTTGTATATTTCAGAACGGCGGCTTATATTCATTAGTTAGTCAGGAGATCCGACATTATTTGATAAACATATGGATAAATAAAGAATTAGAAAGTGCATTGAGAGTTTGCAACTAATATTTGTCTTTAATTTGCACAAACGGCAAAATTCATTGTATTCTGTCAATGAAGTCATTGGATTTTTTTTTAAATCTTTAACTGAAATTTCGGGCTCGGGCTCCGACTTAAATTATATTGCTCGGGCTCGGGCGGGCTCGGATTAAAAGTCCTCGGGCTCGGGCTTCAAAAAATGAGCCCGAACTCATCTCTAGTTAGGACTCCTTAGAAAGACACCCACGGATGGCACCCCACCCATCGGCCTAGATCCCACGCGCAGATAATGAGTCTTAATCCCACAACACACAAATATCTAACAAATACTGGAGATTGGTATCAACACTTGTAAACCCTCTTATAGGGTCGACTGTCAGTCCTCCATGAACCTGAACCCGTACTTCAGATTATCCAGACTCTACTCTAACTTTATCCACTCATTAGTGCATAATATAAATTGCGCGGCATGAATAATAAAACACTGTCCTATTAACGAAGTATCGATTGGCACGTCTCAACCGATCATCGAATTATTTTTAAACACTGCATGGGCGTTTTACTTCAATCGATAGTGTCCTGGTCGCACGATGATCGATATGCTAGCTTATCTGTGACTCCGAGGGCTGAATGAAACGATCGATTGAAAGTTGAAGTAAACACTTACATGTATAAAATAAATAAAAACTTTGTGAAAAAAACACACATAAAATGTTACTTATAACACGTTTTTTCACAAAGTTTTTATTTATTTAATCGTTTAACACCAGTATTTTGAGTGTTTTTTCCGTACTTACATACGTGTTTACCCTTTAACACCCGGTGGTCCCGCCCTGAAACCACCACTTCCCAACGCTCTCGACTGCTAGTCGCAAGAGATAGGGTTCAATGGTCCCAAAGCCGAAATAGGGTAGCCGTTGCCATATCTCGAATTAACTACCAGCAACATGGAGGTCGATCGAGTCGCTCATCGCGTGCAACAGAGCTAGTCTCCCCCTAACCCTTAATTTTTTGACACAGCCAGCTCTGCGGGCCGCACAGCCTTGTACTTTTCTGTGTTGTGCACTAGATAAAGTTGTTCTTTTATATCAGATATGGGCAAGCTCTGGCCCGCAAGCCGGATGTGGGCCGCCACGGATTTATATCCGGCCCGCGGAACCTATCCAAACCACGCTTGAAACCCATATAAACCATTCAAAATCCCAAATAACGGCCCCCAATTATACGGCCCGCGATTACTTTAACCCTTTAACGCGCAGTGTTCCCGCTCTGGGAACACCCAACTCTGACGTTTTGACTGCTGCCAGTCACGAAGAATAGATTTGATTTCTATAAAAATAGTTGCGGGTGACATAGCTCCACGAGAATCCTTTACTTTTTAGCACGTCATTTTCCGTCAATAGATTATTTTTAATAGCACTGACATCTGCCGAAAAAGGAAAAATGCGAGAACAGCTAGATAGATTGCCCAATGCTGAAAAAAGGGCGGTCGTTGCCATCGCTCGACTTGACTACCAGCAAGATGGCGGACGATCGAAACGTTCATCGCTTGCCACAGATCTAGAGACCCTTTTTTGACGACAGCTGGCTGTGCCGGCACAGCCAGCCATCAGTCGTCAAAAGGGGGTCTCTTGATCTGTGGCAAGCGATGAACGTTTCGATCGTCCGCCATCTTGCTGGTAGTCAAGTCGAGCGATGGCAACGGCCGCCCTTTTTTCAGCATTGGGAAAGGGTTGCGCCTCAAAGGGTTAACATCTTGAATTTTGGGCCGGGACTTCGCTAGCATCTTAAAGTTTGGCCCGAGACTTTTCAAAGGTTGCCCATACGTGTTTCGTATAGATGATATGAAAATGATTGCGGGTTCAATAATTCAATTTTACCTGATTCATGTGCAGGCTCATTCTCCTGATTCCGTGCACGACACACAGACCTATGTGCTTTATTTCTTCGGGATCGACCCATCCCAAATAAGAACTGGCATGGAATTTCTCTTCCCTCAGAAGGGCCAGCACCACACGAGGTCTTTTTCCGGGCCTACCCTAAAAAGCAAATCAGACACACTAAACCATGGCTGAACTCGTCAACGAATTGGGCCTCAGCTAATATACTAGGGATATTGCGCATGGAACTTGTAACGTAAAGGCCTTATTACACGGACGAAATTTAGAGCAATTTTGGTTGCAGCAACCAGTTGCTGCAATTCATTTCCGCAAGTCAGGGAGCCCAGATAAGCATGCAAGGTTGCCATAGTAAACAAACTCTGCCGTGTTCACAAACGTCAGAGATTCGCCGAATGGGCGGTTGCTAGAGCATGTAATTATAAATTGCATATCGTTGGTTGCTTATACCTCGTGTATCTTCGGATCGGATTGATATTTATTTTCTCTTCTTCAATCAAATGAATTTCCATGTCGATATTCCATTTCACGGACATTTTGTTTTCGCACACGCTCATCCCTTCACTACGAACGGTATGGCTGACGCTGACTCTTCCGCCATCTTGTGTTGTGACGTAGAAATAGGAAGGGCTACGATTGGCTGGATTTCCAGCAACCTGCAACCTGCCTTTTTCACCTTTGAACGAAAAAGTTGGAGTTGACTGTTCCCTAGTTAACCGAGGGAAATTTCCCGGAAATAGGTTTCTTCAACTGGTTGCAGCAACCAAATCGCACGAAAATTCCTTCGTGTAATAAGGCCTTAACAGGCATTGTGAAATGAAACGGGCATGAAGAAATTCTAAAGCTTTTCTTTCCAATAAGTTTGTTTGTTGGGGCAAGCCTAAGCGAAGGACATCTGCCTACTGGGGGAGGGCGTTGCCTTGGTCTGTGGACTTTTTAAAAAAGATCTAACGCGTAATCCCGTTACATCTGCGGGAAACTGACAAACTCCAGACCGTTAGTTGGACAGCCGCGCGTAGGTCTCGAACGCGAATCCTTCGCCCTTCAGCTGTCTATACTCGGGGCAAAGCTAACCTAATAGTGGAGGTAAGCTATAGACCACGTGAGTCCGCCGCTCTCAAATAGTTCTTTCCGTTTGCCCAGGTTATTATAGAATTAACACATTTTTCATCTATTAAGTGCTAAAATAAAGTGTTTACTATAAAATAATTGCATATTTGTGTTACTTGAATGCAGTAATTAGAAGGATTAAGAAATTAAGTCAGAAATCAGATGTAACGCCTTCCCGGACGCTTGACCAATGGCGTCATCTCTTTTGTGATGGCAAGAATTGAGTAGTGCGGATTTGCCTTGTGATTGGGTTGCTTTGTGATGTTGACAGCCATATAATTGGAAGGACAAACGAATGTCGGAGCGTTACACGCGAAGAGGAGTGAAATGCCCCTCTTGGCTTCCACTCCGCAATCAGGTTAGGTTTGCCCCGAGTATAGTATGTTTAATGGCTAATCCACACGGCCATGGCGGGGCACTGCATATCATGTACTCCAAGCAAAATCACTTATAGATATTAAAACTTTTTTATTTTACTTTTACATGTATGTGCCAATGTAATGGAATCTTTTAATTCTACTTCCCGACGTCCAATCAACTTGAAATTTTACAGGCCCTTAAAGAATCCGTGACAGAACAATAATATTAAAAAATGGAGTTCTGTTTGACTACCGAATAGATAAAAATGTAAACATCCGGTTTAGTGGCGAAAACGGGCAGGCGCATTAGTTGTTGGGGATGCCAATCAGATGTGCGCTTGACGAATCACTTCGAAACGATTTATTCTTATATCTTCCAGCCATTTGACTCTTCAAGAGTGCTACGTTTACAAATACAACCACAAAATTCAGATGGATATTATCAACTCTATTGAACTAAGAATAAGTATTCAATGAACAAGACGAAATACGCGTATCACTCCGCACGCTTTCTCCCCTCCTCGACCAGTTAATTTGGATTCACCTTAACTGGCAGCTTGCCAATTTTTGAACACTAAACACAGTCAGACAGTACTCAGCAGTAATAGGTTTTTTTTTTTTTTTTTTTAACCGGACCACGCAAAGGAATTTTAATGCATTATTTAAAGCGTACTTTAGAGACCTTTATCTGTTTCAAACAAAACAAAAATTGATATACGTTATTAAGGATTATAAAATTATGCTCTTCATATAAAATAATGTATGTATTATTTATTTTCTGATTACCTTCTATTTGATTTCGTAACGTTATGGTGAAACACGTACTTTATGGGAATGGAAGAGGCTTCCTCAGTCAATAATAACTTATTTCCACCAGTGTGTTATGGGCATCCTAAAAATACTTATCTAGGCTTTTATTTCTTAAATAATGATCATAGACATACAAATTGCAAAGTTACGCAAAATAAAAAGCGACAAAACGCTAGCAGTTGTGGCTATTGCAAATGAAATAATACTCATTCCTACAGGATATCATGGGACTTCTTCGCTCCAGTCGTATGTACTGCAAGCTTCTAAACAAGAAACGATCATTTTGAAGATGTGGAACTGCGCAAGCATTTCTAACCACTGTGCAAACATACATTAGTTTTAAAAGTCACTCTTTTGAAAGTCTGAACAGCGCAGAATACAAAGACCAGCTCACAGAATAATCTTACCGAAATCGTTAAAGACCTGACCCTGCTCGGAATGTAAGCTGGACCAATGTAGACAGTGTCTGTACTCTTGTCCACGACTTCTCCTTGGATCAGAACCATGGCAGCAATGATGGGCTGAGCCGTGAATTCCGATTTGCTTTCTAAATCTGGGAAGATGGCTTCCTCCAGATGGATTTTAATCTTCTCGTCAGACCAGTTCTGAAAATATTTTATAATAGCTGAATATCACATAATTGAAAACATATTTGTTTAAACACGTTTTTATACTATGCACATCTTACGGACGTTCACTGTATTACAGGCCCTGATTTTCCATTAGGCCCAGGCCTGAGGCCTCCGAATGTTGGGGGTTCCCAAAACAAAATTCCAATTCAATTTCTCTTTTATCTTTTTAAATAGCAGATTTTTATATGTTCTTTCACATTTTTTAAAACAATATTTTAAACATTTTGCCAATCTGCTCGATGACTGAATGGCATTTCTAACCAAGGGTTGAAAAAAGTTGTCAATTGTTAGGCATTTTATGTACAGCTTGAATTTGTTTGTTAAAGTCATCATGAATGATAATAGACGACTGCCATTTTGGGGGGAAATAAAAGCGGAGACTTTCGACAGCAACCCAGACAGCACATAAGCTTAAGTCAAGCTTGACATTTCTTTGAATTAGACGTATTAATACAAGCTTGACAGTTCAATTCATTTTAAGCTTGCAGCAAGCTTGGAGATTACAAAAAAATGAGTCAGCAAATATTTTCCCGCCGAGTTTAAGTCATTTGAACTGTCAAGCTTGAATACAACTTGATGACTGCTTGATTTGGAAAGCCACATAACAAATAATTTATCATCAATCGTAAACGTGCTTGACCATAGCATTAAAAAAAAGATTTTATAATTCCAAATATTGAAATTCTTCAAAATAAAATACAAATATACTACAAAATGGATTTCATAAGACAATTCTAAAAATATAGATTTGTTTTGGTGTGTATGAAAAAACAGATTTTGAACATTTTTAGATGGCTTATAGTAAGTTGGAATCAAGCTTGCTATGTCAAGCTTAATTTAAGTTAGGCAAGTGTAAACTGGAACACTTGATGTTGACTTGCATTAAGCTTACACGCTTGAAATATCTAGCTTAATGCAAGTTTATTGACTTGATAAATCAAGCTTACTACAGTTTGATGCAAATTTTCTGTGCTGTCTAGGATGACAGTAATTTACCTTTGGAAATTTCACGCTGCCAACAATCGGGCCCTGACTGTCTACACTGCAGAAGAAAATCCAGGAACGTTCCTTGGAAATAATGGGCACCTGAGGGTCACTAGAATTCCAAGGAACGTTACACGAAAATACCAAGAACTTTATTGAACAACAAATCGTCACCAATGGTTCAGAACAGTTCCTGGTATTTTCATGTAACGTTCCGTGGAATCCTAGGGCACCTGCTCATTATTTACAAGGAACATTCCTGGATTTTTTTTCCCTTTTACAGTGAGCATAAAAGAGGGAAAATATCTAATCTTTTTAGATAAGAATAGTAATGTTGCTAGAAATCCTCTTAAATTTCAAGATAAAATAATGTACACCTCAACTATTGTGTGTATTTTAATGGGTTCTAAAGCGCATTCACATCACATCTGGAGAAAACAACCCATACTCCAGACAGTCAGATCGGCAGCAGTGCGGTAGGCCAGAACCTTGGACCTTCACGCTGAGCCATCTACCATGTTCAGTGTCTTACATAGGCGTAGAGTTACATGGGCCCGTGAGGCTCGAGCCCCCCCAATAAATTGTGAATAGGGGCTGAGCCCACCCAATAATTTATCACTCAATACAGAAAACTAATTTATACTAACACAAAAAAAAGTATTTCACGCTATTTACGAACGTTTATAAAAAACCTTTACTTGTACTTGAAAAAATTTTCTTCTTTTGATTTCAATCATGATTTAGTATTCATTGTGACGCCACGTAACACACAATGTTACCATAAGCTGCCCACGCCAGACTCTGGTTAACTAAAATCAGATTATGCAATGTAAAGTATGAAATGAAGAAAAGTTCAGATGTGTCTAAAATGCACTATCTCATCGAAAATGTTTTTTTTTTCTCCTTTGGATTTTTTACTTTGCTTCCATTTTTAACTTATAACATGGTAGAAAGATACTAACATGGATGCTTACCTTACATTGGTGTAGAAATTCTATGGACCCATAGAGTTTGAGTCCCTCTAATAATTTACACTTATATATAGTAAGTGATAGCTGCCAACTACTACGGAATATAACTAACCACTTTTTGTAAACAGTATATTTTTTAATTACTTTTTTCAAAATAGCAACCACCTCGGGGGCGCAGCACAAAAATTTTGCTATATTTTAAGCCAAAAAATCATGTAGAAAGAGTGGTTAATTATATTCCGTAATAGCTGGCAACTAAGTTATATGTACGTGAATCAGTGACCTAGCCAGATATTTTTCATGGGGGAGGGGGGGGTTGTGTTACGACTTTTGCAACATGCATATATGTATATACGCCATTGACGTGAATATATGTGGTTGTGGGGCCCGGCCCCCGCAATAATTTTGAAAACTTTACGCTTATGGTGTCTTATACACTTCGTACAGGGTCCGTGGAGGGACTAGGCATCACCCTTATTAGTACGTGTTTGAAGTGATATTTCTATTGACGAATTCTGAGCTATTATGAAATTTGTTTCGCACTGATCTTTTTTGACCTCTTGTTGATAATTTTAAAAAAGACAAAAAATATTTTTAATTGGAAAAGACAACAGAAGTAATAGTTGGGAAAATATATAAAGAAATATATGGATATATTGTAATAATATTATTTTTCAAAAGTATATTATGAAATAAAATTATCATTAAATAAAATGACACGTAACAAATTTGACATTAAATGTTTAACCCTGCAAGGCAAATGGTACCCTATGTGGAACAACCACTTTAATTAGACCTCTACGTCTATAAAATACTAGTATAGACATCTGTCGGATTTTAAGAGTATTTATAAACAGATAGCAACGATATAAGTCAGGCTGTTGCGTGTAGATGTACTTACATGTTCATGTTATTGCCAAAAGCGATTGAAATTTAAACACAGTCATCTTTCGAATGTAGTTTAGTTTATTTAAGAAAATTAACAAAAAGTAGTTAGCAAAGAGTTTTGACCCGGAAAAAATGACTGTGTGTTGAAGTTCGTTCTATCAAGAAACGATTTGACTACTAAAATTTCAAAAGAAATACCAAAAAAGTATAGCTAAGGCCCAGCGTACAACATGCAAAACTGAAATAAAAAATTGATTTTCTAGTAAAATATTGCGTTATTATTTTTCAAGCTATTTTCCTCCAAATAATAATCACTAGCATTATAACATATATTTGTTTCAGACACAGAAAAAAAAGCCTTGTAGGATTAAATAGTAAAGTAGTTTAACCCTTTAACGCGCAGTGTTCCGGCTCTGGGAACACCAAATTCTGACGTTTTGACTGTTGCCAGTCACGAAGAATAGATTGGATTTCTATAAAAATAGTTGCGGGTGACATAGCTCCAAGAGAATCCTTTACTTTTTAGTACGTCATTTCCCCTAAAAAAATGGTCACGATTATTTTTTAACAGCACTGACATCTGCTGATAAATGGAAGAATGCGAGAACAGCTGGATAGATTGCCCAATGCTGAAAAAAGGGCAGCCGTTGCCATCGCTCGACCTAACGACCAGCAAGATGGCGGACGATCGAAACGTTCATCGCGTGCCACAGATCTAGAGAGCCTTTTTTGACGCAGCTGGCGGTGCGGCACAGCCAGCTGTCGTCAAAAAAGGGTCTCCCTTTACCGCTTCCCAATGCTGAAAAAAGGGCAGCCGTTGCCATCGCTCGATTAAACTACCAGCAAGACGCAAAGACAGCTGTGTCAAAAAATGGTCTCTAGATCTGTGGCAAGCGATGAACGATTCAATCAACCGCCATCTTGCTGGTAGTTTAATTGAGCGATGGCAACGGCTGCCCTTTTTTCAGCATTGGGCTATCTATTCCATTTGTCCTTCTGTATCAATGTATTTCGATCGTATTCTTCCAGTTTTAAGCGGATGCCAGTGCTGTTAAAAATAATCCTGACAATTTTACAAATAACCGACCATTTTTACGGGAAATGATGTGGTAAAAAGTAAAGGATTCTCGTGAAACTATGTCAATGTATTTTTATATAAATGAAATGTATTCTTCGTGAATCAAATCAGTCAAAACGGCAGAGTTTTGTGTTCTCAACGGCGAGATTACACCTCTCGTTAAAGGGTTAAAACTAAATTGAGTTTTAGTCCAGTCAACAATGGATAGGCTTCATAAAATTGAAAAATGAAAAAAATTACCTCGTAGGCTTTTGTTTCAATCAAAACAAGAAAAGCAATTTTAAGAGCTATCAGCCTCCACATGTAAAACGACAGGTTGCCAAACTCTTCTTCTATTTGGGATAGTGTTTCAAATGTGATGGAAATGAGCTACAAAAGATATAGGGAGAAATTAGTCGATTTGTTTACAGTAAGGTGACCATACGTCCTCGAAATTCGAGGACAGTCCCCAAATATAGATCTTTTTTCATTTTGTCCCCAAAAATACTTTGTCCCCAAATTTAAAGATTTGTACTTTTTTCCCTGAAAGTTTCCGTTTAGTTTATTTCTTTCAGAAAAAACTGAAGAAATAAGAAAATTAAACCAGTTAAAAGCGCCATCTACTCAGAGAAACAATGAAATTCGATCTCTGAAAACGTTTGTTGTCATTGTGTGTGTAGCGTGTACAGGCATTCAATAAAGAATTCGACTATAAGCCAAATTTCCCATTTCAGGTTTTTAATGATTAATCACTTTTCATGAAGAACCATGCTTGAAATGGATGTACGAAAATTTTCTTGCACTCGAATACTTTTTTTAGAGGGTGTACACCCTCAAAAAAGTATTCGAGCAAGAGAGAAATTTCAAGTTGTTTCGTATATTAAAGTTATTCATATAGATATGAATTAGCTATGTATAAATTGGCTTTCGATATTCTGTCAAGTTGTGCGTTTTTCAAAAACTCGATATTTATCGCGATCTAAATAGGAAATTTCTCTATGCTCGAATACTTTTTTTGGAGGGTGTACAAAGTTTCACGAAAAATCATCACAAAATGATCCAATGTAAAAAACAATGTCTTCTGAAAAATAGAAATACTATTCCAAGAGTTAAATTTTGAATAAATTTCAATATTTCAACAGGATGTTCCTTTCATACTTCTGGTTTAAACAAATATTTATAAATGAATGAAATATACTTCCATTAATTTATTAGAAATAAGAATGCACCATTGATATAAAAGCTATTATAGTTCATTTTTAAGTATCAAAGTCAGTCAAGATTTAAAGTATGGGTATACATGGTAATATGTTGTGTCCTCGAATAAGTCCCCAAAAATATTTTCTAGTGTCCCCAAGTTTTCCTTGGATTCGAGGACAATGCTTGATTTGTCCCCAAAATACTGTTTAGAAATACGGTCGCCTTAGTTTACAGGCATCTGGATTTAAAAAAAAAAAAAAAAAAAGCCTATTGAACTCACTTTTAACAGTTTTGCACAATCACCGGGTTCTGAGCATTCGATTTTGGAAAGCAATATTAGTCATAGAAGGATAACCTTCTTTATTGCATCTTTTCAATGATAAAAGAATGAGCAGGTTGAACTTAAGATTCAATATTAAAAAGGAATAATGAAAAAAAAAAAAGAACTTCGCCATACTTATTATCTTCCCCTCTTCCCACCCTGAAACTTTCTTGTCTGTCACTAGCACAATTAATCATTTCTGGAAATCATCCACAAACAAATTCGTGAGCTTAAAATATCGCTCATAGAATCAATGAGACCAATGAAACAAATTACTAAACTTAGGGACAGTTTCATCAGGACCCATCAATTCCAAATGAAACTGTCAAACGCTTTTGGATCCACAAACGCCATTTGTCAAACTTCTTCCCAAAGTTTACGTAATGCGTTGTCATGAAAAATTCATTATTGACTGAAGCTTCTGTATATAAATATTTCGTGTTTCAGGGAAATATTTTTAATCCGACTATTTTGGGATGAAAGACATACCAACCGATTCTTGGATTCCTTTTATGTATTTAAATTAATAGTAAAAATTCCAAAAAGTGACTAATCGATGAATAAAAAGAGGAACTAATTAACCATAGTTTTATCACGTTATAATGCATTTATGTTAGTTTTTTTTTTAGATGTGGTAGGAAAGAAACTATTATATCGAAATGTGTAATTTTACGCGTTTTTACTTTCTCGGTTAAAGAAAAGGAAAAAAGGTATAGCTATTAATAAAAAGTAGTAAGGTTAAAATCCTTTAAAGGTTTTCTGTTGAAATAATTTTTAGCTTTTCCAATGAATTTAATATATACGTGAGCTGAAATCTTTCCGAAGTCATGATCGAATTCCTCCGCAATACTTAGTGGGATATTATATAATTTAATCCAGAACCAGTGGTTGATGACTGATTTAAGACTGACATAAGACTGACATAAGACTGATTTCATTTGATTTCGATATGATTTCATTTATGTTGAGAAAAGTTGTAAAATAGCATTTCAACTTGTAAGAGGGACACTGAGACTAGGGTAGGGGAAGGAAGAAAAATGGAATTTTCAGAAAAAACTACTGACTGAAAAGTACTGTCAGCTGAAAGATACCTGGCTGTCTTTCATAGCAGTTACACTTGTTGCTGATGGCGTGTTCAAGAGATATCCCAGAAGGCCAAAGCTTTGGGGAGATTGAAGAGTCAAATAGAAATCTCCAGTAATACTGAAGTACCTCACGGTGTCTGTGTTCGGCAAAATTCTTTTTTTCTCTTCGCTGCTCGTTCCACTTACCTAATAAAATGAGAGAAAAACTTTAGTATCGCGACAATCCAAGCGTTATTTACGGCCAATGAGAGAGCGAACATGGCAAACAAAAACTTTTAATCTTTAAAGTTAATTGAAAACTTCGTAAAATAGTACATACGAAAAGGATATATGTGTTGTTTTGTAAAGTTTTTAATTCATTTTACCTTCAAACAAGAATTTTTTGTTGAATGCTCTTATTACGTTCCACCCTTCTTAGGGATGGGTGGTAAGACTAGAACAGACTGAATTTCGCAGTTGCTAAGCGAGAAGACACAGCTTAGTTTTTCGGTCTCGAGCCCATCCCTAATTTTGGCTGAAACTTGGGAACTTAGGCAGTACTCGGGAGGGGGGTCTGGGGGTCTGTCCCCCCCCGAAATTTAGATTTTTTAAACAAAATAATAGTGTGTTAACAAAATAATAAGTCTTTTTGTGAAAAAATTTGCCCTTTTCACCGTTTGGACCCCCTCCGAAATTTTTGGACCCTTCCGAAATTTTTTTTTCTGGGTACAGCCTGGGTGGGAACAACGGACTAATATTAATACAATATAGATTTAAATACTGAAAAATATTTTACCCGAACAATTCCTTTGTACAGTACTTTGATATCGCTGTGTTTTTGTCCCATTTCATGTATAATTTCATTTGCGGGAAATGATCGAACGGCGACACTTTCCTGTAAATAATAGAAAACATTTATTATAATTGTTCCTCGGGTGAAAAAAAATTCTGGTCAGCTTAAATTTAAAAAGTGTGTGATTCAATTGGGAATATTTAAATGAATATTGAGAATACATTTAAAAAAAAGTTGAATACATTTAAATGAAATCAAATGAATGTTTTTTCTTCCAGTTTTTAGTATTGATGAAGCATATTAAAAACAACACCAGCGAGAGATGCTGACATAATGAATACTTTAATATCCCTCGGCCATTCAAAGACCCATGCACGAAAGGGATGACGGTCACAGAAGAACATCTTCAACGTTGCTTCTTTGTGAGAGATGAGATTAAACCTGGTTTAGCAAGTTTTCATTTCTGAAATGAATCATCTTTGCGCATTACCTAACCCATTGGCGTGTAACATTGGAGCAGGGAATACATTTTTCCTATTGCAGAAAATACTTTCAAATAGGTGATATCGGAATATTCTTGATTTTTTTTGGAGGGGGGGGATTGCACTCACCCCCTTGGCCTTAGTAAGTTACGCCTATCACCTGACCAGTTTCAGGCTATCTAGTTCATCGTCAAGGAGAAGCAACCTAAAGCGAGGTTCACCCCAAAAAACTCGGAATCTGTTTTTGCAAAGATTGCTGTTCTTTTACCATAGTTGTCTTAAGCAAATCAGTCCTTGCCTTATCCAAACGGAGGAAAATAAGCTTAAGGGAAGAAACTCTTCTTTTGATGGGATCTGGTGGTGAGATTTTATATTTTTCGTAGCCTTATGCTGTTTAAAAATATTATCTTTTACTGTTAAAAATCAGCTTTCCTTCAGTTTGGCTGACCTCACCTTACCAGCATTTTATTTGCTGGCATCGTTTCAATACAGATATTTTGAAAGGAGGAGTTAAACTCTTAACAGTAAGGGAGTGCACTTCTTGCAAGTATTGCTGACAGATCCAAAATGACTACAAGGTACGGCTTTCCAACTTGCAAACGGCAAGTCAATCGGATATTCACCTATAATGTCCAAAACTGTTGCAAGGGAATACTCAGCGGTATTACACGTACTTTTACTTTTTAACAAATTAAAAGATTCAGCCGGAGATATTGCTTTTATATGTGTTCTATATGCCATAAGGGTGTGAACCGTAGGTGAAACAGTCAATACTGGTCAAAAAATTGTGCACGCGATCTTATACACATTCAATATCAGGTGCATAGCCTGATATTGAATGTATAGCCCACACATAAATATTTAGTAAAGAATTATGAAAAGCAGTCCGATCACACTTGCTTCCCACCTCCCTTTCTTTCTTCTTTCTTTCTTCTTCTCCCTTTCTTTCTTCCTTTCTTCTTCGTGCCTTAACTGCATCCCAGTACTCCGCAGAAGTATTACCCCATACTTCTCACGTTTCTGGATTTGCTTAAGCTGCGAAAATTTCAGTATAACACTTCAAGAAACAAGTTTATGACGTAATTGCTTGGAAATTTCGAGCAAACAAACCTTGCACTCATTCTAGCCCTAGCATTATCCGCATGTGCCATGCGATTTTCAGTTCTAAATCGACAATGCTCTCCAACGTTGTATTTAGTAACAAATTTTCACAAACCTTGAATAGTTTTCGAGACCGTCTCTAACTGCAGAATTTGCTGGTAGGTCGAGATGTCGGCATCAAGCACTTTATTGTGGTATTATTTGTATGACTAGCTCTAGCTGGCGGTGTTCAAATGTTAAGGAGCTTAGAAAGGATTTTTTAGAGTATCCTGAATTCGTTTACACCGACCAATTGACCTGTGATGATGGAAGGATATTTTCTCTATCCACGCGAGGCTGTTTCAATTTTTGAAATCTACATGGCTGACGAGATATACTGGCTACAGCACTCACATTTTGGTCACATCATTTTGTACTGGAGGAATCATGTGGCCATCTTAGTTTGGCTACCTCAGACTTCGCTAGCCACACCCCGTAATTCACATGACTCTTGATGTGTAAAGAGGTGTGACGAAAATATTAATCTCGTCTCATATTTAAAATGGATTTTAACAGAAAATGCTTATTTTTTAGTTTTTACATATATAGGTAATTTTAAATTTGATAGTCGATGAAAAAACTCTTTTCCCCTTTGCTTAATCATTGTTAATTTTAAAGTCAGTATTTTTACTATGTGACTAACAACAATTTCAGTTACTTTTGGCACGCTTAAGTAGAACGCCAATGAGATAAATCAGAATGAATGAGGTCACTAGAAAATAGAGTATCTTACGCATAGAATTTTGCTGCAAAAGTGAACTTACCGAAATTTTTTCAAGGATTTCATCGTTTGCAATCCATGGAATGTTTTTCAAGAATTTCTTTACGCCTTCTTTTACTTTCGTGTACCGGGGCAGGCTGAATGTTTCATTCATCTTCATTTCAATTTGCTGTTCAAGTACAACGAAATATCATAAGCTTTATTCTTACCATACGAAAGATAAGTAATTTTATTATGGCGCAGATAAAATTGAAGCCGAATTTCAGTGATTTTTTCCAAAAGCATTGGTTCTCTATCTATATGTCTAAACAAAACATAATACAATCACAATAAGGTCAACAACAAGGAATGCACCTACATGATTGATTTATATGGAAGTTATTATCATTATATTTTTTTCCATTTTGATTTTAAGTAAACCAAAGAGACTGTCTTTAAAAACGTTACAACGTCTTCTGCTTGTGTCTGCCCTCCCACATAAAATATTCATAGAGACGTACGAAGTAAATGTTTAAATGATTAAATCTGATCCAATTTGATCTTTCTTAATACCGCCCGACTGTCATAAATTTCCAGTCTAAATTGCAGGAATGTCCAGCAGATTTCGACTCGCAGTGGACGCATACAGTACCGTACTTAACAAAAAGGAAATAAAATCTATTAGAGTGAATGTTTCTGTGCGTGCTTGACATAACTGATGTCAAGTCAATATTCAAAAATAGACATGTTCACTTTCCTTAACGGATTAGGATTTGCAATAATTATAATTTCCAATCACTGGTACAGTCCGTTTAAGTGCTAAATAAATAAAAAAACTAAAAAAAAAAATAATGTGGACATTATATGACTTCCTTGTACGTCTATTGATTAATATACATTTTTGTGATGCATTCATTTAAACTTATCTCATTTGATAGCGAGAAGCAGTGCTTCAATAATTTTACGTTTTGGGCGATTTCTCCCTAAATATAAGAGATATCGCCAAGCTGAGCTCAGATACTTGCTTCTGGCGCCCAATTTGGGGATAATTCGTCAAAAACTTATCAAACTTGGCGGCAGTTCTAGAGATTTTGGACATGGACAAGAAAACTGATTGATCACACACTTTTAATGTATTAAAGATGTCCACAGACTTTAATGTATTGAAAATCTTTTTTGTCAATGAACTACCCAGTCCAATGCAATCAAAAAATGAGGTGCACAACAAGATGCTCAAACAGTCCTACGTGCAAATTTTCAACATTCCGACGTTAAGCCTTTTTTGAGTAACGTTAATTACATACTTACTAAGAGACGTCACTCCAAAACCAGCCACAATGGATTCGTGGTCGGTCAAAATGTATCATACATACATAAGTTCGTACATAAATACATAGCGTACTTTGAGACGTCCCTCAGAAACTTATCAAAGTAATTTTAGAAATGGTCAAAATGAGAATTGGCAGTCCCTATGGTAACACTAAGCTTACTAATTCAATTAAAGCTACATCTAAGCGTATATGACTGACTTACCTCGAGTAACTGTTCTGCGTCACTCCTTCCAATCATATAGGCTGCTATCATCTCGTCAATGAATTCTTCCATGTTCTTGAGAACGTAGATAGAAGCTCGATGAGTTCTCCAAGCACAGGTTATGTTTGGATGCTTGCCTTCGATCTCGGTAGCATAACAAAGCATCTGTGCCAACAAACATCGTATCACTTGAAATGTCAACAAAAATCCTAACTGTCACACCATTTGAAACACCAATGTACCTTTCTTCAACCGACTACAGCCATATGGACTGAATCTCACACGGATGATGGAACATGAAACTATATTGACACCGCGGTCTGGCTTCTTTTTCTTTTTCTAGAGATTTATTTGCAGAAATTTATAATTAAATGTTTTATATTTTGGACTTTTATAAATCAAACAAGGATGATATAACTCATGCCGAATGCATCGTTTATAAAACACCAGCTTAATCTTATGAGGTAGAACCTTTCTCAGCATGTGGATGATGAAATTTTTTTTTTCAACTAAAGAAGTTCCTACCTTTTAAAACATCCGAAACGATTGCATCGATAAAGCTTTTTTTCTATACGTGTTATTTTACAAGGTTTTAAAAAATTACTTTTTAGTATTAGCTTTTAATTGAATGAATTTCCTTTTTGTTTGCAATTAGAAAGTACCGCTGCCATCTTGGAGCTGTAGTATGAACAATGATGTTTTTGGTTTTAGATCGACTAAAGGCCAGATCAGACACGTCAGTCTACATTACTTTCAGGCTAAACTGAATACTTTAAAATAAGATCAACCCAAGAAAATTATGGAGAGACGAAAAATACAACATGTTTCGACTTATTTAAGATCAACTGCGCACCATTACACAGCTTGTAAAATAAATAAAACAACGAAAATTTGGATCTATGGACTCAGCTTTCTGTTACAACTGCAGACAAGCCACATTTCTCTGGAAATCCAGTAAACCCCATTCAAATTTTCTACATTAATTTATATATATTTAATATATATTATATATACTTCTCCTATTTCACTATGTTCCCATATCATGTTCTAAATCAGCATTGTGAAAGTGCAGATCTCAATGGAACATCCAGCCACTTTGAAGAATCTGCAAGCCACATTCATAATCAGATGAAGAAAAGATTTAAATTTGTTTTAGCTATTCAATTTCTCATTACAAAGAGGCAGCAAAAATATTTGCTATGGAATAGAAAAATTCTTAGGAAATTTCAGAATTTTTTATGCGTTCAAATTAATTTTGTTTATTACAAGACAAGACAATTAGTTAATTGCCACTCACTATCAAGTTTTTGTCAAGACTCTCTCTACTCGGATGTTTTTGAATATTTTTTCCTCTGTTGAGCGTCACTCGCCATTGCGGCGAGCGGATCTAAATTTTTAACAGCAAGTAAGGATTTTTTACTCACCATTCGGCGAGTGGCGACCGACATTCGCGAGGGTTAATTTTAAGTCTTTTTAATAATAAAGTTTGGTGATCACTGAACCTCTCAAAACTGGACAAAAAAAGCGGACATTTTTCAAAGGATGAGGCTGTTTTATATGGACGGTGCTTTTTAATGCGCTAAAATGTTTTTTATGGCCAGAAGCTTATGGGATCTGGTGCATGTAAAATCTCCAGTGGCTCCAGGGTCGTTCATGTTCAAACGATTCCTCTGGAGGTCTCGATCCAGGGGAATAGATCTCATATTTGGAATCGGTTCAAAATTAGGAGACCCCGAACAAAGTTGGTCTTCCTCCTACTATGACTCAATAGAGTGGAAGCCACACAATTTACAAGGGGTGATCCAATGAAAAGGTACGAAACGACACGGTGGGTACAAATGTAGACTTTATTCAAAATATACACCATAGGCCTGAGCACAACGATCCGACTGATGAACAAGCCGCAGGATTCCTTGTTTCCAGAATTCCTGTGGCCGTGACGAGACCCAGTCCGTCACAGCGTCCTTGAGTACGTCGTCCGAGTTGAAGCGCATCCCTTTCAGGTGTTTCTTCAGTGGATCCAACACATGGAAATCGCACGGCGACATGTCCGGACTGTAGGGCGGATGATCAATCTGTTACCACTTGAACCTGGCCAGTTTCTTGTCGAAAACGGGCACTCCATTTTTTCATTGACTTGTGGGACACACAGCCTTCTCTGTATACGGTCATCATACGGTGATGAATAGTGGCCGGTTTAACACCTTCCACTGTCAGAAATCGGATAACGCCCCGCTGTTCCCCAATCGTCGAATTTTGCAGTGTGAACGCCATCCTGTCCTCACACGCACTGCCCCGTCAATTGGACGTAGGAAGATGCTTTTTATAAGAGCTCCTGCTCTTTCCTGAGGGTCCCGCATACTCCTATCTATGCCAAAGACTCCAATCGCATCCCTAGATGTCTCGCAACGTTCTCTCATAGCGGCATGGGCAAATATGTTAACGGTTAAATTGTTACGTTCGTCCTTTTCATTTGATCACCCCTTGTAGCTTATGGCTGTTCATCTGGAGGATCTGGCGCCACTACGCGGTTAGACTGAGGGCATTAGAAACAACAACACTATCTTAGAAATGTAAAAAACAACTTCTATATATAGAGTGGCAATCCTTCATTACCTCGTATACATTATTCTCCGCTTCCAATCGTGCTTTCGAGGCGAATTCTTCGAATTCTATGATTCTTGGAGCAGATTTTTGTATTTCTTCAAAGGCAACAATAAAACCGATTGCTATATCAAAAGCATTGTAGATAGCAGAACAAAACTGGTTTAATATATAAGTAAAAATTCCTGATGTAATAATCTGAAAATGCGAAATTAATTTATAGAACGGTATTTAAATAATGCAAAAAATATTGTAACATTTTGTGCTGTATAATATACTATACAATATGAAATGTGTGTCAGGCAACACATACATTTATGGTACATTTATGATTTATTTACCGGTACAGAAGCACCGTTGTGAGTATAAATGCAGCGACTGCTGTGCTTTTTTGTATACGTAATACATGTTGTGTAAACCTTCGATTGATTTTCAACGGATCATCTTTGATAAGTGAGACCGATGGGAACTGGAGACATGCATTTGGGACGTGCGCCCTTTTGAGAAAAAGCAATGTTACGAATTTTTGGGGAATCTGCTCTTCAAAGATTAAACTTTGTCTGAAATGAATGTCTTGTGCGTTAAGTAATCTACCTTTATACTTTGTTGTAAGAAAATCGGATCTTTAGAGCGCGATTTATAAAACTTTGAATTTCCTACTCGCTGCAGTGGAGCATTGGCATGATCCGAGGAATACTGGCGCAAACCATGGATGATCTGCGCACAGCAGATGTGGCCCGTCAAAGGTTACTTCAGGCAACCGTCAATGAACTTATTCAAAGCATGCCTCGCCGGATGGAAGTCTGTATAGCTGCACGACGTGGGCACATTATATACTAAATAAATTGCTTATAATGATTTTATTTGCCTATTTTTTTAATCATTTGTATATCCATCTCATGGCTCACTGGGATAAGTACAGGCTGTCCAGAAAGCTCCGTTTTTCAGTACGAGTAAATTTTCGCCACTTCGCCGATTTGTCGCTTTTACCCAACGAATCACTGTTGCCAACTCTGCCGGAGAAATTATGCCTAAAATCAAAGCTAAAAGTATCCAGGAATGGATAACAATGTCCGCATTCGTAAACGCCAAACGAGTTTATCGTTTACGAATGCAGCCAATGTTTTCAAGCCGAGAAAAAAAAAGAAAAAAAAAAAGCCGTGTTTTGGCGCCTTTTTTAGCACTTGAGTGCTATTTCGCTCGAGCACGGTTTTTGTGTAGACACGATTTTCCTACAGTTAACACGTTTTGTCACTTTTCAAGTATGTTACGAATCCTGGGGTACGTTTACGAATGCGGCCATTGTTATCCATTCCGGGATACTTTTAGCTTTGATTTTAGGCATAATTTCTCCGGCAGAGTTGGCAACAGTGATTCGTTGGGTAAAAGCGACAAATCGGCGAAGCGGCGAAAATCTACTCGTACGGAAAATCCCATAGGAGAAACTGCTTTCCGGACAGTCTGTACGTATCCCAGTGAGCCATGTCCATCTCACCACTATTGCTCCAGAAATTTGCATGACGTTACGCGCATTATTCCTCTTTGTTGCGATTCACTTTTGTGCAGTGTATATACAGGGTAATCAGAAAAGAAGTGTGCACTTGAAAAATCAATAATTCGCGTAATAATGTAGGTAGATAGGTAAATATTGACACACACATGCTTGGAATGACCTGGGGTTTTATTGCAACCACAAAAAAAAGTTCAAAAAAAGGCTGACAGATGGCGTTTCATGTGATAAGAAAAGTAATAATCAGCATAACGAATTATGACAAAGCAAAGACGATGTTCTTCAGAGCATGCTCAACATGTCGACCGCCGTTCCTCAACAATAGCTGTAGTCGAGGGACATGTGAACAGCACTCTATAGCCTAAGTGTTGTTATGGTGAGACATCGGTGTTGTCTGTTAGCATCCCTATTAATGTCGGTCGATCCCGGTAGACTTGCGACTTCAGGTAACCCCAGAGCCTATAATCACATGAAATAATATCTGGGAGGCCAAGCATGGCGGGAGTGGCGGTTCAGCACGCGAGCATCACCAAACGACGTGCGAAAGAGATCTTTTATACGTCTAGCAATATGGAGAGGGAAGCCATCTTGCATGAAAATCGTACGTTCCAGCAGGTGTTTATCAGCCAGACTAGGGATGATGCGATTTTGTAACATATCGGCGTGCCTCTCGCTTGTCACGCTAACAGTTACAAAACCAGAATCACTCATTTCTTCGAAGGAAAAAGAGCCCGATAACGGTAGATGTGGTAAAACCACACCACACCGTGACTTTTGCGTCGTGCAATGGAGTTGACAGACCCTCGGAGTGTTAAACGGGCTTCGGCGGTCCACAACACGTTGGAGAACCCATCGTCATCTTCCGCCATCTTTTGAAACGCCCAACCGCAAATTCTCTCCACTTCACAAAATCTCCAGGTGGCAGTTCATGATGACGCTAGATTTCGCACGGATAGCATCGGAGGGTACGCCTTAGTGCTATCCAAACAGTAGCCTCTACAATCTCCATTTCTTCCTGAACTGTCTGAGGAGCATCAGCACTTGTCCTCTGTCGACCACTACGGGGCCCGTCGTCTAAACAACCAGTAGCTTCAAACTTCGAAATCATTCTCTTCACAGCTGAACCTGTCATAGGACCTTCACCCGTTCGAATGCCCTTCCTATGGCGATAGGATCGTAAAGCTGCAGTATAGCAGATTTCCCATTCTGATTGTACTCTACTAACAGTGCTTTTTCTGGTAACGCCAACATACTGTGATCGCTAATGCATTTGATTTTATCTCTCAAGCAACCCCTTTATAAACGATTTTCATACAGGCGTTTTACTATCTAGCGCCATCTGTTGGCCATTTCTGGAACTTTTTCTTTTTTGAAGATGTAACAAAACCCCATGTCATTCCAAGCATGTGTGCGTCCATTTTTAACCTCTCTACCTACATTATTCTGTGAATTATTAATTTTTCAAATGTATGCTCGTTTTTGGATCACCATGTCTGCCAATTAGATGTCATCCAGACAGCTAATCAAAGTAAATTCAAGGATTCTCAAAATAGATACTTCTGTCAAAATCCGAATACCGAAATATTTAGCGGTTACATTATTCCTTCCCTTTGCACAAAGGGAAAAAAAAGGGGGGCGAGTATTAAAATTACAGATTTTCCTCATTACTTTGAACAAACGTAAGAGCCTAAATGCACCCAGCGCAATGAGCACGTAGAGAGATGCCGGGGAGTACGAGTTTCGGTACACAGTCTGAAGAACAATCCCGTAAACTATTTGCACCAGTGCAGAGATCGACACGGCAAATCCAATAACATTTCCCGCTTTCCTGATGTAGCTTCTGAACCCGAGAGCTCCGATCTGTGGAAGAAAAACGGTATCATCATCATCATTATTATTATTTTAAGAATCCTACATGCATTTACGAATTCTCTAACTAAAATGGATTAAATGAGCGTCATTAACGAGTGAAAAAGAATAATAGTAAAATCTTTCCCAGTGCGTCGATTACAAAACACTTTCCAGCTCTGTCGTATTTGTACGAGTACTGCTGATTAATACCCTTTAGCCTGATTGCCACCATCGTTGCTAAGATAGGGCGGCAATGATTCCCCCTTCTGTGCCCATCATTGCTGTACTAAAGCTGGGCATTTAAATGTCTAAGCCTGGAAGCACAGACAGACATCATTGTCTTTTCTGGTAGCCTAAATCTATAGGCGTTCTTGTTTGTCCTCGTAAAAATTCTATTAAGCTAACTAATGCTTAATAATTAGTTGAAGTAGTTCGGTTTTCGACTATTTGAAACTTTTTCTTTCTTTCTAATGGCCGGGTCAGCTGCCAAATATAAGATCGGAGATGTTGGTCATCTCAACATGACCGGCCATACACTTAGAGACTGGTCCCTCAGATCTGGTCAGACCTGGAATTTATTCGGTGGGTAATGGAGATAGGGCAATAAATCACGGACCAGCGGTTAAAAAAGGGCTATTTTTCAACCCTTGCAGCTTTTCGGTTGTTAGCATGAATTTTCATCTGATGCTTCTTAACGATAAACCACTTTTTTAACGCAGGTCAGTGATTTATCGCGCTATCTCTACTCCCCACCTAATAAATCTGACCCATACACTGAGAGCGGTGGCGTAGCCACAAATTTTTCATGGAGGGGGTTACGAGTACTGCAACCCACATATATGTATACGTGTCTGTGATAGAGTGAAGAATATACATTTTGTATGGCAAAAAATTCCTCATGGAGGGTTGTGACCCCCCTTATCCCCCCACTTTGGCTACGCCACTGACTGAGGGACCAAAGTGTATGGCCAGCTTAATAAGCAGGCCAAGGCCCTAAGAGTGACATCCGAATTTTGATTCCAATCCGGATGAGAGACCCAGCACCTAGTTTGATTTGATTATTGAAAGAATGGCCGATTATCTATTCGAGGGATCTACGCTGAGGAGGGTGTTGCCTACTGCGAGGGTCTTTCTAAGGAGTCGTAACTCGCATTTACGCAAAGTGTCAATGAAAACCACCGAGAATTTCGAACGGCTCCTACCTGGGTTTGAATCGCGCACTTTCTATCTCCCAGTTGAGAGCGTTATACGCTCGGCCACTGTTGGGGTGACCTAGCACCTGGACTGTCACCTTCCAAAGGTGTCGTTTGAATACGGAGAACATTGACACTACGGCAGTTTTTTAAAAGGCAAACAACCTTTTCTAAATGTGTCATTTGATATTTTTTAAAAAGAAAAACACGTACGAATGTTCCATCTTACTTACCCTAACAGCGGCATCCCAAAGATAAATGAAGGCCAGTACTGAATTAAAAGTTTCGAAAAACAGGATCTCGTTTCCCAGCGGTACAGTCCCGTTCGAAGGAATGTACTTTCGAAATACGGCTATGCACTCTCCAATAATGGGCGCGATGTTGACGAGGAGGGTCCAGTATATGACAGTCTCGAAACGGGAGCTGAGGTACACCTGAATGCATTTCTTGCGCAGTGGGCTAGCGTCCGTTTCCAGAAGGAGGAGGCGCTCCTGTTTCCTACTCTGTCTGTTCTTAATGTCCAGTTTTTGCATGAGACGCATCATGTGTTTTTCCTGGAAAGGAACGAAAGAAAAAGATTGTATATATGTGATGATCCTCCGGAATGAAGTAGTGCTCCGAAAAATATCCAGTGTCTGTGATGGGACTTTCTTAATTAACCCTTTGAGGCTCAACCCTTTCCCCAATGCTGAAAAAAGGGCAGCCGTTGCCATCGCTCGACTGAACTACCAGCAAGAGGGCGGACTATCGAAACGTTCATCGCGTGCCACAGATCTAGAGACACTTTTTTTGATGCAGCTGGCTGTGCCGGACAGCCTGGAGTTTTGAGCGTTTTTTTTTTCATATGTAATGTGAATAAACCTTAGAACCCCTTAAAAAGTCCTCCCCTCAAGGCTTCCCTCTTTTACGCAGATAGCCCTCGTATATCTTTGCCTAAACCCTTTGGGGCGCAACCCTTTCCCAATTCTGAAAAAAGAGCAGCCGTTGCCATCGCTCGACTTAACGTCCGCCATCTTGCTGGTCGTTAAGTCGAGCGATGGCAGCGGCTGCCCTTTTTTCAACAATGGACCATCTATCCAGCTGTTCTCGCGTTCTTCCATTTTTCAGCAGAAGTGAGCGCTGTTAAAAAGAATCGTGACCATTTTTTGACGGGAAATGAAGTGCTAAAAAGTAAAGGATTCTCGTGGAGCTATGTCACACGCAACCATTTTTATAGGAATCCAATGTATTCTTCGTGACTGGCAACAGTCAAAACGTCAGAGTTGGGTGTTCCCAGAGCGGGAACACTGCGCGTTAAAGGGTTAAGAGACAATTCTTTATTTTCCCCTCCCCAGTACAGTTCGGCGAAGCCTCTGAGAGCCTGAGACCGGGCCCATCGTGATTGTACCGGGCCTGCTTGTGCACTCCGAAAGAGGCCTACGGACGTTTCCTCATTGGTTAGATTCGGCCGTTAGGTGGCGTATCCGAGTGTTGGAACCAATCAGTGAGCACCCGTAGGCCTCTTTGGATGACTCATCGGAGAACAAGCAGGCCCAGTAGAATCACGATGGCCCCGCTGAGACCCGTGGACGCATTTGTACGAGATGTAGTTTTTAAAAAGGTTTAGAAAATTCTACACTGCTGCCCATTCAAAATGCAACATTCACAAGACGGACCAAAGACATCTCATCAAAATTTATTTGGGAGTTAATAAATTGTACAAAATTCAAATGATACAGCTTCTTGTGAAGTGAGGAAGATGATGAAATCAGTATTGAGTGTTTCCGACATCGTGCCAAAGTTGGGGTTCCGGGAGTGGTATCCAATAACACCCCAAACCGCAATACCGGTTGCGGGACCAGTATGGCGACGAATAAGACGAGAGTTCAGCAGTCACTCAGCACGGTCTCTCCAGACTTTGATCCGAGCACCATGGTGTTGCAAGCAGAAGCGGGATTCGTCTGTAAAAACAACGTCGTTCCATTCGGTTGCCCGTGTCCGTCATTCTCCACAACATTGCAGGCGAAAATGCCTGTGATTCTGACTCAACGGTAGAGGACGGCAATGGACGACTGATGGACATTCTACTCTGCTGGAAACGACGTCGAATGGTATATGAGTTGACGTCGAATGGTATATGAATCGAGGTCGAATGCGGAGACCGATTGTTGCGCAGCAGACCGAAATTTATTGTGATATGGTTCATGGTGGCAGAGGAATCCATAATTGCTATGCGCACAATATGCTTGTCTCGGCATGTTGTGGTGCAACGAGGTAGGTGCCGTCCGTCGTTTCCTCCTAGATCCGAGCAAGAATTGCTTCCGTTCTGTCCGACAAGATCATCGATTTCTATGAAGGATAATCCGCAATCTCTATTGGCCGCTATTCTTCCTCGATCGAATTCCAAAAAGGTGTGGGAAGACGCTTGGTTTTTTTCATGAGTCATAATGAAGGTGCTTACACAAAAGAAACACACGAAAATTCCCTTCCTTTACTTCAAAACGAATTCGTTTTTTATCTTCATATAGCGCTTGCAGGTGGCGCTGCAGACGCTCGTGATGTGCGTCTGCGGTGTAATGTTAATGATTTGCATGTCTCATCGCCGAAAACGCATGGTGCAAATTTCACTTCATTTGGATGCTTCCTTCTTGGTGTTGCATTTTGGCTCAGCACTTCGAAAATTCCCCTTCCTTCCACGAGAATTTTTTGTTGTTTGTATGATGCAGTTTCTGCAGTTCACCGCTAGAGGGCCAAGGGCGGTACATTAATTTTAATTTTCTTGGACTTTTGACAGTTCCACCGGTCCGCTAACTAAACAGAATCATTTTAACAATTAAAAAAAAAAAGGTTCTGCGTGAAGTTCGAGCGTTGCTGCCTTAGCTACTACAGACTTCGTAGCTACAACTGAGAATTTGCTTTTTTCTATAATAGAATATTTTTTTTTTAAATTTAAAGTAAATGAACTTATTCAACGAAGACAAATAGAATTCCAATGAATTCTGAAGTTTATTCCATTTATTGTGAAAGGATTCACTGTCCTTCACATTCGATAGGAAAGATACTGAATACTTTGATTAAATCCTGTGTATGTTTATCATATTGATTTTTTATACCTTTTCATTCAGTCAACTGACATGTATATTTCCGGCCCTGACTGAACTACCTTATGCTATGACAGCACAAAAGGAGAACATTTAGAATGCAATCATTGTTACTTGGACAAGAATGCTATAATGCATATTTGAAGAATTTTTTTCAATAATGTGCCAATAATCACAAAACATTTATACGTACCATGAATACAACGTAAGATGGTATGGTTAAAAATCTTTCCTTTACGTCTCTCGCTGCTAAATGCCTGAAACATGCAACAGATAAAATATTAAAACGTAACAACTTGCATTCTCATTATAAATATGCATAGAAATTACAGTTCATAAAATTTAGCATTTTATTGTAAATCAAAAACTGTATTTACAACAAAATACTTTAAATTATATTTATAAATTTAGATTTAAACCAAATAATTTCATCGTGGTTGATCTCATATATAAAAATATGAAACCAAAAAAAAATAAAAATAAATAAGTGACTGGGGGGGGGGGTCTTGAAATAAAAACAAACCAGTTCTAAAATTTAATTATTTTCGATTATTATTAAAACGTTCTCGAGGAGGAAAACATTGGAAACAGCCATAAATTGTACTTATCAACAATGTGTGTTATTATACAACGTTTTCACCAATTTTGCATTCTAAAAACAATATTTGTTAAGCGTTCTTTTTATACAGGGGGATCCATTCATGGGCGCCCATAAGGGGGGGCAAGGTACACATGGGTTAATGTCTCATTATGAATACATATGGCAAAACCAGAACTAAATTTGTTAAAAGTTTGAAATTTGCCCCCCCCCCTCTAGAAATTTTTTTGCAGTTTGCCCACCCCCCCTTAGAAAAATTCCTATGGGCGCCTATGGATCCATTAAAAGAGTACACGATGGTTTTTTTTATAACCCTTTAATCTGACGTTTGTGGCAATTATTCTAACAGTGAAATATAATTGCTTGAACTTTCCTTAAATGTGGGAGACAATTCCCAACACTGTTGGACTGTTACAACTGTATTGGTGAGTTAAAACAGAAGTGGGGTCGTACAAAGTTACTAATTCCTGTGATCATTTCAGTTTTGAAAAACATAATTTCATTCTTTTTTCTTTCTTTTTTTTTTTTTTTTAAACATTATTTCTTACAGCAGATGTTAAAAATACTCTCCACCATTTTAAGTGCAAACATGAAAACAGTAGGTTTTCCAGAGAATTCCTGCAACCATCGACGAATTAAACAGTAACTGTAGAAATCTCGTCAAGAATACCAACAATGTTGAAAAGAGTGTCAGAAAACTTGATTCAACGTGTTCATGTTCAAAATGGTGGCATGTTCAAAAACGTGTTCATAAATGATGGCAAACATTTTCATCATTTGCTGTGAGGAATGATAATGTTGAAAAATTAAATTATTTGAATTATTATTATGTTTCGCAAAAATAAAATTAGCACAGGATTAAGTAATATTATGTGTCTCCATTTCTGTTTTACCTTACAAATAGAGTTGTAACAGTCCAACAGTTTTGGGAATTGTCTCCCACACTTAAGAAAAGTTTCGATCACCGATTTTCCTTTTCAGTGTGACTCGATCACATCGGTGCGCTGCTCCAACAGTAAAATCACTCGTTTCCTATCCCATGTCTCCTGTCTAACCTACAAGATTTGCACATAATTCGTACGTGTGCATAATGTGTACGCACCTGCTGTCGATTTGTAATGGGGCGACTGTTTTGGAATGTGCTTTTTTTTTACTTCTGGGAAAATGCAACAAAATTTTCGTACTGAGAACCGTGACCGGTCGCTTCTAGAGGGTTGTGTGGTCTCTTCGGGAGGATCTTTTAACATTAAGTAGGTAGGATAAAAAAAACTTAGGGAAATGGGTCTAAAAAATGGGTCTTTGGAGGATGGGGTAGCTTGATAGAGGGGGTCGCTCATAGAATTTTCATTGTATTCAAATGGTAGTGTTTATGGTTCAAATAAACCCCTTAATTCTTTTTTTATACTCATGTTTAGAAATGTATAGGTATTTTAAATTGTATTGTTTTTTAGAAAAAACTTATTCTTAGAGTGCATATCATCGGGGCCATCGTGATCCTACCGGGCCTGCTTGCCACTCCTATGAGTCATCCAAAGAGGCCTGCGGATGCTTGCTCCGTCAGTTAGATGCATCATCTAACGGCCAAATTCAACCAATGAGGAAATGTCCGTAAGCCTCTTTTGGAGTGCACAAGCAGGCCCGCTAGAATGACGATGGCTCCGGTATAATTAAGATTCGATAGGCTTTCATACTTTTCTGGTGTATCTATGACAGTTTCAATACAAGTATGCAGGTGTCCAACAGTTCGTCGAAGGATGGCGAATCCCTTATGCTGATTAGACACGGAAGTCTAAAATGACATTCAATAAGGAAAAATGAAGAAGCGCTATTATCAATCAAGTCAAGTAAAAGTGTTACTTAATAACTTAAGAAGGTTGAAACTTAATTATTTACTAATCATAAAACATACAACAGAACATTTAATCACATTGTTTTACTTTGATATTTATTTATTTACGTTTATCGAATCAATATTCCTTAAGCCAGTTTAGCTAGTAATTGCAGACTATGATATTGTCAATTTATTTACAAAATTGCTTAGTTACAAATTTTGCGTTGTATAAATTTTATTCTCGATTTTGTAAAAGTCTGTTTCCATTATTAAATGCGGAATTTTTGAAAGCCACTATTATTTTAGCTGTAGCTCAAACAGTCTACAGAAGGAAACTTTATAAAAATAGTGATTTAATTTTTTTTATACCGGTAAAGTTGAATGAAAATGTTTCCTTGGAAATTTATTACAACTTATGAAATGTATCGGTTGAGAGATACTCTTGTCTAAAATGTTTTGTCGAAAGGCTTCTTTAAAATTATACGGTGTTTTAACTGTAATTTCAGTTCATGAGACTATTATTTACAGATTATTGTCCACTGTCGAAATGTTCTAATGAAAATAAATGCAGTTTCCTCTGGGAGATTTCAGACTGAAATGCATATTGATAGATTTATACTCGTATAAGCAGAATTTTGATATATTTATATCAGTTGATATATTTCTAACCATATAAGCAGAAGTTGGTAACTGGGATTTTGAATCCTATTCCAAGTCTAATACGCAGAAAAATTTGAATACTATATTTATTAGTTTCTTAAATACGATTTACTACTGTTTAATATTAAAAACCTTTTTTATTTCGCAATTAACATGAGAAATGACATAACTAAAACTAGGATCTATCATTATCTTTGGACTTGGGATAAATTACCAGTACATAAATCCCGTAGTAGAGTTATACACAACGGTCATAGAAGGATGCTTTTTTTTTATCCCAAATACTTCTTTATACACAATATTTGCTGTGTAAATCTTCGGTTAGTGTTCAGGGAATCAATTTTGATAAGTGTGACGTACGGACTTAGATTGCATTGACTGGAACGTGCATTCCTTTGAGAAGGAAGCAATGTTACAAATTTTGGGGAGTACTTGTTATAATCTAAGGTTGAATTTAGTGTAAATTTGATGTTCTACGCGTTAAATAATTAACTTTACATTTTGTTGAATTTAATTCTGTTCATTAGAGCGCGAATTATAAATCTTTGAAATTCCCGCTGAATAACATTACAGCTGGTCGATTTCTCTTCACATACGAAAAATATTGCCAAGTGGCTTCATTTTTGAAAACACAGTCCCATTTCTGCTCAGACTGTCGGAATAACTTTCTGTAATTTTTGCTGACACTTGCAGTGATAGGTTAATTTCTGACATCAATTGTGTGGACGATTAATATTTTTCTTAAAAATATATCTATGCTAAATAAAATTTCACATGCCTCCCTTTGTGATCTTATTATTATTATTATTATTTTTAAGCAAGCTTTTGCACCCGTGAATTAAGCATAGGAAAATTCAATAGCATTTACGATTTTTTGATACTCGTACTGAAAAGAAATTCCTATGTATGAGACAGTGGGCATCAGTGGCGTAGACAAGGGGGGTTAGGGGTTACAACCCCCAACATGAAAATTTTTTTGCCATCAAAATGTATATTCTTCACTCCCTTATCACACGCACGTATATGTGAGTTGCAGCAGTCGTAACCCGCTTCCCCCGTGAAAAATTTCTGGCTACGCCACTGGTGGGCATAAAAGGGTTAAGATATTTGGCGATATAGCTCCAAAAGTGTTCAAAATGAGCGACTTCTGGCGCAATTTTGAGCGAAGCATACGACCTTCGTCGGACCATTTGCTAATTAAGAGGTAGGGTTTTCAAAAAATAATGAAATGCAAATATTATTTTAGGGTCTGTGGCCTAAAGTTTTAAGTTTCTCTTTAACATTTAATGGGCTTATTATTCAATGAAACTTATTGAATTATATTTATTTTACTTATTAATTATTCCTTGAAAAGAATCTTGTGAACTTTCTCAAGCCGAATCAAAAAATATTCTGTGTTTCTTTTTTTCTTTTTTCCCCCCCCCAACACATCAAGATTTTGTAAAAGGAGAAAAAAAGTATTAGCCTTAAAATGATACCTTTAAGGCCCTGAGTACGGCCAACCTTGATTCTGTTTCCATTTGTTGACGCTCTGCAGCATTCGGCTCAATCCGTATTTCTGCACTGCATTCTTTGCAGCGTCCTCGGAAGATTTCGAAAGCCCGCTTGATCATAGCTGTGTAAGCACTCTAGAAGAGTAAAATTCATTTAAAACTGAGCAAACTTTAATTTATAAATAAAAGACTAGGTGTAACAATTTAGGATTGTACTACTCCAAAACAAAACTTTTACCTCCTTACTCAAAAGAAGAAAAAAAAAAGTATGTTCAATAAAGTAATAAAATACCACTGGTACGATTGCTTTGAAAAATTTTATAATTATGTTTAAAAAATATAGAAAACAATCCGCGATAATTTAAAAATCAGGAAATCCGCCTTTTTCCCGATTTCTTGATTTATTCCCCCCCCCCAACCCCATTTTTAAATTTTAGGAAATTGGTGTGTTACCAGCTTTATTTGGATAGAAAACTAAAAGCTATAGCTTATACACCAGAATTTTATTTTCAGACGTACTCACTCACAATTTTAACGATCTATAAAAAAGTTTTTTGAAAAAATGTAATAAAATTTGCGTTCTTGGGTCGATCGAATTGCGAATTTGCACAAATACGTTAAAAATATAGAGGGGAGAGGGGAATACACTACTTTAAAAATCTACCCAGTGACATGTCGCATGCAGTACCAAGTGAGAGTACGTTCTTTAATTTCAAGAATCCAAGTTAAACATTTTAAATCACATGGGCATAATTTAATTTCACGAGTTTAAAAATGCATTAGGAACCTAATTAGACTGAACAGTTTTTGTAAATGTACACAACCGTTTTGGCGTACAAAATCGTCAAGGGCGAAATAATTCCAGGACTCTCTCTTGCTTAAAAACGGCCTAGTGTATCGTTGATAGATGACCGAAGTGTGAAGGTCCAGAGTTCTGGTTTACGGCACGTCTGTCGATATAAAGGTCTGGAGTTTTAAGCGGTTTTTTTTTCCATATGCAATGCGAATAAGCCTTAGAACCCCTTAAAAAGTCCTCCGCTCAAGGCATCCCTCTTTTATCCAGATAGCCCTCCTGTAGCTTTTCCTTAACAACACAACATTCTATACTATCTCAGAAAAGACTTAATTTCTATAACGTCAGCCATATCATGAATGTAGATTCTTATTTTGATATTAGTTACAAAATAAAAGTAACATTTTGGCATGTAATTGTAATCGCCTCAAATTTGTGAAGCTCAGTAGATACACTGATGGGATAAAAGTGTCAAAACCACAGTTTGTTAGTTATTATCGGAATTTGCGAAATATTCACAAATACCTTACAGAATATGGACTACTGATCGTGCTTAGGTATTCTCAGTTCACACTTAACCAAAATAACCGATATCTGACAGTTCTGAAAGTTCGCGGGGAGAATCGATAAACATTTTCGAATATTCCCTTCCCTTTTCATCGGAAATTCAGGTGTAGCTTGACTGAAGTTGTTCAAAGCGTTCTCAATTTCTTCCAATTATTAATTCCGTGGATTGTATTCGTTAAGATCAGATAAATTACAATTGGAACACTTTAGAATAATCACGGAAGCATTTATTTTCCGACAGAAAATAATTTATTACTAGAGTATGTAAAACACTATAGCTGAAGTCGTTGGCGGGTTAGTATGTAATCTACATTTTCAACAAGCCAGAATTTTTGTTTGCAATGTAGGAGTACAAAGGATGGAATTTGTAATCGACAGAAGTATGGAAAGCAAAGTTATAATTCCTGGGCATTGTTAAAATATTACAGAGGTTTGAGAGTGACAAAGTGCTGCGTGAAATTGTGAGGAGAGAGAACATTTTATTTTCAAAATTAATATTTTATTTTGGTGGAATGCACTCTTAAAAGTCAAGAGGTCATTCCTCGCCTGTAGATAATTTTTTTTTCCTTCAAAAAATTTTTGTACAATTTCTACGATAGCTTAAAAAAATAAAAATAAAATAAAATATAAAAATTGGTGAATTGTTGTATCTATGGATTTATGTTGTTGATTTTTATTAAATTTAAACTTAGCTTCATTTAAATTTCTTCTCTAATCTATGGATTAATTTTTGGTGAATGAAATAAACCTTCCAAACAATTATAACAGCTCACTTAACAAGCAAAATTAATTACACAAAAGAATCTAAACATTGGAGATCGTATAGTATTTTAGAGTTGATATTTTATTTTATTTTTTTCTAGAACTAAATTAATGCAAAAACAATTCACACTCGATAGTGAAAGAGACATAAATAACTCTAATGAATAAACACAAAAAATAGTTTAATAAACAGTTTATTTGAATGAAACAACATAATTGGAGCTTATTTTACACAAAATTTTCAAAATATTACACATGTGTCACTTCGCGTCACAATATTATTAGATTTTGCCAATCTTTGTTTGATCTTTTTAAAATTTTAATTAATCATGAATTATATTACCTTAATGCAGAAGTTGTTATCTAACAGAATAATGAATTATTGTAGGCGAATAACACAATTTCATATTGTGTTTAAGTTTTCATTTCACAATTATCATTTTAATTTCCATATCACAATTATCATTTTAAATTCAACCATAATAATTATAGTAAAATGATAATGATTATGAAGCTTAAAAATAAATTTAAAGATTTTAGTAAATATGAAAATTGTGTTATTCACCTACAATAATTCCTTATTTTGTTAGATAACAACTTCTGGGTTGAGGGTATATAATTCATCAGGAATTAAAAGGTTTATTTTAAAAGATGTAAGAAGATTATACAAAGATTGACAAAATCTAATATTATGACGCGAAGTGTCACCTGTGCAATAAATAACTTTGCATATTATAATGTGTAATAGTTTTGTATATGAAATATTGTATAAAATAGTCTCCAATTATGTTGTTTTACTCAAAGAAACTGTTTCTTGGACTATTTTATCTGTTTATTAATTAGAATTATTTATGTCTCTTTCACAATCGAGTCTGAATGGGGTTTTGCATTAATTTAGTTCTAGGAAAAAATAAAATACAAACGCAATGTACTAAAATACTATACCATCTACAATGTTAAATATTCTTTTGTGTAATTAATTTTGTTTATTAAGCAAGTTATTATAACAGTTTGGAAAGTTTATTTCGTGGCACCAACTATTAATTTAGAGAAGAAATTTAAATGAAGCTAAGTTTAAATTTAATAATAATCAACGACATAAATCCAAACGCCTTAAAGTCATGCTCCCCCCTCTCCAAAATAAATAAATAATTTTTGCAAAATTTCAAACTTTATTCACATTTTTGAAAAAAAAAATCGACATTCATTGTTTCAGTCGTTGACGATCGTGTTACCAAATTTCGTTCTATTCCCTTCAGCTGTTTTAGAGTGATGCGAGAACAAACATTTACACGATTTTCACAAAATCTCAAAATCTATGAAATATTTAAAACAGCCTATTTGGGAGCGTCATAGCTCCATCACATACCAAAGAACTTTACGTACCAAATTTGTAGGAAATTTCTTCTTCTGGAAGTCGGAAATTGATCTTTTTGATCCATAATGTTCTGGAAAGAATGTTATAGACGAAAAACTAAAAAAAAGATCCGACTTTCAAACGTGTTCACGTGATGGGGGTAGAGATGAGACGGGCTCAGCCCGAGCCCGAGCCCAACTCGGGCTCGGGCTCGTGAAAAATTTCTCCTTTGTTGAACATACTCCTTGAAACAGATTTTAAAAAGTGATTCATGGGATAAATAGACGTACTTATTTAAAAAAAATAGCGGCACAGGGGACTAGAAGGTATGTGAAGCTCCAAAATTTATTGTATCCTATTAATGAAGTAGTTAAATTTATTTGTCTTTAGCTGAAATTTCGGGCTCGGGCTCCAACTTAAATAATATTGCTCGGGCTCGGGCGGGCTCGGATTAAAAGTCCTCGGGCTCGGGCTTCAAAAAATGAGCCCGAACTCATCTCTAGATGGGGGACGGAAGTGGAAATTTTTATTTTTCCTAAACAAAACACCTTCTCTATACAACCTATCAAAAATTCATAACTGCAAGACCTTTTGTAGGGTTAAACCTCAGCAATAGATGGGAAAACGCTAGTGAACACGTTGAAATGTGTATCCGTATGACCTCTTCAAATTCGCCGAGTTAAAGAAATACAACTTACCTGAAAAATGTAAAGATTTTTCAGAATAAACAGTGCCATTTTTATGCGTAACAATAAACTAATATCTTACCCCTTTCTTTTCGTATAAGTTTTCTATCTGTGTAACGCTTCGAACCCAAGACCACTCGACTCCAGCGAAGTGCTTATTCATTCGAACCACTTTTTCAGTCGTGAGAATGGCATCTCTCAACAACGCTACGGCGTGGGCCATGGATTCGGTATTTTTATTGGTAATTCTTCTAATACCTGTTCCAAGAAAATATGAAAGTTACAGCACGTTCTTTCTGTATGAGTAACGTGACCATTTATTTTTTCCTTCAAAATGGGACATCTACTACTTTTTTGGCAATAGAGAACAATTCCGAGAACAATTAGCTAGCGGCATAATTCTCCCTTACCTCCTGAAGTTTTAAAAGCAATTAAGCCTATTTATGAAGATCTTAGTAATGAAAATTTACTTTCAAGATGTGTAGGTGGATTTAATCAAAATAATAATGAGAGCTTCAACCAACTAGTGTGGAAAATATGCCCAAAAACTATCAATACTAGTTTTACCATTGTTCAAATTGCTGCATACGTAGCTATGAGTATATTTAATGAAGGGACAAAGTCATTATTAGTAATAATGAACACACTGGGACTTAGTTGTGGGCCTAATTCGCATCGGTATACTGAAAAAACCGATAGTGCACGTGTAAAAGTAGCTGATCAGCGCGCTAACGACAACACTCGCGAAGGTAGAATGCGACGTAGACAACAACAAATTGATGTTTTAGAAAGTTCTACAACGGCTGAAGAACTCTTATATGGTCCAGGAATAGATGACTCAGTGTAAGTATTGAAATTATTCGTATTACTGTACATCAATCGACTGAAAAACTTTAAATGCGTTTTTCTCAAAACTATGTTTTTTGAACTGGTGACCACTCTAACTCAAAAACCGCTCGATAGATTTGAATGAAACTTATACAGCTTTTAGAAAACATAAAAAGCTAGTGCCTGATCAAAGGATTTTTTTTTTATTTTTAAACTTCGATTTTTTATAAACAATTAATTGTTGGTTTTTTCCCGAAAATCTGCAAAAATTTTTCCAGAGACCGCCATTTTGTTAATTTTGAAAAAAACAAAAAAATCTTCGATCAGGCACAAGATTATCTATCCATAAAAATAATCTTTTTTGTTTCATTGATTTTAGATGAATCTCCAAGGAGCTGTAATGGTCACCGCAAGGACCCATTATTAAAACCTGTTCAACTTAGACCGCCATAACTTGTAAAATAATTATTATTTTTTTTTAAATTTAAGTGAAGTAATGTTAAAGTATGATGAAATGATACTATGTTTTTACTTATGTGAAATAAACTTAATTACTAGTAAAAAAAAATTAGTAAAAAATGGCATTTTTTCACGCCTCTGACTACCCCTAACCCCTTAAGGTAATAATGTAGGGAGACTGAATTTACAGGTCTGGTTGAGAAAACGGGCAAGAAAAAGCTTGTGTTAATGTTAATATCGAAGTAAAATGAAAAAAAAATAGCTAAAACACATATACTATAAAAAATAAAACAAGACGTACGTTTCGGGTCGTAGAAGGGGTAGGCCCTTCTTCGACTTCAAAGGCACCATCCGACACTAGGCAGGAAGGTAGGAAAGTGAGAAATGTAAACAAAAGGACACACAGAAAAAAGGAAGTTGTCATTCGGAAGGAAAAAAATTCGTAGAAAGCCAGAGTGAAAGGGGAAAATAAAGTGGAGATCGAGGGAGGGGGAGGAATAAGCAAAAAGAGGAACATGACTTTAAAAAAAAAGAAATAAAAATTAAATAAATTGAAATAGTTGACAAATAAACCATCAAAAGAACAAACACAAAAACAATACATCCCCCCGGCGTTTTCTTTCCGTCTCGAGAGGGGAGGGAGAGAGGTCAGGTTTTTTTTTTTTTTTTTTTTTTTTTAAGACACTGACGTTGAATGAATTTAGATTTTTAGCGGCCTTTATTGAAATCGTTACCGTGGTTGCTGTCTTTCTGAAAACGGGACATTGCAGGGGACATTTTCTAAAAACGGGACATTACGGTGTCCCGAAGCTGTGCTTGGGGACAACGGGACAAGCCACCTAAAAACGGGACTGTCCCGTTCAAAACGTGACGTACGGTCACCTTATGTATGAGTTACATTATATTCAGAGTCTCAACCCGTTGATTGCTTAAAAGTTGCTCTTGAAAAAAATATAAAATAAATCTGCACTTACCATACAGAGGGTCAACCATTGCAAGCAATAAACATTTTGTCTATTCAACTTTCCGCAAAAATGATTATTAAGTTCAAAAGGGCTGAAGTAGCATGCATTAAAATGTTATTAGAAGGATTGGAAAGTCATCTCTTGTTTTCCCTTAGCTGAAACAACTGAAGATAATTGTACAAAATTCGTAATTTGAGGAGGTAGGGAGTAGATCGTTCTTTATTCATATCCTTATTTATCTCCAAGAAAACCTAAAGGTGTTATAAAATTCTTGCTGCAAAATGCAACACCGGGGAATATATAAAAATCAATTTCAGGGCATTTTAAAGTTCGCCTCGTAAAAAGGGTGTTTGGTCAGACTCCCCTTTTTCACATGCATTATTTTAAAAATACAGAACCAGTTATCTACGAAATTCTTTAAAATGTAACAAATATCAATTCATTGACTAAGCACAACGGATTTGTCATTAAAAATTTGCTAAAAAATTATTCGCTTGAAGTTAAATCTAAAAGAAATACGACATTGCTTTCCGCTACACCTGGTACAAAGAATTGTACCCTTACGATTTTTTTCAAAACGAAAATTTCATAATACTTATAAATTGAGAGAATTCAAAATAGGTACTCATAGTACAACTAATGAGGAGACATTCTGAATTTTCAGTCTCAACATAATTTGATTCTTCTAGAAACTGTTTAGAAGTTGCATCCGTTGCGTTGCACTCGAATGCGTTTCTGGAACAGGGTCTTCAATAAATTAATACTTAATGAACTCGGGTGCCAATACTCACGTAAACTCTTCAGCAGCCAGTGCATGGTTGAGGCATTGAAAAGCAGTGTCATCAAAATGACTCCGGAAACGTGAATCAGCAGCTAAAATAGTCAAAAAATTTTTCTAAATTACACTCTAAAATTCTTGAACTGCTTTTTACTGTTGAATGATGCCTTTTAATAATTTAATGTTAGGGGACACTACTTCGATTTAAATAATTAAGTTCCAATTTTTAAAATACGATTTTTAAATTTTCAAACTATTTATTTTGTAATCATAATCTTTTAAAACGTCTTTTAATCTTGAACGAATTGCATTTAAAGTGAAACTAAATAAACTCGTCTGATCGAGCCTCGTCAGGGGGAGACCCCCCCCTGACCCCCCCTAATTTTTTAATTTCATTATTGCCATATTAAAACGATATTAATGGACTATGTCATTTTATCTCTTCTCTTTCGGGTATTTCGTCTGGTAACCCTATGTTAAAATTTTCATGATTGAAACCTATTGATAGAAAAATACATGGGATGCATATTCTACAGCTTACGAAATATTGTAACGATAGATTAAAGCTGTTGTGAACTAATAGTATTCAAATATATGTAAAAAACAGATGTGATGCATATTCTACAGCTTACGAAATATTGTAACAATAGGTTAAAGCTGTTGTGAACTAATAGTATTTAAAAATATGTAAAATTATGTCGCATTTTTATGTCACTCTTTTGGGACACATTTTTCGGACAATTTTCAATAAAAAGGGGTGAGAGATAAAATGAGATAATCATTAATAGAAATTAAAAAACTATTCAAAACAGAAAATGCCTCATAATACAGAGATTGTAAAGAAACCTTGTATTAGGTTGGAACGAAAGTTTCCCGTCACCGCAAACATCGTCAGCACTTAGTTCGCGTTGGCGTATTGGCTCATATTTTGTCGGACAATTTTTGGCATTTGAAAGAAAGAGGCTTACTTTATAACACTGTGTTGTGAAATCTCTGAAAAATATAGTTATCATTAATTACAAGGTGTCTCCAAATGGAACTATAGCTCTAGAGGATTAGAACCATCATTAACTTCCAGTTGTGTTGCAAAAAGTCAGCTCTAGAATATCAACAAATTATGAGTACAGCTTTAAGTACTATTGTTCTATAATGTGACACTGTGCTGGTTTGGTACCGAAAGTTCAAATACAGTTTTCTAAGGAGTTAGAAGTTAGTTTTTCAGGCAGATATGGCGGAAAACTTTCGTTACAACCTGATAGTTCCAGCTAATGCATATTTCAAATTTACGTACCAAAATTCCCCGTATGTAGTATATGTATAAACCTAACAGAAAAAGAAGAAGAAAAAAAGTCATAATTGTTTCGTATCCGTAATCAATTCCTTTTAAGCCACCAGAGCTGTAGCCAGGAAAAATTTCGGGAGGGAATGGTCTAACCCCCGCCCCATTCAGTACGGTCTTGACAACCATAGATGATTAGTAAATGCAGTACTGGTACAATTAATTTTACTGCGTAATCTGTCTTTAAAGCAGTAGTGGCTCGTGGGTTATTTAAATGGAGGTTCACAAAATTAATTTCGAAAATTAAATATGCAGATAAGGCGCACCTTACAAGTTAAAATAGATTTGCATTTCCAGCAGTTAACCCTATTCGCGACGGGAAGCGCAAACGCGCGCTTATCGCTGAGGCCGCCGGCAGTCTCTTTCGCAAGTGTCTATCCAGGGCCGGAGAGTTTTTCGCTATTAAGCCTAAATCCATGAACAGAACAATCAGAATATATTATAGTGTCCCTATCACTACTATCCGAATCTGCTTCCGAATCAATATCTCATAATTTCAAATAATTTGCGCCATTTCTGCTATTTCAAGCTGTAACACTTTCGAAGCTTCGACATTCTAACTGTAAAATGAGAAAAAATCCACGTCTACTAGATCTAATTATCCACTAAAAACCGGACTGCAAACCGAAATACCCAACGCTGCAGCGAAAATAAAACTCCCTGTTTACTATAAAGAAATACCACGTACGAATTTATAGAGCCGTCATAAAGTATACCATTTAGAAACATTCCTTTCAACTTACGTTTATATTATCAAAAACCACGTGTATGTGAGTCACGCTACTCCCATTCTGAGTAGAAGGTCAAATCTACATGTATCTGTAACCGTATGGACATACAATGCCATCTTGTGCCAAAAGTTATAGTTTTTAAAACGTTCCAGGACACTGGCACAACTGTGTGACGGCCGGGGGTGAACGAGGAAACGCTCTGGCACGCCAGCGTGTCGGCCGGAAACTGAGTGCGTTTCTTACTGGCACGTATGCGTGACAGTCGGCGCGAAAAGGTTAAAGAGAAACAAGGCACGCAACTGAAAGAAAACAAGTCATCTTGGGTCTTACATTTCGTCGCTAAGATACGTTTTTGCAAAAATATTGTCTTGATGTTTTATTTCATTTTTTTTTTCAAAGGATACTATTGAAAAATGTCGTTGCTGTAGCTTCGAAACACTTATTTGACTCCCATCTTAATTATTGACACGAGTTCGTAAAAAATACTGTAGGGAAAAATCATAAAAATAAAGAAAATAATAAGAAAACGTTGTTTCCGTTTGATTCATGTCAGAGTGATTTGATATTGCTAACGGAAACATGGACTACCCCTTCAGATTTTCAAATACCAGGATTCACTTGGGTCGAACGGATAGACAGTGGTTTCCGGAAACATAAAGCCATCTGGAGTTATGATTTTTATAAAGGAAAACTTAATGAAACACTTTACCCGTGCCTACACGAGCCAGATCAAGGGTGTTCAAAGGGTCATTGAGTCTATTCAAGATAAAGTGAGTTTTGCAGTGACATACGCTAGTCCTCGAATTTCTTTTGAAGATAAATTAGACGCTCTATTCGAAACGTTACTGAAGGAGGATAATTGTAAGACTGTTTTAGTAGGAGATTTTAACGTTGAATTCAATTCCGATCAAGAATCCGATTTCGTAACTGAAATGGATACTTTAGATTTTCCAATACGCACTCATCCAAAATATTTCACCACTAGGGGGCCAAACAACAATGGATGCCATTTTCAGCAACAAAATCATGCGAACAGGAGTCTATAGGAGCACCTACAGTTATCATTTTCCTCTATATGGCAGAATGGATTGAACAGGGGGAAAAAAAAAAAATGAAATTCTTCCATTCGAGTGCGTAAATAAAATCTGGAGAGTTTCAGATTTTTTTTTAAATATATTATTTCTTTTTATTTATTTAATTATTATTATTTTTTTTTGAGGGGGAGGATGCTGAATCCCTTTCTCTCTTCTTTGGGATTCATCACTGAGAACGGATACCTTTGTCACTAAATAACTCCCAGATAGTCTTTAAATAAGCAAATTAATCTGTTGTCATCGCAAAAACGAGAAAAATTCAATTTCCTTCAACTAAAGATTACATTGGCATAAATAATTTCTTCATAGTTTGTAAAATGACGTTTTAATTTGATGTTATCATCCAATGAAATGAATACCTTATTGAGATCCCGCATTTTCGTTTACACACAAAGCAATTTTAAACATTTACTTTTAGTTGCATCTAAATTTTTTTTCTCCCGCGGAGTACACAATTCTATCAGTGCCAAAAATGTTCTTTAGCTCTGTGGCACGTACTGGACGATTCGATCGACCGCCACCTTGCTGGCAGTTAAATCGTGCGATGGCAACGGCTGCACTTTTTCGACATTGGAAATGGTCGCGCTTCAAAGGGTTAAAAACCTCTACGCATCACTTATTTGTTAAAGGAAAAATAAAAAATATACAGAATTATTATTTTTTTCCGTGCAGTGACTCTATTTTCCCCTGGATGACCAGCCTTAAAAAAGATTACATTTCCTTTTGCATTTTTGTAAAATATGGATCAGTGAACAGTTCAGACAAACACGACCGACCAAGACAGCTTGTCAAAAACAACCACACAAACCAATCTATATATTATGCATCCAGGAATCACGCGAGCCGATTACGCATCTTAATTGTCCCATTATTCTAAAATTTCACATAATGCAATCGGCTTTCTAATCACACGAAGGTGCCTGGTTACTACAGAGAAATGCTTCATTTAACACACGGGGAAACACGCGACTGCAGGGCTGTGCCGATGCCAGTGACAGGCGTTTGACATAGTAGTACTCATTTGAATTCCCCCAGCGAATTCGATTGCTGATAGAAACGCGCTGCCTCCAAAATTAAACTGTCCGATCACAGGTGGAAGCCTTTGCATTGAACAGTTCTAAGCGAACGCGAAAATTGTAAATTATTTTCTCTGTTTGAAATGTGTTTCTGGAATTTTTATATCAACCTCTGGTAACTTTATAGTATTAACAATGTAAATACTTAAGAGAACATTCAATGTCACATTATATACCGGGGGATTCAAAATAGGTGTTGCAGCAATTATCTCTTAAACTGCGTGTGTTGGAAACAAGCTTTTTTTAGCTAGAAAAATTTGTCAAATTTAAAGTACCGTTATGGGTTCATACGCCCTCCCAAACGCGACCAAAAGTCGAAAAAAAAAAAAAACAGAGGGGGCGCTTACACGAACGGACTTTAACCCTTTAACGCGCAGTGATCCCGCTCTGGGCACACCAAACTCTGACGATTTGACTGTTGCCAGTCACGAAGAATAGATTGGATTTCTATAAAAATAGTTGCGGGTGACATAGCTCAGCGAGAATCCTTTACTTTTTAGCACCTCATTTCCCGTGAAAAAATGGTCACGATTCTTTTTAACAGCACTGACATCTGCCGAAAAATGGAAGATTGCGAGAACAGCCGAATAGATTGCCCAATGCTGAAAAAAGGGCAGCCGTTGCCATCGCTCGACTTAACTACCAGCAAGATGGCGGACGATCGAAACGTTCATCGCGTGCCACAGATCTAGAGACCCTTTTTTGAATTAGCTGGCTGTGCGCGAGCACAGCCGGCTGTCGCCAAAAAAGGGGTCTCTAGATCTGTGGCACGCGATGAACGTTTCGATCGTCCGCCATCTTGCTGGTAGTTAAGTCGAGCGATGGCAACGGCTGCCCTTTTTTCAGCATTGGGAAAGGGTTGCGCCTCAAAGGGTTAAGGTAAAAAAGTAGTTTAGTATCCCATTAATGCCCCACCTCCCTCGAACACGACGAAAAATCGTAAAAATATTGAAGCCACACAAATCTTTAATAAAAGGGGGATTTTAGAAGGGGTTCGAAGGGGAAAAAAAGTTTGTGAACCAGTAGTCTATACTATAGTCAGAAAGCCTGCTTTCAAAGGCGTCAGGAGTTTGTAGACCCCACGTGGGTTTACTACACAACGAAAATGTCTGCTCTCTTAAAGATAAAATACAGTTAACGTTGAATTTCACGCGAGGAGTAAGGTTATTTGAGGGGGTAGGGCGCTCTCTGGGTGATTTTCAAAATTCCATTTGTTTAAAAAGTGGAGGGGGGCATTTAATCGGAAGGGCGGATTCATATTTTTTTTCTTTTACAAGGAGCTTCGTACATATTAAATTACAATTTTTGTAGGGTCCCTCATTTCCTGCCACTCATATTTCCGAAAATTTCGTTCTTTGTCTAAGATGGCTAATTTAAAAAAAAATCACATATCTTTGAGTGGAATAGTTTCCGGAATATCGCAAGTTGCATTTGTCGCCAAATTCTAAGGAGAAGTCCCAAAGACGTGAGACAGGAAAATAAAATTACTTTTCAACTTTTAATTTATATTAGTAGTCATTCGACAGCTACATTTGATCTCTGGAAATCCTATTTTAGCTAGAATTTTCCCATAATTCGAAGTTTCTAGTTTTAGCCTGTCCCTCACTCTAATTTCTATGTCATTCATCATTACACTTTGAAATTCCTTCCTTCGAAACGTGACTTAATGAGTGAATGACCCCTTAAAGACTAAACTATTGATAATTACATAATGCAGTGCCGATCAGTTCAGGTAAAACTAATTCTGTCAATTCCACGAGTTTAGTTTGATTGCTATTTCTAACAAAGGGATCATTATTTAACTTTTATCAACTCATAGTGGGTTCCCTAAAGTAAAGATTTTTTTTCTCCTGAAAATGCTCGGCAACACACCAGATAAAATGGTGTAAGTCATCATTTTTAACATTAAATATTTCGGTTGACTATTGGCTAAGATGCCTTTAGTTCTATACAGACCTATTTAGAGGCAGGAAGTCTTGGTCATTTGCGTTACGGGGCGCTTAGTAGGCTGCCAACGTTACCCTAAGAACAGGGTCTCTCATTTATTCCACATGAGAGCCCGGAACCTGAACTGGCACTCCCAGAGTATAGTTTCAACACAGAGAGGAAATAGCTCCCTTTAGCATACACGTCCCGGGGCCATCGTGATTCTACCGGGCCTGCTCGTGCACTCCGATGAGTCATCCAAAGAGGCCTAGGGATGCTCACTTATTGGTTCCAGCACTTAGACACGTCATCTAACGTCTGAATCTGACCAATGAGGAAACGTCCATAGGCCTGTTTCGGAGTGCACAAGCAAACCCGGTAGAATAAGGATGGCCCCATAGTCGAGAGAGGATGTCGTTTTTCAAGCCCTTACCAAGGTCGGTCAGCAGTCGGTTTGATTTTCGGCATTTTGATGGGAATCGAGTTTTGAATATTGTTTTATTAAGATGAATAGCGTTATAGGATTGTTAACTGTAGAAAACGAAATATAATTTAGAGAACCTGAATGCATATTCAAGCAGAGTTAAATACCGGGATACAAAAATAGGGCGAAGTTGATCATATATCGTGATGTAGAGTTAAACCATAGAGAACGAATAGTTGGAGAGATGCGAGGGATTTTTTTCCCCCCAGCTCTATTTCCATAAGTCACGTGAGTTATGTGCTTGTTTAGGGGGCTACAGTTGCTCTCTCCATCCAGGGGCGTAGCCAGAGGGGGGGATATCGGGATATATCTCCCCCGCCCAAAATTTTTGGATTAGTGATGACATTCGGTCTATTTATACACATATAAGTTCATACCCCCCCCCTCCTCCCGAAAAATTTTCCAGGTGCATATCCCCACCGAAAAATTTTCCTGGCTACGCACCTGTCTCCATCCTCCGTGGTTAGAACAAATAAATGAGTTATTTTTTGTCTGCCTCTGAGGACATTCGATGAGGGCAAAGAGAGAGAAGTTAGTTTCTCACCTTCTTAGACTCGTCTGACGATCGTGCTATGAGCGCGAGGGCCAACCCTATAGCCCCTCTCATTCCTCCCCAGGTGAGCATGACGCTGCCTTTCCACGAAAGGCCATATCCAAAATTTCTGATGGCTGGTGAAAGGAGAAATATCATGCAGCTCCTGAAAGGAAATTCTGAGTTCAAATTATCAGCACTTTAAAATCGAGCAGGTTCTTTTCAGTGTCGCCATAACTTGTCTACACAATTTTGTCAAGTCGAAGCAATTTTCAAATGTGTTTGCCAGTTAACGTGAAGGAGAATAAAATGTGGAAAGTTCCACAAGGTTCACTAATTTTTGATAATGGTGCGCTAAGTTTGGTGCCAAAAAACAAGCCTTCAAAACTGAACCAAGCTTGTCGATATCTTCCAAGTTTGGCTAGAAACTGGCAAACGCGACAGTGTATTACAAAGGAAAAGTTTAGTCTGAAAATGCCTGACGAAGATTGTAAAAAAGTTTCAGTAGGCGATTTTAAGACAGAGTTCGATTCCAAAGATGTGTTTTATGGAACAAGGAAGAAAAATTCGTCACATTCATGAATAATGATGCACTTTCCAACTTAACGAAATAAAGAAGAAAAACGGGATTCCGCATGGATTATGATACTCTTTGAATATAGAGCGCTTTAGTGCACATTTAAACTATGAAAGTGTTTCAGATTTGAATTTTTTTATTTCTTTAAAGGCAAATCATTCTAAAAGCATCGGTTATAAAACACTTTTCAAGTTTTTTACGTGCCAAGTTTGGTGATGCATCGTCGTCAAACTTGACGAGGTTTTTGGAATAGCCTTATTAAAAGCTTTGCTCTTTTTAAAACTGAATGTGTTTGATTTAATAAGTAAATAGAGATTTTTAACGAAAACAAATCTAATTATAATCGGTTTTTTAAATTTATTTAATTTATTATAAAAGGATTCGTTATCCTTCAAATAGATAGATAAATTCCCTCATGCGGAAAATAGGAGTTAAGAAAATCGGAAGTGACCGGGATCCAGCTCCCAACCAATTTTTACACTTTAGTAACGCCAATAAAAGCATGTTTTTACATGTCACGCATGTCATATTTATAAAATCGGCATATAAAAAACACGCGCGTACACGAACACAACGTTGGGCCGAAATTCCAAAGCAATCAGTTAAAAACTCGGAGATTTCAGGTTATGAACAAGCAAATATTTAAATTATTTATATAGAAAAATTTGGAGTCCGATTACGCTGTCCATGATAATAGATCCGAAGTCTAACTATAAGTACTATAAGTGAGTATGTGAAAGGCATCGCATTACAATTTCTTACCTGATAACGGACGTCACGAAATAGGACGCAATGACGTATCCGATGTCGTTGTTGTGGAAGTGGACGGCATTTTCCTTCGTTATGACCAATCCGACAATGGTGAAGATGATGCTGGTCGCCCAAAAGCTCATAGTCTGCCAAAACCTCAATAGGAAATAGTAAAGTAAATATTCGAATACTTACAGTATTAAAAAGAAGAGAGAATTTATTTATTTTACTTTTTTTATAAATCAGCTGAAGAATCTACTTTCTTACACCCGTACATATTTTCGTATACCCGAAAAAAAAAAGAATTTTTCTTAAAGAACTAATTTATCTAAAAGAAATTTTTAATTATGGTTGATATATATTCTAATACCCTTTTGTAAATCGATTATTTTTTAATCTATAAGTGTTACAAAATTAAAAGAATTACTACCATGACAAAGAGAAACTTTTCCACGTTCAAGCTTATCAATATTTAATCGATTCATATTTTTAAAATGTTGTGCCTATCGTGTTTTAAAATATTCTTTTGGTTTCCAAGAAAGAAAATTTAAAAATTTATTTTGAACAAATATTTTTAACCTTGCATATATACGTTATAGGAATAATGTACACCATACCAAAATCAAATTTCGCGGTAAAGCTTATTTTTTATCGATATTCATCTACTTCAGCTTTTCATTTCAGATTTACTTACAAAATCTTTCAAGAATTAGTTAAATAAAACGGTTCGACATAAGCTTAAAAATATTCAAACTCTGTCATGCATTTTTGATGATTAAAAAGTGAGAAACTTTTCACGAGAATTAACTATTCAAATGTTTACTATAATCAGGGGCGTAGCCAGGGGGGGGGGATATCGGGATATATCCCCCCCCGAAATTTTTGTATTAGTGATGAAATTCCGTCTATTTATACACATATAAGTTCATATCCCCCTCCGAAAAATTTTCCAGGCGCATATCCCCCCCCGAAAAATTTTCCTGGCTACGCGCCTGACTATAATCCAACAGTAGCAAACAAAAAGGGGAGGAGATGAGCTGATCGCACCCCATCCCCCTCTAAGTGCATTTAAACCTACCACTAAACCCACGTTTAACCTGTTCGCTCTCATCATTCAAAGACGCAACAGAGAAGACTTCCCTTCTTTGACCGATGTTGCTTTCTAGAACGGTTCTTTGAACGCTCTACCGAAACCCAGCAGTTTCACAAGATGAACGCTGTGCCACAGCGGAGCATTCAAAGGACTATTCTGGAAAGCAACATCGGCCAACAAAGGAAAGCTTTCTCTGTTGCGTCTTTTAAATTATAAGAGAGAACAGGTTGAACATGGCTTCAAGTTTGAAAAAACGATAGCGTGAATCATCTCGTATGATCCTTTATCGTACTTATCGACATTCAACTGGAAACATTTCATGATCCGCCGCTATAATCCAACTGTTAATATTGGAGTCGGCCAAAAGGTTGGTTCGCATTTTGTCGTCAGAAAGTAATCAAAACAAATAAACTGTTTTTGGTAAAGTAAATAAAAAACTTCGTAAAAAACACACATAAGATGTTATAGGTTTTGGAAACTGTTTTTGGATTTGGAAAAAAGAGAAATGTATGTATAGATATATAATATATGCAGGGTGTCCCAAAAAGGTGGTAACACGCTTTAATATTTATCTATTAGAAGATAAGTGGGCAATGTAAATGTTCAAAATAAGGTGGGGAAACTGACTACGTTAAGAAGAAATTCCTCTCGCTGATTTTCAAACAGTGACGCTTTTTAGATTTGTATACGACCCCCTCGCAAAACAATTATTGCTAAAATGTGCCGCACACACTAATGAGGTAATGTACAAAACATGAGAATTATGTCTTAACAAGTGTCAGAGATATGAATATATGCTGATTTTAATCACTTTTTTCAGTGGCTCTCGAAGGGAAAAAAGTCAGGACGAATAATCGCGTTTCAGGGGGTGTCACAGAAATTGCGAAAGAAATTAATTAAAACATTACCTCATTAGTGTGTGCGGCCTATTTTACTAATAGACAATTGTTTTGCAAGGACGTCGCATATAAATTTTAAAAGTTTAGCTTGAAAATTAGCGAAAATAATTTTTTCTTAACGTAGCCAGTTTTCCCACCTTATTCCGAACAGTTTTTCAACTTACATTGCCCACTTATCTCTAATAGATAAAGAATAGAAGAGTGTTACCACCTTTTCGGGACACCCTGTATATACGGACAACAAGAAGCGAAGTTTTCGGCATATAGTACTAGTTCATTTCAAGAAACATAAAAGAATATAGCTTAAAGAATAAAATTTGTTGGACTGTGGATAAGGCGTGACTGCAACGTGGTTCGCAGTGGAATTTTTCTTTGCGCAGTGCACCCGTTCTGAAGACCCAAGGACGTACCCAGTGGGATGGTCCAGGGGGTGCAGACCCCTCCCGAAATTTCAATTTTTGTTAGCAAAATAATAATGATGAAATATTTTTGTGGAAAATTCTCCCTTTTTCACCGTTTGGACCTCCTCCGAAATTTTTGGACCCTTCCCGAATATTTTTTCTGGGTACGTCCCTGTGAAAGACGCATTGAAATGAAAGTGATGAAGATAACCTACAACGCTATTACAGCACACTTGAGGTATCATGATTCTCTATATGTTCAAATCAAATGTTGAAATTCATTTATTTTAGATATTTTTAAAAACACAAACGAACAAACTTTTTGGCCCACTCAATGATTAATATGCAGCCTTCTGCAATGAAACTTGCTCAAAATAATAATTTAGTCGATGGACACACTTTCAAGCCATAGGCGTACAGTTCACCCAAGGAGCTGAATCCTACTCCCCACTCCATAGAAAAAGAGCTCCTTCAGTTAACTTTCTAGTTATATGTACTTTTGATAGATTCCTTCAAATGATTTTGCAAACTTTCCGCTTATGTTTTCGTTTTTTCGAGTGATCCAATTATTTTGATGTCTCAATCGAGAAACTGTTATAATTCCCCACAAAATTGGAGATAAGCTTTACGGTTCCTATATATAACCTTAAAAGGTTTATAAAGTATATTTTAAAGATTTAGAGGAATACCAGGTAATTATTGTTCTGTCTTTTGTCATTTAACGCGTGGTGTCCTCACCGTGATGACACAAAACTCTGACGTTTTGACTGTTGCCAGTCATGAAGAATAAATTTGATTCCTACAAAAATACTCGAGGGTGAAATAGTTACACGAGATCCTTTACTTTTCAGTACATGATTTCCCGTAAAATTTGCCAATTATTTGTAAAATTGTCAGGATTGTTTTTAGCAACACTGACATCTGCTGAGAACTGGAAGAATACGACGGAAATACATGGATAGAGAAGAACAATTGGATAGACTGCGCAATGCTGAAAAAAGGACAGCCGCTGCGCAATCGCTCGATTTAACTGCCAGCAACATGGCGGTTGATCGAATCGTTCATCGAGTGCCACAGATCTAGAGACCATTCTTTGACACAGACTGGCTGTGCGCGGAAATGATTGCGCAGCAAAGGGTTAATGATTTTGCAATTGACGCTAAAATGCTATCGTTCCAATATTATAAAAGATATATACAGAGATCACACAGGGAAATAAAATATAGAAAACTTACTCATGTATTACACTCTTTCCTTCGTCATACTTCATGCTGCTTTTGTAGGAGCTTAGTGACACGCCCATCACCACAACTGCCAGAATGCCCGATAGGTCTAAGTAAAATTCGCAGATGAAGTACGTAATGTAAGCAGAGCAGAAAGTAAAGGTTACTTGAATGTCCGTGTAGTTTTCTGATCTATTTAATATAGTAATAATACACATCGCACTAATGTATCCGAAAGCTATAGCTCCCAGACAGCCTTGGAGTATATATAAGAAGATGTCCTCTGCTGAAATAAAAGGAAACATTCTGTGCGCATGATTATACTTTGGAAAAGTATTTCCTTCAGAATATATGTAATACATAAATACTTCATAAAACATTATTACTTCATCAACACAAGTTGATTAAAGTTTACCGACCAAAAATCTTGCCTTCGTTCATAACTTATGCAAAGACTGGCAAGTTATTTCAGTGAAATGAAATGGTGTAAGGAAATGAATCGTGAATATGATTATTTAAAATAAATATTAAGGTACATTAAACTAAGGTATTGTGCATTTTATGAAATATTTTACAGCTAGAACGTTAAATCGTGTGGTAAAATCTGTCCAGTCTTTACCTAAATTGACTATTTTCTGCATGTGATGTAAAAGTAAAGGACAGAAGTGTGGTCGGTTCTTCATCTCATGTGTTGCGTTCTTCAAGCGGAACGACGCCTGATTATACATATGTATGGCGAATGACACATTACATGTTTAGTGTTTTATAAATGCAAAAATATCTCGTATTTTATTTCTCTCCTCAGAAATTTAAATAATAATAATAACAATACCGTATTAAAATAACGTAAAAGAGTTTAGATGACCTAAGCAGACGATATTTCTTGTTGGAATGCAAATTTCATTCTACAATACATTTCAATTCATTAGTAAGACAGCCAAGTGGTATTGTAAATGAGCAATCTTTTAACTAAACATTAATAAAATCCCTTGAAAATCCGTGATAGGTGTTGCAGTTGCAGGAAAATATTCAAAAAACTAAAAATGGAAATAACTCAGAAGCATAGGTTTCTATTTCTAGCCGATCTGGTATTTGAAACCTCATTGTAACTAAATAAATGGAAATGTTTTTAAATGCTTATTTTAAACAATTGTTTTACATTATAGGAGGAGGTTGGGGTGCTTTTGCCAAATTCTCCCCAAGGTGGGGAGAATTGGGCAAAAGCTGGGCGTTGGGACATTTCCGCCCAGGTGGTTAAAGGCTGAAGAACTATTTTATCACATCTTGGGTCCGGGTTCGATTTCGACTGGAGCTTGGGTTTTAACTCGTCAGTCCATTCATATGGGTTAATGTTGGCCGCCCTCTGGGCATAATAGAATATCCAACACCTTCGGGTCATTGCAGTGGGGAATGCCTAATCAGCAAGTGCACTAGCATCATCAAGTGGGAAATGCCTAATCATCAAGTTGTTTAAAAAAAAAAAAAAAAAAAAAAAAAAAAAAACTGCCATTTTTCGTCATCAAGAATTTTGTTCCGGAGTAAAATTTCCCAAAACGTGGAAGGCAATGCCATCAGCAGCTAGAGTGCTTATTTTATTTTGGCTGTGTTTGCCTATACTGAACACCAGTTATTTAAAATCAAACCGCACTTTTTCTTTATTTCAGAATATTTCAGCAGACTTTTTGAAATGTTAAGAAAAACTTCATCAACTGCATTAAAAAATGTTACAAAGAAAAATAAGTCGTAAGATGAAAAGGCCAGTGGATGCTAAAAAATAACTTTCAAAAATTTATTCGTATCAGCAAATAAAAAGAAAAATCTCCAATGCTTCTGTAGAACAAAAGCAAAATTAAGTTTCAAAAATTAAAAATATACTTACAGGGAAAATTTTCCTTTTCGATTAATGCTTTGGTGATTACCAAAGCGAGTCCGCTGTTCAGCATTGATTCACCTTCTGTTATTGAGATCAAGCTATCAGAAACGCCTGAAAAATACACGATTGCGTTGCTCATTTCAATAATTCGAACAGACAGTTATTTTTATGGAAGTTAACAAAATTTTGGAGAATCTTCTCAACATGTACTTTGTAAAAACTTCATCGGTTAAATAGGATCACTGAAGTATTGTTCCTTGACCCTTTGAGGCGCAACCCTTTCCCAATGCTGAAAAAAGGGCAGCCGTTGCCATTGCTCGACTTAACTACCAGCAAGATGGCGGACGATCGAAACGTTCATCGCGTGCCACAGATCTAGAGACCCTTTTTTTGACGACAGCTGGCTGTGCCAGGCACAGCCAGCTGTCCTCGGCTGGTAGTTAAGTCGATCTACTGGTAGCCATCTTGCTGATAGTTAAGTCGAGCGATGGCAACGGCTTCCCTTTTTTCAGCATTGGGAAAGGGTTGCGCCTCAAAGGGTTAAAACATACAGGATTCTTTTGATACGTATAATCCACGTACGAATGTGTATATACGTATAATTCGTGTAATACCTTTGTCAAATTTAGAGAAATAGAAATCGTTATGGCGTATACATACAGGGAGTTTCTGTAAAGAGTTACGCGCTGTATTCTTTTTGCTAAAAAGATATTTTTTTTATGGAGATTGAATTTTGTTTAACGAATAACTGGTCTGCAAACTTCTCGTAGAATTTTTCTTGTCCATCAAAATTCACAAGAACTTAACAAGCGATTATGCTCATTTTTAAAAACGGTCGCTTTGTATGATGAATGAAACTTTCGGAAAGTAAAAGAAACTTAGATTTGCATTTACAAAATTTTCTAAACATTTCATCTCTCTGCGATTGAGTGCTTATAAGTGTGCATAGCACAGCTTGAGAAGAAACGATGTGAATGTTCTCATGCGGTCATAGGAATCTGCTTATTTTTAAATTGCTCAGGAATTGCATGATTAAAAAAAAAAAAAAAAATTAACTATTTTTGTTTTGAGCTGGGACAATCTGAAAAATACGATTTTAATCTATTTTTCTAAAACTAATCGAAGTGGCTTACATTTCTCCAAAATTATTTTTCTTTCTGTAAAATTGGCTTTTCCGCTTCACAAATGTTGAGACATCCACTTCTTCCGTTTTATTGAAGGCCTTATAATGTCCTTCCAAGTCTCATCTGCAGTGCAGACGTTAGAATACGTCATACAGAATCAGCGCCCACCCTCTGTCCAACTGCAGTCTTTATTGGCAACCATAGATCTGTTGAGGACGTATGACCTCAAAATATATGAGTAACGGCTAAAGGATAGGCAGTAGCCACGGGCACCCGTATGATTGTTTGTGATTGGGGGGGGGGGAGGGGGTATATTCCTGTCCCAGAAATGTTTTATTTGTTTTGGACCTCTTCTACGTTATGCCAGTACACACATTTTCACAGTAATATATATATTCCTGGAAGATAGGAGGGGGGGGACATATCCTCTCCCTGCCCATAGACATGGGAGCCAATGGCGCTAGCTTTAACCTTTGAGGAGCAACCCTTTCCCAATGCTGAAAAAATGACAGCCGTTGCCATCGCTCGACTTAACTACCAGCAAGATGGCGGACGATCGAACGCAGCTGGCTGTGCCGCACAGCCAGTTGTCGTCAAAAAAGTCTCCAAATCTGTGGCACGCGATGAACGTTTCGATCGTCCGCCATCTTGCTGGTAGTTAAGTCGAGCGATGGCAACGGCTGCCCCTTTTTAAAGCATTGGGCAATCTATCCAGCAGTTCTCGCATTCTTTCATTTTTCAGCAGATGTCAGTGCTGTTTAAAAATAATCGTGACATTTTTTTACGGGAAAGGACGTGCTAAAAAGTAAAGGATTCTCGTGGAGCTATGTCATCCGCAACTATTTTTATAGAAATCAAATCTATTCTTCGTGACTGGCAACAGTCAAAACGTCAGAGTTTGGAGGTCCCAGAGTAGGAACACTGCGCGTTAAAGGGTTAAGGCCAACGTCCGCTGTCCTATGCTCCATGTCTCACGCTTGACCTGCGTTGTCCTACGCTTGAGTCCGCTGTCATACGCTCCAGGGTATGAGGGGAGTTTTTAAACGGTCAATTCGCATGTGCAGGCTATTGCAAAAGGGGAAGGGGATGTTGCAGGGTCGAAATATTTGTGGGATTTTAATGACCAGTCGGGATCGCCGACGAAAGTTAACCCGTGAAATCACAAAACCACTCTTTACACGCGATGGGCAGACTTGCCTGCGCAGTCCGAAAAGAAGATACCGAAAAATGCATTGAATTGGCATTCTAGCATATGACAACGGACTCACAAGAGCGTTGACCTCCGTCGATCCGTTATTGTTGTGATAGCAATACCCTTAGAGGTTTGAATTTTCAAATTCCATTTATTCTGCCGCCCAGCTGTATTTTTTGTGATGCAATACATAACTTAATTGTGCGGCACTTGGTCATCCTTTCCCGCTACATCTATTGTTTCAAGATGTCTATTAGCCACCTCTCTACTCAGGGTGCGAATTGAACATTTTCTCCAGGAGGGGACATTTGAAAAGAAGAAAAGAAAAGCGGGGGGGGGGGTTAAATGCTCCACTCTTTAATATATTAAGTATTACATGGCAAATGCAGTCGCCAACATGTCTAGGAAGTGACTTCAATTCAAACAAAAGTCAACCCCAATTTTCTGTGCAAATATATTCCTGCCTATGTCGATTTAACGCCTAAATATCGATACTACTATGTCGATTCTACGTCCTCAAATTCGGCTCGTGACAGAGTAGCGCTTGTTCGTTCATTTTACAGTCTTCCTTTAAAACTTGACCCCAGTTACAGAATGAGAAGCAGCATCAGGCATGTGTATATCTATTTCAAAGGGATGTTTGTAACTTGCTCCTTTGTCTAGTAAACAGAAGAAGAATTTCTATTCTGAATACTTAAATCGTCATGTACTGTTGAATATGTACGGACAGAGACTAATTTTAGAATTTCTCCAGCAGGGGATAAATAGTATCCCTGGCAGGGATCCATTAATATTTCTCTAGCCAGGGATATTACATTCTTCAGCCGGGGACAATCCCCGGCATCCCCCCCCGTCAATTCGCACCCTGTCTCTACTACACAAATGTCCAAAATAAAAATTCGCTTGAATATGCACGGTTAGCTCTTTTCCAAAGCTACTCTACGTTTAGAAATAAATTAAAAGTAAGAAAAACATTTCAGGTGCAAATATATACTTCTAAATGTCACCTACCGTTATCTTTCAAGATTTCTATAACAGCCGTGGGATCTGTAGCGGCCAAGATGGTGCCGAATAAAATGCAATCCACCCAGTTCCACTGGTAGATTGAGAGTACTGTATATGCAAACCCTGCATTTAATCCGGTGCAAAAAACTGTGAACGTGAGAAAAAAAATCTTCTTAGAGTTATTGAACATATTTTCGCAGAAATTGTGATCAAATTGGGGATAAAATCAACAAGAAAGGAAAATGATGCTAAACGCATCGATTATAAAACACTTTCCCTACACAATACTATTTTTGCATCAAATTTGGCGATTTATTGTCCTTAAATCTTGCAAGATTTTGGGGATAATCTTAAAAAATTGTTGTATCATCACAAAAATGTAATTTTGCGAGGCCCCGTAAAAGAATATTTAAGGTTTTCTTTCCCATTGTTTAACTGAACAGTAAACTTGTTACAAACATTTTTATACTTATAGTACTGCACTTGAAATGGATTAATGTCTTTCAACATCCATAGATCATAATGTATTGGAATTCTTTTGACTGTACCTGTAGAAGAACTATCCATAACACAGACACTATCTTCGATGGATACCATTATTTTGTGAGCCTTAATATCATATATGTCAACTTTCCTTTCGTTGAAAAAATCAAATCTCTCTAAAATACGCTTTCAAGAATGTCTGACCATGAGTGTGATGAATTGGCGATTTTTTTTTCTTTTGGCTCCTGTAAAAGAACTATACATCTTTTTCAATAGGGCACATGATACTGTACATAGAAAAAACATATATAATTTTCACAGTAATCGGTGCATATTTACGGCACTTAGAGCACGTAACGGTAGACAGACGAATGGACAGACAAATCGAAATCATAAACACCTTTCAATCTTGCTGGAAAGATGAAAATAGAAATAGGAATTCCTCTTATTCAAAATAACGGTATAGCATTAACACGGAGATCGAAAAGCTTATTCTTTTAAGGGTTAGCTGTCTAAAGTTAAAACTCCAGACACTAAAAAATCAAAGTTTGCAATTTTGTTGCGTGTAAATCGGTTAGTGCCTCAGAAACCCTTAAAAATTCTTCCGAACAACGCAAATCCCCTCCTAGACAGATGCATAGCTTAGTCTTAACGCAACACAACACACTGAATCGGTTAATTCTTGCGCAAATAACGAATTTTCCATTGAAATTGGCATAGCTTAATAAAACCACAGAAGGTACTTTTTGATTTCCCGCTAAATAATGAAAATATCGTCAAGCTGGGTTCATTTTTCGAAACTTTTTTTTCCCTACTCTATTTGGCAATTCATCGCAAAAATCGCCAGTACTGGCGACTTTTGGCGAAACTTTTGAGGGAGGCACGCAATCGTCGTTAGATCATTAAGTAGTTATAATAGCGATAATGTCGCTCTTTTTGTCAACACAAACTCATTTTGTATGCAGATAACTTTCACACATTAGGTTTCTTTAAGTGTTTACTTACGAGTGAATTAAATTTCCCGCGTAAGTTCCGGGGAGGTTTCCTTATTAGCAAAACAATCATTTCATGTGTAGAAAAAAAATCCACCCTTCTTCAGTCCCTAAAAATCTCCACCATACGCACAGGCTCACACCAGTGGCCGAGTGAGTAATACACTGAACATTGGTAGATGGCTGAAGTATGAAGGTTGTAGCGTCCTAAATAAAGAGCCCTTTGCTCACACAAAAATAGAGAGCCCTTTTAGAGAGCCTAAATAGAGAGCCCTTTTGCTTACACAAAACACTTTATTAGACGCACATAAAAACACATAGAAGATTTGAGTTGGAACTTAAACAGTCAGATGGCGTGTTCGAAAAACATTTTTGGCCGTGCCGGCCCGAAACCAGAGGAAAGTACCTCTGTACTGGTCACTGTCTGAAACCGAACTCCCCTCTGTCTTGAACTGCCGATCTTGCTCTGCCCCGGGATCTCAAGTGGATTTCGATCACTTGGCACGCTTGAAGTAAGTGTTCGTAAGTTATGAGATTTTCAAGCTGCTATACTGTCCAATTCTGAAGAGCCCTTGAAACACTCGGGGATAACGTCAGAACTGTACATTATCGAAAATCTATAGCTCCTTGAGGAATTCTTTATGATACCGCACAGATCAAGGCTTATCGGAGAGATTCAAGTAGTGAGGGGTAAGAAAGGGAGCATCACAGATATATCTCTTAAGTTCTAATTATTCGTAATTAGTCGGACAACGTCACAAGGTCCAGATCCCTAGCGTACCTCGCGGCTTTCGATCTAATGGTCTGGAGTTTGGGGGCGGTTTCCTCCAGATGTAACATGAATACGCGTTAAAACCCCTTAAAAAATAACAGGCCCAAGGTATTCCTCCCTTTGGAAGATGTCCCTGAATGCTTTGATTGTAAAAAGTAACAACCATCCACACGGGCAGGCAGGTTATGGAACATGAGTTAGGATTAACCTGAAGGTTATCAGCCTTGAGTTCTAATCTTACTACCTGTGTAGACGGCGGAGTATAGTGGTAAACATAGCAGTGGAGAGTAAACATAGTGGACTCCTTGTAAAACACAAACCGATCCATTTGCAAAATATATTTTTCTATGTGTCTTATTTTACTAAGTTTTAAATTAATGTTACCTTTAAATTCCAGGTTTTTTTTTTGAGTGGTCTTGTTCGAAATTATACATTTAAAACTGAAAAATAATTATTGTTTCCGAATATTATTCATAGAAAATAAACAGCTTGAGATCACGAACATTAAAAAACATTTTGATACAAATTAATTTCTTAGCACACAAATGGCGAATCTTGAACAGTTTAGAGATAACATGTAATTTAGAAATATACAGTACACTCTTGATAATTCGGCGGCTGGTTAATCCGACACGTTCGGTTATCCGGTGCTTTTCGGCTTCTCGTTTCGCGATCGCAGATTAAGGCTACTATTACGGGAATGGTCTACAGGCGATAAGGAGTTTGCATGGTCGATCATTCTGAAGATGCTAACTGGACTTAACAACTTGCTTCCAACATTTTTCAAGTGTTTTCTAAGAAACGCGAAGTGGATGTTACCCCTACGAGCGGGTATACCTCAGATTCGTTTAAGGGAACAAGCGAGGAAATGTTTCAGCCCGTCTGAAGTTCCGTAGATTTTCGATCCCATATACTCGTATGGCTGGTCCCATATGCGTCGGATAACCAAGAATGTAATTTAGGGGAGGATAGACCACAGTGAGAACAGTGCAATATTTTATCATTAATATAATTTTATTATTGTGTATTAAGATTATTAATATATCTCGTTATTATAACCTATAGTTTTGTTAAAATATAGTACATATTTTAACTTAAAGACACCGTTACCATTTCACTCTTTTGGGCCACAATTAGGGATGGACGTGAGACGATTTTTTGAGAGACGGGACAGAGATTTACAGCTTTTATGAGAGACGAGACAGACATTTTTAACATTAAGATATATGGATTTTGCGAGACGAGACAAAGCTTTCAGGCTGTTTTGCGAGACGCGAGACGACAATTTTCGGTCTCGTGTCCATCCCTAGTCACAATGAAACACATTTTCTGGGTCACAATGAGACATCTCGTTAAGATCCCTAAGCAGAGGAAACTTGCTAAGATTAATAAAGTGGAACCTCGATCTATCGTTCCCGCATTCGTCGTTTTCCCGTATCTATCGTTTTATTTCTGTGGTCCCTGCACAAGCTGTATTTAAATAATGTTAACAAAACCCGCATGCAACGTTCGTCAAAAAATCGCTTTCCCGCGTTCATCGTTGTAAAATATTTCTCCTGACCGAAATGAATTGAAGGTCAAGTGGATCTGTATGGCGTACTAACTTAATTTCTTCCGGGTATGACTTCTTGAGCTGATGATGATGGGTTGGATGTAGAAGAGGATGTGTACGATGTGAAATTTAGTGATTGTATTTCCATTGATCAATACGCAGAGACGTGCGGTATCATAGGAGTGGAAGAAGTGTATGGTGCTGCAAAAAAAAAAAATGAAACTAATGGCAAAGAAGCGTAGAATAATATTTATGCCGATCGGACTGAGACTACACTAATTCCAAGTTCATCCGACGCTATAAGGGTATTTGAAAGTGTATGAAACTTTATTTACAAACATGAAAACACAGAAAAAGACAAGCAAAGTATTATAAATCTTTAAAATTTTCGTTTCATTATAAAAAAAATTAAGAAAAACGCAGTGTAAAATTACTGATTTTTTAAAAATAAATATAACTTAATTTTCTACAACTTCAATTTGTTTCTTTTACAGTAAATTAGTGTTTTTGCCATACTGTGTACATTGTGTGCATTCATAAACATTGTTTTCTTCGTACTTTGACTTTAACCCGCATTCGTCGTTTTCCCGCAAGCATCGTTTTTTTTCCACACACCCCTTCAAAAACGATAGAACGAGGTTCAATTTGTGGACCAAAATCGCTTCAAAAATTGTTTATTTTTTTTTTTTTTTTTTTTTCATATTTCGTATCTATATACATTGGAGAATTGAATTGTGAATTTTTCTTTCTAGAAAAGATTTTTTATATAGATTTTTATCACGAGAAACTAATATTTAACTCTAATTTATTTCACTGGTTAAACGGTGAAAACGTGGGATGCTCTCCTCAATGCAGGAAGAAAAACACCTGCCCGGGAAAATCGCGGGATGAGCAAATTTTGCTACATTTGAGTTGCCCGTGGAAATCGCGGGATGATCAGTCAGAGGGTTAATGGATTGTTTGGAGAACAGGTAAGGGTGAAATTCGGTAAAAAAAAATAGATTTTTACTTTTTCTATTGGATTAAATTCTGTAAAGTCTTATTTTTCCAACTATATATTGCATTTGTTTATCGAAAACAGGAAGAATTAGAAATTTTTTATTTTTACTTTACTAAATTCATACCGACTACAAGTATTTTTAAAACCAACAGTTTCACGCAAGTTAAATACAAAAGTTTTTTTACTTGCCTCATCTTGGCCTATAGAATGTCTCATAGTGGGCCCACGCCTGGGCCGCCATCAGACATTTATTTATCTTTTTTTTAAAGTGCAATAAAGTACTTGTTTCCATATACATGATGTTAAAAACTGGTGTAATGTATTACGTGAAATATCGGATCTGATACATTTTATGTGACGTACACTTTCATAAAATAATTATAAAAAGTTTTAAGTGTTTTTTGTCTCATTGCGGCCCACCCTCCTCTACATAATGGATGCGGATATTCGTTATTTTAAGATAAGCACATTCTATTATTGAAGGCTGGGTAATTTTACGCTAACTTATTCCGAAACTGTGCGATGTACTTAATGAAAACGAACTCACTGAATCCGGGTACGGCTAAAATGAGGCACTGCGTGAGAGCTGTGACGAACATGTGGGGATTCATTCCGAACGAGTAGTCATAGATGATGATGGGCAGGAACAGCTGTATCACGATCTCGACTTCGGAAAAATTCGTGAACTTTTCTAAAACCTTCCATCTAGGCTCCAGGAGTCCCCAGCCGGCACCAAATGCGAGCAGCAAAACTGTATACGGGAAGTGGAACTTCTTAAGGTATTCTCGGAGAACAGCTGAAAAGGCAACGACTATTTTAGAAACAACAACAAAAAAAAATCTGAAACACTTTTATATTGTAAATAACAGCTATAAAGTGCTACATCTATAAAGAGTATCACAATCCAATGCTCGTCTCTATTTTTCTTCCTTGTTCCATTTAGTTGGAAAGTGTATCATTATTCATGAGGGCACTGTAGTTTTCTTCCTTGTTCCATGAATCACTTCTTTGGAATCGAAATATACATTAAACTCTCCTAAAGCTGTTTTTCAATCTTCGCCAAGCACATTCTGACTACTATACTTCACCTTTATAACTACTGTTTTGAATGTGCATCATAATTCATGAGCGAGCCCTGTTTGTCTTTCTTCTTCCATAAAACATTTTCCGGAATTGAGATCAATATTAATAACTTCAAAACTGTTTAACAATCTTCGTCAGGCATTTTCTAAATAACTATATTTCCCCTTTATAAATACTGCTTGGAAAGTGTATCATAATCCATGAATGTACTGCATTTGTCTTCTCCGTTTCATAAAATACTCCTCTAGAATTGAAATCTATATTAAAAATCGCCCACTAAAATTGTTTTACAATCTCCGCTAGCCTAATTCAAACTATACTTCTCCTTTGTCGTAAACTGTTGCCAAATTTGGAAGAATTTTTGGAATTTTTCTAGCCAAATTTGGAAGATATCGCCAAGCTTGGTTCAGTTTTGAGAACTTATTTTTTGGCGCTAAACAATAACATAAATCATCAAAAATTGCAAACCTTGGCGATTTTCAGCATTTTATTCTCTCCCCCCCCCCCTCGTGCTATCTGTCTCTTTTAAGTATTTCTCTCCATAGTCCGTAATGTATTACAAATATTTCTTGTAGCCCTTTAAAAAAAACTTTTATACGCACCAAAATCAATACCGGTCGTACGATGGTGGTCTATAATATATACCAAACGTGAGCTCAATTGAATGCATCGCTTAGGAAGCGAACGTTTTGGTATTTTTCTCCATAGGCCTATTGTATAAGAAATATTTTTGTAGCCCTGTAAAAAGACTATTAAGTCCTATATACACCAAACCAAATACTTGTCGTACGATGGCGATCTACAACAGTATGTATACCAAATGAAATGTGAGTTCAATCGAATGCACCGCATAGGAGCTAGCGCACTCTTTAGTATTTCTCTCCATAGGCCGTACTGTATAAGAAATATTTTTGCAGCCCTGTAAAATAAAACTATAAATCCTATACACACCAAAATCAATACCCGTCGAACGGTGGTCTGTTATATATATACCGAATTCGAGCTCAATCGAATGCAACGTTACACTGTTGAAAAGGGCAACATAAACGTATCGACGCAAATCAGTCTACATATTATGCCGACAGAAAATACCGTAGCGAACGAAATAGCACTGTAGTGCTAAAAATTGGGCCATCATTCATATTTCAAATTTTGTGTAAGTAAAAATATTTTGCAGAAAACTTTACTTAGTTTTCGTGTCCTCATTGTCCAGGGTACATGTAAAGCTCGAGTAACTAGTCCAGTTGACAGGATAGAACACAAACGTTATTGTTTCTAGAAATTCGAAGAAAAATCTTCAGTACACAAGTTCACAGAAATTAATAAGCAATGAAACGTTTTATACAGCCATCTTATCACAGAAGCTTTCTACGTATTTCGCATACAATAAAATCCTTCCACAGCTTAAAATTCAAGTGGAAAATCTCGAGGAAAATTCCCGGCTGCTCTTCAGTATACAGCAATTATGAATTCAGAAACAGCTCTCAAAAATAAGCGTCAAGAAACAACCGAAAGCTTCACAGCAAAATGACTGAGAGCAGTATGGCAGTGATCTCTACGAGCACTCATTTAGAACTAAACTTTTTGAGGCGAGCTGCCTTTTTATACCTTTCTTACATGTTTTCAGAACGTTCTACTAATTACTATAACAGTCTAATTAGTTGAAATTTCCAATTGGTCGAATATATAGATGAAGTAATACTAATGCTGTAACATAATTCCAATGCAGGGAAGCAAGCATTACAGGAACCATTAACCAAATGCCGCCAAGCCTGGGGACATTTTGGCGAAATATTGGCAAGTTTGGCGCCAAAAATAAGTCTTCAAAACTGATGTCAGCTAAGTGATATCGCCAATATTTAGAGAGAAACCACCAAAAACTATGTTAAACAATGGCGAAACCCAAAACTACCTATCTCGCGTTCTAGTTAACCGATTTACATTCAATAAAATGCAAACTTTTCCTATTTAACGCGTAGAATGCCAACTTAAGACGAAATTTAACACCCCGAAGAGCAGTTCATTCCAAAAATTCGTAACAATATTGTGTGACTGAAGCCTGTCTGTTCTTCCAGTTACAAATGAGTTGCTTACCAACAGAAAGATTTATAAATAAAAGTTTGCTGATATAAAGTGGAAATTGAAAGTTCAAGACCCTAATTAACTCTTTCCTAAAATTATCTTTCCTTGTCGAAATTGTTAATTGTTTCGAAGAGGTCATGTAACTGAGAGTTCACTGGAGATAAGCGTAAGTTCAATGTTCAATAGTGCTGTAAAAGTAACGACAAAATGAGTATCCGTATGTATTTGTTACTTAGATGTTCGCTATTCGTTACTAAGTATTCGTTACTCGTTACTTTCGTTACTACTAATACAATCGGTAATAGGGTGTTATATAGTGCCCCATAACAACACATCCGGGACAGTGTTGTTATGGGTATATGCCGCCCATACATAAACCCATAACCAAAAAGAATTTTTTTTAACGAAGTTGTACAAAGTTGTATATAGAGCTTATTTTCTCTGATTTACAGATTGTTTTTATACACATTTATGGTTTTATACAATGCTAAATTATCCGAATTACTGAGTGCACATAGAAATCTTCCAAAGACATATGCCATTCTTTTTTTTTCTCAACCCCCCCTTTCTTTAATTCTAAACGCTGGTTTAACCTCTTCATTCTTATCATAAAAAGTGTAAAGGAAAGCTTGTGACTCGTGTTTTTTCTGAGAGCGGGTTCTCGAATACTGAGATCCAGGGATTGGGCCACATATATAAAATTCACAGGGCAGGGGATCTCAGTATGATATCAACTACTTTGCGTCTCTAAAAGCATAATATCTTTATTATTTGTGAGTTCTTATTTCATATCAAAAACTTCTTTTGCTGGACCATTTTTCGAAGTAAATTAAAAATTACCATATTTTAAATTAAAATTGTTTTATTCAATGAGAATTACATACTTAAAAAATGTGTTTAGGTTTCCATGCTAAATATTTTTTTTAGTTCCAAATAATATTTTAAATAATAAAAATGTGTGAATTCGTTTACTTTATAAAAATATATTTTTTAAAAGGTGTATTTAAATAATTTGTTATTTATTACTCATATTTCGATTCTAGCTAAAAAAAAAGAAAAAGTTAAGTTCGCAATCCTGCTTCGGAATCACCCTGAAAGAAAGAATTCTGATTGCACCACTATTTAGTACCAAAATGTTAGAAAGCCCGAAATTAGCACCCCTTACTAACATGCTTCTCTTATATGTATTGCTCCTCTACAATTATAAGAACACCTTCTTCCCCCCCCCCCGCAAAAAAAGTTCAACTGCGCATAAGAACATGCTATACACCGGATCCTATCCCCCCATTGTACGACCCATATCAATAGAGCAGCAGATAGTATATCCATCTCCATAACTGTAACGATACATACGGATTCTTCCAAACCTCATCAAAACGATACCATCCGGCTCGGCACAAACGAATTGCAACCAGAACATACTACTACTCAAATACCGAAACTGATTTTTCCCTTCAAACAGCGAGAATCCATAATACTTCCGGTATCTAGTAACGGAACGGAACATACTATTACTCAAATACCGAAATTCATTTTCTCCCTCCCGCAGTCTTGTATTCGAAGTTCGAACCTGGTCGATCCGAAATGCACACTCGAAAGTCATTTTCCCCCTTGAAACCGCGATCCGATATCCAGTAACTGCCAGTAACAAATAACAGAAGATATTAGTACTCGATTACTGGAACCTGTTTCCCCCCTAGTTCGCCTCGCCTGGCAGTCTGTATTCGAAGTTCGAAGCTGCTCGATCCGAAACCTTCGGATCGAGTAACGATATCAACCGCAAAGTAGCAATTCGTTACTTCGAGTCTGAGTGATTATCCGTATCTTAGTACCGAATACATGCGGTTCGCTTCAGCTCTAATGTTCAATCTATTTCTTGACATGGCCAAATTAAGAGGGCGATTTGTCAAGTACTTTTTGCCAATTCGGGAAATAAAAAAATGTCTAAATTTCAGTACCACTCGCCCCCCACCCCGACATTTGTGATATTTTTGCAATCGTCTGAAGCACAGCAATGAAGCTTTAAGCCTTTGAGGCGCAACCCTTTCCCAATGCTGAAAAATCTGATGTGTCCAACACATGACTTCCTTGCACGTCCATTAGATCAAAAATATTTTCGACGCACTTCCTCTAAATTTATTTGTTTGAAAGAGATAAAATATCAATAATAGTAAGGTTTAGCGATTTCTAGCCAAATATTTCGATATCGCCAAGCTGAGTTCAATTTGAAAGATTTCCTTCTGACACTTTATTTGGCGATATTTCACCAAAAGCCGACAAACTTGAGATAGTCTGCGAGATTTTGGGGATAGCCAAAGTAGTCATTGGCCACAGACTTTCAATGAATTGAATGCATCCATACACCTCAATGTATTCAAAGTCATTTGGCTCACCCTGTAAATAAATTCTCAGTCGATTGCTGTCAAAAAAAGATATTGAAAACAGTTAGATATTACAATAGTTCTAAATACAACAGTTAAAAAATCGACGGGTTAGTTTTAGAGTTATACAAAATACGAAATAATTTTTGGCGCCAAATTTGGCGGTATTTCGGCGCAACTCGTCAATGTCGACGACATTTGGCGAGATTTTAAGCATGAACCAAACAATGACAGATTATCGCCAAATTTGGCGATATTTCGCAAAAACTCGCCAAGAACGATGACAAATGGCGATACTTTGGGCATGGACCAAATGACTGACTATCGCCAAATTTGGCAATATTTCGCCAAAACTCGCCAAGGTCGAGGACAGACGGCGAGATTTTGGGCATGTGCCAAACTATGACTATCTACAGTAGTATTATATTGAAGATGTCCATAGACATTAAAGTACTGAAATTCTTTCCGGTGGTCCTGTAAATAAACTCTCCAGTAGATTGGAACCAAAAATCGAGATGCACAACTAGATGTTACAACATTCTTATATATGAAATTTCATAATAGTTTTTGAGATTTGAGAGTTAAATATGCACACACGTACACCAAAAGTCGCCAAGCTTGGCGACTTTTGGCATAGTTCTTGAGGGAGGCACGTGACCGTGGTCGGACCATTACCTAACTTATGTGGTAGGACGGTATTGTGCTTGAAATGGATGAATGCCCCTAAAATTGCCATTGACCGTAATGTATTGGAAATCTTTTGAGTGTTCCGGTAGCAGAACTATAAATGATAAAGACACTTTTTTTAATGGAGAAAGTCATTTTCTAACTCTTTACAGCCTATATCACTTCTGAGTCGTTTGAAATAGCCCAATACCTCTAAAAAACGCTTTGATGAATTTCGGCCCTTAGAGCGTAATGTATTTCGAATCTTTTGGGCGGTCCTGTAGATAAACTATTCAGTCGAATGGAACCGAAAGGTGAGGTGCACAACTAGATGTTACAACTATCCAAAATAGGAAGTTTCGACATTCTACGCCTAAAACTTTTGAGTTAGGCGAGTTTAATGAATTTCGGCCCATAGAGCGTAATGTATTTCGAATCTTTTGGGCGGTCCTGTACATAAACTATCCATTCGATTGCCACCAAAAGGGGAGGTGCACAACTAGATCATAGAACAATCCTAAATATCAAATCTTAACATTCTACGACCAATAGTTTTTGAGATATGCGAGTTACATACATACGTACGTACGTACGTACATACGTACGTACGTACAGACGGCATGGAAAAACTGGCCACAGTAGACTCTCCGCTTGTCAAAATGAGTTGCAGACGCGTTAATATGATCGTGCATGCTAGCCTACGATGAGATGCATCGAAAAATTTTTTTAAATTAAATTTAGAGGTAGTCAAAATCGGTTTTTTTGTCGAAATTTGGCCCCCAAAATTTTTCGGGATCACATTACTTCCTTATACTACGTACAAGGAAGTAAAAAGGGCAGCTGTTGCCATCGCTCGACTTAACTACCAGCAAGATGGCGGATGATCGAAACGTTCATCGCGTGCCACAGATCTAGAGACCTTTCTTTGACGACAGCTGGCTGTGCCGCACAGCGAGGTGTCGTCAAAGTTGGGGTCGCTAGATCTGTGGCACGCGATGAACGTTTCGATCATCCGCCATCTTGCTGGTCGTTAAGTCGAGCGATGGCAACGGCTGCCCTTTTTTCAGCATTGGGCAATCTATCCAGCTGTTCTCGCATTCTTCCATTTTTCAGCAGATGTCAGTGCTGTTCAAAAGAATCGTGACCATTTTTTGACGGGAAATGACATGCTAAAATGTAAAGGATTCTCGTGGAGTTCTGTCACCCGCCACTATTTTTATAGAAATCAAATCTATTCTACGTGACTGGCAACAGTCAAAAGGACAGAGTTGGGTGTTCCCAGAGCGGGAACACTGCGCGTTAAAGGGTTAAAGAACAATTTTGATCCCTTCACGTAAAAAGAGAGACTGCAAAAATGCATTCTGCAACAGGTATGAGCAACCGTTGAAAAGTTGCGGGCCAAACTTTGAGATATTAGCAAAATCACGAGCCGTATAATTGGGATTCATATGAGACTAGCCGCCAAAAGGCGTCCATCTTTGCTGCCCCATACCTTACTGTTCTTTATACTCAGTGCAGTGTCGACTCCATTTCTGGACTCAATTTCAACGAAAACCATGTTTCTTTGTTTTAACAGTATTTGTCGTTCAATTTATTTAGGTTAGGGTAGCTACACATTCTGGGTGTCATCACAAAAGCCGATGTCGGAACAGCAAACGGCTGAAACGTGCTTGAGCCTAATGCAGAGTGACATTTTTTAGAGGGGCGATGAATGCTCCCAGTATTGTCAATTCGATATTTTGAAGCTGTGAAAAAATCCGAAAGATCTTGCATTTTTGTATATCCATTATTGCTATTTTGTGATCTAGCAACTGCGTGGCATAGGCTTGCGCCATTTGCCGTCATTGAACTGTTCACATGGACTTTTGCACATGCGTTATTGTTATTGCACTCATGTTCACATCTAGGTGTTGCCGTTCGCAGACTGGAAATAATGTCGAGTTTGGTACCGCATACTTTAGCGTATTACATAAGTAGATTCCGAATGGTTCATATAGCTTTTATACGGTGTTTTGAAAGCCGAATCAAAAGCCGGGGAAGGCCCCATCCAGCCCACGGGCCGGAAATTGCCCATATGTGTGCTAGAAATAGCATTTTACTTTTTTAAAATGCAACGGAACAAACGTTTGTTGGGCCCGTATAACCAACGCCCCCTAGAGAGGAAAGCCGCGGCGCTTACTTGTGACATCACACCGAGTAGGTAAAGCAAAGCGTTTCCATTGGGTTTTTCCTCTCTCCCGCGGCGCGAGAGAAAGGAGAAACCCAAAGGAAACGCTTTGCTTTACCTACTCGGTGTGACGTCACAAGTAAGCGCCGCGGCTTTCCTCTCTAGGGGGGGTTGGTATAACTCTATTTTGAATAGAATGAACTTACCAGAAAGGAAAAGGACCGAGCTTAGAAAACACAGAGAATAAACAACAACTTCCTTCTGCTTCGCTTGAGCCACAGCTTCTTCGTCGGCGACGCTGGCTGCACATTCCTCCATGGTGTGTGTGTGTGTAGGAGGTTTATACGAAGACTGACTTTTTCCAGAACCTGTATCGATAATTATTCGCTTTCACGATTCACACCTGTAAAAGAAGACAGTTGAAAAGCGAGGGTTAAAAAGACTGCTAACTCTGGGTGTTCTTGTGTTCTAACGGGTGTTCTTGTTGCTACGGTTTAATTTGCATACGCGTTCACCGGAGCTCAGATCCTGTACTCCTTTCTCCAGAACGAATCCTACTTAAGGTGACCAGATTTTTGTAGTCAGAATCGGGGACATGTCCCCGATTCTGACAAAAAAACTGGGGACATTTATAATTAATGCAGTAATTAACAGTAATTTAATTGAAAAACAATGCAATAATTAAAAATTGTCCCCAGTTCCATTTTTACATTCTGGGGACAATTTGAAAAACGTCCTGAAAATGGGGTCTGTCCCCGAAAAATGGGGACGTTTGGTCACCTTAATCCTACTACATAGTTACGCTGATCCCTGACTCACTCTGCATCCATTCCGGGCAACTCATCCAAGATATAAAACTTTTACCTCCATGACCAGAGCCTGTTTATCAGCAGGAAAACCGGGGCACTTACCCTGGGCCCACTCATTTCAAGAGCCCAAAAATTTTGTACTTTTCAACAGATTTTTATCAATTAATTTATAAAAAATTTTGTAGAAAAATTGAATTGTCATTTTCTTGAGTCGAAAGCTAATTCTCAGACATTTTACTCTACTAAGGGTTCTCTAAAGCCTATCAGCATTAGGTCAAAATCCTAGAACCAACGTATCAGCCTCTTTTTGTAAATTTTATTATAAGAAAATCTCATTAGTTCTAAGATACGTACAGTAAGTTTTGCAATTATTTTCATTGATATTTAAAGAAGTTTAGTATAGAAGTGTATGTAGCATGTGTCTAGATATTTATCATTTGTAAAAATAAATGTTATTCATGCATGCAAAAATCCTTTAATATTCTTTACTGCAATGTATTCATATATTTAGTATTTAAACTTGATAAATATTTCTGCAGATATATATGTGTCCAAAACTATTTAAATACGTAATATGCAATTTCTCCTAAGTGCAAAGGCCCAAAAGTTTGTATTTGCCCAGGGCCTAATATTCTGATAATCGGGCCCTATCCATGACTCCAAACAGATTAAAAATTTAAGTACGAAAAAAAAACTATAACATTTACACCGCTTGTACGATCCGCTTGAAATTTTTCATAATTGTGTATAAAAATATAGAAAACAATCTGCGCTCCTTTAAAAATCTGAAAAAAAAATCCACCCATTCCCTCATTTTCAAGCGATTTTTCGCTATTTTCAGCTCCATTTTATTTCCCAGAGTCAAAAAAGTGAATCCTTTGCGAACCGAAATGAGCTATTTCGAGTGAGAATGACGTCCTATTTGAAGTCACGGTCGTCAAGTTTTGAAGGGAAGTCAGTTCGTTTAAAAATTTTTTCAGAGATAACATAGTAGTTTCATTTTTCCCCACCTTAAAATTATAGTCTGCTTGAAGCATTGATATAACAGCGGGTACACAAAACGAAATCTTTCGAATGCGAAAAGTCTCCGCCCGTTTCCAGAAGAGCATGAAATTCGATTTGGGTCTATAATAAAAATTGAATACGAAGTTATTTATTTTAGGTGGACGAAGATCAGATTGCGTGTACGCATGCTTTCGTCAAATGCTTTTACTAGCGCTTGTTGTAATTGTCTCCACAACGGGCTTTGTGTTCTGGTTTTTACATATTAGGAAATATCCTAAGAAGCTCCTGAATATTGCCCTTGAAAAAAAACTCTTTTTAGTCTTGGTACACAAATTGAAATAAACTAATAGCACCAGGATCTCCAAAAAATTCCAGATGGTTCTTCATAAGCTGCTTTACACACTGCAATAAGCGAAAAAACTGTGGCTTTTGTGAAAATTTCAGAAAAAATTCTTAAACATGGATCTGACCTGCAAGATTTTTCGAAGAGTGACACGCTTTGCGAAAATTTCCGATTTTTAAGAATTTTTTCTAAAAGTTTTGAAACGGATGCAGATTTTTCTTTTATTTCAGTATGTAGTACAGCTTGTAAAGAGACAGTTTCAAAATTTTGAAGTGCCTGACATAATTAGTTTATTTGTACTTATGTACCAAAATCACATGATTTTTTCGGACAACACCGTTAACTCGAAATTTTCCCCATTTCTCACACACAACCCGATTTTAGTGGACAGACCCATCAGGATTCGTTTCGCCTCGAACGAATCTGGCTTCTTCGTTAGTAAAAAATGTTTGTTGGAAAATGATTCTAAAAGCACAGCAAATTAATTTTATTCGATAATTAATGATATTCTTCTTACATTTTTGACGTTCTTTTATAATTTCCTAAGCCTCACGTTTAAAAAAAAAAAAAAAAAAAAAAAAAAAAAAAAACGAGCGAAAATAACTAAAATCGGAAGAAAATTTAAAACTCGATAGAACATAAAATTCCCAAACTTGCACTCTTTCCTGAGTTCCTCCATAATTTTTGTAGTTAGAAAAAAAAAATCCGGGCTTCAAAATTTAACATGCTCGGTTTAGGAAGTGGAATGCCGTTGTTGTTTCCTCTTTGAAATTGTTCAAAAATTCTCAGTAAAGACAGGAAAGGAAGATGCATTTCGGGTATCTTTATTTTTTGATTCACGAAGCATAAATTTGATTTCAGTAAAATACGCAAGAAGGACATAGTTACACCATAGTTAAACGCGAATCCTTTTCTATTTAGAGCATAATTGCCCGTAGAACAGTTATCAATTGCAAAAAGTTATCAATTGCAAATGGATGTCTGAATTACTTTTATCAGCACCGGCATCTCCTGAAAACTGGAGAATGCTATGAAGATATAAATTGGTATGGAAGGAAAATTAGATAGACTGCCCAATGCCTAAAAGTGCAGAAGTTGTCATTTGCTCGATTTAACCCTTTGAGGCGCAACCCTTTCAGAAAGCTGAAAAAAGGGCAGCCGTTGCCATCGCTCGACTTAACTACCAGCAAGATGATGGACGATCGAAACGTAGATCTAGAGACCCTTTTTTGACGACAGCTGGCTGTGCGCGAGCACAGCCAGCTGTCGTCAAAAAAGGGTCTCTAGATCTGTGTCACGCGATAAACGTTTCGATCGTCCGCCATCTTGCTGGTAGTTAAGTCGAGCGATGGCAACGGCTGCCCTTTTTTTCAGCATTGGGCAATCTTTCCAGCTGTTCTCGTGTTTTTCCATCTTTCAGCAGATGTCAGTGCTGTTAAAAATAATCGTGACAATTTTTTACGGAAAATGAACATGCTTAAAAGTAAAGGATTCTCGTGGAGCTATGTCACCCGCCACTATTTTTATAGAAATCAAATCTATTCTTCTTGATTGGCAACAGTCAAAATGTCAGAGTTGGGTGATCCCAGAGCGGGATCACTGCGCGTTAAAGGGTTAACTGCCAGCAAGATAGCGGTCGATCGAATTGCGCATCGCGTCCCACAGAGCTAAGGAGCATTTTTGACACAGCTGGCTGTGCGGCCACATATTTTTTTTTTTTTTGTACTGGGAAAGGGTTGCGCTTCAAAGGTATGAGCTTAGTAGTATACATGCCATGAGCAACGTCAAAATTCAAGAAAATGATATCGCTTAAAGCAGCCCCCGGATTGAGGAACAATAGGGGCAATTGACCATGGGCCCGATCACGGACAGGTTCCAGAGAAATAGAAAATATTTTTGTCTCCCGGACACTTCCTTATACGTCTATGAAACTCACATTTTTGATGCACTTCATTCCTATTTATTTCATTTGAAACAGAGGTATGATTACTTCAGTAACATCACAATTTTGCAATTTTCTCGCCAGCGCCCCTTCACTGGGTTCAGTTTTGGAAATTTATTTTTGGCGCTTGATTTGATGTTAGTTAGTCATAAAGTCGCCAATCAGGACAAAAGTTGGAGAGATTATGAGCATAGTCCGAACAATGGTTTTTCTTTAATTTAAGAGGCTTTAATGGGTATAAACTTCAATGTATAATTAGTCTTTTGGGTGATTCTATCGAGTTGATTCCAACTAAAAGGAGAAAAGCTCAATTAAATGTTACCACAGAGAATATTACAAAATTTCAACATTCTGCAACTGATATCATTTCTGCGTTCATAAGGTACATACATACGTTCGTGTTCGTACGTACATTAATTAGTCAACCCATTCAAAATGGATTATGGGTTGGTCGGAAGGAATCGTGCCTGCATGTATACGTACTGTGGGACGTGTCGCATAAATTCACCAAAGTGAATTTAGAATTGTTCAAAACAGATTTTTCCGTCAAAATGTTCTAAATTGCGAAATATCTACCGAAATATTTCGCGGTTACAGTACTACCTTTATTTTGTACAAGGAAGAAAAGAAAAGGCAAGTTACACAGGTACGTGTGCATTTTCCGAACAATTCTATCTGGCAGAACTAACAGGCGAAGTTTTAGTATTTGCCAGCCCGTTAGCGAGATACAATTTTTGGCAGTTTTTAGCCAAGGAAACATATGGAGCACTATTTTATTTCTTTTTAGTAACATTGATGGGGAATGGTGATCCATTATCCGGAAGCCGCCAAATTGTGAAAGGTCTCCAGGAATGGCAAATATCCAAGCTGTTCCGGCATAATTTTTGTTTTCGACAGAGGTTAAGGGTAGCGGCTAGTCTTATATAAGAAATGTCGCCAACAATGGCGACTTTCCATTTTCTTGGGATTCTTTAGCGATTTTCGCATGCGCGTAACTGATAATTATTTCCCTTTATGGTTTTTATTAAAATAGTTCTCCGAATACTCATGCATATAATCCTAGGCAGATTGGCGTATTCAGAACCACGAAATATTTTATCTCTCCCTGGTGGCAAATATCCAAGCAGTGCTGGCAGTGAGATACGAAAGATGAAATAAAAAATCTGATGTGTCCAACACATGACTTCCTTGCACGTCCATTAGATCAAAAATATTTTCGACGCACTTTCTCTACATTTATTTGTTTGAAAGAGATAAAATATCAATAATAGTAAGGTTTAGCGAATTCTAGCCAAATATTTCGATATCGCCAAGCCGAGTGCAATTTGAAAGATTTCCTTCTGACACTTTATTTGGCGATATTTCACCAAAAGCCGACAAACTTGAGATAGTCAGCGAGATTTTGGGGATAGCCAAAGTAGTCATTGACCACAGACTTTCAATGAGTTGAATGCATCTATACACCTCAATGTATTCAAAGTCATTTGGCTCACCATGTAAATAAATTCTCAGTCGATTGCTGTCAAAAAAGATATTGAAAACAGTTAGGTATTACAATAGTTCTAAATACAAAGTTAAAAAATCTACGGGTTAAAGTTTTAGAGTTATACAAAATAGGAAATAATTTTTGGCGCCAAATTTGGCGATATTTCGGCGAAACTGGTCAATGTCGACGACATTTGGCGAGATTTTAAGCATAAACCAAACAATGACAGATTATCGCCAAATTTGGCGATATTTCGCCAAAACTCGCCAAGAACGATGACAAATGGCGATACTTTGGGCATGGACCAAATAAATGACTATCGCCAAATTTGGCGATATTTCGCCAAAACTCGCCAAGGTCGAGGACAGACGGCGAGATTTTGGGCATGTACCAAACAATGACTGTCTACAGTTGTATTATATTGAAGATGTCCATAGACATTAAGGTACTGAAATTCTTTTCGGTGGTCCTGTAAATAAACTCTCCAGTAGATTGGAACCAAAAATCGAGATGCACAACTAGATGTTACAACATTCTTATATATGAAATTTCATAATAGTTTTTGAGATTTGAGAGTTAAATATGCACACACATACACCAAAAGTCGCCAAGCTTGGCGACTTTTGGCATAGTTCTTGAGGGAGGCACGTGACCGTGGTCGGACCATTACCTAACTTATGTGGTAGGACGGTATTGTGCTTGAAATGGATGAATGCCCCTAAAATTGCTATTGACCGTAATGTATTGGCAATCTTTTGAGTGTTCCTGTAGCAGAACTATAAATGAAAAAGACACTTTTTTTAATGGAGAAATTCATTTTCTAACTCTTTACAGCATATATCACTTCTGAGTCGTTTGAAATAGCCCAATACCTCTAAAAAACGCTTTGATGAATTTCGGCCCATAGAGCGTAATGTATTTCGAATCTTTTGGGCGGTCCTGTAGATAAACTATTCAGTCGAATGGAACCGAAAGGGAAGGTGCACAACTAGATGTTACAACAATCCTAAATATAAAGTTTCAACATTCAACGCCTAACAGTTTTTGAGATATGCGAGTTTAATGAATTTCGGCCCATTGAGTGTAATGTATTTCGAATGTTTTGGGCAGTCCTGTAGATAAACTATCCAGTCGAATGGAACCAAAAGGGGAGGTGCACAACTAGATGTTACAACTATCCAAAATATGAAGTTTCGACATTCTACGCCTAATAGCTTTTGAGTTAGGCGAGTTTAATGAATTTCGGCCCATAGAGCGTAATGTATTTCGAATCTTTTGGGCGGTCCTGTACATAAACTATCCATTCGATTGCCACCAAAAGGGGAGGTGCACAACTAGATCATAGAACAATCCTAAATATCAAATCTCAACATTCTACGACCATTAGTTTTTGAGATATGCGAGTTACATACGTACGTACGTACGTACAGACGGCATGGAAAAACTGGCCACAGTAGACTCGCCACTGGTCAAAATGAGTTGCAGACGCGTTAATATGATCGTGCATGCTAGCCTACGATGAGATGCATCGAAAAAAATTTTTAAATTAAATTTAGAGGTAGTCAAAATCGGGTTTTTTGTCGAAATTTGGCCCCCAAAATTTTTCGGGATCACATTACTTCCTTATACTACGTACAAGGAAGTAAAAAATATGGGTTTATTGCAAAACACCGCATGGACGCCAATTTGGCGCCATGTTTAGCGTATGATGCCAAATTATGTCAGCCACGTAATTAAAATAACCATTATTATCACTTAATATACTGTTACTAGTATTGGTACTTATGCATTATCCCGGCAGTCCGCCAAGACTAGCGATTTTTCGCTAAGATAAATGCCGGACATAAATTATTGATGATTCGATATATTAGGTGTACCCTGAAAAAAATGTCGTTGCTCTACATAAAATTCAAACAAATGAATTTTCATCAATTATTGAATTAACAAACAAGCTGTGCCTAAGCACAGGACTCATAATTTCAAAGCGAGAATTCTATAGATAACTAGCTGAAGTACCCGTTCTTCGCACGGGAATGAATGGACTTTTTGATATTACGATTTGTGGTGATTACTATTCATTGTAATAAACAGATATAGCAAAGTGGATATCGCGTTATATTGTGTCCAATAATCATGCATACCGAATTGCAAGGCAATCGTTTGTACGGTGCAGAAGGCCATGCGGCGTAGCGCAATCTAGTGGCGAGTTTTAGCAAAACGGATACGGCGAAAATATTTTTCGCATTCAGATATCGATGTATACGAATTTTCATGACTATCGGCTGGACAGTCCTGAAGTTCATGTGTTGACGCGACATCTAGTGGCAAGTTATAGGAAAATGGATAGCGCCAAACTCTTCCCCGTGTTCAAATATCTATGTATACCTATTTTCATAGCGATCATTTACACAGTCAAGAAGTGATACACTGCAGGGCCATCTAGGGGTTCAATAAAGTAATGATTTGCTACAGCGCCGTCAAGTGGCGAGTTATAGCAAAATGGATAACGCCAAAATATTCTCATTGTTCAAATAGCTATGTATACTGATTTTCATAGCGACCGTGTTCAACTATCTATGTATACCAATTTTCATAACGATCATTTGCACAGTCAAGAAGTAATACACTGCAGGGCCATCTAGTAGTTAATTAAAGTAATGATTTGCTACAGCGCCGTCAAGTGGCGAGTTATAGCAAAATGGATAACGCCAAAATATTCTCATTGTTCAAATAGCTATGTATACTGATTTTCATAGCGACCGTTTGAATGGTCAAGAATTTGGCCTGCTGCAGCGTCATCTAGTGGCGAGTTAAAATAATAATGCATTGCAGTGTCATCTAGTGGTGAGTAACATCAAAAGGAACACAGTTAGAATATATTCTTCGTGCTGAAATGTGTAAGTATAAGAAATTTTATGCCGATCGGTCGAACGGTATAGAAGTTGATGCTTTGCAGCGCCATTTAGCGGCAAGTTACAGCAAAATGGATAGTGAAAAATATTCTAAGTGTTCTAATATTCGCGTGTACCAAATTTCATCGAAATCGGTTGGACGATATTCGCATAGCAAACGGCTAAACGGAATAGAATTCGACGTTCTGCTTCGCCACCTGGTGGCAAGTTAGAGGAAAACGGATAGCATAAAAAGCTTCTCCATGATCAAAGACTTAGATGAACCAAATTTCATGGTGCAACGGTGCTCAACGGTGCTGGAGTTTTTCAACCTCATACACTCATACCAACATTCATTTTTATCTATAACCAGTGTCATTATATATCCCAGTCTCAAATAAAATCCAGTTTCAAATCTAAGCCTCGCCAAAGTGCCAACATACGCCATTTTGCAAGCGTTTTTTCAGGAAATCATTCGAAGCATTGACTTAGCAGCAATAATATATGGGAAATGGTTCGACCGCGAAAAAGTAAAGCAAGCCTTTATTTGAAAAGTTGAATCCCTTAATACAGCCGAATTTTTTAAAATTATCAACTATAACGTGTTTTATTCATCATTACTCCGATGTACTAAATGAGAAGATTTCAATTTTCTGAAATTTGGCGGAATTCCCCCAACTTAAATCAATGTATTCAATTGGCGAGAATTCTGGAGATAGATCAATTGAAATCCCTTAATAACTGCATTATTTCTTCACGGATCATTAAAATTTAACGCTGTATTCTAATAAAACCTTTGCACTTGTTTTCAAAAATCTATTTCTTTAAGTTCTCAATAAATTACGCCAAGCCGAAATCTGTGCAAACCGCTAGAACTCACTTCCAAAAAATCGGCAATTGAGCCATTTTATTTTTTCGCCAAACTAAAATAATTTACCTATTAGCCTCGGAAGTCTTCAATTTTTATTGTTTTGCGTGTAAAGCATTACATTCCTGCTCTGATTTCCCATGCACACGATATTATAATTTAAAAAAAAATAACCTTACGAATATAAACTAACAAAAAAAAATCATTATTATTCTTTTATTTTTACTTTGAGAATTTAAAACATGTTATTCGGCAAAATCGCCACACATGGCAACCACGATCCTTATTTCACACTTTTTTCACTACAGGGGTTACAATTACGGAAAGATTTTTGCGTGAAGAGCATAAAAAATCTCTTAAATTCCGGGAACGGGTGGACTTTCAAAGTTTTAAAGTGGACTACGATTTATTCTATATTATTTTACATATCTGTGCTAAATTTCAGGCCGATAAGTCCATTTTTGTGGATTTGTATACGAACGACATTTTATTCGGCAAAATCGCCACACATGGCAACCACGATCCTCATTTCACACTTTTTTCACTACAGGGGTTACAATTACGGAAAGATTTTTGCGTGAAGAGCATAAAAAATCTCTTAAATTCCGGGAACGGGTGGACTTTCAAAGTTTTAAAGTGGACTATGAGTTATTCTATATTATTTTACATATCTGTACTAAATTTCAGGCTGATAGGTCCATTTTTGTGGATTTGTATACGAATCAAATCCACAAACAAACAAACAAACAAACAAACAAATAAACAAACAAACAAACAAACAGAATTTCATTTTTATTTATAAGGATTTTTTTTTTCCCTCTCAGAGAAAAATGGGCACCCTCGCCCTTTTTTCACGTCTATCCTCCTTGGAGTATTCTATTCGAAAAGTTCTGAAATCTATTTTTAGGTATTCGTGAGCATAGCATTTTAAGGGAAGAATTTTATGGATATCTCTTTTCTTCTTTGAGATCACACAGGATATCTGAAAAGAACGTTTTGGCTCCCTATCCCTCATGAGTTACAAATTTTGGAAAATGCTCTATTTTCTAGCGTCTATGTTATAAAAATTCACGTACCTGGCAAATTTCGTATTATAAGCTTCTGTAGTTTAGGCTAGGCAAAATATTGACATAAGAAAAATCGACAATACTTTCCGGTACACCTAATACGATTGGCAACAGTTTGCCATGACATTTGCCGAAAAAATAGTTTGGTAGGACTGACCTGCGGGATAATACGTAAGTACCCTTGTATTATCAAAACCACTATTAATACCACTTAAAATGCAAATTTCATTTCGATTGGTAATCGTTTTGGCGCTTTATCGCCCTGCCATTTTGCCATGTTCTGCGATGGACACAAAAAATGCTTCTTTCCGCGAAAACGTGTTTCAAATTTCTGTACTCTGTTGAATTCAAGAATACATGTTACTTTCAGTATCATTTTCAGAGAAGCTAAAGTATTATACCTTTCAGGAGTGACTTTTTTGGCGACTAATTAATATCGCCAATTATTTTAATACATTTCTTCTTCTTTTTAAACAGGAATGTATAAGTTTGCATCATATATTCAGAGATACAGATTAATTAGACTTCTTTCGGTTGATGAAGCAAGGAATGGCTAGTCATTCACATAGTGGCGTTTATAGCGGCGAAAACAGTCGTGAATATCAACAGCGCCAATAAAGGGATGATAACAAAAACTGTACCTTATTTTCACATAGTTTAATAAATTTCCAACTTATTCACTAACATGTGGTGTAGACAGAAGCAGGAAAAAGAAAATAAGGTACTGTATTATCCCGGCGGTCATTCCCGCCAAACTATTTTTTCGTCAAATGAGTTGTCAAACTATTGCCAATCGTATTCAAAACCATTATTAATTTCATGTGCCCGGCATTTATCTATTCACAAAATCGCTCGTCTTGGCGGACCGCCGGGATAATACGTAAGTACCGAAAATAATAAATCATTAAATGATAATTTTGATCTGCATTCATCATAGGCACCCATAAGGGGGGGGGGATGGCAATTTAGGGCGCTTGCCCCTACAGTTTTAGTATATTGATTTATCATGTAAATAAAATTACATCACTAAACAAAATCGGAACTGAAATTGTTACAAGTTTGAAATTTGCCCCACCCCTTCTAGAATTTTTTTTTTGAAGTTTGCCTCCCCCTAGACAAATTTCTATGGCCGCCCATGGCTTTCGAAAGCTTTATATGCACAGCATGTAAACTGTGTATTAAAACACCAAAAAGGAAGTAAATATTTAAGCAGAAGTGAGATTAACTTCACAAATCTTCCAGATTCTGAACAAATTTATTCAAAATTACATAGGGAAAAAAAATAACCCATCTACTTACCTATTTAAATAGACAATATTTATAAAAATCCTCAAAATGTTCATGTTAGTATGAAAAAAATCAATTCGAGTCTCTCATTTTAGAAAAAAAAACTAACAGTAATTTTTTTTTTAATTGAGGGTACTGTTCTTTGTCCACAGAAGCATGGAAAATTTAACAACATTAACGCATCAAACAAACCAGAGTAGAACATTTACGGTGATTTATCAGTCTTTTAGAACACATGCAGATATCATCAGAAATCTGAAAACGCTGAAAACACATTTTTTTAAATCAATAATTAAGCTGCGCAGCTTTAGAAATTTAGTGTTAATTATTTGAACCATAAACTTTAGCATTCGAGTTTACGCATACTTTGCCGGTACTTACGTATTAGCCGCACGAAAGTGTGAGTCTTGGAAATTTTAATGGCGATTATTGGCATGTGAACTATAAAATACTAGTTTTGTAGTTGATCACACGTTCTGGTGCAGAAGTAAAGCTCGTACCTGCCGCGTTACTTTATCTATAATAATAAAAATGAATGTTTGTAAATCTGTCTGTCTGTATGTGTGCGGTCTCCAGACAAACCTACTGCACGCAGAACTCTGAAAATTTGAATATATAAGCCCATGAGTCCGATAATGTGCACCTCAGAATCAGAATCTTAAAATTTTAATTACTTTTTTAATTATTAATTAAAAACTGTTCTAAAACGGAAATTTTCTTACCCTGTGTTACAAATTTTGGGAGCAACGTGCTTATCGGAGGTTTAAAATAATTTAAAATTCGTATTCTACGTGTTAAATAGTAGTTAAATTTAGCTTTTTGTTGCATCAATATATGGAATGTTCTGGAAATCTCGGGTTCTATGGGTCGTAGGTATTCGAATACCTAATTTTTGGGAACTGATTTTTGGCGCCAAATTTGGCGATATTTCGCCAAAAGTCGCCAAGTCTGGCGATTTTTCTGTCATTTGGCGCGTTTTTCCTAATGGGGCCTTTTCACGAAATTTTTTATGGTATTTAATACGTTTAATGACCTAACATTTCCTAATTTTCAGAAATTTAAGTCGAAAATTGTGGATTTTACAAGATAATTTGTTTAATTGGATGAAATATTTAATAACTCCAGCAATTTTATTGCAAATTACACGATATTTCTGGGAGAAATATGTGACGGTCACGGCATTAAGTTGTCTTTAGTAATGCGTTTGTGAGTAGGTACCAGAAACTCGGGAACTATAATTTGCACATTCTGTAACATAATTGCGACCTAGAGTACTAATCTGGAGTTGCAGTTTACATGTCAGATTTTGTAAATCGCATAATTTAAGGGGTTCACAGGCACGGCTAGTAAAAATTAATGCGACTGATTGATATGGGCGCGTTATAACTTCCTTGTGAGTAGGGTTAGAATCCGTTTAAATTTGAAGCCCATATTTGAAATCAAAAGTGAGATTGAGACATTTTTATTTTCCGAACATGTACCATGTAAGGAAAGTATTGTAATCATGAAAAATTTCGACTTCGAGATTTTGGTGTACTGACACGTTTTGAGGTCTTCTGAATTCATTGATGCTATTTTTACGAGATGTATGTGTGTGTGTATGTGAGTGAACACGATAGCTCCTAAACGGTACATTCGATTGAGCTCCAATTGGGCATATATGTTATAAACCACCACCGTAAGACCGGTATTGATTTTGATGTGTATAAGTCTTATAGTTTTTCTACAGGGCTACGACAAAGATATTGTTTACATTATGGCGTATGCGGAGAAATTCTTGATAGTGCGCCAGCGTTTAAATGGCGCATTCGATTGAGCTTCAATTTGGTATATATGTTTGAATTATTCATCGATTAAAATTGATTTAAATGCTTGGTAATGATCTTAATCGTAAGTGTTCGGAAAGTCGAGTGGAGTCAGTCCAGATTTTTTATGTTACGAGCTTATACCCAGGCACACTGGTAGCGGTTCTCTATTCGTGACTGCGTGCTTTATGTTGGGCAAAACGCGTTTTGATTCTGAATATTGTTTCGAATTTTCGGTCTGTTCTGCCTCCTGGCTGGTAAAAGTTTGACAATATTTCGCCAAAAAAGGCGCCAAGCTCGGCGACGTTTCGGAGATTTGGCGCGCTTTTTCCAAAGGGATCTTTAAAGTTTGTTTTACTGCATTAAAATCACATAATAGCCTAATATTACTCTATTTCTCTTCTATGACGTAATCAAAACGAGATTGTTCGGGATCTTTCTAAGCATCCCGATTTTTCTAGAAGGTACGTCGAAAATGTAAAAGGTAGGCAGGCCAGGGAATTCAGGTCAGTTTTTCACCGAGCATTTGTTGAGTGAGTTAGCTGTATTACGCTGTGAATTGTGCTATAGAAAGCTGTATCTAGCTTGCTTTTTGAAGCTTTGTTTTTGAGTGCTGTGTGTAAATTCTTCGTTGCTGAGTCTTGAGGGACTGTTTGCGATTTTCCTCGTAAGTTTCCATTGAATTTTTGCCTGTGGAAGTGTTTTATTTTGTGCGAGGAATACAGCATTTTTGAGAGCTTCTGTACAAAGGTACTGGCCGTTAGTGCCTGTGAATTTTGTACTGCTGATTGCTCGGTGAAGTTCTAGAAGTAACAAATATTATGTTCCATCCTGACAAGGGGACTCTTTACTAGAACTTTCTACACCCACTGGACTTTAGACCGACGAACTCAGTAATTAGCAGAGTATTATGCAACAATATATGCACACACACACGCAGGGTGGACAAAAAGATTTAATCAATTGTTCTAATTCAATGCAAAACTAATCTATGGATCAATGCAGACGGAATTTGGCTCCATTTTGCTCAAAATTACAATCGATTAAAATGCCCCTTCACGAAAATACAATCGATTAAAGCAGCCCTTCATTGGCATTTTACCCTAGATTTTAATCTGTTTTATCAATTATTTTAAGACAAAGGTGACTTTTATTGAATTTAAAGTGACTGGTAAGAAAATTCACAAAAATAAGTGTTGAATTTCACAAAATAAGTGCTGAATTTCACAAAATTAGTGTTGAAATTCACAAAAATAAGCAATTTTCACAAAAGTGGGACCCTGAATTCCTGGATCGACCTCTGTGTCTTCAATACACAGTTCAATGCAATTAGCAAGCAATAGCACGTCTTACAACAGTCAGCTATTCACAGAAGCTTCCTCAAACACTGTATTTCTGAAGCAATAAAATCCGTCCACAGTCTGAAAACTACTGTACCTGAGCATACGATACAGAATTCACAAACGGCTTTCAAAATTGGCTTTGAGAAACAAAAGTATAAACAGCACTTCTCGACATAGAGATGGCTCTCAGAGCAGTGCATTCCCAAAATTAGTATTGAAATTCACAAAAATAAGCAATTTTCACAAAAATAGGACCCTGGAAAAAATTCCTGGATCGACCCCTGTGATAGTTAGTTTTTTGTGAATCTTAACGTCGAAAAGTCCAACTCCGATTAGTCATTAACAAAAGTTAGCAGCCAATGGCACGAATCTCTGATTTCACCCTTTAACGCTCAGTGTTCCCGCTCTGGGAACACCCAACTCCGACGTTTTGACTGTTGCCAGTCACGAAGAATAGATTTGATTTCTATAAAAATAGTTACGGGTGACATAGCTTAACGAGAATCCTTTACTTTTTAGCACATCATTTCCCGTCAAAAAATGGTCACGATTCTTTTTAACAACACTGACATCTGCTGGAAAATGGAAGAATGCGAGAACAGCTGCATAGATTGCCCAATGCTGAGAAGAGGGCAGCCGTTGCGATCGTTCGACTTAACGACCAGCAAGATGGTGGACGATCGAAACGTTCATCGCGTGCCACAGATCTAGAGACCCTTTTTTGACGACAGCTGGCTGTGGTTTCGATCGTCCGCTATCTTGCTGGTAGTTAAGTCGAGCGATGGCAACGGCTGCCCTTTTTTTCAGCATTGGGCCATCTATTCAGCTGTTCTCGCATTCTTCCATTTTACAGCAGATGTTAGTGCTGTTAAAAATAATCGTGACTTTTTTTTACGGGAAATGACGTGCTAAAAAGTAAAGGATTTTCGTGGAGCTCTGTCACCCGCAACTATTTTTATAGAAATCCAATCTATTCATCGTGACTGGCAACAGTCAAAACGTCTGTTTTGACTGTTGCCAGTCACGAGTTTGGTGTTTGGTGTTCCCAGAGGGGGAGTTGACTGGGAATTGTTTGGTGTTTCCAGAGGGGGAGTTGACTGAGAGTTGTTTGGTGTTCCCAGAAGGGGAGACTGGGAGTTTGGTGTTCCCAGAGCGGCAACACTGCGCGTTAAAGGGTTAAACGATGGGTTTTAATATGCTGAAGTGGGTCCTTCAACTTCACCTTTTTACTGTGGGGTCGAAAATAAAGTGGTAAATGTTAAATTTGGTAAATGTTAAATTTGTTTTTTAGCTCGTCATTTCCCGTAAAAAAAATTGGCACGATTATTTTTAACAGCACTGACATCTGCTGAAAAATAGAAGAATGCGAGAACAGCTGGATAGATTGCCGAATGCTGAAAAAAGGGCAGCCGTTGCCATCGCTCGACTTAACTACCAGCAAGATAGCGGACGATCGAAACCACAGCCAGCTGTCGTCAAAAAAGGGTCTCTAGATCTGTGGCACGCGATGAACGTTTCGATCGTCCGCCATCTTGCTGGTAATTAAGTCGAGCGATGGCAACGGCTGCCCTTTTTTCAGCATTGGGAAAGAGTTGCCCCTCAAAGGGTTAAGCCGAAAAAAAAAAATGACTGCTAATTGTTACACTAACAAAGCTCTTCAGATTCTCTCCTCTTGCTCCAAACTTAAATTAAATCCTTGTCTTTATATCCTGATGATTATCTCTCTGCCTTTCAGAAGAGCACACCAGAGTAAAGTATTCCATGGAAAAAATTGGCGACTATCATTAAGAACCTCTCACCGGTTTTCCTCATTAGCAGGCCTGCCTCGAAAGAAAAACAGCTAATGCGTAGTTGTGCGAGAAATAGTAGGCTAATAAGCACCTACTCAGACCACCAAAAGGTTTATTACTTTTCTTTTACGCCTGTAATTTGATTAAGCTTTCGGAAACAAAAAAACGAAAAGTGGAACTCCATTTTTTTTTCCAAAGTAGATAATGCAATTTTTACTATGATATAAGTTAATTTCGTCTTTCTTTTGTTGTCGTATTGTGCTTTTTAAACGTGGAATTAGATATGTCCGATCGCATGACATTTGAGCTATTGTAACCGAATTACATATTCCGGTACCTAGTATTTTATTGCGCGGAAAGAGGGCAAACTGTCTGTTAGTTGAACGATTAACGTAATGAAACCTAGATACAAGTTCCTTTGATTTATAATACATTATATTATTTTTTAATAGTTTTTCGAGAATATATAAAAACGAGATCTACTAGACATTGCATTAACTTTCTACTGGGAGACAGATTTTGTAACATTCAACCGCTTTTGCGGTGACCATTTGGTATACATAAAAATATTCGCTACTAACTTTTCAAATAGCTAATTTTTTTTATTATATATGTTACCGTTAAAGTATATATGCAGTTATTTCATAGAATACCTAGTTATTCCATGAAATAACTGATCGTGTCCGTTAAAGTGTGTAATATGTTAATAATTTGACACTTTAACTAGTTATTCTGTGAAATAACTAGGTATTCTATAAATGAACTAATCAGAGACAGTTAAAGTGTAAAATAAATAATTTATCTAAAATGAAATAATGACAATTTTTTCATTTTAGATAACACACCAAACGAGTTCTCTCCCTATGGCATGGAATAGTTCATAAATGCAGTAGGGTTGGAAGGTAAATGTATTTGTCGTTGACATTTTGAGAGTATGGCGAAAAAGTATTCTCGTTCTTTTATGCTTTGGTATTTTTGCCGTCCTTCAAAAATTATTTTTATTTGAATTCGAAATTAACGTTTTCTTTTCCGCTACTTTCCATATTGTTAAACGAAACGTAAATGTACCTTATACTAAAATGCGAGATATATGATATAAATTTTTTTACACTTTAACGGGCTGCAGATCGTTATTCTATGAAATAACTAGTTAAACCATGAAATGCAAGAGAGTCTTACACTTTAACGGACAAGATCAGTTATTTCATGGAATAACTAGGTATTCTATAAAATAACGGATTTCATACTTTAACGGTAACATATACACCAACAAACCAAGCACACACACTTACATTTCATAATTGATTAACCATTCTATAGAAAACCAACTTCATTATGCACGAAATCTTGGGTGTTCATTTTTGCATTCACTATGTACAACTGTTAGAATGTGGTGGCTGATGGCTGGCTAACTATCAGCTCTTTCTAAAGAATTATGAAACATTTACCAAAGCATCGAATTGAAGTGTCGGATTACTCTACGCAAACTTTTATTCATTGATTTTTCTTGTGTGAACAGTTATCCGATTTAACCTGTTCACTGTCTTCGTTTCAAAGATGCAATGTTCCCGGCCAGGGGCTGCCATAGGATACGTGCCCCCCCACGTGCCTCAACGTAAAAAAAGTGCCCTCTTTCATACTTTTTTCAAGCTTTTGAGTTCGAAATGGCGCCCCGATGCGATGCTTACCTTGCTTACTTTGACGGGCCGCCCCGGCTTTGCTTACTTACTTTGGTCTTTGAATGCATCGGTAATGCTCTGCGTTGAGCGTTGTGTACAGAAGAGGAATGCCCGCCGTTATATCGTTGAAACAGGGGAGCGAACAGCATGAAACCAGACTCTGTGACGGTAGCAATCGACTGTAATCGCTCGCCTAAAGTGGTATGTTGCAAATTTTACAAAAAAAAAATTGCATGGTTCTTGAGATTTTTTGAAATATTTAATCAAGATTACTGACTTTTTGCAAAACTACTTGAACGAACCATATTCTGTTCATAAAGTGGTATTAATCCATGTCACTCCTTGTAATCAATTATGCACATAGTTTTGTCACCGATGAAAGTGCGGTTAAAACCCAAAATCTCCAGACACACGAGTTTAAGGAAGGCAATCTCACAGCTAGAATTGTATCGCATTGTGTTGAGCACCGACGGACAGACACACTGGCAAACCTAAATCATAAACAACTTTTTGGAAAATGTTAAGAAAAATGACGAACCCATCGATTATAAATAGCTTTTCCAATTCAACTGTATTTTCAATCTTTTGGTTTGGTTTGTAGTTAAGCTACACAAGGGGGCTGTCTGCTTGGAGGGAGGGGGTGCCTTCGGCGAAGGATAGAGGGACCCTAATGCGTAGTCACTCTACATCTGGAGAAAACCGCCCAAAACTGTAGACCGTTAGATCGACATCCACGCTATAGGCCAGAACCTTGGGTCATCACACTTGAGCCAGCCATCTATCTTGTTCAGTGTCTTACCCACCCGTTCATGATAGGGTCAGTCTCACGGATAACATCAATTTTTCAAATTTTAATCCGGATTATACAAGGTGATCAATTTATAAGAGTACCCGATGGTTTATCTTATTACTCTTAAATCTGAGGGATGTGGCAACTATTGAAGTATAATTGATTGAACCTTGTTTAAGCGTGGGAGATAAATTTCCAGCACACTCTCTCCCTGCTGGACTGCTACAACTGTATTTGTGAGGTAAAACAGAAAGAAAGACACACAATATTACTTTATTTTAAAAACATAATTTAATTAAAATTTTTTACATTATCACTCCTTTCAGCAAATGTTGAAAATGTTGGCCACCATTCTGAATGCAAACATAAAAACAATTGATTTTTTTCCAGAGAAGTGCTGCAAAAAATCGATGAATTGAAACAAACCGTGACTGCAAAAATCTCGTCAATAACACCAAGAATGTTTGAGAAGATTGCCAGAAAACATGGTTCGAAGTGTTCATGTTTGCATTCAAAATGGTGGTGAGCATTTTCAATATTTGCCGTAAGGAATGACAATGTAAAAAAAAAAAAATGAATTAAATGATGTTTTTAAAAAATAAAATGATCACAGGATTAGACGATATTTTGCAAGACGAGACAGAGATTTACAGCTCTTTTGCGAGACTAGACAGTCATTTTTAACATTACGATATAGAGATTTTGCAAGAAGAGACAAAGCTTTTAGGCTGTTTTGCGAGACGCAAATTTTTCCGTCTAGACATTGTGCATAGACGTTGTCTCCATTTCTATTTTACCTCACAAATAAAATTGTAAAAGTAATTAAAACAAGAGTAATTAAAACAAAAAGTAAGTACACTTCTAGATTTTTGTGAATTTAAAACATGAGTTTTACTCTCCCCCCCCCCCACTAATATTACATACACTTATTTTAGCTAACGCACTTTAGTGTAGGTTACTACGCAGTCTTTAATCAATCGCACGTGCAAACGGAAAATTTTTCATCAGAAGCGGATAGAGCTGGGAAGAGCATACGGCGCTGCTGATATCATTCCGTTCGCACATTTTCATTGTGCACACAGGGCCATTTGTTTTGCGGCATCTCTTCCGGATTTTTCCTTGGTTTGTTACGTTCAGTTAATTAATTTTTATTTCATTTTCTTATTATTTTCTTTATTTCTATCATTTTTCACTATATATTTTTTAATAAACTAGTGTAAATAATTAAGATGGGAGTAAAATAAGTATTTCATAGCTAAAGCAATGACATTTTCAATATTATCCTTTGAAAAAATATTGAAATAAAATGAATCAAGACAACACCTTTACTAAAACTTATCTTGGTGACGAAATGTAAGACAAAATATGACTTGCTTTCTTTCAGTTGCGTTCATTGTTTTTATTTAACTGCTGGAAACGCAAATATATTTTAATTTGTAAGGTGCGTCGTAAATTTTCGAAATTTGCTTTGTGAACCTCCTTTTAAATAATCCATGAGCCGCCACTGGTTACAATAGTTGCCACATCCGTCATATTTAAACTTTATAAGAAAACCATTGAGTACTCTTTGGTCACCCTGTAGTTTCAATCGAGTATCGGATAGCATCGTCGTTAAGCAACGTAATACTGCAACAAGGTTAACAAACGACGAAAAGAGCAACCTCCATTTTGGAGTTAAATGTAATCTTGTAGTTATTAGAGTAAAAATGTAATCTTTCGTCTGGTAGTAAAAGAATGTATCTCCCGTCATTAGTTCTTGTGTTACTCGAGATGAAGCTGCCTGTCTCACTCATTTGCGCTGAACCTACAAATGTTTGTTTACATGTTTTCCGCAATGTTGAACAGATGGAGCTAACTCATCTTTGTAGAAAACGTATTCGATTTTTAAGAATAGAAATACAAAGGTTGCAAAACATACCTCTGGACATGAACAATTCACGTATAAAGAAGGATTTTACATACATTTGAAAACGACAATCTCTTTTCGGTGCGTGTTTGTTTCAAAAATTTTGTCGTTTTCTACAATAGTTGTATTCAATGCTGTGTGGATGAATGAAAACAATGGGCAGCCGCATTGCGTTAACGCTTGCTGGAAGAGTGGACACGAAGTCCAACTAAGATTTATTTCTTCTATGTTTAGAGTCTTCGGCACAGAATTTTTTCGTGCATGCCCTACATCTAATTATTTTCTCTTCTCTATTTGAGGTTTCAATTCTTATTCTTTCTAAAACGTTTTACAAAGCTGTTTTCAATGAATAAATAAATTTTGCAAGCTTTTGGAAAACAAAACACTTGGCACAGATTTCTTTCTTTCTTTTTTTTCTCTTTAATTTTTTCACTTAAGTCTGTCGAGGGAAGCGATTACCGCAACGCTTTTCTAAACTAGCTTTACAAATTCAAGGATTTAGAACGAACTAATCCTAGTAGCAATGACTCCCTAGTAGCAATAACTCATCGGTCAATGAGAGGCGGGTGAGTTAAATCCGAGGAGAAGGAGCAATGGCCGATCACGGCTTTTCATCCAAAAAAGGGGAAATTTCATCGGCAACTGGTACAAAATGTCCGCTCGGGGGACCATAAAGCCGATCATCGTTTCCCGACGACACCGATGAAATAACGAAAAGAAACCGATAAACTGTTTAAAATATATTTGTTAATAAAAAATAAACGACTGGCAGCAAAATTTTCAAAAAATGTCCGTTCTGTTTATTATATTTTCGTTTTTTGTATGCTAAATTTCCGTTTTTCTAAAAAAAAAAAAAAAAAATTCTTCCTCCCCGGGCCCGAACACTGAGTGTACTGATTACGAGATAAGCGCGCTACCCCTAGACCATCGAATCTTGTCATGTACAAGGCAAATTGTGAAGTACCGCTTATTTTAGTCTCAGATTGGGACTTAGGGTGAAATTTTGACAAAGTGTTGTTCAGCTATTATTAATAATAGTCAAATTATTCGATTGGTAAGAAATTAATTTCACTTTTTACCAATGTATGTAAGTAGCAACAACATTCATAATTAATAATTAAAAAACAATATTGCCAATTGTATAGGAATTTTAGTGTGATTTTAACTTTCATATTTCTTGGATAACTTTTAAAAATTAACGGATTTCTCTTCTTGCTGTTTACATTAAAGAGGTTTCAAAAGAGTTGCTCATTGTAATGAAGTTTCCGTTTTTCTTATAATGCAGCTGACGCTCAAATAGATTTTCTTTTCTTTTTTTTAAACACTTTTTTTTAAAAATTATTTAAATATTACAAACGATTTTTATATAATAAATATTTACATTTTTTTGTAAATATTTCTTTTCAAATTTAAATTTTGTGGGAGGGGGCAAGGGGGGAGGACACCCCCCCCGCCCCCTCCCAACCCCAATACAAGAAATTTGAAGTAAATTATGCGATTAATTCAAGAATTGTTCAAAATTTCCTTTAGATTAAGCAAAGGCACATCTAAATTACGCAAATATTTATAGGAATTTGGGTAAAGTGTAAACTACTGGGGACACTTGCAAGGCCCGATGACTATAGAGCTGCAGTTTCGGATAAGATATTGTTTTTTCGGTTTCCCATCGGCAAAACTGCTCGTCTAGATCACTTCTATCCATGAATAAAAATTCATCTATTGCAGATTAACAAAAGTGCACTTGCCGATGACTGAATTCGACGAGTCGATGAGTTAACGATGAGTCGATGAACGACCGAACAGAAAACAAGCAGTCATTGCTACTAGGGACTGCTCGTTTTCTGCATGGGCGTTCATCCACTCATCGTTAATTCACCGACTCATCGAATTAAGACATCAGCAATAGCACTTTTGATTTTCTGCAATAGATGAATTTTTATTCATGCATAGGGGTGATCTAGACGAGCAATTTTGCCGATGGGAAACCGACAAGCAATTTTTTATCCGAAACTGCAGCTGTATGCTCATCGGGCCTTGCAGGTCTCCCAGTGGTTTACATTTTACCAAAATTCCTATAGATATTTGCAAAATTTATACGTGTCTTTACATAATCTAAGGCAAATTTGAACAATTCTTGAATTAATCGCATAATTTACTTCGAAATTCTTATATTGGGGTCGGGACGGGGCAGGGGAGTGGAATCCCCCCCCCTTGCCCCCTCCCATAAAATTTGGATTTGAAAAGAAATATTTACAAAAAAAAAAACATGTAAGTGTTTATTATATAAAAATCGTTTGTAATATTTAATTAATTTAAAAAAAACTGTGTTTAAAAAAAAAAAAGAAAATCTATTTGAGTGTCAGCTGCATTATAATAATAACGGAAACTTCATTAAAATGAACAACTCTTTTGAAACCTCATTAATGCAAACAGCAAGAAGAGAAATCAGTTAATTTTTAAAAGTTATCCAAGAAATATGAAACTTAAAATCACACTAAAATTCCTACACAATTTGCAATATTGTTTTTTAATTATTAAGTTTGAATGTTGTTGCTACTCACATGTATTGGTAAAAAATTGAAATTAATTTCTTACCAATCGAATAATTTGACTACTATTAATAATACCTGAACATCACTTTGTCAAAATTTTGCCTCAAGTCCCAATCTGAGACTAAAATAACCGGTACTTTGACCTTTGGCTTGTACATGACACGTCTGGATGGCCTTGGAGTAGAGCGTTAGTCCTTGACTCAGTATGCTCCGGGTTCGGGCCTAGTGGAATAAATTTTTTTTTCTACAGAAAAACGGAAAGTTAGCATCCAAAAAGCAAAAATATAATAAACAGAACGGATATTTTTTGAAAATTTTGCTACGAGTCGTTTACTTTTTATTAACAAAAACAAATATATTTTATATTATACAAATATATTAAAAAAACAAATATATTTTAAACAGCTTATCGGTTTCTCATCGTTTTTTTTTCTTTATTTCATCATAGTCATCAGAAAACGATGATCGGTTTGATGCCCCCCCCCCGAAAGGACATTTTATACCAGTTACCGATTAAGTTCCCCGGTTTTGGGGTGAAAAGCCGAGATCGACCATTGCTCGTTCTCCTCTAATTAAACTCACCCCCCTCTCATCGATCGATGGGTTATTGCTACTAGGGAATGAATCATTTTCGACAATTCTTTTTCTTATCTTATTATGCAAACACACGCTCATTCAATAATTTTACGATACAAAATTTCTATAACGAAATTAGAAGAACAGTCATTCCATTACGATACGAAGTTTGTCTCACGCTGTTGAGAGGAACTGTGGAATCGCGCTGCAAGGCGATCTGTCGTACGTGAATAGATATTACGTGAGTTATTTGCCAGTAACATATCTCAGAGCTAACGCGATCTCCTCTTTCGAAACACGATTTTAAGTAATGTGAGGGGCTGTACTTAATTATTGATAATGCATACTGTACGTACAGTACTATATTTTATGTTTCTCTCTCCTACAGATCATTCACTTTGCGCATTTACAATACCGTGCAGTATTGTTTTAAAGAAAACTGTTTCCTTTTTTTTAACACAGCATTTATTTATTACTTTATGGGGCAAATGGTAAGGTAGGGGGTGCGTGAAATAACTGAGTATGTGTATTCAAATGTCGTATATACACACGCCCCCCCCCAAAAAAAAACCGCTCTCATCTATAACGAATAGATGATTGTTTTATGCACCCTAACATTAGAAGAATAGATCGTAGATATACGCGTGTAGGTGATACATACAACTGGCATAGACGAAATGGTCAAGAATTTCTATTTTGTCGTATTCTGGTTAATCACAGCAGAATGACTAGTTTTTGTATCAAGAAATAATCGTTCGGTCTCTTGGTGAATCTACCCGCTATCTTACGCAGCGATCTACGGATATTTTCATCTGGGTACAAGCACACAAGAGGAGAGATCTGAAAATTGGATAAGTGGGTTCAGAAGTGTCTCGTTCTGTGATCTATAGGGAGAACATAAACTCAAAAATTCTAGTTCCACCAATTATTTTCTAGATGTCAGAGGCTGTGAGGGAGTTGTCGGAGGTCGATCAAGAAACTTTCCCTCGGCCGTTTTACATAACGTATAGTGTGTTAATAAAATCCATGAGTTACGCTGAAGACTTGAAAAACAGGCAGACGACTCTAATTCTGAAAAGTTACTTTTATTTGAGGTATCAGCAAAACAGTTTTAAAAGAAACAAGTTCAATCTCATGCAGTACATGCTTTAGTAGAAAATAACACCAGGAACTGATTTAATCGTTCCGGCCACACGGCGTGCCGTAGTTCCATAAATAACGAACACAGCCTCCTCTGACGGAGAGCTATCAAGAAGTGTACTAAAAAACTTCTTACAAAACGGCCAGCTTTTTACAGGTTGGCGAGTAAATGATGAGCCATTCATAAGACGCTGACCACGTTACAAAAACTGTCAGGTAGGCGTTATAAATATAAAAATATGAAAAAAACGGATTAAACGCATATCGCCAAGGCAGCAGTGCCAGAAATTGGCGAACGCCAAAACAAAAGCCTACAACACCCGTGAGAAAGAAAAGACGGACGCCCGACAGGCACCAGGGAGTATCACAGTCAATGCTAAAGCGAAATTAACTTAAAAAACGAACCGCAAACACGAACAAAAAGTACGGTGCTTTAACCAGGATTCGAACCTGGGTTATTGCGGACAGAACGCAATGTACTAACCACTATACGATCACGGCTTAGGGAAAGTTTCTGAATCGACCTTCGACAATTCCCTCACAGAGGCATATACTTTTTTCAGTGCACCAATTTCACAACACGAAATTTTCACTTTTGTCACCAAGACCACGAGGGATGCGTTGCTAGCAAAGTGGTCTTGGAACGCATCTACTGCTCTTCTAATAGCATTAGGTATAAGTTTTGGTAATCGACATTGCATCCATTGTAATGCACATTAAATAACCGATACACGTTGCATAATTACAAAATGACAACTTGCGTGATGTAAAAAAAAAAACTGAACAAAGCATTATAAAAATAAACCCAGTTACACGCATCTGACATGAAACAGCTATGTTTACAAAAACAAGAAAAAAAAAAAAAAAAAGAGCCCGTTACTTCCTAATTTGAATTGGATTTTAAGCGGTTCACCGCACGAACTGGGTTAAGAGAAAGTCGTGTATGTATATTTATCGGTATATTTTGCTCGACTAACCGAGCTCAAAAGTATCTTGTTTATTTACTTTTTTTTTCCCCCATGCCCATTACGACACCCACTGAAGCTGTGCTTTTTATTAAAGCACTCGCAAGGTCAATCCGTTCCCCTTTTTCAGGGCACTTTTTTTACCTTCGGCGATCGGTTTCGACACTTCTTCTCGACTTCGAGATTCTCCGAGCGGCCCGGAACGAGTTTTTTTTTTTTTTTTTTCCTTTGCACACTTTTGACCTCATGATGTAACATTTAGCGCAACAAAGAGACCAAAAACCCCAGCGCGCGCAATTTCAGTTCGGGCGAGATTTTTTTGTCTCTCTCTCTCTCTCTTGGGCGACCACACTGTCCGCGGCTTGGGCTTATTCGGAACGTTTGAAACGCCGGCCGATCGTAACTCTTTTGGATCTCTGTGCTTTCACCGAACGAAAAAAAAAAAAAAAGAATTAATAAGAATAATAATAAGAAGAAAACAAGGTCGTGACAAAAATCGAAACTGATTCCGTGGTCGGTGTCCCGACTCGGTCAGATGTTCTGTCGCAGAATTAGAACAGAACGTGCTTTTGCTTGCCGGAAATTCGGAATGGTTACATGGATCTTCTTCTTCACGTGCTTCGGTATCGTTCCAGGTAAACACCTTTTTTTTGTTCTTTCTTTTTTTTCGAACGGTAAAAGATCGATATTACGAATTTCGAACGACCAACAATCAAACAAGTCAGTACAGTCAGGGTCTTAGTATCCCATGGGCAAATCGGGACTTTGCCCAGGGCCCCAGGCTCGAAATGTTGTTCTGATATATTCTTTTTTATATCAAAATTTTATGAAGAATAGAACAAATTTCATAGATGGGTGGGCCCCCAAATTCATCAATGCCTGTTGCTCATAATCGACGCTGAAAATACGTTGCTCGTTTTGTTATTTATAAAACTGTACACTTTAACCCTTTGGGGCGCAACCCTTTCCCAGTGCTGAAAAAAGGGCAGCCGTTGCCATCGATCGACTCAACTACCAGCAAAATGGCGGACGGTAGAAACGTTAATCGCGTGCCACAGATCTAGAGACCCTTTTTTGAATTAGCTGGCTCTGCCAGCACAGCCAGCTGTCGTCAAAAAAGGGTCTCTAGATCTGTGTCACGCGATGAACGTTTCAATCGCCCGCCATTTTGCTGGTAGTTAAGTCGAGCGATGGCAACGGCTGCCCTTTTTTCAGCATTGGGCAATCTCTCCAGCTGTTCTCGCATTCTTCCATTTTTCAGCAGATGTCAGTGCTGTTAAAAATAATCGTGCCCTTTTTTTAACGGGAAATGACGTGCTAAAAAGTAAAGGATTCTAGTGGAGCTATGTCACCCGCAACTATTTTTATAGAAATCAAATCTATTCTTCGTGACTGGCAACAATCAGAACGTCAGAGTTTGGTGTTCCCATACCGGGAACACTGCGCGTTAAAGGGTTAGTAGAGGAGGTAGCTCATAGAAGTTTCTTTGTATTTCTGAACATTTCGTTAAAGTGAAAATTCTGGTAGACGTCTTAAGTGGGAAGGTCCCAGGTTCGGGCCCACCGCGTGGCTGTCGATCTAACGATCTGGAGTTATGGGCGTTTTTCTTCCAGATGCAAGGCGAATACGTAGTCATTCCCGTTAGAAACCCTGAAAAAGTCACCGCCCAAGGCAGCCCTCCCTCCGTAGGCCAATGCCCCTCGTGTAGGCTTGTCATAACACAAACACCAACAAATAAAGTGAAAATTTCTTTATGACTATTTGCATTATGGAATTTTTTTGTCTAAAATATTTTACTCGTAAAAATTAATAAAGAACTTTGTAAATAACGAACAAATGAAAAAATAAATAAAATAAAACTCACATAAATACTCTTTTTTGCTATCTAAAAAATTATTGTATTAATTTTAACTTTCAAACACATGATTTTTTTAAATGTTCTTATTGTTTTTTTTTTAATCTAAAATATTCGTACAAGTGAAGTCCTTTGTTATGAGATTTTACTCCACCTTTATCCCCTCCCCTGCTTTATTAATTTTCTGAAGGAATATCTTTTATTTTAATAAATTGACGTCATTTGAAGAGGAAAAGTTATGTAGTATCCGTAAAATACTACTGCAGTTTCACGGTCATATAGAGAAGAGTTAATCTTTGAAAAGAAAAATATTTAGTAAATACTTTTCTAAACCAATGATTTCATGTGATCAGAAATAAATTTACATGAAAGTTCAGCTGTTACAGTTTTTTTCTCTCAGTGAATTTTTACATTAAATGCAAAATTCCAATAAACGCTGAAAATCCTTGTTTTCATTCATAATCATTTTATTACCCTGGGTATAATTATCGTGGTAAGCAAAAATTTACTTAATTTCACAATAAATTGTGTAGTTAATGTTGTAACTCATAATGAAACAATTTTTAAATCTGGAGCCAATATTAAAAATGTGGGGGAGGGGGGGAGTTGAGAGTTGATTGGTTCCTTTAAAAGAAACCTCTACTGAGTTTAGGCAATTAACGCTATAGCAATTGTTTAAAAGCAACTATCCGATTAATTTAAGATCCGATGTAAATACAATTTTCAAACTTAAAATTTGGAAAAATAATTAATATTTATTTATTTTAATTACTGAATAATGTAGATGCGTGATGAATCTGTTGGTCAATGAGCAAAATTCTATTTCTCGGTCAGTCAGACGGTCAAACAGCATTTTTTTTTTTAATGTAAAGGTAGCTAAATTTTAAGATACTGTCTATTCTACCATGCCCGAGTGGATAATGACACAGAACGTGGTAGATAGCTGAAATGTGTATAGTTCTGGGCGCAGCCATCGGTCTAATTGTCTGGAGTTTGGGGCGGTTTTCTTCAGATTTGACGTAAATACGCGTTAGAACTCCTTAAAAAGTCCAGTTACCAAGCCATTCCTCCTTAGGTAGACAGTCCTCCAGCAGTTTTGCCTTCATACTAATACAAAACAATACACTAATGTTGCTATACTACTATCTCGTGTAGGCAGAAGATCCTTAGCCGGCTGCTAAGTAGAACACTGTCTATTTCCTGGATGAGGCGACTTTTCTTTCTTGAGGAAGTAAGCAGACAGCGTTTTAGCAACTCAGCTCGGATGGCGATGTTGAAAGTGTAGTATAACCGAAGTATATTATGTACCAATAAGCCTCACTGAAACAGCAGTGCATCAACTTCCGTTTTCCTTCTCTATTAATCTTATTTTCTTTTCTCCATTTCTTTTCTTTTTCTTTTTGTGCTACTTTTTTTTTTATTTGATTAAATAATTTCTTAAGTTATAAGGATTAAAAGAAAAAAAGAAGAAGAAAAAAGCATATGAGGCCGAGAAAAGTTATTTAAATGAAGTACATCGATCCCGCTGAATGGCATGTTGGTAATGTAAGAGATTGTCAGTGTACCAAACCGTAGTAAACTGTCAATGTGGTCCCGAACAGGGCACGTGCTAAGGGGGGGGGGGACTTTCCCTGAATATTTTTGCCCTATTTTCAACACTTTACATACTAACAATTAATTTTTCTTAAACTAGAGTAAGTACAGTATCGATTAACCACTATTTTAAATATAAAATTTAAATTTTTGCATGAAAAGGGAGAACTCCGACAAAACGAACTTCTGATAACTCGAATTACTTGGCCGGTTCCTTGGACTTCGTGTTATCGCGAGTTCGCTGTATTATTAAATATTGCTGTATGAAATACAACGGAACCTTAAAATATGAGTTCCATTCTTCGACGAAGTTTGTTTGTCAGAATATTCCTATCCCAAATCCATTCAATCAGAATTTATTGAAGTGCGATTGCATTAGAAATCGTTTCTGGAATTCTTACCCTTCGGAAATCAAAATGCATAAATAGGAAACAAATAGAACAAACTATTGGTACTACAAAAATACTTGGATTTTAAAGATATTCTATAGCTGCTGTGCATGTTATTTTCAGCCGCCTAGCTACTATTTTCAGCCGCCTAGCTACTATTTTCAGCCGCCTAGCAGCGACGTCTAGTGTCGAGAAAAATCGGAAATGTTATTCTTTAATTCAATAGTAATAAAATAAAAATGTCACATGCAGTTTATATGCATTGAAGCCTAATCACTATATGTGAAGCGTTGAGCAGTTTGTATAGATTCCATGATTTCATGACCTGAAGTACGTAAGGTGGTTCAAAAAGTTAGGTAACAAGAGTTCTCATGGATGCACATATTTCCCGCGCGAATGAAATTTCATGTCTAAGTAAACACACGATCACAGCAATCCAATGACACTAGATGGAGCTGCTAGTGGCGTAATACTCCGAAATTTGCGATAGAAAAGAAGGAGCCGTCGGCGGCTACGTGATCAGCTACTGAAATACGAAGTGTAATGCAATTTTTGAGGTTAAAGGAAAACCTCCCCAGCAGAAATTCGTTCACTAGTGGAAGTGTCATCCTGTTGCATGACAATGCCCGCCCGCAACACGTGGTTGGCTTCAATGCTACCGATGGAACGAATTGGACCATTCTCCCTGCAGATTCGTGATTCTACCGGGCCTGTTTGTGCACTCCGAAAGAGGCATACGGACGTTTCCTCATTGGTTAGATTCGGCCGTTAGATGACGTATCTACGTGCTAGAACCAAATTGAGCAGCCGCAGGCCTCTTTGGATGACTCATCGGGGTGCACAAGCAGGCCGGTAGAATCACGATGGCCCCGCCCGAATCTACTCCCCTCCTCTTTTAGCGATTTCCATCTCTTCCAGCATCTGAAGAAGCACCTGGCACGAAGGGCATTCCGAAACCGATGCCCATGGTGGGTATGTTGAAAAGTAAATCTGATCAGAATGCCTTGCTATGCCCGCGTAACTCTTGGATTTCGCGTGAATAAACTATTTGGCTAGAGCACTTGTTACTTTACTTTTTGAACCACCCACGTGATTTTCGATGAGACCAGAAACTGACTTGCCTTTTCCTTAAAAGGTCTGAAAATTTTCGAGAGCGAGGTCATCAAGAGGATATTCGAGCAGGACCCTTCCTTCTGCTTCCGGCCGTTCGACAGCGCGGGATGCGGCAACGAGACGCTGTGGGAGAAGATTCCGTCCGCAAACTCATCGGGCCGTGCACCTGAGACGATGGCTTTCCTGTTCACGCCGGGAAACTCCCGGCACCCGGAGTACCTGCACCTCTGCGGAGGGCGGCTTCCCAGCAACACGCACTTCGACCCCAGGCACAAGACGGAGGTGTTCGTCCACGGCTATCTGGACGGAGCGTGTCGCTCTGCCTGGATGAGGGTGAGCCATTTAACCCTTTTTTCAGCATTGGGCAGTCTATCCAGCTGTTCTCGCATTCTTCCATTTTTCAGCACACGTCAGTGCTGTTAAAAATAATCGTGACCATTTTTTTTTTTACGGGAAATGACGTGCTTAAAAAATAAAGGATTCTCGTGGAGCTATGTCACCCGCAACTATTTTTATAGAAATCAAATCTATTCTTCGTGGCTGGCAACAGTCAAAACGTCAGAGTTTGGTGTCCTGACGGCGAGGACACCGCTCGTTAAAGGGTTAAAACCTTTTCAAGCGTAGCATTTCCACATCGAAGACCAACAGGATACACTGCCCAACGTTGGAAAAGGGCAGCTGTCTCCATCGATCCATCGAGCTGCCTGTGTCAGCGATGAACGATTCGATCGACGGCCATCTTGGTGGTTGTTAAATCGAGCGATGGTTGCAACGGCTGCCCCTTTTTCAGCATTGGGCAGTCTATCCAGTTGTTCTTCTATAGTAATATATTTCCATCGTATTCTCCAGTTTCCATCAGATCCCGCTGCTGTTAAAAATAATCTTGACAACTTCTTCTTCAAATAATAATAACTAGCCACCAAGGCGGTCGGTCAGCTTCGGCGCCCCATATACCTTACTGTTCTTTATACTCCAGTGCAGTGTTGATTAAACTTCCGGGCTCATTTCAATGAAAATCATGTTTCTTAGTTTTAACCAACGATTTCTTATCCTATTATATCTCGTTGGTTTTAACCCTTTGAGGCGCAACCCTTTCCCAATGCTGAAAAAAGGGCAGCCGTTGCCATCGCTCGACTTAACTACCAGCTGTCGTCAAAAAAGGGTCTCTAGATCTGTGGCACGCGATGAACGTTTCGATCTTCCACCATCTTGCTGGTAGTGAAGTCGAGCGATGGCAACGGGTGCTCTTTTTTTCAGCATTGGGCAATCTATCCGGCTGTTCTCGCGTTCTTCCATTTTTCAGCAGATGTCAGTGCTGTTAAAAATAATCGTGACCATATTTTTTTTACGGGAAATGACGTGCTAAAAAGTAAAGGATTCACGTGCAGCTATGTCACCCGAAACTATCTTTATAGAAATCAAATCTATTCTTCGTGACTGGCAACAGTCAAAACGTCAGAGTTGGGTGTTCCCAGAGTGGGATCACTGCGCTTTAAAGGGTTAACAGTTCTTGCCATTCAATTTATTTAGGTTAGGGTTGCTATACACATTTTGGGTGCCATCCTTAAAGCCGATGTTGAAACATCAAATGGCTAAAATGTGCCTTATGGGTCATTCCATGTCAATTCAACCAAAAAAATGACATTTTGGCACCCACCGACATGGATTTTGATGAAACTTGGTGAGTTTAGTCCTTTAGTATAGAAAAGTATCCACATAAATTTTTTCTTCTCAATCTGGTTTAGTTTTCATTTTACAGTCAATCGAAATTTTGAATGTTTGGTATTTTTCAAATTCTGACGATTCTGCTCTCTGACTGAAAATCACTTATATTTCATTTATTTTTCAGACAATTTTTATGAAAATTTACAGTAATATTAATTAAAGCATGAGGATTCCAGAAAAAAATATTAAAAAATTCCAAGTAATATTTTAAAAATAGAAAAAAAAATAATTTCTATGAATTTTTTTTAAAGAGTGTGTAATCCGTTAAAATCAATATCAACCAAAGGGAATATAATAACCAAGAAAAATATGTTTTTCTAATGATCTTAGAAGTGTGTTCTGTCATTAAAAAAAATAAAATTGATGGCTTTTTCATTTCTTTATATATATATTTAAAACTACATTTACAAAAAAAAAAAAAAAAATCTCATTACCCAATTTGTTTACATAGCTATATATTATTTGCTGGAAAAAAGACTTGCAAACAAAATTTTTAATGTATTATTTTATCAAACATTGAGCATCTATTAAATCAGCTTGTTATTTCTATTATTTACAAAATATTTTTTATTTACTTTATTGTCTCTGAAATATTGATTCAATTTAAATGCGTTTTCAAACTTCTTTTATGTAACATGATGATTAGTATTTTATTAACCTTTATAATTCTAGTTTAAATGGATTTGACAAATAGAAAATGCTTATATTATACAACTAGCTGCGTGCCCGTTCTTCGCACGGTAGGAAACGAAAATTTTCCTTACATGTGTAATTCGAAATTATTCGTGATGTGGAATTTAAAAAAAAAAAGAGCAAAATTATTTGACTCTTAATGTAAAGTTTGTGTCATGAGTACTAACCTGATCATTGCAGTATAATGACTCAAAAAACTACGTCAGTGTCATTCACTATCAAAAAAGTGGAAAGCTTAATGGTTTGCAGAGAACTCCTGGCTTTCAAAATGTCTTATTTCTACATCATACTGTTTTTTAGGCTCAAGTTGTAGCATTAAATACCCAAGACACTACATGAAATGGAGCACCATTTATTTCTTTCCGAAAATGTACCATATAAGGAAAGTATTGCAATCATGAAAAAAATTCGACTTCGAGATTTTGGTGTATTTACACGTTTTGAGGTCTTCTGAATTCATTTATGCTATTTTCAAGAGATGTTTTTAAAATAGCTGCGCGCCGGCTCTTCATACGGGAAGAAGGGAATATTTTACTACTAAAATCATATCTGCATGTGACAAAACAGAATTTCATTTTTAAAAAAGTTCAAGTAATCCCCTCTGTTGAAATGACTGCGGGATATATTAACGCAAATTAGAATTACTTTTCGTTTAGTTGGTTGTAAGACAACCGTCGAAAAAGGATAAACACTTTTAATTTCATGAAATATTTATTAACGTGGTACATTGCGATTTATTCATACTATCTTTACAAATCTAATAATACTACCTATTACGTACATTAATACTATCTATACTCGCTTCTCCCTCTTCAAGGCTCCCTTAAAAGAAACAGCTTAGATTATTTGGCCTCAATGGGATCTTTTGATTCTGTGGCGATTCTTTGCAATTTACGCATTAGCATAAATAATAATCATTTCACATAATGGTTGCCATTAAGGAAACACTCCATATATATTTAATTTATACATAGTTTTATAAGATTGGCGTATTTAGCGCCGTAAACCATTTCATCTTACTGTGGGGAGAAAATATCCAAGGGGTGCCATTTTAAATATCCAATAGCGATATCTTTTATATCCTCCATAGTCCTGTCTCCTGAAAAACATCAAACTGTGTAATCTCGAGGAGCTACTTATTCCCATTTTAATTGTGACAGGGCGTTAGAGTTGCAGAGTTTACAAATTTCACACATTTTTTTAAATTTATGACGTCACTGTTTGACTGCCGTAAAGGATACCCGGTAGATTAATTTCGGAGTTACTTTCGATATTTCGCATAATTGTTTTCAAACGGTATCATTAAAACTTTGCGTGACCTTTATGGAGGAACGTAATTCAACGTTAAAATAAAACTATACTCGCAACCTGCATGCGTATGTTAGGCAACGCCTGCGCTAAATTAAATGCCAAAAATAAAAATAATAAATAGAAAAATTTTAATATATCGCGCTTTGAAACGAACTTTGTAACTTTTAAAATGAACATTTTCAGCGCCGTGAAAACATTTCAATTTTTAAATAAGCACCGGATTAAAATACCACTTCTAATAATAATAATCGTGAATTTCTTAGTTTATTTCTACAGTAAATTTTAATCAAAATATCGTCTCCCTGTGTTGAAAATAGAGCTGGAATAAATGAGTTAAAATTATGGCGTAATTTTTAGGTATCTTAAAGCATTTGACGTCATAGATCCTCACTTGCGAATTGAAATTCTGATATCCCATTTAAAAACTCGATTGGTTGAAAAAACCGTTTTTTCTAATCCTTTCTGTGGCAACAGCCGAACATAAATTCTCGTGCCGTGATCGCAATGTAATGAATGGCGTAAGATCGCGTTGATGCTATTAAATTCTAAACATTAGGTTGCATTAAAATTCGTAAAAAATCATCTAATTTACATAATTTTTTCGTTTTTATTTTAAAAGAGGGAGAAAAGAATGTTTCACGATTTGTCAAAATATCTAAAAGTTATGACGGATAGAATTCAAGATGCGACAGTTTTAAAATTATTTTACGAAAAAAAATCGCGAAGCAGATGTTTAGTAAAAAAATTCCTAAAAATCAGTAAATCAGGTTAAGTATTCAGAACAAACTGTTTTTAAAAGAAAATTTTCTCCTCTATCCGATGATACAAATGCCGTTTTGCTGCGAGCGTAATTTCCGCCGTTATTACGAATTAGGTGAGAAAAAATGCCAAAAATCGCATAAAACATAAAATAAAAAAAAATCTAGGTCGAATTTTGAAAAAATCGCTTCGAGGTGCACAACTACATATTTACATCTTCCCGAATACCAAATTTGGTGTTTCTAGGTGTAGCCGTTTGTCCGTAACGCTGCAGACAGACACACACACACACACACACACACACACAGACACCTTCTTTTATAATAAGTAGAGATACATAATATTGAAGTAAAATTTAACTAAAAAATACCATAGCAGAAATGTTTGGCTCCGTTGAATATTTTCCAATCAGTACTATTTAAGCTCTTTAATTTTACTCATTCTTTCTTGGATCATCTTCATACAGTCTGAAGGGAATTGATAGACTCTTCCAGTTGATGTTGCTGGAGGGTCTATAACAGCAAGCAGATGTGGAATTGGCACAGGGCAGATATCCTCTCGCTTTGGCCAATAAAATGATGGTGAGGGTCCTTGGGGATGCAAAAATTTAATTGTAGCATCTTCTTCTTCTTCATTGATGTCGGTAACAATCCTAAAATACCAAAAATTATCATATAAACAGGCAACATAGCATGCGATGTATAAGTCATTTACTGTCACATATGTTGTGCATTTGTCTTTCAATTTGTAAGTTAAACTGCTTTTCTCGTCACTGCTGATTCTTTTAGCCTCCACAGTTCCTGTACTGTCTAGTGGCTTAAAATTGTGGAAACTTCTTGTCCCTGAAATAGTTGCAACATCTTTAAAGCGATTTTTAAGATTAGATCGAAAATGAAATGAAAATTTATTTTTGCAATATTATCTTTACAAAAATGAAAAAAATCACTTGGTGTCGTTATTTGTTTTTCTAAAGGTCTTTGGAGACTTTCTTTTCTAGCTAATCTTTTCACCGTTCCCCCGATCCCATCACATTCAGTTTTGCCATGGCTAGTGGCAAAAAATGACCATTGGCCTTTTATGTTAGTCTTTTTCATGCAGACAAAGGTTCGTAAAATTGAATTTGTTTTTATACTGTCCTGCACAACCGTCACTGAAATAGTGAAATTCTTTGATTTGTGAGTAGTTTTTTTTTTGTGAATTCAACAATAGTTTTTTGAACTCCATACACCATGGAAACATCATGTTTTAAATCATCTGATATCACACAGTGTGATGACACCACTTTTTCTCCATCAGCATTTCTGCGGTGTATTATTACAGGATGGACAGTACACGAAGCAGATGTCCAATGGTACCCCTGAGCTTCATCCTGTATTGTAAATGAATAATTTTCGCTGAAGTCCAATAAAACAGTGGCAATATCTGTAGAGGAATTTTCTTTAAGGCTTTTAAAATATGAAGATTGGGACTTAGCAATGAATGAGCGAGGAATTAGTTTTTCTAATTTGGCAGCCAGATCTTCAATAAAGGCATAAATTTGGGATAAGCAACTTATCATTTCTGTCCTATCAGTAGAAATCCACTGTTTATATTCAATAGTGTCATTTTCATCATAATCTCCAAATTTTTTTTCTAAAAAACAAGATTTTGATTTGATGGGCATTCATTGCAATGCCTCAGTTTACATTCCCTTTTAGGTTCTTCGCATAGTAATAACTTTATTAGGTCTTTATACTGTTCTTTAATCTGTGCAGCATGAATAAGCAGTATTACATTTTGGTGTACTGTGCATACACAGACTGCATGGGTACCACTGGCACCTGCCAAAACACACCATTTTGGTCGTAAAGAACAAAATTTTGAAAATCCCACTTTAACACCAGGATAAGCGCACTTAAAATTCCAGTACAACTCTTTCAAGTTACTCAGGATCAAATATTTTCTCTCATATTGCTTTCTTCCTATACTCACAATGTCTTTCATGCCAGGCAAAACTCTGGAATGGTCATCACTTTCATAAAATTTTTTAACTAATATAGCAGTTTCTGGATTTAATATTTTCCCACATTTAGGACTTGGTTCTGCCAGAAAACCTTTTTCTTTAACAAGTTTTTGAGCTTGTCGAATTGAATAATCAGATACCATGAATGTTTCTTTTATTTTCTTTCTTGTCCACATAAGAGAAGCAGGAATTGTTAGTATTTGAATTTTTTTCTTTGATGTTAATTGTAATTCTTTTTTCATAATTTCGGTAAGTTTATCCATATCAGCTGCTTTTTGTTGTATAGTTTCTTCTGATTCACTTTCTTTCATTGGCAATTTTACTTCAAGTACTTTTTCAATTTTATGTTTCACGTTTTTTTGCAATTGTTCCAATTTTCTTTTTCTATAATGTTTTTTATTGTGTTCACTGAGACCATGCAATTTTAGAGGGGAAGAACCAGCTTCTGTAAGAGATGCATTTAACAGATTTAATGTCTCTTCCTTTTCTAATTCAAAAAGTTCTTCAGATGGTAATCCTATATCATCACTATCATGACTAAAAGCCTCTTTTTCATCACTATCATCTTTGCTTAAACATTCCTTTTCATCATTACTTGCAGCTTTACTTTCTTCACTTTTCAATAAAAGATTTCTACAGGATGAGCAGAGTTTCTGTCCTGGTTTGATTTTGTATCCTTTGGCCATTATGATTTCACTCTGTTGGACATTTATTGCACGTAATGCTTTTTTAATAGGTTCTTTATGTCTTTTGATAGGATCACAACATAGCTTTTGTAGAAATTCAAACTTTTTTAGAAATATACTTTTGTGATGCAGACAAATAGTATGCAATTCATGTTCAGATTCAGTTCTTAGCTTTAGAAGAATTTGTTCATCTTCAGACAAATCATTAATATTTTCTATAGCTTTTCGTGCTCCATAACTAAATTGGTGACAATCAGTTAATGTTAACTCTCCCACACTACACTTATCCTTCATTTTTCTAACCAAAACATGTAAACATAAGCTGCTCTAAGCACAGAATAACTAGATGCACACTGAAGAATTATAAGACACAGATTGACTGACCACTAAAAAATGCCTTTAACCAATAGAGTAGAAAAGAAAAGGGCATCCCCTATATAAAGGGGAACACCCTTTTTACTGAATTATGATTGGTGTAGAAAAAGCAGGATTTGTGTCTCACTTTTCCAATAGGAGAACATTATATAAGCTGGAAGAAAGATTAAAAGAGAACACTTTTGAATAGGGTGCTATGTAATGAGTTCTGTAAAAGGTAGCATTTTTGTAATTAAAATAAAAATTAAAAGCATTTTGTGAGCAAATTAAGATATTTATATTTTTAAGTACATTCATTTATTTGGTAATAGTGTGAGAAAATAAATTTTTAAAAAAATGAAAAAAAAAAACAGAAAAAAATCAATGAGACAGATATATTTTTAAGCCAAAAATATAAAAAATTGAAAAAAGCCATTAATTTTATTTTTTTAAATGACAGAACACACTTCTAAGATCATTAGGAAAAACCATTTTTTTTCATTATTATATTCCCTTTGGTTGATATTGACTTTAACGTATTATACACTTTTTGAAAAAAATTCACAGAAATTATTTTTTCTATTTTTGAAATATTACTTGGAATTTTTTCATATTTTTTTCTGGAATCCTCATGCTTTAATTAATATTACTGTAAATTTTTATAAAATTTGACTGAAAAATAAATGAAATACAAATTATTTTCAGTCAAAGAGCAGAATCGTCAGAATTTGAAAAATACCAAACATTCAAAATTTCGATTGCCTGTAAAATGAAAACTAAACTAGATTGAGAAGAAAAAATTGATGTGGCTACTTTTCTGTATAGAAAGACTAAACTGACTAAGTTTCATCAAAATACGAGTCGGTGGGTGTCATGGCTTGGTTGAATTGACATGGAATGACCCTTATCCCAATGCATGGTGACCTTTTTACTTTCCGAACATGTACACCATCAGGGGCGTAGGCAGGGGGGGGATATCGGGATATATTCCCTCCGAAATTTTTGGATTAGTGATGAAATTCCGTCTATTTATACACATATAAGTTCATATCCCCCCTTAGAAAAAATTTCCAGACGCATATCCCCCCCCCCCGAAAAGTTTTCCTGGCTACGCGCCTGTGTACCATGTAAGGAAAGTATTGTAATCATGGAAAATATTCGACTTTGAGATTTGGGTGTATTGACACGTTTTGAGGTCTTCTGAATCCATGTATGCTATTTTTACGAGATGTATGTATGCGAGTAACCACGATAGCTCCTAAACTGGGCACTCGATGGAGCTCAAATTGGGTATATATGTTACAAACCGCCGTCGCAAGACCGGTATTGATTTTGGTGTGTATGGGACTTATAGTTTTCCGACAGGACTACGATAAAGATTTCTTTTACATTATGGCAAATGGGATGAAATTCTTGAAAGTGCGCAAGCGTTTAAACGGTGCATTCGATTTAGCTCCAATCGATCATATGTGTTTGAATTATTCATAGATTAAAATTTATTTAAATGCTTGGTAATGATCTCAATCGTAAGTGTTCGGAAAGTCGAGTGGAGTCACTCCAGAGTTTTTTAGATGGGCGGTTAATGCGCCAAGTTTTTGTAAATTCGATATTTGAAAGCTGTGAAAAAGTCCAAAGGATCTTGCATTTTTGTGTCTCCATTATCCTTATTTTGTAATCTAGCTTACTTCGTGACATAGGCTTGCTCCATTGGACGTCATTCAACTGTTAATTTGGATTTTTGCACATGCGTTGTTGTTATTGCACTCATGTTTACATCTAGCTGTTGCCTTTCGCAGCGTGGAATATGGTCGATTTTGGTACCGCGTACGGTAGCGTATTATAGAGGAGAGGAGGGTATTATGGAATACCATTTACATTTCTAACTGTAACTTCATAGATTTTTTTAATAAAATCCTCCAAAAACAGCATGAGTACATGCTATAATTAATTGTAATGAAATGTCACTTGCAAAGAAAAACAGTATTTATTTTGTTGTTATAGAAAAAAATATTAAAAAAAAAAGTTACGAATGGAGTATAATATGGAATAGTCGGATAATATGGAATAGGTGGTTTAAACCGTTGAAAAGCAATTCATATGCTTCATAAAGTATAGTTATTTGTTACTATAAAACTACTTTTTCATGGTTTTTGTAGTTCAAGCCATTATGTTCGAGTCATTTCTGCTTCGAGTCGATTTAGAAAAGTTGAATTTAATAGATGTAATCTTCTTTCTTTGCTCCGGTACAGTCATGGTGAGCCCACAGAGATGCTGGAGCATTGAATCTAAACTTCTCCTGGTCGATCTTTGGAGAATTTTCCGTCACAAAAGATGCATTCAGCGTCTTAGTTTTCCGGTTCTTCAGCGCATGGCGTGAAATCCATTACAATATTATACAGTATTCCATAATACCCGACACCATAAGCGTAAAGTTTTCAAAATTATTGGGGGGGCCGGGCCCCACAACCACATATATTCGCGTCAGTGGCGTAGCCAAGGGGGGGGGGGTTAGGGGGGTCATAACTACCCAATGAGGAATTTTTTTGCCTTACAAAATATATATTCTTCACTCCCTTATCATACACCCGTATACATATGTGTGAGTTGCAGAAGTCGTAACCCCCTCCTCAAGAAAAATTTCTGGCTACGCCACTGATTCAGGTACATATAACTTACTTACAATTAACCACTTTTTCTACATGATTTTTCGGCTTAAAATATAGCAAAAATTTTTGTGCTGCGCGCGCGAGCTGGTTACTATTTTGAAATAAATAATTAAGAAATATATTGTTTACAAAAAGTGGTTAATTATATTCCGTAGTAGTTGGCAGCTATGACTTACTACATCTAGGTGTACATTATCGGAGGCGCTCGAGCTCTATGGGTCCATAGAATTCTACACCTATGTAAGGTAAGTATCCATGTTAGTATCTTCCTACCATGTTATAAGTTAAAAATAGAAGCAAAGTAAAAAATCCAAAGGAGGAAAAAAAAAACATTTTCAATGAGATAGTGCATTTTAGACACATCTGAACTTTTCTTCATTTCATACTTTACATTGCATAATCTGTTAGTATAAATTAATTTTGTGTATTTAGTGGTAAATTATTGTGTGGGCTCGAGCCCCACGGGCCCATATAACTCTACGCCTATGCCCGACACGTCATCCCGGAAAATGAATCTTTAAAACTAATTGACAAAACCCTGTCATCTAAAAAATGACCCATAGCACAACAAATTACCATTCTCTTAATGTACATTATGCTTAACAACAATGTTCTTGTCACGTGTTTACTAGTAAGTTAAAATGTTTGAAAACTTATCTACGAAAACTCTTGATAATCGCAAAACACACTTTGTTCTGTAGCGAGTGATACGGGAGCAACAAGCGGACAACTCTTACTACCATAGGCGTAGAGTTATATGGGCCCGTGGGGCTCGAGCCCCCCCAATAAATTGTAAATAGGGGCTGAGCCCACCCAATAATTTATCACTCAATACAGAAAACTAATTTATACCTAACATACAAAAGTAGTCACGCCATTTACAAATGTTAAAAAAAAAAAAAACCTTTACTTGTAGTTTTAAAAATTTTCTTCTTTTGATTTCAATCATGATTTAGTATTCATTGTGACGCCCTGTAACACAAAATGTAACTATAAGCTGCCCTCGCCAGGCTCTGGTTAATTAAAATCAGATTACGTAATGTAAAGTATGAAATGAAGAAAAGTTCAGATGTGTCTAAAATGCACTATCTCATCGAAAATGTTTTTTTTTCCTCCTTTGGATTTTTTACTTTGCTTCTATTTTTAACTTATAACATGGTAGGAAGATACTAACATGGATACTTATCTTACATTGGTCTGGAATTCTATGGACTCATAGAGATCGAGTGCCTCCAATAATTTACACTTATATATAGTAAGTCATAGCTGCCAACTACTACGGAATATAACTAACCACTTTTTGTAAACAGGTATTTTTTAATTATTTTTTTCAAAATAGTAACCGGCTCGTTCGCGCATCACAATTTTGCTATATTTTAAGCCGAAAAATCATGTAGAAAAAGTGGTTAATTATATTCCGTAGTAGTTGGCAACTATGAGTAAGTTATATGTACGTGAATCAGTGGCGTAGCCATAAATTTTTCATGGGGGGGTTATGACTTCTGCAACTCACATATATGTATACGGGTGTATGATAAGGGAGTGAAGAATATACATTTTGTATGGCAAAAAATTCCTTATGGGGGGAGGGTTTTGTAACATGGAAATCTTTCTTGAGTTCCCTTGCGACAACAGCAACTAACAGAGCCAAGAACTCGGTAATCCATAATACCCTCCTCTCCTGTATAAGTAGATAATAATAATAATTGGAGAATCTCCGCTCTCCCTATTAGTAACGATAAGATATGTGCGATCTCCGAGGTTAACGAATAAGATGATGGAGACCTATTCTGCCATTCCTCAGTAAGGGAGATTACTTTATCTCTCACAAAGTCCGTATAATTGGCATTTACTTGTTTTATGGAATTATTTAAAGAATATTTTTTTTTTACCGATACTAGGTTTTGAATATCGTTCGAAAGGTTGTCAAGCTAACCTTAGTCCATTATCGGTCTATGTAAATACCAAAGCTTGAAATTACCGGATTGATTACCATTAAAAAAATATAAAAAAAAAAAACTCGCTTCTGTCAAAAGATATGCTAATGAAGCACTTTGTGATTTGTGATAAAAAGTTTCACAAAAAGCCATTATAATGGAAACGTTCTTGTTCAAATATTTATATTGGTAGTTAGCTTTAAATTCAAGCAAATGAAAGAGGAATTCGTTTAACAAAAAATAGTATTTACTTAATTGAAAAATTGCTTTAAATAACATCATTCTTTTTTAAATAATGGACATGCTGGAATTTTTTCGTTCATTGTTTTTCCAGCAGATGGCTATGACGTTAAATAAATAAAAACTAAGTCTTCTATTCTTTCTCTTGTGAGGTTTATTCAAATTTATTATTTTTCGCATTTCTTTTGCTTTTTAACGTGTATTAAACATATTTCTGTAAACAAGGTGCATATTGAGTTTTCTAACTATATATGTACTACCCTATAAAAATAATTGTATTTTAAATAACAGTAATAGCAGACTCCAAAACATTGTGTTCATTCTATGAGTTACTTCAGGAAGAACTAGTTTAAGTTCTTAGATTACAGAAGTGACTGATTAAGTGAAAATGGATGTATATATTTATTAATATTTCATGGAGAGATTTATAAATATAAATTAATAATCATTCATGGAGAGATTTATACATACATAATTCAGTTTTATGTGTTTTGCATGACTGTTAAGCCCATTGGTCCAGCCTTGTCACAGACTCTTTCCTAGAAGTTAATATTTAGCCGCGAAATCGCGTGAAACGATAGGTTTTCAGATTTTTAAAACAATTGGTGGATTTTCTTTTCTGCGTTTCTTGCATATCTATGTGGTATTGGAAACAGATTAGCATAACGTTACCCATTTTCAAAATTCCAAAAAAAAAGCACTAAAAATTGGGAAAGGTACAGATTATCAGATTTTCAAAGATATTTTTCTACATATTTGTGCAAAATTTCAAACTGTTTGATCTAACAATTTTTTTTTTTTTTTGTGTGTGTGTGTGTTGTTAAAGTACTCGAGTATTAAAATTAATCAGTTTTTAATTTTTATTTTATTTTTACCGCCGACATAACTTGTCAACGCGATTTGTCGCGGAGAGGCAACTTTTCACATGTTTTTTTTTTTTTTTTTTTTTTCGTGTGTATGAGATTTTGTGTATTGAATGTGTGTTTCTTTTCTTTGTTGTTGATTTGGAACATGTATTCGGATTTGTATGCTTGTTCACGAGAAACCGATTATAAATCCACGTCGGAGAAAGGACAAACAGAAAGGGGGGGCAAATGCCTTGGGGGAGAACTTTTCTGGGTATCTAGCGCGTATTCACGTTACATCTGGAGAAAACCGCCCAAAACTCCAGACCGCTAGACCGACGGCCCCGCGAGAGGACAGAACTCTGCTCCTCCACTTGAGCTATCTACCCATGCCAGTGGCTTTAACCACTATGCTATACACATTGGTGTTTCTTTTCTTCTCATCTGTTTTTCTTGTTTGTATTTTGTGGATATGGATATTTTCGCGCGGGCCACTTTAGAATTTCCCTTTTTTTTAATGAAATCTGCTTACTTTTTTATGCATGTCCCATTAAACTTCTTTGCAAGCTTTTTCTTGTGTGATGGTAAAGCTCTTTTCTCTACAAAATTGATACCACAACATTAGTCGAAAGTACGGAAATTTAATCGAAGCTTTCAGTTGGTTTGACGACATGACTAGACTAGGATGTTTCATAACGACAGATAAAGCTACAGTATAAAAATAGTGCCAGCATTTTAGTTCGTAAATGAAATTTGGAAGAATTTCAGATCCCCCCCCCCCGGATGTGCTACTTTTTTACTTATTTTTACTAATTAATCAGCTCACCCTTGGTCGAGTGGGTAAGACACTGAACATTGGTGGATGGCTGAAGTGTAAATATCGAGGGTTTTGGTGTACCGCGCGACTAACGGTCTGAAGTTTTCGGCGGTTTTCTTTAGATGTACCGTAAATACGCGTTAGAACCCCCTGAAAAAGTCCTCTAGGCAAGGCGCCCCACCCTGTCCTAGGCAGATAAACCTCGCTTAAGTTTGCCTTAAACACATATTTGCCATTAAATTAAGGCCAAATTCGAAGAATTTGGCCTTTAAAAAAAAAAGGAAAGCCAATCTGACAACCCTGCATATAATCTTACTGACACTTGTCAAATTTCGGAAGGTACCTTTTGATAGATACGCTATGTTATTACTCGAAGCAATTTTCCCAAAGAAACGCCAAGTTTGACCCAGACATCAAATTAAAATATGTGCAGAATGAAATATGGGTTTGCGTGTCTGTCGAAACAGGTTAATTATGCACATGTAGCGAATAGTTGAAAGGAGACATTGAGATAGTAAAAGCAATTCAGTGAATGCTGACACCGAAAAAAACTGTGCAATTCAATTATCGACGATGAAATTATGGTCTTTGACAAATTATTTAAACGACTATGGCAGTAAAATTAACTGTTACGCTTCTACTTGTCATTTATAGCTTTATCATTCAATAAATTGCGTTATCTAGCAGCTTATAATTATCTTTAGATGTCCGTTTACTTAATTTAATTGACCATTTACTGATAAAACGGCGAAAATCTGTAAAAGAGCAGAGCATTTTTCGTAGGTTGATTCTAGCAGACTCAGCAATTTTCGGCAGACTTTTCAACACTGTCAACTTTCATAAATGTAAATTTTAAAATCTAGACAACTTTGCACACTTTTGGAGAGAAAGTAAAAAAAATCTGGAGTGACTCCACTCCACTTTCCGAACACTTACGATTAAGATCATTACCAAGCATTTAAATAATTTTTAATCAATGAATAATTCAAACATATATACCAAATTGAAGCTCAATCGAATGCGCCGTTTAAACGCTTGCGCACTTCCAAGAATTTCTCCCCATAAGCCATGATATAAAAGAAATCTTTGTCGTAGCCCTGTAGAAAAACTATTATACACACCAAAATCAATACCGGTCCTGCGACGGTGGTTTATGACATATATACCCAATTTGAGGTCAGTCGGATGTACCGTTTAAACGCTAGCGCAATTTCAAGAATTTCCTCGCATAGGCCATAATGTAAAAGAAATCTTTGTCGTAGCCCTGTAGAAAAACTATAAGTCCTATATACACCAAAATCAATACCGGTCTTGCGACGGTGGTTTATAACATATATACCCAATTTGAGCTCAATCGAATGACCCGTTTAGGAGCTATCGTGTTCACTCACATACACACAAACACACATACACACATACATACATACATCTCGTAAAAATAGCATAAATGAATTCAGAAGACCTCAAAACGTGTAAATACACCAAAATCTCGAAGTCGAATTTTTTCATGATTACAATACTTTCCTTACATGGTACATGTTCGGAAAGTAAAAACGGACGAGGTTTTTAGTGTCTCACTGTCTAATTTTTTCACTCCATAGCTGCAAAGACTCGACCTCCCCCTCCTGTGCCTATCGTTGATTTCCAGCATAGGGCTTTGAATGTCCTGTTCTGGTCCAGCGTTTGCACGCGATGGTGACCCCAGGAGCATTTAAAGACCCAGCCGTGAAGCAACGATGGACAAAGGAAGGGGTATACCATTGAATCAACACTTTACCTATGAGTTATACTCTAATGTATAAATGCGTTGGAAAATGCTTTATGATCGATGTGTTTGCTGTCATTTATCATGCTTGGTTGTTGTTTTTATTTTCAGGAAATGAAAGAACAGTTATTCAAACGTGGTCTTTACAACGTCATTCTAGTTGACTGGACTTGGGGCAATGGTCCCAATTACACGGAAAGTACCAAAAATACGAAAGTAGTCGGAAAACAGCTGGCTTTTCTGATTCAGAACATAATGGTACGGTTTCTTTTCAATTAATGTTTATTGAATTTGTTATAAATTAATATTTGTGTTTAAGGAAGACTTCAACAATAATAATATGAAAGCGTTCGGAAAGTTGTACTCCTTTGATACAAAAAAGAAAGAAAGAAAGAAAAAAAAAAAAAAAAAAAGATCGTTCGTACAGAGTACACGTGTCAGAAGTGAAACTTCTTTGGCGAGATTGATTAAAATCTGTTCGATAGTCAGATAAGTAGTCAGAGATAAAAATTAAAGATAACATTTGAAAACAGATCAAATGAGATTTTGTAGGCAGTCAAAGGATTGAGGCATAGTATTAAAAAGTTTCACTTTCAAAAAAAAAAAAAAAAAAAAAAAAACACAGAAGGGTGTTTATTATTATTTTTTTTCGGACCTCCGCCCCCACACTCTCCGGAGAAAAGAATTATTCCCTCACGGGTTCTTCATTTTGATGCCACGTGAAGCTAGTCGAAAAATCCCTTCTTCTGTCTTCGGAAGTTTCAAATTATTTTTCGTACGGGTTTTGCTAATTAATTTTTTAGCTGATCAAAAAATTATCCTAGACGCTTGATTTTTTTTTTAACGAAAGCTGAGACGTTTGTCCGTAACAGTATATATATTTTTTTTAGTCGAAATATTCCATAGCTTTTTAGATGCAAGCTGAGATAGGCTCCTCGTTCTGAAATTCACCTGAATTGGCCGGAGAAAAGGGTTGTCGATTTTTATTTATCAAAAATCGGGAAATGCAGCTAATTGAAAAATGAAGGTCTCCTTAGCAAGAAAACTCTTTCCTCTTTCCCATCGTGTTCCCTTCTTTTTCGGGGGGCAAAGACAGAAAACGGTCGAAAATAACGTAAAATATAAAATAATTCAAAAACTAATTCAAAAATTAAAAAACTACGGCCGAGGTGCAAACTTCGGAATGCTTGGGAACACCCCCCCCCCCCCGCAGAGTTTGGTGCAATTCGGTCATACAGTACGCGAACGACAAACACACAGACATCCCAAATCGTCCCACCTCATCATGAGGCTATTGCCCGTGACGCGACCTTGAAATTTCACTCTCAACGGGCCTAAAGAAGTTTCACTTCAATAACCGTTAAAGATTTAGTGATACATTTTTTAAAAAATTTTTACCTGTACATATATTAGGCCCCTTTTCCCCACTTAGTTGCCCCTAACATTTCAAGCCCGTATACTGTATAACACATTTTAGTGTACCTTCATCTTATACCTAATCCGCCGGTCCAATCTGTTTAGATTCTTTTCAGATTTTACAGTTACTCGAATTTAGCTTTAAAAATATATAAAATTCAAATTGGAGTTATTTGATTTTTCTTTTCGCTGATCTGAATATTAAAATCGAGATTTTTTTGTTTAATCTTTTGTTTAGGATCAGACTGGAGCAGGGCCTGAAAATTTTCATTTAGTTGGCCACAGCTTAGGTGCTCATGTTGCGGGTTTTGCAGGGAAGAAAGTAAAGCACCTGCGGAGAATTACGGGTGAGTGACACCCCCCCCCCAACCCTTTTTTGTGACAAAACTGACTATCAGAAACTATTAATTATTGTTGTGAAGAATAGACGCTTGTGAACACAAAATGCTTTATTTTTACTTTCCGAACATGTACCATGTAAGGAAAGTATTGTAATCATGAAAAAATTCGACTTTGAGATTTTGGTGTTTTAACACGTTTTGAGAGCTTCTGAATCCATTTATGCTATTTTTACGAGATGTATGTGTGTGTGTGTGTGTGTGTGTGTGTGTGTGTGTGTGTGTGTGTGTGTGTGTGTGTGTGTGTGTGTGTGTGTGAGTGAACACGATAGCTCCTGAACGGAGCATTCGATTGAGCTCAAATTGGATATATATGTTATAAACCACCGTCGCAAGACCGGAATTGATTTTGGTGTGTATAGGACTTATAATTTTTCTACAGGGCTACGACAAAGATTTCTCTTACATTATGGCCTATCGGGGGAAATTCTTGAAAGTGCGCTAGCGTTTAAACGGTACCTTCGATTGAGCTGAAATTGGGTATATATGTTATAAATCACCATCTTAAGACCGGTATTGATTTTGGTGTGTATAAGACTTATACAGGGCTACGACAAAAATTTCTTTTATATTATGGCATAATGGCATATGGGGAGAAATTCTTGAAAGTGCGCTAGCGTTTAAACGGTAGCTTCGACTGATCTGAAATTGGGTATATATGTTATAAATCACCATCTTAAGACCGGTATTGATTTTGGTGTGTATAAGACTTATAGCTTTTCTACAGGGCTATGACAAAAATTTCTTTTATATTATGGCATAATGACATGTGGGAAGAAATTCTTGAAAGTACGCAAGCGTTTAAACGGTGCATTCGATTGAGTTTCAATTTGGTATATATGTTTGAATTATTCATCAATTAAAATTTATTTAAATGCTTGGTAATGATATTAATCGTAAGTGTTCGGAAAGTCGAGTGGGGTCACTCCAGATTTTTTAATCTTTCATACTATTTTGCACTAAATATAGGGTTGCTCAATTTACAGGTTAAAAAAGAAAGACTGTTAAGTTTGCAGGCACACGCCCATGCCAGTGGGGCACATTTTCTTATCACAGTCATTCTTCCTTTTTTTTTTTTCATCATAATTATGTAGTTATGTCGTTACTTATCTTTGTGTCATACCTAGTCGCTGTCTCGGGTAGTAATATTTTCGAAGAGGTAATTCGGTTGCATGCTATTAAATTAAAAAAAAAAATCTATCTGGAGTGACTCCACACAACTTTTCGAACACTTGATCTTTATGAAGCCTTTAAATAAATTTTATTCAACTCAATCGGGTGTAATATTCAGACGCTAGTGCTTAGTGCACTTCAAGTAATATAAGTGCATAGACCGTAATGTATAAGAATACTTTTTTGCAGACCTGTAAAAACTGTTAGCTCTACACACACCAAAATCAAAATGTGTACAATATGCAAGAGAGTGGCCTATAAAATGCGTGCCTAATTCGAGCTCAGTCGAATTCGCCCTTTCAAGAATGTGCATCTACAGGCCGTAATGTAGTAGAATTATTTTTTGTAGGGCTGTACAAAAACTATAAAACCTACACACTCTAAAATCTATACAGGTTGTGTAATTGTGACCTATAATATATACATTCCTAATCTGAGCTAATTCGAATGCACCATTTAGACACTAGCTCACTTTAAATGATTTCCGCCTATGCAGCGCAACGTATAAGAATTCCTTTTTGCAACCCTGTGAGCAAGCTATCAGCTCTACCCCCAACCAAAATATATACAGGTCATGTGAACGGGACTTATAATATACATACCCAATTTGCGCTCAATCGAATGCAATGCACCGTTTAGACGCTACGGTGCGTTCGATTCGTACTTTCAAGAATTCCCGTCCATAGGAGATAATGCAAAATAATTCTTTTTTGCGGCTCTGTATAAAGACTATGAGTCCTATACACACCGAAATAAATACCGGTCGTGCGTGCATGGTGTATAATATGCATACTAAATTCGAGGTCAATAACTGAATGCACCGTTTAGGAGCTATCGTGTTGCCTTACTCACATACATCTCGTACACTTCCTCATCAGGCATTTTCCCACTACTAAGACCCGAATTACTGGCCATTTTACAATGGGAGCATTCAGTGGGCGGCCAGCGTTACCAACACCTCCTACATATAGAAAGCCTAACATCTGAAATTTGACGTCACCACTAGGCCTTCAAGTAATGACGTCATCACATTTTTGTTTTCATAAAGTAAAACTATTTAAATTTTCTGTTGAATGCTGCAAATATTAAAAAATATCTTAAGTTAAAGATAAAAATTAAAATACCTTTGTGATACAAAACAGTTCATTATGATCTATTTCTTTATTACATTACATAATTAGTCACAGTTAAAAATTTGCCCTTTGCCGTAAAATTAAATTTTCTGTCTCATATCTTTGAAATGCTGTTGTGCGTGAGTAAATTTACCAGAAATTATAAATAGTTTTACTTTATGAAAATTAAAGTGTGATGACGTCACTATCTGAAGGCCTACTGATGACGTAAAAGCTTGGTGGCGTAGCAGTTGTTTGGCTTTCTATATCTAGGAGGTGTTGGCGTTACCCCCTATGAAGGGACGGACAAATTAACATGCATGCCCAAGTCGGGATACGAACCTGGGACCCGAGGGGGTGTTAGTGTTGTGTGTGATTATGGCAACGCTACACTAGGGCGATCTGCCAAGGGGGGTGCCTTGGCAGGAGGACTTTCTAAGGGGTTCTAACGCCTATTCATGTTACATCTGGAGAAAACCTACCAAAGATCCAGACCGTTAGATCTACAGCTGCGCGATGGGACCCGAACCCGGGACCTTCACACTTCGGCCATCTACCATTTTCAGTGGCATAACCACTGTGCCATGGTGAGGCTCCAGGGGTGTTAGAAGAGTTCTTAAGCCACTTCACCATCTGGGCGGCATACCAAACACTCGAAGACGAATTTTTTCATGATTACAATACTTTCCCTACATGATACATGTTCGGAAAGTAAAAATAGGAAAAAAATATGCACGAAAAGTTTCTTCCCCTCATTCTTGAACATGAAGTCACCAGGGTGAAGAAGGTATTTTGAAGAATTATATTATAGTTGAAAATATGCCATCAAGCCAAAGGCGGATCCAGGGGGAGGGCGCAGGGGGCGCGTGCCCCCTCCGAGAAAAGTATATTTACACTAGATAAATGGGGCTTTCACCAATATTGAGTGTTCTTTACACTAGATAAAATGAGTATTTACGATTTGCGCCCCCCCCCCCCGAAAAAAGTTTCTGGGTCCGCCCTTGCATCAAGCCAAGCAAGTTCTTATTGTTGTGATGAAAAAATACTGATATTTCTACATACAGTGATGTTTGTGATGTTTTGAAGCAGTGACTAAAAAATGGAGTAGCGTATTACGAAATTTCACTTTTCAAAAATAAATAAATAAATAATAATAATAATTGCAATGACAGCTTCTGATACATAATCTGAAGAAGCTATGATGATAGGTACTGCATTTTACAATAATACGTTGGATGTGTTGACTGAAAAGAAGTTTGTAACTGAAGAGAAATGGATCTATGCTCAAGAAGAGTGTATAAGAGAAAATTTCGAATCAGTTAAAGATAACTCGTCTGATGACTATGTACCAGATGAAAAAAAAAAAAAAGTCAATTCCTACTAAAGTCAACAAAGAAAAATTTTATTTTAGTTACCTTTTTATTAAATTAATTAATGAATTAATATTTGAAAAAAAAATATATTAACATGAAGTGTCATCCACTACAAATTTAAAAAAAAAATGTATTTGAACTTGAGTCGATGACTAAAAAGTATTTTTTTAAAGACTTGAAAATTTGACTGAAGATATATAAATATATACAGGGAGAGTGTGAACTAATAGTAGGAATTGAAAAAATAAATAAATAAAAATAAAAAAAATAAAAAAGGAAAAGAAAAGAAAAGAAACTGAGAGTGGGAGAAAATTGCTCAAAACCACGAGCATGCTCAGACGCAGCTATTTGCGATAACTGTTGGAATGGGTGGCAAAAATGCATGGCCGAACTAGCAAAGAAAATTCCGCCAAATGGGGTACGCAGTTAGGGGGGGGGTTATTCTCACTCTCCGCGCAGCCAATGCGCCAAGCTGTCAAAAAGCGCTTACCCTCATAGGCGTAGAGTTATATGGGCCCGTGGGGCTCGAGCCCCCCCAATAAATTGTGAATAGGGGCTAAACCCACCCAATAATTAAACACTAAATGCAGAAAACTAATTTATACTAACATAAAAAAAAGTATTCGCGTCATTTACAAACGTTTAAAAAAAACCTTTACTTTAAAAAATTTTCTTCTTTTGATTTCAATCATGATTTAGTATTCATTGCGACGCCACGTAACACACAATGTTACTATAAGCTGCCCTCACCAGGATCTGATTAATTAAAATCAAATTATGCAATGTAAAGTATGAAATGAAGAAAAGTTCAGATGTGTCTAAAATGCACTATCTCATCGAAAATATTTTTTACATGTTCCTTTTACTTTCACATTTCCATGCATTCCATTAGCGCGTCGTCTGTTAAAAAAATGTACTCTAATATATATATATATATATTGACTTGTAAATAAAAGCGCCATAGCTGATAATTTTTTTAAATTTTTTTTTTCCGGAAACGGTTCCAATATTCTCGGACAGAGGTTCCCAAACTGTCCCTGGGGTGCCGCGAGCGTGTGCCAGGGGTGCCGAGGAGATAATCAAGGAAAGTCGAACATTTGGTGAAGTATAATGAAAAACTTTTCTCTGAACGGTTATCCCACTAAAAAGTTAGCCAAGCCGATGACCAGTGGGCGAAAATAAAGATATGTCAGTATATAGTTCGTGAGAGTTCAGTGTCCAGTCGTCTCTCTTTTACAAGAACTTCCTGAGATGGGGTGGGGCAAAATTCTTTATTGCTTTCCCAAGAGAATACTTTCTTGATAGTAAGCCCAATAAGCACAAAAAAAAAATAATGAAAAATGCATCCAAACTGTTTCATAGTTGATAGAGCATCAGCCACGTGATACAGTGAGTTTCTTAAAAATGTATATTAAATGCTGCAGATCTACTTGCTAAAAAAGTTGTCTAAACTTCATATTCACACTGCTGTAAAGGTAATTTGCCGCGAACTGTTTTTAATCTTACAAGGGTGCCGCGGTGAAAACAGTTTGGGAACCCCTGTTCTATAAGGTAGATTTCTGAACGCATATAATTCATGTTCATATTGCATTGCAGAGGCGGCGTCAGCAGTCATTCGCCCTGGCAAATGACGTGACTTCGAAAGTGTCCAGTCTCGACGATATGAATGCATTTGTGCGTAAATGTTTTTGACTATGGACAATGTCATGTCCATGTTGAGTTTGATAATTTTATTTATTTATTTATTTTTTAACCCAAGAGATCTTAATAAGGTCTCCTGTATTTCAGTACACCTCTCACATTTTACTGCTTCATCAAGTATAGCTTCTTTAGCCCGATGTTATATTTTATGAATCACTTTGCTTTTTATCATAAATCCATGTTTTGTTTAGGATTCCTGCAAAAAAGTTCATCAAAAATGAATTCGAATAAAAATTTCAACTTAAAATGGTTTTTGGTTGGTCTGGATTATCGAGGGCGTAGCCTGTGGGCGGGCATACAGAGAATGCATTCATGTCTTACTCAAAATGGTTTAAAATTTTATGGAAAAATCTTTGATAAACTCAGTTAAAGAATCTTTGCAATTAATATATTAAAAAGAAGTCTATAAAACGTATTAGAAATAGTTCTTCGTTTTTGTCTGAATTCTTTTAAACCAACGAGGGCGTATCCGTGGGCGTTTATACCAAATATAAATCTACTTTCGTCAAAATAAATTGTTTAAATTTTCATTTTAAAAAATTTTAAGAAACCCTGGTAGAGATTCAAAAAAGTGCATTAAAAATAAATTGAAATAAAAATTACAACTTATGAAGTTTTTTAAATTTTTAGACTGACGAGGGAGTGAGTGTGGATGGGCATACAGAGAATGCATTTACTTTACTGAAAGCAAAATTTTAAAAATTTTAAAGGTTGAGAAATGTCGAGGAATGTTGTTATAAATAAATTCAAAAGAATTCTATATAAAAATTATAGTGTAAATTTGTTTCTCGTTTTCCTCTGTATTCTTTTGAACTGTTGAGGGCGTGGACGTGGGATGGCATACGCAGGATGTATCCGCCTTACTTACAGCGAATGGGATAAAAATTTAATAGAAAAAGTCTGAGAAGCTCAAATAAAAGGCTGCAAAAAAATGTATTAAAAAGAAATATAAAGAAAAATAACATAAAACAGTTTTTCATTTTGTGCGTATGCTTTTAAACTGCCGAAGCGTAGTTGTGGGCGGGCATATAAAAAATGCATCCACATTACCTCAAGCAAATTATTTAAAAATTTACTTACACTGATGAATTAGAGAAAAATAACACAGCGAACCTACTAGTAGAATAGCTTCGACATCCTCTCCCCCCCCCTCTTCCTCAGCCATAAATATTTGAAACTGGATAGTTAGAGCAAACATTTAAAATAATGAAATGTATAAACACGAGAATTCTCAAAGCTTTCAATTTTCAGTTAATTTTTTTATCTATTAGAGATAAATGGGCAATGTAAATTGAAAAAAAAAATGTTCAAAATAATGTCGGAGAAAAGACTACGTTAAGAAAAAAAAATCATTTTCTTAATTTTAAAAACATTATAAATTTTAAGTTTGTACAGGACACCCTGTACAAAAAATTCCCGAACTGTAAAATGTGTCCTATATACTAATGAGGGGATGTACAAAATTTCAGCCTTTCATCATAAAATGTTTCAGAGATATCTTTAAACAAAGAGGATCAAGGGCTCTGCATGATTTTGAATATAAAAAGTTTATTGCTAGAGTAGAAAAAAACTTTTTCTTTGGTAATTTTTGTACGATCCCAGAAATGTGATCATTCGACGTGATTTTTTTCCCTTCGGGAGCCTTTGAAAAGTGGTTTAAGTCAGTATGGTACTTATCTTCGTATCTCTGACACATTTAAGGATAAATTTTGTACACCACCTTATTAGTGTGTGGGGCACATTTTACTAACTGAGAATTTTTTTGTGTGGTGGGTCGTATACAAATATAAAAAGTTTTACTTTTTGAAAATTAACGAAAGGAATTTTTTTTTTTTTTTTTTTTTTGTTTGTTTGTTTGTGGAATCTTATTTCCGACCTTCTTTGAACATTTTTTTTTCAATTTACTCTGTCCATTTATCTGTACTAGATAAAGAATAAAAGACCGTTACAATCTTTTTGGGACACCCTGTGTGTGTGTGCGTATATACATTGCTGCAGATTGCAGAATACTCCTGCTAATTCCTGTGTTCGTCGATCTTAAGTCCAGTAGGTGTAGAAAGTTCTAGTAAAGAGTCCACTTGTCGGATGGAACACGAACTTTATTACTTCTAGAACAACCGAGCTACAATCGAACCTTCATCGAGCAATCAGCAGTACAAAATTCACAGGCACTAACGGCCAGTACCTTGTTTATAACAGTCCGCTCAGTACAGAAGCTTTCACAGATGCTGTAATTCACACACAAAATAAAACACTTCCACAAGCAAAAATTCAATGGAAACTCACGAGGGAATCGTTAACAGTCCCTCGAGACTCAGCAAAAAAGAATTTAAACACAGCACTCTAAACAAATCTTTTAAAACAAGCCAAATCCAGCCTTCGTTTAGCACAATTCGCGGAGTAATACAGCGAACTCACCCAATGAGCGCTCGGTGAAAACTGGCTGGATCGGGGCCGTCCGCACCTGTTTATACTTTCCGACGTACATCCCAGAAAACTCGGGACCTCTCTAAAGGGTCTCCGAACAAATGCGTTGTGATTACGTCATGGAAATATTAATGAATATAAGGCCTATATGTGATGTTAAATGCAGGAAAAACACCTTTACAAGCCTCATTGGGGAAATCTAGCCAAATGTCCGAAATGTCGCCAAGCTTGGCGACTTTTTGGCGAACTATTCCCAAATTTGGAGCCAAAAATAAGCTTCCAAAAGTGGAGGTTAGCGAAGGCTTACGACCGAGATTTCTAGAAAACGCTATATTAATCAATGAGGGACACCCAAAACTCAGTATTTCGCGTTCTAGTTAACCGATTTTGACGCAAGAAAATGCAAAATTTAACTATTTGACGCTTAGAATACGAATTTTAAACTATTTTAAATCCCAAAACAATGGGTTGGCCCGAAAATGTGTCAGAATATATATACATATACTATATCGTTTTACATATTTATCTTTTCCCTTTTAATAACTTTTTTTATATTTATTGGACCACCAGCATTAGATCCTGCTCTGACACCGTTTCAAAATTTGTCTAGACACGAGAGGCTGGATTCATCCGATGCCAACTTGGTGGACGTAATTCATACGAATGCTGGAACTCAGCCAGGTTAGTGGAAATGCTTTTCTAATTTCTTAACAGCGTATATGTGTGCTTCTGCGGTTTTTCTTACTATATCCTTGTCTCTGACCTTTATACAGCCGACAGTTCCGGCTTATAGCAGTGGCTTATCCAGAAAAGTTTGAAAGGATGGGGGGCGATAAGTATGACGAAGCATTTCGTCAGAGACTGGTCATTCTTCAATGTGACCCTGTTCTTAATTAATATTGAACCCATGTTTAAACCGTTCGCTCTCGTCATTGAAAAGACGCAATGGAGAACAGAGGTGAGAGGGGGGGGGGAGAATGACACACTTTTTAGTAGGACTTGGGTTCGTATCCCAAATATGACCGAAGACGACAATAAACGTACATGCGGCTAATGTGCGTGTTAAATCTGTGGGGACGTATATTTTCTCGCTGGTTAGGTCGGTAGGATGGAGAGGCTTGGTTCCTAGAATGACCCTCTTTCTGGTGATGCTTTAAAATGTGGGGTGTGCCCTGCAGGGTACACAGCCATACATCTTAGAGCCCATGTGGACAACTTCCAGCTCCCAGAGCCCGATGTGGCCCGCCTCGGATATTGATCCGGCCCGCAGATCATATTAACCCTTTAACGCGCAGTGTTCCCGCTCTAGGAACACCAGTTTTGGCTGTTGCCAGTCACGAAGAATCGATTTGATTTCTATAAAAATAGTTGCGGGTGACATAGCTCCACGAGAATCCTTTACTTTTTAACAGGTCATTTCCCCTAAAAAAATTGTCACGATTATTTTTAACAGTACTGACATCTGCTGAAAAATGGAAGAATGCGAGAACAGTTGGATAGATTGCCCAATGCTAAAAAAGGGGTAGCCGTAACCATCGCTCGACTTAACTACCAGCAAGATGGCGGACGATCGAAACGTTCATCGCGTGCCACAGATCAAGAGACCCTTTTTTGACGACAGCTGGTCGTGCCGCACAGCCAGCTGCGTCAAAAAAGGGTCCCTAGATCTGTGGCACGAGATATGAACGTTTCGATCGTCCGCCATCTTGCTAGTAGTTAAGTCGAGCGATGGCAACGGCTGCCCTTTTTTCAGCATTCAGAAATGGTTGCGCCTCAAAGGGTTAAAACCGCATATAAATCATTCAAAATCCCATATACATCCCAATTATTACGGTAATTAATCGCGAACATCCTCAAGTTTGGCCCGTAACTTCCCATAGGTTGTCCATATCTGTCTTGGGTCAGCACTCACCACTTCTATTAGTCAGGGCTCGGCATTGCAATTGCTGGGTTCCAGTGGCGCGTTCAATAACCTGAAAGGAAGCGACAACGGCTCAAAGACCGTGGTGGGAAGACACATTGATCGGAGAGGGGAAGGAATGGGCTATCGCCCCTCTCCCCGAGTTCCCCCCCTCTCTTAAATCTGGTACTGGTTTATAGTTATATTTAAATAAATAAGTACTGAAGTAATTTTAAAATGTTTGTTTACTTCTTTGATTCATATGGTAATGTCATTATAAGAAACTTGTCTTTTTTTTAAAGAAATTAATGATCTATGAAATTTTATTAAACATTATACAATTATTATTGAGCTGTGGAACCATATTTTATTATATTAATGACTATGTAATTTTATCTCTCACCCCCTTTATTGAAAATTGTCCGAAAAATGTGTCCCAAATATGTGACATAAAAAAGCGACATAATTTTACATACATTTAAATACTATTCGTTCATAACAGCTTTAATCTATTGTTGCAATATTTCGTAAGCTGTAGAATAGGCATCCCATGTATTTTTCTATAAATAGGTTACAATCATAAAAATTTCAACATAGGCTTACCAGGCGAAATACACGAAAGATGAGAGATAAAATGACATAGTCAATTAATATATCCTTTTAATATGGCAATAACGAAACTAAAAAATTAAGGGGGTTCAGGAGAGTCTCCTCCTGACGAGGCTCAAACAGCCGAGTTATATATTTTAATAATAATAATAATAATAATAGTAATAATAATATATATATATATATATATATATATATATATATATTATATATATTATTTATATATTTTTTATATATTTTATATATATATATATAACTTTTTTTTGTAAAAAGAAAATCATGATATACGATATTTTATCTAACATTATTGAATAATTATTGAGCTGTAGAAGCATATTTTAATTTATATTTTATGTCTGAAGAAAACATTTTCGATGCTCATCGATTTTACAACAATTAACTACTTTAAGTTTTTTCAAACGCATTATAAAATATACTACGCACAAACTTACCAAACGCTAAAAAAATAACTTAAAGATTTAAAAAAAAAACGTTTTTTGTTTTAATGGATGGCAAAATTTATCCCGACTCTTCTTTTTAACAAGACACTAAAATTTAACTTTTTAATTATTTTATTAAAGAGTTTCGTATATCAGAACAAAGAAAGAAAAAAAAATCTGCTCATTTTCCTCCCAGTCTACGCAAATAATAAATTACGAAGTATAAAACAGAGCTTCTAGTTAATGCATTCGTTAGGCGTTGAGTAAAGAAATAAAATCATGCTAAAAAACTATGCTTCAAAATCTCCAATACTACCCAAATTCGATATTGTCTTAACGGGAAAAAATAAACGCAAAATAGAAAAAAAAAAAAAAAAGATCCTGAGATTTTATGTCTTTAAAATCCTAAAACTGAAATACTAAAAGAGTAGTGTTATCCTAAAATTCGTAGCTTAATGCAAAATATTTGACAGGTTGTATTCTTTAGTGATGCTAAAACAGGATTTGAGAACTTTAAAATGCTTCATCTTTTTAATGGATTTATTTTATTTCACATTTGTAATTTTTACAAATCACTATTATATGTATTCTGCAAATTTTTAACTGGGGGAAATTTTTTTACAGGGGGCGAGCACTACCCCCAAATGCACTCCCGTGGCACATCGACCTGAGTCACTTAACCCTTTAACGAGCAGTGTTCCCACTCTGGGAACATCAAACTCTGACGTTTTGACTGTTGCCAGTCACGAAGAATAGATTGGATTTCTATAAAAATAGTTGCGGGTGACATAGCTCCACGAGAATCCTTTACTTTTTAGCACGTCATTTCCGTCAAAAAATGGTCACGATTATTTTTAACAGCACTGACATCTGCTGAAAAATGGAAGAATGCGAGAACAGCTGGATAGATTGCCCCATGCTGAAAAAAGGGCAGCCGTTGCCATCGCTCGACTTAACTACCAGCAAGATGGCGGACGATCGAAACGTTCATCGCGTGCCACAGATCTAGAGACCCTTTTTTGACGGCAGCTGGCTGTGCCGGCACAGCCAGCTGTCGTAAAAAAAAGGGTCTCTAGATCTGTGGCACGCGATGAACGTTTCGATCGTCCGCCATCTTGCTGGTAGTTAAGTCGAGCGATGGCAACGGATGCCCTTTTTTCAGCATTGGGAAAGGGTTGCGCCTCAAAGGGTTAAATTGAGAAATAGTACATAGACGTTTTTTTTTTTTTTTCAATGTATGGCTTTAAATCTATTGGTGCGTCAAAAGTGTTTCATAACCAGTGTGTTTGTGTGTGACTTTTCTTTCTGGTTTACAATGTTATGTACTTTCATGTTTTTTCTCAGGAGAAGCACTCGGCGACATTAATCCTTTGGGTCATGCTGATTTCTATCCCAACGGAGGATCAGTCCAACACAGCTGTCGCAGGCACATTGTGAAATCCTATTTAACGCTCGATTTCCTCTACGGTAATGACTTTGTTGTAACATTGACCTTTACAGCAGTTTTTTTCACTTTCATTCATTAATACTGTAGTGGGAAAATATGGATTAGGAATGGCGTGTTTTTTTTTTTTTTATTTCAAGTTTGTAATCCCATTCTAATTTATTTTTAAAAAGTTAATCTCGGTAAATAACAGGGACTGATAACGGGGACCGCTCTGTAGAGTTGGAACTTGTTGATTAGAACAGCACCCCACTAAGCCGACATGAGACTCCGGTCAGAGATTTCTCATGGGGCAGTGTTCGTACTGATGTAAGCATATTCGGTTTTCCAATAGGGATAATACAATTTTAATGGTTAGAATGGCATACTGCGTTTTCTTTTTTGACATTTCTTGTGTCATTTGCGTTCAGTATGCAACGTGCCATTTAATCATGGAAAGATACACGCTTGGACAACGTTCCGAAATTATTAAATTGCTTTATCAAAATCGGTGTTCATATGTGAATACGGAGAGAAACAGGACCGTCGCGGATGTATCGGGCGCCTTTGTGCAAACACCCATTTAGCGCCCCTAAAGAAAAAAAAATTTCGGTCTTCGAAACTAAAGTATCATTTTACTGCTTCATGTACTTATTCAGTTGAAAAATATCATAATTAAACCGAGTCTCTGGAGGTGGCACCCCTATAAATATTCAGTTTTTGAAACAAAAATATGATTTTACATTGCCATATTAGTATTCAGTAGAGAATATACGGCATTACTCTGGAGTGTTGCCCGATGGCACCGCCGAAAACTCACCCAATACATGCGGAATACGTGCTCTTAAAGTAGTGGAACCAAAAACACTGTAGTAGGTAGATACTACAGTTACCATGCTTGCGTACCATGGGAAAAGAAATCTGCAATACAAATAGTTCAGATTTCGACCGATAGATGTCATTTTTCAGATAGAGAGGACGTTATGCAAATATGAAGCTCTTTAAAAAGGACAGTAATCAATACTGTATAATCATAGAGTTGTTTTATCAGAATTGCAGTAATTTATCTATATTGCTGCTAGAATATCGAGACTTCAAAAATACAAGCCCTTCGCAAGATTTTCAAGCTTCGATATTCTCTCAGTGCTCTTGATAAATTACTGCACTTCTGATGAAACAACTTAAGGGAGTAAAATATCGATTTTCTTTTCTAAAGGCTTGGTGAAGAATGATTATACGCCTGTCAGTCTTTTTAAAAGGCTTAAAATTTGCACAAGGTCCTTTTAACGTGAGAAGTGTCATCTATCGGTTGAAAATTGAACGATTTTTTTTTTTTTTTTTTACTGTAGATCGCCCCCCCCCCAAGGTCCATGTAACGTATTTACCAAAGTTCCAACGAAATACGTCCAACAGAACGTTTTCTATGCTGGTCTAAAGGGTGTAGTTCGAAGAAACAAAATCTTCCTCAAGGCCTAGGTACATAAATGAAAATAAACTAATTGCCCTAGGGACTCGAAAAAATTCACTATAATTCTGTATAAGCTGTATTATCCACCGTGATAAATGAAACAACGGTGCCTCTCATAAAACTTTCAGAAAACCTTAACGTATTTACTAAGTTCCAACGAAATACGTCCAACGGAACGTTCTCTATGCTGGTCTAAAGGGTGTAGTTCGAAGAAACAAAATCTTCCTCAAGGCCTAGGTACATAAATTAAAATAAACTAATTGCCCTAGGGACTCGAAAAAATTCAGGATAATTCTTTATAAGCTGTATTATCCACCGTGATAATTGAAACAGCGGTGCCTTTCATAAAACTTTCAGAAAAAATTCTTCAAAATGGAATTGCACAGCAAAAATTTTCGAATAATGACACATCCTACTAAATTTTCGATTTTTAAGAATTTTTTTCTGAAAGTTTCGCAACTGGTACGGATGGATCGCTTATTGCAGTGTATAGTTCAGCTTGTAAAGAGGCATTTGCATTTATGTACCAAAATGACATGTTCTTATCGAACTAAGGGTTTACCAACCACCCGGGATATTTTAACTATTAAAAGATCCCCTGTTTTCCCTCTCTCCTTTCATGCAGCCACCATCTCTCTAGTCCCCCGCATCTGCAGCCACATGCACGCCGTCCAGTACTACAAGGCCACCATCAACCCAAAGGAGTGCGAGTTCATCGGGGTGGAGTGCCCGGACTACGAGAGTTTCGCCTCGGGCGAGTGCAGCTCGTGCCGGAGGGACGGCTCCAACTGCGCGGTCATGGGGATGAACCACGAGTTCTTCTTCAACAGGCAGTACAACCAGACGACCTACACCCACCGGCCCAGGAAGTACTACCTCAACACAACGATGCAATACCCTTACTGTGGTGAGTACAACTTAAGGCCTTATTACACGGACAAAATTTGGGGCAATTTTGGTTGCAGCAACCAGTTGCTGCAATTCATTCCCGCAAGTCAGTGAGCCCAGATGAGAACGCAGGGTTGCCATAATAAACAAACTCTGCTGTGTTCACAAACGGCTGAGATATGTCGGATTGGCGGTAGCTAGAGCATGTAATTATAAATAGCATGTCGTTGGTTGTTTATACCTCGTGTTTATCTTCGTATCGGATTGTTTATTTATTTTTATTTTCGTCAATCAAATCAATTTCCGTGTCGATATTCCATTCCACGGACATTTGTTTTCGCGCACTCTGATCCCTTTCACTGCGAGCGGTATGGCTGAAACCGGGGCCATCGCTAAGCAACGGGCCTGCTTATGAGTTGCCATTCCTAAAAATGAGTTTATCATTGATGCCTGTTTTCCCCAGTCACAGTATTCTATTTTATTATTCTAAGTATTATAAATGTTATATTATTTTATTATTTTAAAACAATTTTTTTATACTTTTGTCGTACTAAAGAACTTTAGATGTAGGTAATCGTTTTGTGAATCTTGCGCCATTTTCTTTCATGAAAATTTATCCTAAAATTCGAACATTTTGCTCTGAATGTAAAGGTAAGTGAACGCTTATAATGTATTTAGAAATTTTAAATATATGTATGTAAATCATGTTTAGTGAATAATTACTCATGTGTTATTTATAAATAAATTATTTTAATCAGAAATCGTATTACTTGAGTAGTTTTTATTCTTGTAAATAAGCATGACGTTGTGATACTAGTTAGACAATTTAATTTTGCCAGTTGAAAATGTTATTTATCAGTTATATATGCCTTGATTATGTGATTAAGACTTACATCTGGTACAGTGCAGAAATACAGTAAATTATAAATTATTGATTTTTGCCCGTTTATACAGAAACTTCAAATGTAGTTAATATTTTGTACAAGCGTTCATTATGCTTGCTCAATTCCTAAGTTCGATTGAGAAAGCGACAAAAGAATAATATATACTACATGAAATGTCTTTATTGAAGAATAATTAATTCAGGGATCGCGCTATAGAGCGTATTTTATCAATTTTCTCCAATATACAGTATATCCCGAAAACACTGAAATGCGCTTTAATACATCATTTGTTAAAGATTAATGTTGAATTGTTTAAAATAACGTAGGAAATACGACTACGTTCATGAAATATTCATTATAAAAATGTCTCTTGTGTATTTAGTTATTTTAAAGTATACTAAATATCCACTTGTGAAACTAAAATAAGCATCTGATCATAGAGTAAGCGCTACTTTGTTTTTCCTTCAAATTATATGCATCTATTTTCTTTGTGTCAATATGTATCATAGCAAACAAATTAATCATGAGTTCGTACTTAAATTAGTAACACAATTACTACTTAACACTACATTAAATAACGTTTGAAAGCACTGGGAAACTTAAGAAATGCCTGATGACTCGTGAGACTCGAGCATCCGTAGGCCTCTTTGGATGGCTCATCAAAATACACGCGCAGGCCCGTTACTAATTGCGAAGGCCCCGCTGAAACTGACTCTTCCGCCATCTTGTGTTGTGACGTCGAAATAGGAAGCACTACGATTGGCTGGAATTCCAGCACCTGCAATATTTTTGCCTCTGAACGGAAAAGTTGGAGTTGAGTGTTCCTTTGGTAACCGAGGGAAATTTACAGGAAAGAGGTTTCTGCAACTGGTTGCAGCAACCGAAGTGCACGAAAATTCCTTCGTATAATAAGGCCTTTAACTGAAGCTCTTCCGAAACCAGAGGATCAATTCTCCCCGAATTATTAGCTGGAAGTCGCTGGCTTTCAGCTTTCCGTACTCAGTCGTTTGTTAGCGATTATTCTAACCACTTTCTCAACTGGTTCTTAACTCGTTATGCAATTACAATAGCCCCTTAAGGCTGTAGTTCGAAGGTAAAAAAAACACTGCTTTTAGTCTTGGTACGCAAATTGAAATAAATTAATGGCTCCATAGTCTCAAAAAAAAAAAAAAAAAAAATCCAAATGGTTCTTCATGAACTTCTTTACACACTGTAATAAGTGAAAAAGCTGTGCCTTTTGTGAAATTTTTAGAAAAAATTCTTAAACATGGATCTGACCTGCAAGATTTTTCGAAGAGTGACACGTATTGCGAATATTTCCGATTTTTAAGAATTTTTTCCCAAAAGTTTTGAAACTGATACAGGTTTATCGTTTATTTCAGTATGTAGTACAGCTTGTAAAGAGTCAGATTTAAAATTTTGAAGAGCCTCACATAATAGTTTATTAGTACTTAATGTACCGAAATCGCATGATTATTTTCGAACTACACCGTTAACACTTCTTAAGAGGCCTCTGTAGTCGGCTTGCGGAGATTCAAGTCCCAATGCTTTGCTATGGAGAAAAGTGCCTTAACGCCTAATCATTTTTCTCAGAAAGTATTAGGTATTTTTAAATGAAATTTTCCTGTGTGAATCTTGAGAACTATTCGCAAGGATTGCGCAAATCAGATGAGTTAATTTAGCCGAAAGAGATTTTATTGCAGTCTAGAATTTATGTTACTTTTCAGTCAGCAAAATTTTTGAATTCCAAGAAATGTACAGACAAAAGTCTAATTTTACTTATATAGATTTCAAACCAATTTCTCATTAACGGCGTCGTAAATAGAATTCCCTCGTAAATTGAAAATTTTGAAAAATGGCTGAAAGCGGGCAAATAATAATAATAATAATAATAATAATAATAATAAATAAATAAATAAATAAAAGTAAAATAAAAAATTTAACAATTATACTTTGGAATACAGATTTACCGCAAAAATACATTTATTTTTCCTTGTAAATATGAATGATAAAGCAAAATATAAAAATCATACAGGGTGGTCAGTTTAAAAGAGCACCCGTTGGTTTTTCTTATTTCCCTTAAATCTGACGGACGTGGCAATTATTATAACATTAAGTATAATTGTTTGAACCTTGTTTAAGTTTTTCTGTAGTAGCTAAATAATTAACTGTATACATAGAAGTCAAGCAATTGTGATGGGAAATTCCCCCCGCCCCCAAAATGGGAATTTTTATTGATGTAAAATTTAGCAATTGCCAAAAATTATTAGTTTTTAAACTTCGATATTTGGTTATCTGTAAATTCACAAAAATTTTTGAAATCCGTAGGGGCTCTGAAAGCCTGCTAGTTAGGGCTCAGCCCCCATAACCCACTCTCTGGTTACGGCCCTGTGCAGAATCATTTTAATAAGCATCTGTTTAGGATAATCAGTAAATCAAAAAAAAAAATTGAAAGTTTAAGAGAAGTAAAGAATTAGAGAACTAGAGAAAAGTAAAAGAATTAGTGAAGGAAAACTGAAAAATTCTTTTCCAGTGGGGGAGGGACGCAAAATCATTTTCGGAGGTCCAACTGCAATCTAGATTTTATTTAATTTTTTTTCGGAGGTGAGACAGCACTGTAAATTTTCTCAGAAAAATTAGAAGAACGTATGATTATTTATTTATTTATTTGAGGGGGGGGGGCTTCCCGATCCTCTTAAATGCGTGCCGGAAAGTAAGGTTAAGAGATCAGTATATTTACATGAATATTATTAAAATTACGGAAAGTCCAGTGGAAACATTTCAGAAATCTTTTGCATTATAACTTTACGTTAATAATTATATAGGCAATGTCCCTTTCTAGGCAGTTACTGTTAACGCTCCGCCTACATCAATTGGCCATCTGCTCAAGCAAGCCTCATAATATTAAAACGTAACCTCCTACTTCACTACATTTCAGAAAATATCCAGAAGAAGGCGGTAACACACCGTTGAGGGAAACGCCCTTTTCAGCATCTTTTAACGAGTATAAGCTCGTTCACGTAGGATTATACTATTATACGCACGTTCCTATATTTATAGAAGAAAAATGACGAAGCCATGAACTGTAGTTCAATAATTTTACGTAGAAGATAAAAGCTATTGGTATTTTTAAGACGAACGCGCTTTTCATTTTGATGTTTATTCGATTATTCGATAGGACAGAATACATTAGGTACCCGCCCTACGTAGAACTTTCATTTTTTCAGTTATATTTCAACTAGCGCATATCAATGTAATTACTGGGCATTACAGTTGAATACATACTGATTATGCATGTTTAGTTTTATATTTTGGGGGGTGGGTGGGGAGTCAGTGCACTTCGAGAAATAGCCATGAAAAAAAATTCGGGGGGGGGCGGATGTATATCAAATTGTAAGGTAAGTTTTAATTGTAAGCTAAATATCGAATTGTACTATAAGTAAAGGGCCACTTTTCGAGGGAGGGGGCTGCAGCCTCCCCAGCCCTTCCCTCTGGATACGCCCCTGTTTTCTGCCATATTGTTGATCGGAAAATTATGAAATATATATATATATATTATATATATATATATATATATATATATATATATATGTGTGTGTGTGTGTGTGTGTGTATTATGTATATTATGTATATATATGTATATTATGTTATATATTTCGAATTAGCGGCTGTCATAACGCCGTGGTTTCATTCAAATGCCTGTCATAACTTCAGAGAACAGCTATTTAGAAGTTACAGTTTGCAGCCAGGGGCGTAGCCAAGGGGGATGGGGATAGGGGGTCACGACCACCATGAGGAATATTTTTGCCATACAAAATGGATATTCTTCACTCCCTTATCACACATACGTATACGTATATGTGAGTTGCAATAGTCGTAACCCCCCCTCCCCCCAAATTAAAAATTTCTGGCCACGCCACTGGTTACAGCAATCCGTATTTTCCAAAAACGTAAAAATCGAAAGGTTTGATAATGAGCCCAAAATTATTTTCAAGAATGAGCAACACAATAAAGGCACCATATTGTCAAAAAATATATATGGCCGATCCGTGCGGATTTCAGGTAGAAACCAGGCGAGACCATTTTATTTACTTCTCGGTTGGACCTTTAAAGAGCAATTATGTGGTTGGAAAAAGGGATTTGCTCTGCTACCGGCTGTACACTAGGGTCTAGAAATGAGAAATCTATTTTCTTATGCACAATAATGCGCAGATGTACAGTACAACCTCGGCTTCCAATGATGGGTATATTTCCGGAACATACTCCAGATATTTGGCAAGTATGTGATTCTAGTTTTGGTACTCCGTTTATTTGGCCAACTGTAGAACAACTTTATTTTACTTTGGAGAGCACAAACATGCCATTTTCATTACAATAAAATAATTATATTTCTTATTTTTATCACTACTTTTGAATTATTATATAAGATCGTTAAAAAAATATATATAGTGTTCGTTTGAATTTTGTTAATAAAACGGTTTTTGAAATGGAGAATTTGTTTTTTCAGGTATTATTTTCTTTGACGTTAATTTTGAATCAATATTGAATATTATTAATAAAAGATTTTAACAAATGAAGTGCTTGTTTATTTGCTAATTTTCTTTAGAAGACGTTAAGATAGGTGAAATTTAGGAGTACAGTGCGATGGAAAGCCTTTAAAATATTTAAAACACATTACATGAAAAGGAAAATGTTGTTATATGTATATATATTCCGATCAACAATATATATATATACGCAGCTCATACGCAACACGGATGAATCCTTGATGTAGTATGGTATTATATATGGCACCCGACAAAAGCCGAGTTTTTTCTAGACACGTGCGATATTGTGAGAACACTCCATTCAAACGTGTAATTTTTACTATCAAAAAAACCTTATTTAGATTTCTGGTTGTCAAAACAAATAAAATAAAGTAAGGGGATATATGTATATAGCACAGGTCCCCAAACTGGGTGCCGCGGGGGCCACGAGAGTATGTCAGGGGTGTCGTGGAGATAATCAAGAAAAGTGTTTTAGTGGAGTATAATCAAATAATTTCCTCTGAACCGGTATCCCCAAGAAAGTGAGCCAAGCCGATCACTAAGCGGGCTCAAACAAAAATATTTCAGTCAAGTTCAAGAGTGTCCTGTAGCCTCCCTTTTATAGGAACTCCCTGAAATGGGGGTATTGTCAAAATTCTATATCCCTTTCCCAAGAGAGTACTTTCTTGATAGTTAGCCCTATCAACAAACAAACAAAAAATAACGTAAAATGCAACCTTCGATGAAATTTAGTAGTAGCGGTGCGATGACAAGCTTTTAAAAGATCTAAAACACATTACATGAAAATTAAAATATTGTTATTATTTATTCTAATTTGTTTTTTGTTTTAAAACAAAATTATATTAAAACAAAATTAATTATCATTTGGAAGATTACAATTTTATGAAATATAGTGCTAGTTATTAATTTTAAAAAAATGATTAACTATTCAATTAATACTTACGTATTTACATTATTTACTTACTTTGAAAATTCTTCAGTATATATATATATCTTATAAATAAAAATGAAATTCTGTTTGTTTGTTTGTTTATTTGTTTGTTTGTTTGTTTGTTTGTTTGTTTGTGGATTTGATTCGTATACAAATCCACAAAAATGGACCTATCGGCCTGAAATTTAGTACAGATATGTAAAATAATATAGAATAACTCATAGTCCACTTTAAAACTTTGAAAGTCCACCCGTTCCCGGAATTTAAGAGATTTTTTATGCTCTTCACGCAAAAATCTTTCCGTAATTGTAACCCCTGTAGTGAAAAACGTGTGAAATAAGGATCGTGGTTGCCATGTGTGGCGATTTTGCCGAATAAAATGTCGTTCGTATACAAATCCACAAAAATGAACCTATCGGCCTGAAATTTAGCACAGATATGTAAAATAATATAGAATAAATCGTAGTCCACTTTAAAACTTTGAAAGTCCACCCGTTCCCGGAATTTAAGAGATTTTTTATGCTATTCACGCAAAAAGCTTTCCGTAATTGTAACCCCTGTAGTGAAAAAAGTGTGAAATAAGGATCGTGGTTGCCATGTATGGCGATTTTGCCGAATAAAATGTTTTAAATTCTCAAAGTAAAAATAAAAGAATAATAATGATTTTTTTTTGTTAGTTTATATTCGTAAGGTTATTTTTTTTTAATTATAATATCGTGTGCATGGGAAATCAGAGCAGGAATGTAATGCTTTACACGCAAAACAATAAGAATTGAAGATTTCCGAGGCTAATAGGTAAATTATTTTAGTTTGGCGAAAAAATAAAATGGCTCAAATGCCGATTTTGTGAAAGTGAGTTCTAGCGGTTTGCACAGATTTCAGCTTGGCGCAATTTATTGAGAGCTTAAGGAAATAGATTTTTGAAAACAAGTGCAAACGTTTTATTAGAATACAGCGTTAAATTTTAATGATCCGTGAAGAAATAATGCAGTTATTAAGGGATTTCAATTGATCTATCTCCAGAATTCTCGCCAAATGAGTACATTGATTTAAGTTGGGGGAATTCCGCCAAATTTCAGAAAATTGAAATCTTCTCATTTAGTACATCGGAGTAATGATGAATAAAACATGTTATAGTTGATAATTTTAAAAAATTCGGCTGTATTAAGGGATTCAACTTTTCAAATAAAGCCTTGCTTTACTTTTCCGCGGTCGAACCATTTCCCATATATTATTGCTGCTAAGTCAATGCTTCGAATGATTTCCTGAAAAAACGCTTGCAAAATGGCGTATGTTGGCACTTTGGCGAGGCTTAGATTTGAAACTGGATTTTATTTGAGACTGGGATATATAATGACACTGGTTATAGATAAAAATGAATGTTGGTATGTGTTTATGAGGTTGAGAAACTCCAGCACCGTTGAGCACCGTTGCACCATGAAATTTGGTTCACCTAAGTCTTTTATCATGGAGAAGCTTTTTATGCTATCCGTTTTCCTCTAACTTGCCACCAGGTGGCGCAGCAGAACGTCGAATTCTATTCCGTTTAGCCGTTTGCTATGCGAATATCGTCCAACCGATTTCGATGAAATTTGGTACACGCGAATATTAGAACACGGAGAATATTTTTCACTATGCATTTTGCTGTAACTTGCCGCTAAATGGCGCTGAAAAGCATCAACTTCTATACCGTTCGACCGATCGGCAAAAATTTTTTATACTTACACATTTGAGCACGAAGAATATATTCTAACTGCGTTCCTTTTGATGTTACTCACCACTAGATGACACTGCAATGCATTATTATTTTAAGTCGCCACTAGATGACGCTGCAGCAGGCCAAATTCTTGACCATTCAAACGGTCGCTATGAAAATCAGTATACATAGCTATTTGAACAATGAGAATATTTTGGCGTTATCCATTTTGCTATAACTCGCCACTTGACGGCGCTGTAGCAAATCATTACTTTAATTAACTACTAGATGGCCCTGCAGTGTATCACTTCTTGACTGTGCAAATGATCGTTATGAAAATTGGTATACATAGATAGTTGAACACGGTCGCTATGAAAATCAGTATACATAGCTATTTGAACAATGAGAATATTTTGGCGTTATCCATTTTGCTATAACTCGCCACTTGACGGCGCTGTAGCAAATCATTACTTTATTGAACCACTGGATGGCCCTGCAGTGTATCACTTCTTGACTGTGCAAATGATCGCTTTGAAAATAGGTATACATAGATATTTGAAAACGGGGAAGAGTTTGGCGCTCTCCATTTTCCTATAACTTGCCACTAGATGTCGCGTCAACACATGAACTTCAGGACTGTCCTGCCGATAGTCATGAAAATTCGTATACATCGATATCTGAATGCGAAAAATATTTTCGCCGTATCCGTTTTGCTAAAACTCGCCACTAGATTGCGCTACGCCGCCGCATGGCCTTCTGCACCGTACAAACGATTGCCTTGCAATTCGGTATGCATGATTATTGGACACAATATAACGCGATATCCACTTTGCTATATCTGTTTATTACAATGAATAGTAATCACCACAAATCGTAATATCAAAAAGTCCATTCATTCCCGTGCGAAGAACGGGTACTTCAGCTAGTATATATATATATATATATATATGTGTGTGTGTGTGTGTGTGTGTGTGTGTGTGTGTGTGTTACGGCCAAAACCCGAAATCGGCCTGTTCGCGTTTTGGCCAACGCTGCTGTAAACTTACCGGCCAATGTCCGAATTTCTCTTGATTTCGGGCTTTGGCCGGCCGATTCGCGAAGTGGCTTGGGACGATCGGCCAAAGTAGGAAGAAAGAAATCAAGAGCAGATTGTTTTACACATTGTTAAAAATAAGTACTTCTGTGTACTATTTTTTTTTCCATAGTTTTTAGAAACGAGTTCAAATGTATACTGTAACTGTATACTGTAACCAACTTACTAATTAAAAAAAAAAAAGAATAAAATCTTTTGAATTTTGATCGAATTGCATTTTTTATTTATGATATAATTAAAGTAACCAGACGTCCTGCTTTTGGCGGGACAGTCCCGATTTTTACCTATATGTCCAGCTGTCCCTACAGAACCCCAAAATGTCCCGCTTTTCCATTCCTGTCCCGCCAAAGTCCCGCTTTATGAAAAATAAATGTAAAATAAATTGGGAATAAATTCACATGAAAATGAATGTGCTATTTACAAAGTTTTTTGTTACTTGTATTTAACACCGGTTTTCTTTTATTGATGAAAATAATTGTTTTATAATATGTATTAATACATATCTATAATCAGTGGATGGTGATTCTATAGTTATTGTTAGAAAGCTAACTATTTGGGAAATTTATCCAAAAATTAACAATAAAATTATTTAAAACCTAAGTTTATATAAAAAGCCTAATTTATTTGTATATTTGATATATTTTTTCAAACCATTTTTCTCATAAAATTAGAAAATCAAATTATGTGTAGAAAAAAAAATCTTGGGGAGGGGTGGGGGGTGGGCTGTTCGGGATTAATTTTTACCCCTCCCGACTCTGCGGTTCAGAAGTGTCCCGATTTTCGTTTCAGAAAAAATAGTCACATTAGATATAATTATATTTTTGTACAAATAAGAAATAAATAAAATAAAATTATTCATTCGGAACTGAACCGAAAACCGTTATTTTTGGTGAGGGATGGGGAGGGGTGTGTCCTGACCTTCTATCCCCGCCTCCCTTATGTAAGCATAGAAGTAATACACTGTAATATGCATGCAAGTCCCTGCATTAAGCGATTGTTTTTAAGAATTTTATGAGTACATTAAAATTATTTATACATTAAGTTTTAAAAAAACAAAGAAAAATTTTAAAAAAAGAAAGAGATGGTTTTTTTTAAATACATTATTTTTTTTTTCTTGATGTGTGTAATATAAAAGTGAGCCTTATTCATATGTGATGAACGGGAAATTCAGCTCTTAAATTACATTTCGGCGATGTCTAACTTAAAGCACAACGAACTTGATCTAGCAAGTGATAAGCCAACGGTGAACGTGTGATGGCATTCACTTTTGTATTTTAAAACATTGACCGTTATGCAACTTCTTGAACGAAGTGTATGATCACTTCGATATATTAAGAGCATATAGTAGACTACCCTCGACTAGCGGCAGGCGGGCGAAACAGCCTACCAAAGAAAAATACTCGATTCCACTTTAACGATTAGCTACATAAGCGCCCTCTAGCGACGAATCATGATGCAATCTACTACTAACACACGCATGTGCACAACGTGATCTTAATGATTACGACTCACTGCGCCATCTTAATGTCGAATTCCGTTGAGCCCTTTTAGACTAAGTCAATGATCGTCCGTACATATATGCTGGGTCATAAAAAAATAAATAAATAAATAAATAGACGGCTTCCTTTGCAAAAGAGATGAGCAGACCGCCTTATGGCTTTGTTTGTTGTTTCATCTAGGCTTAATTAGAAATGATTCAGAGCCGGCCCAAGGGGCGTGCGGGGCCTCTTTTCTATTATGGCTTATGTAAGTTACTACTAGCAGTGCTAGTACATATTAGCATTATTTCTCTGCTTTTTTCGGGATATATCACAACAATCTATCAAGCTCGGTCTAATGTGATAGCGACAAAATGGCCCAGCAGCGGGGCCTCTATGAGGGAGTTGTCGGAGGTGGATTAAGAGAACATCCTCTCGGCCGTTTACGTGACGTATAGGGAAATTAATATATCCATGAAGTACGCTGAGGAATTTGAAAAACAGGAAGAGGACTCGAATACAGAAAAGCTACGTTTATTGAAGGTAACAGCAAAAACAGTCTTGACGTAAACAACTTCAATTACGTACAGTACATTGTTTCATAAAATAACACCAGGAATATCAGAGCCTGATTATGACCAACAGGGGGCCCCGGGCATTGATGAATTTGGGGGCCCCTATCTATGAAATTTGTTTTATTTTTCATAAAATTTTGATATAAAAAAGACTATTTCAGAACAACATTTGATACTGGGGGCCCTTTCGAGCCGGGGGCCCTGGGCAAAGTCCCGATTTGCCCATGCGATAATAAGGCTCTGAGGAATATATCTAATTGTTCCTTCCACACGGCATGCCCGGAGTTCCATAAAGAAATCGAACACAACCTCCTCTGACGGAGAGCAATCGAGAAGTCTTCAAAAATCTTCCTACAAAACTGCCAGCCCTTTACAGGTTGGCGAGTAAAATATGAGCACTCACAAGCCACTGCCCCACGTGACAACCACCGTCCGGTAGGCGTAAACAATATAAAAATTTGAAACAAACGGATTAAATGATTAACGCCAAGACAGAAGTGCCAGAATTTGGCGAATTCCAATACCTAAGGCTACAACCCCGTGAGAAAAGCGAAGGGGGCGACCGGGAGGCGCCAAGAATTTACACAGCATATGCTAAAGCGAAATTAATTTAGAAGGGAAACCCCGAAAAATCCCAGACATAGCGTCGCGAAAGAAAGAATATGTTATCGAGCTGAGAAACAGAGTGGAGAGAGATTAATGCGGAATACGAAATTTTGATTTAGAAAGACGAAACATAGGAACATTATTTTAAGACGCGAAAAAATATGTGAACTTCGTCACAGCCTCTTTAAGCGCGGGGCCTTAGGCAATCGCCTACATTCGCACCCCCCCTTGGGCCGGCCCTGAATGATTAGATTACCTTGGCCCGACTCCCAAAAGGTGCCGGGTACCCGCAGAGCCTGACTAAGGCATTCGGAGGCCCTAGGCTAAGCACTCTTTATGGGTACCGATAGGGTCATACTTTTGTTGATACATACTGTAACAGCGTACAAATTTTTGTTGTAAATAAGGAAGGGGCCCACTTTGTTCAATAAATTTTTAACTTTAAGTCCATAAAATTCACATGCTCAGAAGTTATCCTTCAGATGAGGTCGCGCCCCTCTGAATGCTCCATTGTAGAATGCTTTGGACTTTAACAAGAGATTTCTGCTATCCCTGAATACATTGCAAACGAGCACTTTATGGCAGCCAACTGCGTTGCAAAATTGCATTTATTTATTGTCATTCATGTTGTGCTAATTTTTTAAGAGCTTAAAACTATTTTAATCGTTTTGGGTCCCTTAAAACTTGGGGGCCCAAGACCGAGCCTAGTTATCCTGTGCGGTAATCAGGGCTTGGGTACCCGGTTATTGACGCAAGGGTTAAATACCCGTCTATCTATTTAAAGAATGCTATATACATGATCTTGTTTTTTAAAAATGTATAGCATAAAAGGAAGGCCAATTGATTCTGATGAAGGCACAATAAAGGCATTAATTAGTGATAACAACTCGTGAGATCTCTGAAAGATTAAATGGATCGAATTCGACCCTTCATGATCATTTGAAACGACCTCAAAGCTCGACAAATGGGTTCCTCGTGGTCTTACAAAACGAAGTGACTTTCCGAACAACCCACTATTTTGGGCATATACAGAGGATGTTTACACATTTTTAGAACTATTTCGGGGCCGTTTAATTAATGTTTAAAATGTAAAGACTATTTTTTTTAATGTTCGATCTGATAGCCTTTTTTTTTTGGACTATAAGTCTGCATCGTGATTTCCATGATAGAAGAGCTTTTCGTAAAATTTCCAGGGGTATTGCTTTCCATTCCTCTTCCACTACTTTCCAGAGTCCATCTATCGTGGCGGGTTTGCGTTTAGAAAGAGCTCTTTTTAACAGACCGAAGGCACAATAGTCCATAGGTGAAACGTCATTGGACTTCGCAGGAATATGTTGAAAAGGTATATATGCAATACCTGTATCAGTCTTCATTTTTTCAAGGAATGCAGTGGCAGTTTTCGAAGTATGACTTGTACTGAGCCACATGTCTCGGCAAAAGCTGGTGAATATTATGTTTTTTAGCTTTTTTAAGTTGTAAATCCTGGTTTAATATTTTATTTATTGTTGCTACAGATGTATCTTAAGACTTTGCAATTGATCTCTGTGTTGGCGGATTTTCTCTAGTTACCAGCGATTTCACTTTAGAAACATTTGAAACAGTACGTACCTTTTTCGGATATTCGTTTGAGTCTTCTTTCCATGTAGAAATAATGATTGACGATTTTTACCTTGCCGATTAATAATGTTGCTTATATTGCACTTAGAAATTTTAATACCATGCATTTCACAACGTTTTTGAATTATAGAATAAGAATATTTCTCTTCGGAAAGCGCAAAAACATATCCTTCAATCCACAGCTTGTTTACATATGACATTTTGAAAGAAGAATAAATTTAAAAGTAGCAGACGATATTTCTTATTTCAAATAATAAGCTGTTGCCAAAAAATTTTGTTCTAAAACATTTACTTTTTTTAAATTCTTTATCGAAATCGTTCTAAAAATGTGTAAACACCCTCTGTAGTTAAACTAGTATAGTTAAACTATGTTGAAATTCCTACAAATGTTGAAATATGTTGCAACAAAAGTTACACTAATATTTCAAAGAGATTAAATATTTGCTATTAAAGAAAAGCTTTATTCGCATTTCTTCAGAAATTTGGCATGTTTTAGGATTACCTACATTTTGTGTGTGTGTTGACATAATTAGCCTAAGAAAGATTAGCTTTCTTAAATATTTTGAAACTTTGAAGCTAAATTTCTGTGCCCGTTTTAGTATATGTTATTTAATATTTTAAAAACAGCCATCACATGCGAAAAATTTTGAATGCAGTTATTTTTAAAACCTATTTGCAAATTACTACAAGTATTGAAGGGAATTGTTTTTCATTAAACGCGTTCTTGACCAATATTTCCATCTTTCTCAAGGAATTTGCGCCAGAGTTTAAAATTTTTTTCGTTTGCAATTGAAAAAAAAAAATCTTTCTTTCAATAAAACACAATTTTAGTATAAACTTTGGTAAATGGAAAGTTATAGGAGTGTTACGAAATTGATTAAAAAAAAACAAAAAAAACTTAGGCACACTTTCTGGAGTTCGAAACTTTTCAAAAAGTAGGGGTTTTTTTCTTACTTTTCTTTCTTAATTGCTTGTTTTGAAGAGCATCTCCACTAGCAGTTGAGCGTCTTTCATTATTATTGCCGTAACCCAGAGGTGTCCAAACTTTTGCACATCAATTACACCAATTTTTTTCCCAGCCGAGTTCTGATGAACTCTGTGACACAATAATTCTTAAAGCATTATTTAATTAAGTTCTGAAATTCTTACCTTTATTTTGTCAATCCAGAAACATTAAAAAATACTTTTTGAAAACTCTTTTAATTAATTAATATTTATAAATCAAATGAAAATAACTCATATGATGGATTGACTTTACTGAAAACTTTTTAATTAAACATTTAGCATTAGAAAATAAATGGGATAACAACCTGGAGCGCTTAATTGAATTTATGCTTTTGAAAACGAATTTTCTGAGAAAAAGCATTTTATAGTCTTATCAGTGTCTGCTTTTCTGAATTAGACGGGATTTTTAAGTAATCAGCATGTTAAGTGGTGGGATGATGGGTGGGTATAACCGACTTAACACAACGAATTCAAAATTATAAAGATAAGTTTGAATGAGCGAAAAATAAATTGATCTAGGAAAATGTCATTACAGTTAATAAAAAGTTGCATCTAACGTTTAATATTTTACTACAAATTTACTAGTTAAAGTGAATCACACAGTTATAATTGTTTCATATTGATTGCATTTTATGATTTAGCATTAATAACTCATTTGCATTAGCATATTATTGATAATATTCTGGAATATGGTGCATTTCATGTATATTCACATGGTCATATCGATTCTTATCTTAGTTCATATCGATTTTGTTTTATTTTTGGTATTAACGAACGCAACTTTATTATTATTTACACACCTTTTTTGGTTTTAGGTATCTCAATTTACAGGTTAAAAATATACTGAGAATATTTCTACTGCTGTTTGATATAGTATTTTTTTCAGATACGAAGATAGTTATAGATTAATGACGTTAAATAATTCATTCTTTCCTCTAATATAGTTCCTTTTTCTTTTTCAGATAACAGTGGAATATATTTAGAAGATGAGTTGTAGTTTAATGTGCTTTCTACATTGCCATTACTTGTAAAGTAACTGTAAATAAAACATTTCATCTTTGTATAGATGTGTACGTTAATGTGTATGTTAGAACATTTTCACTAATCAGGAAAAATCTTAAGGTTGTGTTCAGACATTGGATGTTACAGGCAATTTGGACACTAATGATCAGTACTTAAAAGTCTTTTATAATTATTAACCTTTAGAGTTCAGATGACCCGGGAAGGAAAAAAGGAAAAGACACACTGGATTCTTTCCATGAGTAGTATTTTCATTGTTTGTGTAGTTGTATTCAAAAGGCTCGGGTCAATATCTTAACCCTTTAACTTGCAGTGTTGCCGCCCTGGCAATGCCAAACTCTGACATTTTGACTGTTGCCAGTCATGAAGAATAGATTTGATTTCTATAAAAATAGTTGCGGGTGACATAACTCCACTAGAATCCTTTACTTTTTAGCACGTCATTTCCGTAAAAAAATTGTCACGATTATTTTTAACAGCACTGACATCTGCCGAAAAATGGAAGAATGCGAGAACAGCAGGATAAATTGCCCGATGCTGAAAAAAGGGCAGCCGTTGCCATCGCTCGACTTAACTACCAGCAAGATGGCGGACGATCGAAATGTGCCCGGCACAGCTAGCTGTCGTCAAAAAAAGGGTCTCTAGATCTGTGGCACGCGATGAACGTTTCTTGCTGGTAGTTAAGTCGAGCGATGCCATCTTGCTGGTCTTTCCGCCATCTTGCTGGTAGTTAAGTCGAGCGATGGCAACGGCTGCCATTTTTCTCAGCATTGGGAAAGGGTTGCGCCTCAAAGGGTTAAGCCACAAAATAGTAATTTTACTGAAGAGCAATTCAAAGGTTTTAGAAGAAGCCTGAAATCTATAATAATAAAAATGAATGTTTGTAAATCTGTCTGTCTGTATGTGTGCGGTCTCCAGACAAACCTACTGCACGCAGAACTCTGAAAATTTGAATATATAAGCCCATGCGTCCGATAATGTGCACCTGAGAATCAGAATTTTAAACTTTTTAATTACTTTTTTAATTATTAATTAAAAACCGTTTTCAGGATCAGGATGCCATGCTCGGCGACTTTCGCCAGCATGATACTGTGAAACAAAATCGCATGCATTGGAAAACATGAAATGGCACGGAAATTTAGTCAGTTTTGCGCCAATCTATATCAATAAAAATGAATGTCTGAAAATCTGCATGCGTGCGATGTCCAGAAAAAACTACTGGACGCAGAACTCTGAAAATTCGAACATATGAGCCCATTCCTTCGGTAATGTACACCTGAGGCTCAGAATTTTGAAATTTTAATTACTTTTTAAATTATTAATTAAAAACCGATTTTAGATCGTCATGTTTGGCGAACTTTGGCCTCATGAAAAGATTTATGCTTGAAGTGAGTGGTAACCGCAAAAGTAAAAAACCGTTTTGTACGTTGCCATGCTTGGCGAGTTTCGCCCGAATGCTACTGTAAAACAAATCGTTTGCATTTGAAAAGCATTAAATGGCACGAAAATTTCATCAGGTTTACGCCAAATCTATCTATCTCTATAATAATAAAAATGAATGTTTGTAAATCTGTCTGTGTGCGGTCTCCAGACAATTCTACTGCACACAGAACTCTGAAAATTTGAATATATAAGCCAATGAATGCCGATAATGTGCACCTGAGAATCAGAATTTTAAAATTTTAATTACTCTTTTTAATTATTAATTAAAAACCGTTCTAAAACGGAAATTTTCTTACCCTGTATTACGAATGTTGGGAGCAACCCGCTGTTCTGGGGTTTAAAACAGTTTAAAATTCGTATTCTACGCGTTAAATAGTTAAATTTGGGTTTTTGTTGCATCAATATGGAATGTTCTGGAAATCTCGAGTTCTATGGGTCGTAGGTCTTCGAAAACCTAATTTTTGGGGACTTATTTTTGGCGCCAATTTTGGCGATATTTCGCCAAAACTCGCCTAGTTTGACGATTTTTCTGTCATTTGGCGCGTTTTTCCTAATGGGACCTTTTCATGAAATTTTTTATGGTACTTTTTATGGTATTTAATACGTTTAATGACCTAGCATTTCCTAATTTTAAGAAATTTAAATCGAAAATTGTGGATTTTACAAGATAATTTGCTTAATTGGATGAAATATTTAATCACTCCAGCAATTTTAATGCAAATTGCACGATATTTCTCGGGGAAATATGTGACGGCCACGGCAAGTGAGTTGTCTTTAGTGTTGCGTTTGTAAGTACGTACCTGAAACTCTGGAACCATTGTCTGCACATTCTGTTATACAATTGCGGTCTAGAGTACTAATCTGGAGTTGCAGTTTACATGTCAGATTTTGTAAATCGCATAATTTAAGGGGTTCACGGGCAACGCCGTGCGGGACTGCTAGTTCTAAATATTATTCAATGTATTTGAAATTGCACCGGAGCATTCATCGATCTATTATTTATTTTTGGAATAAATTTCATTCATTTCAAACAAAAAAGAAGGGGCAGAAAAGTGGTAAAAATGTTAAAGGATATAGGACGTTTTTAGGCTTATCATATCTTATTACTACCATGAGCTAGTAATACAAGTTAGCTATTAGTCATTAAAATATCGTAAGCCTCATTGTTTCAAAACTGTATCTTATCTGCAAGGAATTCGATATGAATGACCGTCGAAGTATTCGAAAAGATCTAAACAAATTTTGCCTATAAGATGACGCTGTGAGTCGTAATCATTAAGTTTATGTTCTGCGCATGCTTGCGTTAGTGGAGAATTGCATCCTGGTTCGTTGCTATGCATCGCTAGAGGGCACTCATGTAGATAATCATTAAATGGGTGTCAGGTTTTCCCTTTGAGAGGCTGACGCTATTTCGCCCGTCTGTGGCTAGTCGATGGTCGTCCTGTATCCAAGTCCGTACTCGTCTGGTTATCACTCGATGCCGAATCTTCATTGGACAATTTCAACAAGCCAGCTGCTATTTTTTCTGTGGCTTTTCACGATTTTGCCAGTATGCCAAATGAAAAGAACCGAAGAAGCGACCCACTCATTTTCATCCATTGAAGCATCATCTATATTGATTCATTTGCACTTTTCGTCCGTAGTTCGGTTTCATGGAACTATTCATTTCAGGGTGCCCATAGTGAATGGGATAAACATTATGGGGAGGTAGAGCACATAGGGAGCAGTGGCGTTTTCTCAGGGTGTGCAAGTCGTGTGTTAACGCCCAATCAAAAACAGAAAAAAAAAATCCTGCAATTTACTTGACTTTATTGTGAGAATCCTAATGTTTCCGCAGTTTTCCCTCACACCCTCTCCCCTCCCAGCTCCCAAATGACCAGACTACGAGCCTTCCTGTGTGGCAGTAAAACATGCTTGTCGAGATAAGCAAGGCGTTGGAAACGACTCAGCTATAGTCCCACCACTACTAATTGGAGCATGCGCTTTACGTCTTCTACCTCTTGCTTAAGCTAACCAAGGCGTTGAAACGAAATCCAACGCTTTCAGCTAGATAGCCAGAGGGGGTCACAAACACCCTCACTTCAGTAACAGTACCCGTCCCCTTTGGGCTTCAGGTTTCACCCCCACTCATTTCCTTTCCTTTTCTCAGTTTTCTCCCTGCAAAAAAACATTCTTTTTTGAGAATTCGTACTGACCAGTTCTGTATCTCCTCTCCTGCGTTGATTTTCAGCTTTTAAAGATTTTAAAGATGGTTTCTAATAGTGTTATCCAAACACTATTAAAAAGTTCTTTTTCGTCACTTAGTTATGTTGAGAAAAAGAAAATAATTGAGAATGGTCGACCATGCCCTAATCTCACAATTTCGACGAATGTGAAAGGCAAAAGTGGTGTTGGATTTCAGATACATTTTCGAATGAATTTATATGAATTATCAGACTGGCTTTGTGGATGCAGTGAAGAAAATAAGTTTTTCTGTTGGACATACTTATTATTCTCAAACAAGAAAAACGTTTGGAATAATCAAGGCTATGATGATCTAAACCATCTTAATACCGCTGTGAAGAAGCATGGCGAATCTGAAATGCATCTTTCCAGTTTCAAGAAATTTAATACTTTTGTATCAACTCCAGCGAGAATAGATATTCTTTTAGATTCCCAACGAAGAAAGGAAAATGAGTTTCATAATGAGAAAGTAAAAAAAAATCGAGAAATATTGAAGAGGCTTATTAATGCCGTCTGCTATTTAGCAAAGAAGGAGCTACCCTTCCGATCCCATGATGAGCATGCAGAATCTTTAAATAAGGGAAACTATATGGAATTTCTAATAGCAAGTGCTGAATTTGATTCCACGTTAAAAGAACACTTACAGAATTCCACAGTTTTCCGCGGCACTTCAGCAACCATTCAAAACGATTTAATTAATTCAGTTGCCGACGTTCTAAGGGATCAAATTTATGAAGAAATCCAGAACACGGATTTTGTTGCTTATTATGCTTGATGAAACATCTGACATAAGCAACAAATCTCAGCTGTCAACTGGTTTGCGGTATTTTTCCAAAAACGAGAAAAAAATTGTTGAAAGGTTTCTTGGATTTCGCGACATGAGCGCTGATAAAACTGCAACAGCTCTTTTCAACCATGTCTGTGAAATCATCAATATATATAAGTGTGAAAATAAATTAATTGCACAAACATATGATGGATCTTCGGTGATGAGCAGCCATCTCAATGGACTCCAAACCAAAGTGCTGGAAAAATACCCAAAAGCTTTGTTTACGCACTGCTGTGCTCATGTAATGAACTTAGTTTTCCAGCAATCATTAGAATGCAATAGAGAATTGAAAACATTTTTTTCCAGATTAAAATCACTAACCGCATTTTTTTCACGCTCTCCAAAGAGGCTACACGAACTTTCCGCTTTCATGTCAAGAAAACTGCCGTCATTATCCAGTACTAGATGGAATTTTACCTCGAGGCTTGTCCACATGGTATGTGAAAATAGAGAAGCTTTAATTGCGTTTTTTGATCACGTTCGTGAAAGTGGAGATTTTGATAATTTAGCTGCAATGACAGCTAGAGGATTCTGCAGTTTCCTTAAAAATCTACAAAATATATTTTTAATAAAGGTTTTATATAACCTACTTGCTTTCTCAGATGTCTTATTCGACATACTGCAGTGCAAAAATGTCGATATTTTGTACTGCAGTAATAAAATTACGGAATTTCAAAATCAACTCCAAAAGGAAAGAGATCATTTTGAAACAGTGTGGTCTTCTGTTAATGAAGACGAAGAGTTAATTCAAATTAAAAAAAAAAGAAGATTAAATAGTGAAACACAAAAGGATTATTGTCGGAGACTTTACTTCGAAATTATCGACAACATTAAAAACCAAATGTTAATTAGATTTGCAAGTTTTGAAAAATTGCAGTATTTTGAACTTCTAAATCCATCGAAACTGGTGTACTTCAGCAAAAGAGAAAATTTCCCTCATGATATATTGAAAAAGCTGCAACAAGTCTATGGGGATATTTTTAATTTTTCTAAACTGCAGAATGAGTTGCACGTTTGGTACGCTTCCAATGAAGGACGGAATAAAACACCTATTGAAGTGATTAATCATTTGATAGAAATGAATTTAGTGAGTGGATTCACAGAAATCTATAAATTAGCCACATTGATTTCCACAATACCAGCTACAACATCGTCTGTAGAAAGATCATTCTCATCGTTGAAGAGGATCCACATATTCTGCCGCGCTACTCAGACTGAACACCGAATGACTAATCTAAGTCTTATTTCTATTGAAAAAGAACTGCTTTCTCAATTACGACGTGAAAATAAATCCAAATTTTATGCAGTTATTCAGAAGTTTCTCCAGAAAGAAAGGCTGCTTGAACTAGAATTCAAATGAATACAAGTAAATATGCATTTGATTTATATGTATTGTCTTAAAATAATTTTAATGAAATTATCATTTCTAACATAATAATAAACTCCCTTCTTTCATTTTTATAATTTTATTCTTAAAGTGGCAAATGAGAACTTTTTTGCATTTAGATGTGCGAATTAGCCTGCTGAACAGTTGAGACATACAACTGCCCACACCGATTTATAGTTTTCACAACAAAACACCTAGATATATTGGTAAATAAATTACATGCATCTTAAATTAACTTTCAACTTTAAAATTTTGAAACGAGCAAATCGAACTGATTTTCTGTTAAATATATATGAATATTATACAAATTTGTTTTTCTTATTATGAAAATTCTGTAAAGGGAATCTCCGTAGTATGTTCCTAAAAATGGGAATGGGCAGGTTAACCCTGAGTTCCAATTTCCCCGCAGCTGTTTGAGTACATTAATGCCCTTTTTAAAACCGGTCACATGGCTAATACAGTTTCCAACGCCCTAAGTTTAAAGTCACGAGACGCCACTGATAGGGAGGAATGAAAATCACCTGTGGATTCGGAAACATCATCTCCATGTAGCTGTTAATAATCACTTTGGAACAAGTGCAGAAATACTAGTGAACTTTCCGACCATTGTTCGTCAAAACATAATGAATGAATTCTTTTCAAAGAGCGCTCCCCAATGAATGCAGGTTTTAAAAGGTTTACACAAAATTAAGGACTGCGATTTCGTTACCATATTTTTAGTAACATTAATACTATTTTATTGAAAATTAATATTAATAATAACAATTAGTTACATATTACCCCATTAGTACATATATTAGCTATCATATTAACTCATATGTGCATTTGAAGTGATAAAAATTCAGATTTAATCCGCATCCTAACTAATATTATAAATTGCGAAAGTGAGTTTGTTTGTTTGTTTGTTTATGACGCTTTCACGTCTACACCGCTGAATCGATTATGATGAATTGTGGTATAGAGATAGGTGGGACCATGGATATGGTTATAGGCTATTTAGAGTTTTAGATTTTTAATTACTTTTTTAATTATTAATTAAAAACCATTTTTACGTTGTCATACTTGGCGAGTTTCGCCCGTATAAAATGATTCGTGCTTTGAGCTAAAAGAAATGCTATTACTTCCATGAAGTATCGCGTGCATTTGAAAATCATGAAATTCCACGAAAATTATGCCAGTTTTACGCCAAATCTATCTATCTATCTATAATCTTAAAAATGAATATTCTCCAGACAAATCTACAGCACGCAGAGCTTTGAAAATTTGTACATATAAGCCCATGACTTTTGTAATGTTCACCTGAGGCTCAGAATATTGAAATTTAAATTACTTTTTTAACTATTAATTAAAAATTGTTTTTAGGTGGTCATGCTTGGCGAGTTTCGCCCACACAAAATGGTTTATGCTTTAAAATAAAGCAGAAATTCTATTTGCATTTGAAAAACGTGAAATGGCATGTAAATTAGGTTAGTTTTGTTTTACGTAGCTAGGGGCAGAAGCCCGTAGACTCGCTTTTCGTACAAGGCATTCGGCCCCTAATAAGGCTTATTCGTAAAAAAGACATAATTGACAGAACCCAAAGATTGGATCTGATAGAATGTTATTGACCTACACATTCCTTGGTTTTTGCGTGTTTCTTAGAAAAACTTCACACTATTTTTAATTGTGTAATACCTATGGAACACCATGCGTATTTGCCATCCATGGCGATTTTTCATAATTTGGCGACTCACGTTTACCTATAGTTAATAATTATTTCTAAGAAAACAGGGTTATGTTTTCTTTGATAAAAACTACGGAACAGCTATTATATCTTGCTACTAATAGCGACTTTTCATTATTTGGCGATTTACACATGCTCACAACCTATAATTACTGCTCATGTAAGGGTACCGGTGAAACCGTTGTCCATACATTCATATATACATAATCCTTTGCAGATTGAATTATTTAGCACCGCGAAATATATCATCTCGCCGCGCGGGCAAATATCCAAGCTGTACTAGCTATAATGGCATTATTAACGCCGAGAAATATTTCTACGAGTGGCAAATACCCAAGCTGAACTTGACCGGCATTACTATAATATGCATTTGAATTATTTTATATTTTTAAAATACTAGGTGCTAACATTTTGGAACACACTCAGTATTTAGATTCACCCTGATTGAGATAGCGTTTTTACAGATCGTACCTGATGCCAAAATGACGCTTTTTAAATCAGTTACAATTATTATTAGAAAAAGTATTAGAAAAACGGGTACTTACGTATTATCCCGGCGGTCCGCCAAGATGAGCGATATTACGCCAAGATAAATAAATGCCTTGACCCATGAAACTATTGATATTTCAGAATACGAATGGTAACAGTTTGCCAGCATATTTGACGAAAAAATAGTTTGGCAGGAATGACCGCCGGGATAATACGTAAGTACCGATAAACGACTTGGCGTCAATTTTAAACTTCTGTTATCTAAGAGAACTTACTATTTGAAAATTGTGAACTTTGTGTAACACACTTTGACTTAATTATTTCGCTTACTTTTGGATTTGGTGTAAAAATGGAGTGATTCTCTACTTCATGTATGTTAATTTTCCACAGAAATTGCTTTGTTGCAAAGACATGAATGATTTTATTCAGGCAAAAATCGCCAAGCATGTTAACCATTATGCTTATCTCTTCAGTTTTTTATTAATATCTTCTAAAATAATTGGAATTTCGAAATTTAAGTCAGCTTACCGGCTTCCGCGGAATTTTCCGAATCCGTGGAAACCTTTGTCGAAACTCAAATCCCCACGGTTTCGGAAGAGATATCAGAACAAGCTTCGGCGGCGCTGGGCGTTACTTTTTTAGAATAGAGAGATATTAAAAAGCATAAGAAAGAAAAGTCCAAATGTGTTTCTTAAAGTTCATAGAATTCCAAATCCTACCAATAATATAAACGTGTACGTTTGTGTGTTTGTGACTGAATCACACAAAAATGGCGTAATGGATTTGGATAAAATATGGAACGAAGATAAATTATACCCTGCATTAGAGTGCACAGGCAACCTTTCATGCATATAGCATATATAATTCTTTTATAAAGACACTCGAAATAATTTTAATACATTACGCTCTATGGGCATTTTGTAGCTACTGAACCGATTCTAGAAGTTTTTTTCACTGATTGAAAGTTACATTATTCCTGAGTATTATTGTTTGTTTGTTTGTGGATTAAGGTCGATTGACTGCACAGGGTCCTAGGCCTATACAGGGAATGCCCTGTGTGTGGGACTTTCTAAGGGATCCTTGCCAGTTTTCACGCGAGGTTTCGGAGAAAACCACGGAAAATTCCGAACGGCTAGGTCGACAGGCGCCACCGGAGTTTGATCCTGGCACCTCCCGCCTTCCAGTTTCAAGAGCAGAACCTCTCAGCCACTGGTGGGGCCCTGAGTATTACAGGCTACTTTTTATGCGTATATCGCAAATAGTTCTTTTAGAGGGATACTCATAAGAATTACATTACGCTCTATGTGTATCTCTGTAACTACTGAACCACGATTCCAAAACTTTTTTTACTGATAGTAAGCTACACTATTCCCGAGTATTATAGGCTAAAATTCATGCATGCATCATAATAGTTCTTTTACAGGAACACTCAAAATAATTCTAACACATTGCGCTCTATGGGTATTTCTCTAACTACAGAACCGATTCTAAAACTTTTTAACTAATAGAAAACTGCAGTATTCCTGATTAATGTTGGCTAAAATGCATGCAAAAAGCATAAATATTTCTTTTACAAGAACACTAAAAATAGTTCGCAATTATTGTCCTAACTGTCTCTATTCCTCAAGTGTGTAAGAAAAAATATCTAAATTTAGTAACTCTGCATACTTTCTCATTTTTAATGAAGTATACTATCATGTATTATACTTCATTTAAAATAAGTAAAAAGTAAATAATATTTAAATCCAGTCACTTTTGTCAATAGTGCAAACATATTTATTATTCACACAAGCTTCATTTTTCTCTGGACCTAAATCTAAAGCCGACGCGGACGAAGTCGCGGGTAGCAGCTAGTATATATATAATGGGACAATGACACCGAAAAAATACTTGTTCTTATTTCCGAAACTGCGTAAATGTAATATGTACGGTTGATAGGAGTTTCATTTGCTTTTGAAATTATGTATTGAATTTTTTTAGAAATACACATATTTCTTTTATAAACGATAATTGAAGTTATAGTTTTATCGTTTCTTAAAAGGAAATTTCAGCAGTATACGATCAGGATTGTCTTAAAATAGCCATCCCATTACACGTGTATTATATAATAGGCATCCCTGACTTAGCGTCCATATGAGCTAATGATACAAATGGGTTACAAATCCTAACTAATATTATAAATGCGAAAGTGAGTTTGTTTGTTTGTTTGTTTGTTTATGACGCTTTTACGCCTAAACCGCTGAATCGATTAGGATGCATTTTGGTTTAGATATAGAGGGGACCCTGGAGTTGGTTATAGGCTAATTAGAATTTTAGATTTTTAATTACTTTTTTAATTATTAATTAAAAACCGTTTTTACGTTGCCATGCTTGGCGAGTTTCGCCCGTATCAATCAAATGATTCATGTTTTGAGCTAACAAGAGTGCTATTGCTTCAATAAAGAAGCGCGTACGTGCATCTGAAAAACATTAAATTCCACGGAAATTATGCCAGTTTTATGCCAAATCTATCTATCAATAATAATAAAAATGAATGTTCTCCAGACAAATCTACAGAAAGCAGAGCTTTGAAAATTTGAGCATAGAAGCCCATGACTGTGCACCTGAGGCTCAGAATGTTGAAGTTTTAAATACTTTTCTAATTATTAATTAAAAACCGTTTTATCGCCCGCACAAAATGATTTATGCTTTTGAAATAAAGCTGAAATTCTATTTTCAGATAAACATGCATTTGAAAAACATGAAATGGTATGGAAATTATGTTGATTTTACGCCAAATTAAAAAGCATTACAAAGAAAAGTCCAAATGTGTTTCTTAAACTTCATAAATTTCCAAATCCTACCAATAATATAAAAACTCGGCTGTTCGAGCCTCGTCAGGGGGAGATCCCCCTGAACCCCCCTAATTTTTTAGTTTTATTATTGCCATATTAAAACTATATTAATTAACTTGGCATTTTATCGCTCATCTTTCGCCTATTTCGCCTGGCAACCCTATGTTGAAATTTTTATGAGTGTAACCTATTTATAGAAAAATACATGTGGTGCCTATTCTACAGCTTACGAAATATTGTAACAATAGGTTAAAGCTGTTGTGAATTAATAATATTTGAATATATGTAAAAAATACATGTGGAGCATATTCTACAGTTTACGAAATAGTGTAACAATATCGAGACTAAAGATTGCTTTAATCTCGATATTAAAGCTGTTGTGAACTAATAGTATTTAAATACATGTAAAATTATGTCGATTTTTTATGTCGCATTTTTGGGACACATTTTTCAATAAGGGTATTGAGAGATAAAATGACATAGTCATTAAAAAATGTGTACGTTTGTGTGTTTAGATGTGTATGACTGAATCACACACAAATTGCTGAACGGATTTGGAAAAATTCGTAATGAAGATAGCTTATGCCCTGGATTAACATACAGGCAACCTTTCAAGCATATAGCATAAATAATTCTTTTACAAAAACATTCAAAATAATTCTAATGTATTGCGCTCTATATGGAAACTTTATAGCTACTAAACCGATTCTAAAACTTAGTTACACTATTCCTGAGTATTATTGTTTGTTTGTTTGTGGATTAAGACCGATTGACTGCACTAGGGTCCTAGGCCTATATGGGTTATTCCTCTGTGGAGAACTTTCTAAGGGATCCTAGCCCGTATTTACGCGAGGTTTTGGAGAAAACCGCGAAAAACTGCGAGCGGCTAGGTCGACAGGCTCGACCAGGGGTTGAACCTGGCACTTCCAGCCTTCCAGTTTTGAGAGTAGAACTTCTTAGACACTGGTGGAACCCTGAGTGTTATAGGCTACCTTTTATGCATATATCACAAATAGTTCTTTTACAGGGATACTCATAAGAATTACATTACACTCTATGTGTATGTCTGTAAGTACTGAACCGATTCCAAAACTTTTTTCACTGTTAGTAAGCTACACTATTCTTGAGTAGGCTAAAATTCATGCATTTAGCGTAAATAGTTCCTTTACAGGAACACTCAAAATAATTCTAATACATTACGCTCTATGGGCATCTCTTTAACTACAGAACCGATTCTAAAACTTTTTTTTCTAATAGAAAGCTGCACTATTCCTGATTAACATAGGCTAAAATTCATGCATATAGCATAAATATTTATTTTACAAGAACACTCAAAACAGTTTGCAAATACTGTCGTAACTGTCTCTATGCGCCAAATGCCTGAAAAAAATCTAAATTTAGTAATTCTGCATACTCTCTTATTTTAAATACTACCATGCATTATATTTAATTTAAAATAAGTAAAAAGCAAATAATATTTAAATGCAGTTTCTTTTGTCGCAAACATATGTGTTATTCACACAGGCTTCATTTCTTTTGGGACCTAACTCTAAAGCCGACGCGGACGAAGTCGCGGGTAGCAGCTAGTATTAAAATAAAAATAATTTTTAAATGTAGCTTGCTCAAATATATGTAAGTAATTTTAAAATTCAATCTAGGAAATCTTAAAAAAGCTTTGCATCGCGAAAGTCAAAAATGGGTTAAAATGCTTGCGACAATGAAAGGGGCCCCAAAGTTAGTGCCCCTGTGTCCCTTCTAAATAGGGTCAGGCTTTGGACTTACCGTACCGCCTTTCCTCTGTTTACTTATTATTTTTCTGTCTTCTACTCTTTTCTGTTTTCTTTCTTTTTTCGCGGTTTCTTTCTTAATCCTTTCCTTTGTGCGTTTTGTATATCCCTCGTGCTGTCCTAATCTTAAATGTTACGAGTTTGTGTGTATTGTAGAGTGTTGATAAGTATACCAAGAACGATAACAAAGGAGACGCAGGTTAAAAGGTAGAAGCTTCAGGCAAAGTTTGACCTCCCTTCTCAGGATGCCATACCGCCTCAAATACAGTACAGCAATTCTGATTGAAAAGTAATTCGCAGGGGTCGCGCTGTCGATCGCCAACGTCGCAAATTGCGATAATAAAATTAGTTTAGCGAAAGAAAATACAGTTTGGCGAAAGAAAATACGATTTGGCGAAAATATTGGCAATTGCATTTCCTAATGATGTCCGGCAAAATCTAATTTGGCGAAACTTTAAAAAAAGCCAGCGCGACCCCTGAATTCGTGTCGTAAATTTTGCGAGACGAGTAATCTCGCGCAAGACAAGACTGTCTCGTCACACAAAAATATTTCCTTTCTCGTCTTGAAAATAAATTGCCTGTCTCGTCTCGCGTCTTGGATGGCATACCTCCTCAAATACAGCACTGCAATTCTGATTGAAAGGTAATTCGTATCGTAAATTTAGATTCTCGCGAGAAATCTCGCGCGAGACAAGACTCTGTCTCGTCTCACAAAATATTTTCTTTCTCATCTTGCGTCTCGTCTCGCAAAAAATTGCCTGTCTCATTTCGCATGGCGAGACGAGAACGTGAGACAATGCGAGATTTCTCGCGTCCATCCCGAATACTGACGTACGAAAAAAACGACATTACTTTAGGGTACACCTAATAGATTCCTCTTCAATTTCAACTTATTCACGGATTCCATGCATGGACCCCTGGGTCCAGGGCCCAGCCCTAGCGGGCCCTAGAATCCAGCCCTACACAGTTTCAATTTTTCATCGCTATAACTCATACAAAGTAGAAAAAAATATTTTGAATATATTTTTTATTCAACGAAATTTTAGAAAACTACAGCTAATTACAGCTTAAAATTTAAAATAACATATTTATGATAAACAGTTTATCGTTTGTGTGTATTATCAGGCGCGTAGCCAGGAAAATTTTTCGGGGGGGGGATATGCGCCTGGAAAAAATTTCGGGGGGGATATGAACTTATATGTGTATAAAAAGACGGAATTTTATCACTAATCCAAACATTTCGGGGGGGGATACATCCCGATATCCCCCCCCCACCAGAGAGAAACAGGAGGGGCAATTGCCCCGGGCCCGAACTTTAGAGGGGGCCCGTAACTTGATGGAAATTTTACTATGTATAAGGCTTTGTTTTAAATTAGATATATGTAACCATTACAAGTACTGTAAAATCCCGATTATATAAGCCCACCCCACCTCATTTGTTTGAAAAGAGGCCAAAATGCGTTCCCGGCGATGGACACTGCTACGAATTGTGACGTCACAACTATCGGCGGCTGTGACGTCATCGTCGGGACGTGTATGAGGGGGGGGGGCAACTATAAGGCCTTCTCACTGATTTTAAGTCTCCTCTCCCCCGCAGAAGGGGGGACTTATAATCGGGATTTAACGGTAATCCTAAAGTTTAGCACTTTAGTATGAAACTAAATACTGTGGTACTTAACTGTTGTCATTTTGAAGTAACACAATTTCATAAATATAGTTTGGACATATAAAACAGTTACCGTAATTATTTCCCATATTTGCAGGTTAAATTACATAGTAAAAAGAATATGGGTACGGATGTTGGGAGGGTGGGAGGTTACTGGGAACCCGCCTGTGACCCTAGGTCCAGGCAGTGGCGGATTATTACAAGTTTCTCGGTGGGGGGGCGGTTAGTTTGTCGGTGGGGGGCGGTTAGTTAGAAGATTGACGTATACATTCATTTTATGGAAGTAAAATAGGATCTTTTACATTAATTTCTTCTTTCTCGGGGGGGGGTGGGTGGGCGGTCCCCCCCCCTTTAATCCGCCCTTGGGTCCAGGGCCCGTAATCGAATACACGGACAACCTTTCGATTCAGGGCCTTATTATCGCGTGGGCAAATCGGGATTTTGCCCAGGGCTCCCGACTCGAAAGGGCCCCCAATTTCAGATGTTGCTCTGAAATATTTATTTTATATCATAATTTTATGAAAAATAAAACAAATTTCATAGATGAGAGCCTCCAAATCCATCAATGCCGGGGTTCCCTGTTGGTCACAATCGGGCCCTGGTTCGATTATCCATATTTTTACGATTTTCCGTGCTAACGCGGAAATTAATTAGCCAGGATAATCGAAAGCTCAGTGTAGAGTTCTATAAATAGGATGTACAAAATATTTCCATTATTCACAGATTTTGTTCGGCGTGTCGTGTGACAGAATTGAGTTTCTCGTTTGATGCTTGCGTAGATAATTTTATGCTCGGCCATTACATTGCATAATCACTGCTACTGCTACGCATGTACTGTATTACCAGAGGCGCATTGAGTAAACATGGCATAATGGGGATCGATAATGCGCCAGGAGGGGTGCGATAGGGTGACTGCGATGAACAAATTCTCAAAATCACTTCCGGGTGATTTATTTAACGTAATTGCGCCGATAGTCAACAATTTGCCGACAGGGAAATCTGATACGGTTTCAACGAAAGAATTTATCGACTAAAGTGACATATATATTTCGCGTCGGGAATTTCAGCGGCAAAGTTCAAAAGGGAACTGGTCGAAAATAGAGGAGTCAGCCTTGTCAAACAAATTAGATGTAAAAGAACAGCTGTCAAAAAGAATATATTGATGCAGAAACCTCTGCTTAAGGGCCGGCGTTCAGTTAAGTGCGTTTCAGTACGCTATAAAGGCCGGCGTTCAGTTAAGTGCGTTTCAGTACGCTATAATGGGAACCCAATGTATTTTTCAGAATCTTGAAGACGCACTGCGGAGAAAAGTGCCCCCACTGAGCGGTGGGCGTGCTTTTGTGATTTCACGCGTTATCCTTTGGCGGTGGTCATTAAAAGTCAATAAATTCTTCGACCCTGCACTGTATCCCCCCTAGTACAATGCCTTGACCATTAAAAAAAAACCCAGCTGCGTCCGGAAAAAAACGCAACTGAACGGTGGCCTTAAGGCCGATTTCCAGTTGCGTCTTTTTCCGGACGCAGCGGGGATTTTTTTTTTTAATGGTCAAGGCATTGTACTAGGGGGGGATACAGTGCAGGGTCGAATAATTTATTGACTTTTAATGACCACCGCCAAAGGATAACGCGTGAAACCACAAAAGCACGCCCACTGCTCAGTGGGGGCACTTTTCTCCGCAGTGCGTCTTCAAGATTCTGAAAAATACATTGGGTTCCCATTATAGCGTACTGAAACGCACTTAACTGAACGCCGGCCTTTAGTTCCGCGGTTCGTCGTTCTAAAGTTTGGTTACGTAGAAAGTTCTAGAAAAAAAGTCCACTTGTCAGGATGGAACCCGAACTTAATTGCTTCTAGAACTTCGTCGAACAATCAGCTGTACAAAATTCACAGGCACTAACGGCCAATAACGTGCTGATAACAGTCTGTTCAGTACGGAAGCTTTCACAGATGCTGTATTTGTCACACAAAATAAAACACTTCCGCAGGAAAAAATTCAGTGGAAACTTACGAGGGAAATCGTAAACAGTCCCTCAAGACTCAGCAATGAATAATTTACACACAATACTCACATCAAGCTCTAAAACAAGCAAAATACTGCTTTAAGCGCCAGTACAGAGCCTGATGATCTACCAGACCGGCACTTTCTTCTTACGGCAAACAGAAGAGTGACTCGAATTTCCCCAGTCTCTCTCCCTTGCATACTTTTCATGAAACGTACATTCATTGAAACGGTTCATACGTACATTCAAGAAAAATCGGGACCTCTAGAGAGACCCTGAACAATCGCGTTTTGATTACGTCATAGAAATATAAATGAGCAATATTGCGGAATTCTGTTGCAGGAAAACAAACACTACAGGCCCCATTCTAAAAATCGCACCGAATGTCCGAAATCGTTTTGGCGAAACATCGCCAAATTTGGCGGCATAAGTAAGTACCCCCAAAATGAGGTCAATGAGGACAAAAATACGGATTTCGAGAAAGACCGTATTTTTGTTACCCGTTAATAAGCTCGTTAACGGCTCGTTAACGGGTAACAAAAATACGGTCTTTCTCGCCATCGTGAATAAAATAGATGCTTTTGCTTTGGAGGGAGCGGTGGAGCAAAATGTTTCCTAATAATGAAAAATTTTCAAACACGTAATATCTGAATTTTCATATTTATTATTATTATTATTATTATTTTGAAGGAAGAGCCATCCCTCCGCTCCCTTGGCCCCTAGTTAGTTACGTCTATATAACCCACTGCCAATGTTGCCCGTCTCTGAAGTGCCGAGATAGCCAAAATAGGGTCAAGCTATAATTTAGCGGAAAGTAAAAGTTGCAGAACGTCTGTTTTCGGTTTGCCTGTCTGTCCGTACCCTAACTGGCGCGACTACGTATCGATGGACACAAGAATTCGATGCGTTTTGGTAAGTTCTGAACCATCGTCCGTACAGAAGAGTGTCCGGCTTGGCCAATGCTTGGGAGGGTGGCTGCTATGGTACCTCGTCTGGACTGCTATGGTACCGTGCACGCTAATGGGAGCTGGCGCATGTAAAATGCGTCGTGGCTCCGATGTCCCCCATGTTCAATTTAACACTCCTTTCTGGGGGTGCCGATTTCAGGTGATTGGCCCCTCATCTACAATTGTTTCAAAATTAGGGACCCCGAGCAAAGTCGAACTTCCTCCCACTGGAGCTCATTAACCCTTTAACGCGCAGTGTTCCCGCTCTGGGAACACCCAACTCTGACGTTTCGACTGCTGCCATTCACGAAGAATAGATTTGATTTCTATAAAAATAGTTGCGGGTGACATAGCTCCACGAGAATCCTTCACTTTTCAGCACGTCATTTTCCGTCAAAAAAAGGTCACGATTATTTTTAACAGCACTGACATCTGCTGAAAAATGGAAGAATACGAGAACAGCTGGATAGATTGCGCAATGCTGGAAAAAGAGCAGCCGTTGCCATCGCTCGACTTAACGACCAGCAAGAGGGCGGACAATCGAAACGTTCATCGCGTGCCACAGATCTAGAGTAGAGATGAGACGGGCTCAGCCCGAGCCCGAACAAACTGCTCGGGCTCTGTAATTCACGGTTGCGTTCGGGCTCGGGCGGGCTCGGGCTCGTGAAAAATTTCTCCTTTGTTGAACATACTCCTTGAAACAGATTTTAAAAAGTGATTCATGGGATAAATAGACGTACTTATTTCAAAAAATAGCGGCACGGGGGACTAGAAGGTGTGTGAAGCTCCAAAAATTATTGTATCCTATTCATGAAGTAGTTAATTTTATTTGTCTTTAGCTGAAATTTCGGGCTCGGGCTCCAACTTTAATAATATTGCTCGGGCTCGGGCGGGCTCGGATTAAAAGTCTTCGGGCTCGGGCGGGCTCGGGCTTCAAAAAATGAGCTCGAACTCATCTCTAATCTAGAGACCCTTTTTTGACGGACAGCTGGCTGTGCCCGCGTACAGCCAGCTGTCGTCAAAAAAAAAAAAAAAAAGGATCTCTAGATCTGTGCACGCGATGAACGTTTCGATCGTCCGCCTTCTTGCTGGTAGTTAAGTCGAGCGATGGCAACGGCTGCCCTTTTTTCAGCATTGGGAAAGGGTTGCGCCTCAAAGGGTTAAACTGGAAGCCTTCCCTTCCTCCCATCGTCATCCTATATGGGGGATCTGGCACCGCCCCACTGTTGCCAGAGGTCATTAGAAACAACAATACAGAAGAGTGTCCATGTAGTCTATGTATAATTCTTTTTAACAGGAGCATACACAAAAGAGGCTCAGTACGCTACTGTCTATTGGAGGAGATACTTTATTTTATATACTTTAATTCAGCTGTTCCCACCCGGTGTGCGCGCGCGCGTGTGTGTGTGTGGGGGGGCTGTGTCAAAAAACGGCCTCTAGATCTCTGGTGCGCGGGAAGGATTCGATCGACCGCCATCTTGCTGGTAGTAATCAACCGATGGCAATGGCTGCTGACCTTTTTTCAGCATTGGGAAATGGTTGCGCTCTTCAAAAGGTTAAATTTTGTGTGACCGTTATATCCTAAATACTATCAAACCAATTTCCAAATTTTATCTTTTCAATTTAATTTTCATTATTAGCATCTTCCTCCTGTAGATTTAAATAACTGTTTGACGTTAAAAGCTCATTCGACTAAAATTATTCGACTTATTTTGATGATAAAATGTTTTCTCTACTGACAATTTCACAGAGCATTTTGTTAATGAAAATTCACGCTTTTTTAAAACCTGTTGACAGGCTACTATGTAACACAGATTCAGCTAGTCAGCTAGACAGATTACTTCAGCTAGTTTATTATATTCCTGATGAACATGTAACATATCTCTAAACCCTCACTGAAATGATGATGACCGATCTTGGCTTGTCTGATACAATGCTACACTTGACGACGCAGGGCGAGCTGCTAAGGATGTGGGGTGCCTTGGTAGGAGGACTTTCTAAGGCGTTCTAACGTGCAATCCCGTTACATCTGGAGAAAACCTAAGAAAACTTTAGACCGCGCGATGGGACCCGAACCCGGGACCTTCACACTTCGGTCGTCTAGCGCACTGACATAGTGCACATTTCACTGACATAGCGACATCAGTGCCATGGTGAAGCTGGCTTGTCTGCTATTGAGAATTAAAAAAAAAAAAAAAAAAAAAAAACTAACAATATTTTTTTTTCTCTTTATGTATGATCCGCCACTGTATTCGACGGTTTGTTTATGAATTAAATCGTATTATTAGGTATAACATTAATTCAAAAGAATAATTTCAAATAAATGTGAGATTTTTACTTGTTTTCCCCCCTTTTTGTACTTTAATCAAAAGCACGCAAGTAGTACGCAATCCTCCACAACTTTTTTTTTAATGAAATATAAATTTGAGTACAAATAAAAAAAATGGCCCTACCATGGTCGAATGTATAAGACACTAAATATGGTAGATGATTGAAGCAGGCTCGGACAGGCCAGGTCGGACAGTCAGCAATTGCCGAGGGCCCCCGGCTCAAGAGATGCCCCGAAGGGCCCTGAAAATGAATATACCACTTTAGAGTAATTTGATATACAAGGTGTTCCAAAAAGGTGGTAACGGGCTCTAATTCTTTACCTATTAGAGATAAGTGGGCAGTGCAAATTGAAAAAAAATGTTCAAATTAAGGTCGAAAATATGACTCCGTTCAGTAAAAAACCCTCTCGTAAATTTTTAAAAAGTCGCACTTTTTAAATTTGTATACGATCCCCGTACAAAATAGTTCCTAGTTAGTAAAATGTGCTCCACATATTCAATACTGATGCACAAAATTTGAGAATTATACCCTAAAATGTGTCAGAGATACGAAAATAAATATCACGCTGACTTAAACCACTTTTCCATGGCTCTTGAAGGAAAAAACTTCACGCCGAATGATCGCATTTCAGGGGCGTACAGAACGAAAGAAAATCTTTTTTTCCCCCACTTTAGTATTAACGTTTACATTCAAAATCGTCCCCGATCACCTTTGTTTAAAGATACCTCAAATTTGGTACATCACCTCATGAGTGTATGGAGCACATTTTACTAATTGGGAATTTTTTCGTACGGGGGTAGTATCCATATTTAAGAAGTGTCACTTTTTGTAAATGAACGAGAGGAATTTTTTTCTTAAGGGAGTCTTATTTCCAACTCTATTTTGAGAATTTTTTCAATGACACATGGAACATTTGGACGAGTAAGAAGAGATGCTTTTTACAAAAGATTTAACATAATGTATTTTATTTAAAAATACAGAAAGAAGCTTAATTTTTTGTACACTTTATGTACACACACATTATAGTCTACATATAAAGTAAAAATAATTAATTTGATTCATAAATTAGTTTTTAAGAACTGTTTAATAAGAACGAAAATTTTTGAACAGTGTACATCGGTTTGGTACACTTGTCTAAAAAACTACTGAGTTAATCACCTTAAAATTTTGTATGGTATCAGAAAACATACTATTTGAAAAGAATAAGGAGCGATTTTCAATTTAAAAAAGAAATGAAGTTAAATATATTTTACTAAAATACTTTACAAATTCTAACAATTGAACAAACAAAAAAAGTCATTATTTTCAAAATTTTTTCACTCAGATCTCTAATGTTAAATATTTTTTAAAGAAACGAGTTAGTTAAACAATTTTGGAAAGTTTCAACTGTTTACCTGAAATAGAATTTCAGAAAAGTGTACAAAAGCATCCATTTTGAGAAACAGCCTGCTTTATTGCAGCCAAACCTCGTTTGTTTACATTTTAAAAGCCATATTTTTGAGTGTTTATATATTCTAAACCTACACAAATTACATAAGCATGGAATTGTCTCAGTCTGCTCTATGTTTTAAGCCTATAATTGAAAATTTGACCCATTTTATGTTCCATGTGTCCTTTATTATTTATTTCTCAGTAATCTCACGCCTTTACGCAGTGGTGTAGAGGAGGACTCCAGGGGGCCCCGTAGAGTCAGGGTTCGGGCCTACCGAGCAGCTATGGATCTAACGGTCAGTAGCGGATTCAGGGGAGGGGCTAGGGGGCTTCAGCCCCCGCAAAAGAGTTTGCTAAAGAGTAACCTTCTGCTTCATTATGCACTTTGAATAAAAAAATTGATCTTTTTTAATCACTTAGCCCCTCCCAAAAGTTTTTACATTGGTTTAGATTAAAATTTTGCGTTATTGTATATTTTTTTGGGGTGAAATAAGCTTTTTCCGAAATTTAGCCCCTCCCAAAAGAGAATTTCTGGATCCGCCACTGCTAACGGTCATTCGTTTTAGGCGGTTTTCTCTAGAGATGCAACATGAATACCCGTTAGAATCCTTTAAAAAGTCCTCTGATCAAGCCACCGCCCATAGGCAGATAATTCCTGTGCATGTTTACCTTAAATACTATACCATACTATCCATATTAAAAAAAATGCAAATCAGCATTATAGCATATTCTACTTTTCTACTATCTGGATTAAAATTATTACTATGCGTTACTGATAGCTAGAAAAGAAAAAAGTTAAACTATATAATATGTAAATAGCTACAAAATGTTCAGACTGATTAAATTTAATACATGTACTGTTATTTACATGCCTCTTATTATACTTATTTGATTAGAATGATTCCACCGAATATAAATTATACTAAATTTAAAACGAGTAAATAAAAGTTATTAAATAAAAAAAATAAATCAAACTTATTTTTCTAAAGTTATCAAGAAAGTCAATGTTCAATTTTCCAAGCAGGATTTATCTTACGGAAAACACATTTTACTAGTGCTTGAATTTATGAAAATTTTTGGTCGGACCCATCAATGCTTTTTCAATTTTCTCTAACCAGACACATTATTGTAAATAATGTTTCGGTGCATAATGAGAAGTTTAATAATTCTAGTTTTACATCAGATATACATACAACAAAATATATGTATGAATATTAAATAAATGAATAACTTTGAGGGGGGAAAGTACATAAATATTTTGATAAATAAATAAACCCAATAATGCGCTGTTAGATATTTATATACAAATAGATAGATAAAGGAAAAAAAAAAAATGTTTGTGTTTACTGCTCTAAGATAAGAAGCAATACTGTGTCGCCATCTACAATTACAACTTAGAATTAAATCAGTACATCTTTTTTAACTGAGAAACGGTTCTTTGGATTTTTAAAATTAATTTAGCATTTTAAAACAAGTCATTTGAATGATTTGTAAATTATATGAAAACATAACTCTGATATTTAAATTTCTAGATTTCATTTCACTGCAAAATTCAAATGGAGGTATAAGATTCTTTTACGGCCGTTTCTTGTTTTGTTACTTCTCTCTTCTCTCTCTCTCTCTCTCTCTCTCTCTCTCTCTTTTTTAAGAAATTAAAAAATAATCTATTATTAACAACAGCCCATTGAAGTGTTGTCATAAAACAGTTAAAAGACTGCTATTCAAAAAACAAATTCTTGAGAATTTTACACTGGACAAACATATCAATCGATGAATTTTCTGCTAACGTCACATTTAACAAAAAACAAAGTGCAAGAAATGTATCTGGGCGTCAAGGTCTAAATTAAATACTTTTATTAAAACAATTAAAAGTACATGCGGAGATGGTAATTTGTGAACTGCAGGAAGACCAGAAGACAAAAAAGTGTAACTTCCCAAATTCACTATTACTGAACCCCGCCTTCCTCTTTCATTTAAATATTTTGGCAAGAGATATTAATTCCAATTTTTTGCTAATCCATTATCATAGAAAAATAAATATATATATTTTTAAAAAGGAAAATCATTTGTTAAATAGCAGTGTTGATGTCGGAAATTTCAAACGACAATAAACAAACCAAGGTCTTCGTCTTTCAGTAAAAAGATAAATATGAACTAAAAGCTTGCTGTCAAGTGAGTTTAATTTTTTAATCATTAATTATTTATTGGAGAGGATATTTATTCGAAAACAAGAGGGGGGTCCGTGCGTAAACTCATCCCGGACCTGAAAAAGCATATCGATTTACGCGCGATGCGTCAGAACCGAAGATTAGCTTTCGGAATCTGGCAACACTGACAGTAATCCTAATTTTCCTGGGTGTTTCTTGTGGCTCGACGTGAGGGTATAGTTCTCTCTGCGTTTGCTTGCGGTATAATCTCTTGTCATTTAAACCATTTCACAGTCGACTCCCAATCTGTGGAATTGTCCACCGTGAAAAGAAAAGTGCCGCATTTTTGTTATCGGGGATCTACGACACCATCCGATTATCGGTTGGCTGGTTATAGAAATAACTCCTGCGCATATCTTGGGGTTTGCCTGCTGCATGTAATGTATTAATTTGTGAAAGCCGTGGTTGTTGTGTGGATCATCATCTGGGATTTTTTCGCGGCAAAGTTTTTTGAGAGGGGATCTGCTGTTTTTTGCTTCCGACGCTGATTTTATATACACGGACTTGCATTTAGGCAACTGAAAAATAAAAAATGAAGCTCTTGACTTTAATTGTCTTAGTACTCCCTGCCTGTGTGCTTAGTGCTGCATCCTCCAGAGAAGAAGTAAGTGTAAACTCATTTTAATATAGTTTGGATTCGTTGCTTCCACCCTTTGCCCAGTACTGTGTTGATCTCCTTCATTTTAATTAATCGTGCTTACGGTACTTATGAAAATGCTGATCGATATGAATACTGATGAGTACCGAAAAAAGAAAAAGAGCAATTTTTTTTGTTTATTGCTACGCATATAAACATCACCTCCTTTGCCAAAAGGTCATACAGATCTTGCTAAATAATTTTTGACTCAGTAATGTGTTGTCAATACGGTTTTGATTGAATTTGCGCATTTAATTTTAGTTGCTTATAGGGAAGATAGTGTTAAATCTCTTGATCACCATCTGTGAGGCTTAGAGAAATCTAAATTTGTAACATTTTGTAAGTAGTGTACATGTAAATTGACTGAAGATGTACTGAACTGTAAATTACTAGGATCTGTCAGCACTAAACCCCCTAAACTTTGCTAACTTGTTTATTTCGCTCATTAAAACGAATGTACATACATACAAATATGCAACTTCTTCCTATATTATTATTATTTAAATCGCTCCAAATCCTTACACCAGCATAATTTTTAAATGTGTATATTTTAAAAAATCAATACCTCATAGGAATATACATTCTTCATTTTTTAAAAATTACTTCCAACTTGTTAATAATAACAAAATGAATATCAAAAAAGCAATTTTGGAACTTTTGGCCGTGCATATCGGATCATGCATTTGCCAACCAAGATAGAAATTTAAATATTTTAACGACTAAATTAGCAATTTTTAAAAGTAAGTTAAATGTATAAATCATGTAACAGTAACAGTATGCACGCAATTTTTAACGCAATGCAATTTTATAGATGTTGTCTATATATTACTTTATGACCACAATAAAGTCTATTACAGCACACTGCGGTATCTATAGCGTCTTGCTGACGCAATATCTATTTAAACGCCTTATTTTATAAATGAAATATTAGGCATGGATTTCATAATTGTATGTATGTATACGTAATTTGAAAAAATTAAAGGTAAAGCAGTATTTTATACTACTCATAGTTGATATTATTATTATTGCTATTATTATTATTATTATCGTCATCACCAGTGGCGTAGCCAGTAATTTTTCATGGGGGGGGGGGTTACGACTACTGCAACTCACATATATACATACATGTGTGTGATAAGGGAGTGAAGAATATACATTTTGTATGGCAAAAAATTCCTCATTGGGTGGGTGTTATAACCCCCCTAATACCCCCTCCCTTTGGCTACGCCTCTGGTCATCACTATTATTATTATTATTATCTGCATACATATGCGGAGGGAAAAACGCTATATTTATATGCTTATTTGCATTGATTCATTCATTTTATTTTATTGAATGTATGTTGATGTGTATTTTTAATGCATAAAATAAAAGTAATATTTTTATTTTTATGCATAAAAAAGTAACTTTTTTTTCAGAGAGACATACGAAAAGAATATTTTGCCCCGCTTCCGAAAATCCTTTCTTTCATATTGTACGAAACACACATACATTCCAAACTTCGTATTATTTATTCGCTAGCATTAGTAGTTTCGGCTGAAATATTGACATACGGGGGAAAAAAAATGAAAATAAATAAATAAAGGACATTGCTTTCCAGTAACCCCTAATAATATTTTGATAAAGTTTTTGATGCATATTAGCGTGCAATGTTGCAGTTGCTCATGAGATAGTCTGTCTGTGTATAACGCAATTTTAATTGAAAAAAAAAAAGTTATACGATTTAACAAGGATATTAAGTCTTTGACAGCATGACGCCAATTTGATTCCTCAGAAGATCATTTATTTACATTTAGTCATGCTGGGAGCCTAGATCTCAGAAAAATGAAAAGATCGATTTTTAACAGCCCAATTTCTTTGAGCAGCATTGTCAATTAAAAATGAAATACTAATAATAAATTTTATTAATTAATTTAGCCATTACACGTCACCCTATAGAATTTTAAATTAACTTAATCAATGCTCTTGAGAACGATTTCTATATGCACTCTTTTTAACTGTTGTGTAAATTAATAAGAGTGATATCGCCGTTTTATTCTTTTACGATATCTGTAGAAGCAGGAGTAGAATTTTCTTTTTCTATCCGTAAAAAGAACTGAAATCATTTAATGTAATTTTCTAGCGCAACTCTACCCCGGAAGTGTTTTTGAGCTTGCTCCGTTGTTATTTCTGTCGCAAACTTTAACTAAAATTGCTCACATATATTTTTTTTTTTTTACTAATTACAGAAATTCTCATTAAGCTCAATCTCAATACTGAAAACGATTGGATGCTTATATATATTATTTTATTTTATTTTATTATTATTATTATTGTTTTTTTTAAAAGCTGTTTTATGAGTGTAGGTCTGGAAAAATTCATAACTGTCTTCATTTTTGAATGATTACTGTACAAGTAATGGTTCGTACCTCTGTCAGATTTTTTTAAAATCTAAGTTTGGTAAGTTCTTTGTTTAAAGAGCATTGTGCTGTGCATGTGCTTTTTATGATCTCCACTTATCCGATTTTGTTAACTTAAGCAGACTGCTGAAATAGTTGATGAAGAGGATTAAAATATTTTATTTACTAGCCTAATCATCTGCGTCTCCTCAGTTTTTACATTTCATCTTTTATAAATTTTATGGAGTCTTCTTAGATAAGATGTCCTCCCTCGCGGAGGAATTGCTTTTATACCATCCCCTTCTGGTGCATTTATGGATATTATGATGCATTCTCCAGTAGAGATGAGTTCGGGCTCATTTTTTGAAGCCCGAGCCCGAAGACTTTAAATCCGAGCCCGCCCGAGCCCGAGCAATATTATTAAAGTTGGAGCCCGAGCCCGAAATGTCAGCTAAAGACAAATAAAATTAACTACTTCATTAATAGGATACAATAAATTTTGGAGCTTCACACACCTTCTAGTCTCCCGTGCCGCTATTTTTTTAAATAAGTGCGTCTATTTATCCCATGAATCACTTTTTAAAATCTGTTTCAAGGAGTATGTTCAACAAAGGAGAAATTTTTCACGAGCCCGAGCCCGAACGCAATCGTGAATTACAGAGCCCGAGTCGGGCCCGGGCTCGGGCTCGGGCTTTCGGGCTCGGGCGGAGCCCGTCTCATCTCTATTCTCCAGTGAATATCTCACAATCAAGACGATTATCTTATAAATCATCAAGTACTTTACTTCGCTTTGACAAGGAAAACTCTTCGGAGTTCACTCACGTAATGTAACGAATTTAATTCAGTCACAAGTACACACTTAAAGAAAGCTAATGTGTGAAAATTAGCAGCTCTAGAAATTGAGAGATTGTCAAAAAGTGTAGTTAAAAGAGAGAAAGAGTTAGTCGAAAGAGCTGAAAAGCTCACGCGAGCTCGTACTCGAAATATTTTCATGCAGTCAAGCAAGGACGTATCCAGGGTGGTGGTCCAGGGGTTTTTTACCTCCCCCTCCCGAAATTTCAGTTTTTGTCAACAAAATAATAATGAAGTCTTTTTTTGTGAAAAATTCCGCCTGTTTTCACCATTTGGATCATACGCCCCCCTCCAAAATTTTTGGACCCTCCCAGAAATTTTTTTCTGGGTATGTCTCTTCAGTCAAGTCTTGTTTTTCTATTGGTTAAACTGAAATTCTGCATTCCTCTTTATTTATGAAAATCACGGCAGTAAACAGTTTGCTTTCATTTGTGCAATCCATACACCAGCAATATTGTCTTGAGTGAATCTCTGCATATACATTTGGGAAAAAAAAAAAAAAGGCAGAAAAGAAAAATCAGTTTTTCTCCAAACACCTCCTCACATGAAAGAGGTCAAACCAGGTGTTATTTCCCCAGGAACTTTAAAGAAAAAAAAGAGCGAGTCCCGGCTTCGTGGAATAAAGCGATCGTTCGATGACAGTTTTTCCCGCCTATCTATATAGGATTTTTTCTCTGCATCTGCAGTATGTCAACCCTCTGTCTGGCTGCATGCAGACCACACGCGTCGCTATTTTTGGTTTTAAAACTAGACAGAGAAACATCATTGCATTGTTTGCATTCCTTCCGTCTGTGTGTTGGTGGTTTTCAGAGTTATACAACCTCAGGTGTTCTTTTTCTTTTTTTCTTCTTCTCCTTACAAAAGGTAGAATGCAGGAATTTTTTTTTCCAGGGTCTCATTTTTATGAAAGCACTTTATTTTTGTGAAATTCAATATCGATTTTTGTAAATTTTCATACCAATTTTTCCCCGACAGTTAAGTTTTTGTTAAAATAATTTACAGATTTCACAGAGAAGCACATTAAAATGGAGGGTAAAGTATCAATGAAGGAACATTTTAATCTAGAGTATTTTTGTGATCCCTGCTAACTTTCATAATATGAATATACTGGGGAATGCAAAATCTGATTTACTTTATCATTTAAAAATTACATAAAGTATTAAAAAAACCTTCTCTAGAAAGTATGATAAAGTTCATTCTTTTTCTCAAACTAAATATAATAGGAACATTAATTTCAATCGTTGTTCATGTTTTATCATTAAACGTTATTCAAAGCTACGTTTAAAGCGAACTATAAACCTACGTAGAATTTTCCGTGTGTACGTTATTTCAGACGAAGAACAGATACACTGATGCTCTGTCCTCCGGCTGTGACAGTAAACAAACCGATTTTTTTCTTCTCAGTGTACATGGAATAAAAAGGAAAAATTTAATGAATGATTATTTTTAAGCATTTTTAAAAAATGATAAAACCAAATAAACTGATTCTTATCCTGTTTGTATACGTGTACGACAGAGAAAAACAATTCCTTAATGAAATTACTTTGAAAATAAATAAATGATTACACCAAAATCAATAAATAAAATTTAATCTAATCTAACCTGGAGTCTAATCATTATTTAGAAAAGTTACGCAGCAAAAAAACAAATTTATTTATCCAAAGGCAGACTTACCTAAATATACGCTGTAAATGGAGCGACAAGTTCATCGTAAATTATTTAGTGTAAAAGAACACATTTCAAAATAAAATAAATTTAAATAGTTTAAAAAAAGTGTAAAAGCTACACCCTGAAATCATTTCCAATCCCATTAAATTAAATTAAAATCGGTAGCAAAGACCTTTTAATAAAAACATAGCATTGTTGTAGTATTCCGATCAACTAAAATTATTTGATCTGAGGTCATAAGCGAGTAGGCTGCGCTTTTTTGATTTAGATTAAAATGATAAATACAGTTTGAATAAAATTGTTTAAAAAATTGCCTCACTAACAACAGATTCCTGGTGAGAAGACAAAACAAGCTTTTTTTTCTCTCTTTCTTTTTTTTTAAAAAAAAGTCTTGATTTTTTTGCTAGCAGGAATGCGGGATAGGTATACCTTTGTAGTGGATATTTTTAGAATGAAGAAAAATTGGATAAAATTACCTTACGGATTTTATTACCAGATCAAAGTAAATGTTGATGAAAATTAATTTTAATAGTAACACTTCTCTACAATCGCTATTACTGCGCCCCCATCGGGGACATTTTGAAAGCAGGAACCAAGACAAAATACGATGCTCAATTATATTTCACTTAAAAAGGAACGTACATCGTTCAGAGTTCATTCTTAAGACAATAATTATCTCATTTAAAAAAAAAATGCGGTAATTTCCGGATGATTATTGAAAATCGATTATTGAAAATCGATCCATTTGCGATGTCCACTAGCATCTCGAATTTATTTACTGATTGTTACTGTTATTGGATCCTGAAATTTGGAAATCAAGGTTCGTAAGTATGATATTTTGAGTTTAAAAAAAATAATAAAAGTTAATAAGCATAAACATTAATCGTAACGTAGAATGTTAGAAGGTACCTAATTCATGCATTTATTTAAATTAAAAGCCAAAACACTCCGTTAGATAATAAAATGCAAGAGTTCTCTCACAAACGTCCCTTGAAATCCCCGTTAAGAAAAAAAAAATCCCTTTCCCTCTCATCTATATCCGCTGCAGATGCTATTCTATAAATCTACTTCACAAAGTGCGCGTTTAGGGAGGAAGCGTTTGAGAGAGGGGTTAGGGGGCCAGGAACCTACGGTCGTTTTGATGCTTTGAATTTCAAATAAAGGTTTTTCATGTTAGACGGGGGTCCATAATAAATCGTCCTGAACCCTCGCCCCCGCAATAAAAAGAAAATAAGTAAATAAAGAAATATATAAAAACCCTACTGGATTGCATAAGCTTTCTGTTAAATCATCCTCCCCCTCTTCAAATAAATAAAATAAAATATTAAAGATGCTTCAATTTTATGCATTTAGTCAAAATTTATGTAAAGAATAATTTTTTATCAAGGGTGGTGGAGTGCTGGCGTTTTTCTTCCCATTTTAATCTATCTACGAATTAAAGGAAATACATTTATCAGTATTGGTTATTGCATTAGGTCGCTAAATTTGCTGAAATTGAAAATGAATTTGACAGGTTTTATTTATATACGTATGTATTTATGCATATCTATATATACAGGTTCATTGTTTCACGAAAATTCAGTTCTGATAGTATAGTTCAATCAGGGTTTAAGCTGTGCACGAAAATTCCTTAGCAAAAAAGCTAAAATGAGAAAAAAAAAAAAAAAGCTTTAGCAAAATGTTCAAAGATGGCAAGGTAAAGTGTTTTCTTGGTTGTGTAAAGAATTTTTTTTCTCTGGAGGCTTTCGCAAAATAGCAAAAACCTTCTCACTTCCTTTTAGCATTTTGACAAGTCTTTTTGCATTGTGCAAAAAATGCGATAGTGGATTATTGAGGAGGGTACAAGAGTGCTCGCAAAGGGGCACCAAATCTTCTTTAAGACATAGAAAATTTGACAAAAAATAGGAGGGAGGGGCACTAAAAAGGTACACTGAAAAAAATGATTACAACCCAACGCGTGGATAAACGTAACGACAGTGCGTTGTGATGTTGGCGTTACGTTTATCGACATGTTGTGCAGTGAATTTGCAACACGCAGTACTATATTATTTTACTGCACAACGTGTGGGTAAACGTAACGCCAACACGTTGTGCTGTAGACTGCGCCAGTTGCCATACAATCATTGGCATAGGTTCTTCGTGATTGGCTTATCAATGTCATTACGTCATTTTTGAGAGGATTTACAACACACAGTGCTGTATTATTTTACTGCAACACGTGTGATAAAATTACAGGTAATTCTTACAGTGTATGGTGCCCTGAGCGCCAGTTCTGATAGTTGCGCCACGAAAATGCGACCGTATCTTAAACCCTGATTTGAATATCTGACAAGATTTGAAAATTTAACATACCACTTCATCTAAAGATGCAAACCAGGTTTTGTGAACGTCATGGAAAAGTTCATCGTTATTATGTGTGAGTTCGGTTCATGGGCTCGTACTTTAAGGTAACACTTTGTAGTGCTTCCGGAAAATAAAGAAAAAAAAGCACTTTATTAAAAAAAATAATAATTGATATTTATTACATACACAAATTTAGATGAGTATAAGGGAATCACAGATGAGTCATTAGATTTCATTTATATTCAGAGAAATTTACCTGGAATTTCCCAATGACTCACTTTCTCTGGAAAGTACAAAAACAAACGATTTCTTCAAAATTTATGTGGGTAATGCACAAATAAATAATTATAGGATTTCTTTCACTTAAAAAAAAATAGAAAAAAAACTTCCTCTTCTTTAGTGGTGGAAGAGAAAAATAGAACACTCAATTTGTATTTTAAAATCAGTTTTTGGCTGTTGTGTTGGTAAATTAATTAAAAATTGTAAAATGAAAAATCTTGAATCTGTATGGTGAAAATCAAAATTGTAAAATGATTTTTAGCATACAGATTCAAGATTTTTCATAAAAAGCAAAAAATAATTTTATTTCCACACCGAAGGAATTACCCAATGCCAGCAAAATTAGGTTTCACCATCGTTGTACAATTTTTTTTTTTTCTATCTTTACTCATCATATGTAAAGAGCTCTAGTTCATGTTTCTGCAGTAAGCTAGTCAAACCTAGTCCTGTGTATACCAGTGTGGGATAAAAATAGACCTCAGTTGAAATCACATCATGATCAGGAATGAATTATTGTTGAGTCATTAGAATTAGAAAGGACAAATTATTATCAGAATTTGTCGTTCAATCTTATCTGAAATAATCATGATTTATGCAAGTCTTATACTACAGTACAGACACATTTGCAAATTTGAATACCAACTTTATTTAGAAATTTGTTTATAAATGAAGCTACAACTATTTTTAAATTACCAGTGGCAAATTGAGAGGTGAGTTTAATTCGTTCTTTGAAAGAGCTCGTTAGTCAAATACTCGTATCTCGAATCAGTTTCCCCAATTGAAATTTTCTGACCGCATTGCGATTAATCTTTACTAGTCCCCAGTAAATCCCTCAAATTTTGACATAATGCAAATGTGCTTATTATAAACACATAGTTTATACATGCAGATTATAATATATATATCCTAGGTTGAATAACTTGGCTCTCTTTGCTAAGCAACCTACCTAAACCTTGCTATTTTTTGTTTTTTTTTAATTTGCATACATCTAATAGTGGCACCTGATGACAGAATTTAGTGTATGCAAACTTCATTTTCCTTTTCAAAGTTATTCTTGTTTTTGTTCTGTCACGTGTGTTTTGTCGGTATGTTACGACTTGTGATTCTATATTTTGTATCGTCAAGTTTTTGATTTTTCTTGCTATTTTTGAATAAACTGAACACATGATTGATCATTGGTTGCTGAGAAGATTCCATGTATTGTGAGTTTACAGCTATCAAATTTTGCATTATTATTTAGCATTATTATATATATACATACACACACACACGCACACACATATATATATATACACATGAATACGTAAAAAAAAAAAAAAAAGAAAATTTAAACTTATGTTGGCAGAGCTATGCGGTAGTCAATTTATTCAACTTTCCCTTTTCATTTGTATAGAATCTTCGTATCACAAGGGGGAGAAAAATTACTCAACGATGACTGGTACGTCAAAAAGCTTGTATGGCACACTCTATTTCAAGATACCACTGTATTGCGAAGGTTGGAATAAATAAAGGAACAAATAAAAAAAAAAAAAAAAAAACTACTCACACGTAAAATTAATGTTGATAATAACAATAATTTGAAATAGTTAAAATTTCATTAAATTTAAATCCCTTTGCAAGAAACTTATTTTATTTGTTGATTTTGTTCCTGCATTTAATTTTTCATTCGCGAAATCTATTCTTTATTTGTCTTTTATTTCTGACTATCCAACAGTAAATGAATTCAGATATTAATTTAGTGAAAAATAAAAATAAATGACGATGCCATTGTTTAAAATGCAACGAGACATTTCATCATTCCTTGTGCAATAAAACAAATGATTAGGGAGTGAATATTTAATTTTTTTGTTGTGAGCTATTAGTTTATTTGAAAGAACTCGTAGTTTGCAATAAGAAAATTTAGCCTCTGCTAAATTAATTGAAATTTAAAAAGACATAGTGAAAACATTTTAAAAATTGCTTGTTATTAGTATAATTAATCGGATACTGATTTTTTTTTTTTTTTAATGGTTGCTTGAAAAAGGAAATATTTGAAAAATTACGTTTAGTAAAGTGTTGCATTTCTTCAATTTTGCTTTTGAGGATGCAATCACTTTAATTAATATGTCTGTTTTCAGTTTATCATTCTTTTTCTTTTCTCCCCCCCCTTTTTTTAACATGTAAATTGAGTAAATATTAAAATTTATTGTATTTTGATAAAACTATTTCGTTATTTTGGGTAGTTTGATTTTAAATGCTTGTTTTTTATTGTTTTCTTATCTGTCATTTAAGATTGTGGAATTTGAAATTGCTTTAGTCCATAATACTTAAACAAGAATGTCTTTTTATTATGGAGGTGACTAAACAGATATGATACAAATTTGAAAGAAACAGCAGCTGTTTTGAAATTGAACTTCTAGCTAGATGGCTTCAAAATTAAAGCACTGGAATTCTAGCCACAAATAAATATGAAAATGAATACAATTTATTTCATTACCAATTTTACTCAAAATTAGGTGGATCAAAATTTTAGACTAAATGAAGAATTCATTTTTTTTTAGCCATGGAACTCGTAATTGAATCAAGTAACAGTTGAGTAAAATAAATTATCCATTTTTGATTTTATTAAATAAATATGTATTCATTAAAAAAACTTTTCAAGAAAACATAACCATCATGTTAACATATGAGAAAAAAAAAATCAAAGCTTCTGGGTAGCATTTATATAATCTTGTTCCCTATTTTTTTTTCTGACGTCAGTTTTGTTGAGTGGTGTTATCTGCTGTACTTTTTGGGAGGGAGGGGGGATACCGGGGCTGAGCTGTAAGGAATTTCTACTGTAATCTATCAATTCGTCTCTGTTTCCGGTTGTTTCCGCTGGAAAAATTCCTCCGTCCTAGTTGTCCCCTGCTTTTCTGCTCTTCAGTTTACTTTGCCAGATATAAAATATCGTGGAAGAATCTTTGCTTCAATGGACACAATCCCGCATTTTTACGCTTTTTATATTTAGGTTTTTTCCTTTCTCTTGACTATTGTAAGTGGTATATGCGGAATGTGCGGGTTCTTTAATTTTAATAGTTTCGATAAAGACAAAGGAAAAAAAAACATTTAACACTTTTAAAGTAACTGGCTGACGCAAACATTAAAATATGAATTATATAGTACAGGTAGCAGTATGTATCAATGTACATGTAGCAATAAATATTGCCTTAAAATATGAAAAATTCGCCTTAACGAATTGAGTACGGTATATTGAGCGCTTGCTCTTGTCTTAAAAATCCGCGAGTGAAGATGACTCACTACTCACTGTCAATAAAAGTAAGAGTCGAGTCAATTTTTGGAAAATGCGAGCCACTTTAAAATGTAAAAAAAAAAAAAAAAAAAAAAAAGATTATTCTTTTTTAAAATATTGCACCAAATTTATTTATTTTATTTATTTTTTCATCGTGTAGTGAAAGAATTTACTCCTAAATATTAAGGCCAAAGCTAGTAAGAGGAGATTCACCCGTGCTTGTATTCAGAAACATACAAATCTTAAACTTGAATCCTAAAGAGCGGTACTTCAAGCAACCATTGTCATTGCGTATCGAACATACAGAATAGCTTTGCAGATTGGCCAACCTGGGAAAGCCAAAATTTGTAAAATATTGCACGTGCAGGCAGCACTTTTCATACCTTTCACAGTACAACTTGCGAGCTTTATCACGCGTCATGCGCAATTATGAGTGTTACTATGTGAAATGACAATTTTCATGAATTTTGCATTACTACAAATCGACCTAAATTTTACGAGTGAAACTTTGAAAGTCAGTTTCAAAAAATGAGAGTCAGATTTTAAAAAATAAATATCGATTTCTGCTTAAAACCCGACTACGCGCGAACCCTGGGTACATTGAAGGCAGGCGCGTAGCCAGGAAAATTTTTCGGGGGGGGGATATTAACTTATATCTGCATAAAAAGACGGAATTTCATCACTAATCCAAAACTTTCGGTGGGGGGGGGATAATCCCGATATCCCCCCCCCTGGCTACGCCCCTGATTGAAGGTATACTTCCGTAAAAGAGAATTCTTCACAGAATTTGAGTCATGCCAAAGAATCGATTAATATACTGATTTACGAATATTTTTTTACTTAGCAATTAAAGTCGAATCTATTAATTCGACTTCAGAGCATTTTCAATGGGGAATGAGAAATTGAGAAAAAGTCTTAAAGCCATTTAGCAGCCGTATGCGAAGTTGAATGGATTTAATAAGCATTTCCTGCATATATATATATATTTTTTTTTTTTCAATTTGTATGCAGTCCCCCCGGAAAGAACTGAAAGGATATGTTATCAACCTGTTTAGAGCTGGCAGAAAAAATAAATAAAAATACGAGGAAAACAACAAACAAACAAAAAAAAAATCGTTTCCTTCTCCTGACCAACGTGATCATGCGTTTGACCTCGACTTGGCGAATCACGTTTCTTACCAGTGACCTCCCTCTTAGAGGGTAAACGCCGCTAAGTCTTTGAACTAGCTGATTGGGTAATATAAAACCCTACATTTTCGGACGCGATCGCATTACTCAGTTATCAATAAGTATAAAATAATCTAATTTACTCAATGATTATAAAATAATGTAACAGATATTGTGCGTACCGCATATCTGTTAGATTTCGTCGCCATCTGAGGATTGATTAATCAGTTTAGGGAGAAATATTTCAGAAAACTGGTAATAAATATACAGGGTAGCTTTGTTTACTTGAGAATGGATGTAATAATAATGCATAATATTAATAGAAAGGAAGATCATATTTATTACATCGATAGATTCAAACATATACTCGACTTGTGTTAGTAACTACATAATTTGCTCGTGACTGACGCTTCTAGTTTAGTGGTTGTTAGAACTAATTTTTCAAAAGTGCAAAATACTGGTGAATCAAAAATAAACCCGGATTGTCAGTTAAAAAATTTAAAAAATCGGAACACAGATCGTCAGTTAAAACACTGAAAACCGAAAACGTAAGTCGAAAATTCCGGGCGTGTACAGGGTCGCCCTCGCCCCTCTCATGAAATTCCGTTTTTCGTTTATTTTATATATCCATTTTTTTTCTGCGACCATTTTTCGATATTTTATAAATTTCGTTAGCGTGATGTCTCAAATTTTGCTTCGTTCATAGTTTCCTCTTTCTTGCAGTATTATTAATCTCATTCCTATATTATTAATATTATTATTATTTTTATTACAGTGAAATCTCTCTACAACGATATTTTGGGGGTCAAAATAATATATCGTTGTAAAGAGAATTATCGTTATAGAGAGAATCGATATTGGAACAAAAATATTTTTGATTTTTGTTCTTCATATATCTCAGTCCCTGCAGTATCACCAGAAAGTGTTCTGTTTTCATTCAGCACACCCTCGCAAGTAATATATAATAAATAAAAGGAGAAAAACATGTTTATAGTTTTCAGTAATTTTCACAACACTCACAAATTTTAGTTATATACCCTTGCCGCCTCGCCAAGGATTCTAGCGGAGATATAGCTTATAAATATTTATAGCATATTTGAATAACAAATATATAATGTCTAAATAAATAATACCTGAATGCCGCAAAAGCGTTTTTTAAAATGTATTAGATATTAATTGAAAATACATACCCATTAATTTATCCTTATTTATTTTGCTTCATGCCTTTATCAAAATCTTTTATGATGTTGAATTTCACTTCGATAAATATTTGATTTCTTTTACCCATTTGCTTTCGATTTTTACTAAACAAACTTCAAAGTAAACAAAACTCATAAATGATTTAAAATATCTTCGTGTAATAATCGACCTCGATAGGATTTATCGGAGGTTAAAATTCTTACTCAAGTTCAGACAAAAGAACGTATCGTTTTCTATATCAGTTCCGGTGAAAGGAATCCTTGACCATTTTTTAAAGAGGGGGATAGGAATCAAAGATGTGTCATCCAACTGCCCTTCCACCTTACGAGAAATGCACTTTCTCATTACCATAGTGTTACATCAGCAAAACGAAACTTAGAAGACGTCCTTTGACAGAGGCGTGGTCCAACCCGTTCCAATCACATTTTATCTCGACTTTCTTTGTGTAGCTTTCAATGTCTGTGCATGACTTGGGCTTCTGATGCATCGTAGAAAAAAAAATATATCGTAGTAGAGAGAATTATTGTGGTGTAAGGGATTATTATTACCATCGTTGTAGAGAGAATTATCGTTTTAAAGGATACCGTAATACAGAGAACTGTTTTACATTAATCTAAAGGGAATTCAGCCAGGACTATGGAAAAATATCGTAATAGAGAGAATTATCGTTATAGAGGATATCGTTGTAGCGAGATTCTACTGTATTATTTTCATGTAGGAACTCTATCTCTAGCTAGACCGAATTTTCACTAGCCAAGGTAAAAATTCTGCTCGCGAATGATGGCAATAGAAATATGGCAGAGAAGGGGGGGGGGTCCAATACCTTGATACTAATCTGGTATTTTGATATTTTCCCAGTTTCATACTTTTAACTTCAAGTTGAATATTTTTTAAGAGCGCTATAAGTTGTAAATCAGAACATTAAAGCTTACATAAAATTTTCTAGTTTACATTTAACACTTAAATTACACTTAAAATAGCTTGGGAAAGGTTAGGAAAAATGCTGAGTGGGCAAACGTAAAGTAATAAAAATATACCATCAAAATTTTTTAAATACATACAGAGCATTATAAAATTAATAATTATTATTGGCTATACAGAAAATTTTATTGGAAAATATTCTAATATCGATGATGTTGTTGCCACGGTTTCTTTTCCGCTAAATATAATTTTTCCTTTTTCTTCCCACAACTTTCGCTGTTTGCTTCGTTTCAAGTCAAACAGCACCCCTTTTCCACCTTAAAAATTAATGCCATCGTTTTATACACCGAAAAGCAATATAGCAATAATCATACGTCAACTGTCACATGATTTCCTTGTGATTCAATATTTGATACATTTCATGTTTTTTTTTCTTTTCTTCGTTTCTCTCTTTTCATCAGGAGCTTTCATCGGCCTTTCCAACTTTTTTTTTTTTTTCCCCACGAGTATAACTGATATTGGGATTTTTCCTCCCTTTCCCCTTTCCCGATTCGGATTTTTCCCTTTTTTTTTTCTCTCCTGGAGTTCTTGATATCTGTTTTTAGGCTCGTGAATGATATATTGCTCAATTTTCGGATTTCGACTTGATCCGGGAGAGTTCTGGAGTCGGAGTATGAATAATAAACACTTCTGGCTCTCTGATCCTGTTATTTTTTTTGGCTGATTTATCGCCTGGGAGATGCCACTCGCATCTCGGAAGGTTTATGGTTTATCGGATGCTTAAAAAATATTTGTTTACGTTCATATTTTATTTACTAAGTGTACGTAGGATATATACATTCATATATGTGGAGTTTTGAATTCTCCTGGAATATTCTGCAAAAAGGATACTTCAGGGCTGCATTTCTGGGAGTGAAAAAAGGAAAACAAAGCGTCAGCCGTAAATCAAATTGATGTAATGCCGGGTAGCGACTTAAAAGGGGACCTTTACTACTAAATTTAGGCAGCTTGGGATGGGATACATTTTTGGTTAAAAAATGCCATTTTCAAATATTTGGCGACTTATGCATGTGAAAGAACTAGAAAATATAAGCAAGATTTTTTAAAATTTGATTATTTAATTTTTTTTTTAATTTATACCTACAAAATTTGCAATGTTACCCGTATTTAATCGGTGTATGATGTATGTGTTAAGGGGTTACGACTACTGCAACTCACATTTATGCATACATGTGTGTGATAAAGGAATGAAGAATATACATTTTGTATGGCAAAAAATTCCTCATGGGGGTGGGTTATGACCCACCTAACCACCCCCTTGGCTATGCCCCTGGCTTCACTACATTATCACACACACGTTCACGTATACATATGCATGAGTTGTAATAGTCGTAACCCCCCACCCCCCACCCTTAACAATTTTAACAATTTCTGGCTACGCCCCTGAGTACAGTAATTGGATTTTTTAAATTTAAAATCAACAAATTATAATTATTTATCAAGATATTTTTATTGAAAAGCAATGCGTAAAAACACGCATTTCGAAATTCTTCAGGCGTATTCTGAATTTCTAAAGCATGAAATACGCTCCTACAGGCGTTATCGCAATCACTGTGCAGGTCGTATGCATACGCTCAATTTTGTTGGTCCGATACCGATGCAATTTGGTGATAAGGACCTTGTTTTGATATTCCTCTATGATGCAAGTGTGTTAATGTTAAAGCTAGTAAAAATAGGGTGATCTGATTGAAATATAATTCTAAAAATAATTCAAGAACTGTGCAATTATTTTATTTCTGTAAAGTTTGTAAATAATCACCATTTTATTAAGTGATCACGGTGTATTATAATCTGTGCGGCCTTGACCCTTTAACGCTCAGTGTTCCCGCTCTGGGCACACCAAACTCTGACATTTTGACTGTTGTTAGTCACGAAGAATAGATTTGATTTCTATAAAAATAGTTGTGGGTGACATAGCTCCACGAGAATCCTTTACTTTTTAGCACGTCATTTCCCGTAAAAAAATGGTCACAATTATTTTTAACAGCACTGGCAACTGCTAAAAATGGAAGAATGCGAGAACAGCTGGATAGATAGCCCAATGCTGAAAAAAGGGCAGCCGTTGCCATCGCTCGACTTAACTACCAGCAAGATGTCGGACGATCGAAACGTTCATCGCGTGCTACAGATCAAGAGACCCTTTTTTGACGACAGCTGGCTGTCCCGGCACAGCCAGCTGCTCTCAAAAAAGGGTCTCTAGATCTATGGCACGCGATGAACGTTTCGATCGTCCGCCATCTTGCTGGTCGTTAAGTCGAGCGATGGCAACGGCTGCCCTTTTTTCAGCATTGGGAAAGGGTTGCGCCTCAAAGGGTTAATAATAAGTCTGGGATCGAGCTCCTAATCCGCCCACTGGCCCTGTTCCTTGGATATTTAAATGCTAATATCGAGATCGAAAATTCTTTCATGTATCCTTTGCCATTTTCCCCATAACTTGATTCCTTTGGAGGTTTGGTTGGGGGGAGGGGGGGGGCAGCGCACATTAGTGCTTGCATCTGAAATTTTCTTCTATGCCAGCTAGCTAGTCGTTCCGAAGAATATATGTCCGATTCTTCTATCTTTTTTTTTTATCATCCCATGCTGCGCATCATCCATCAAAACGTTTCAGGTCTTCTTAAAACAGGAGAATTTCCGGAAATTGGTGTATTAATAATAGAAACTGGAATTCATCCTTCTTTCATTTTCTGCTTGCGTTTTGGGGAAAAAAAAAAAGACGTGCTGGCCATTTGCCCACAAACCGTCCTCGAAGACTACTCCTGTATTTCTTAAAAAATATATTTATTTCGTTGCAAGTATGAAATAGTATGTGTGTTCTTTCTCTCTCTCTTTTTTTTTCTTCTTTCTGTTGTAAGTCTGGACTATTCGCAACCCCCCGCCCTTAATAGAAATGTATGCGCTTGTCTGTTTTTTTTCTTCTTGGAATATTTCATGAGTATCTGTGTATCATTATGTTACGTACCTCTGTCCAATCGATTGCTCTGAGCTCTTGTTTGTAATTCCACTCAAGTACCTGTACCTCATATTCCTTTTTTTCAGTTATCTCACCGTAATGAACATTTTTGCCATTGATTTTTACTTTCCGAACATGTACCATGTAAGGAAAGAATTGTAATCAGGAAAAAATTCGACTTCGAGATTTTGGTGTATTGACACGTTTTGAGGTCTTCTGAATTCATTTATGCTATTTTTACGAGATGTATGTATGTATGTATGTGCGTGTATGTGAGTAAACACGATAGCTCCTAAACGAGGCATTCGATTGACCTCAAATTGGGTATATATGTTATAAACCACCGTCGCAAGACCGGTATTGATTTTGGTGTGTATAGGACTTGTAGTTTTTCTACAGGGCTACGACAAAGATTTCTTTTACATTATGGGCTATGGGGAGAAATTCTTGAAAGGGCGCTAGCGTTTAAACGGTACATTCGATTGAGTTCAAATTGGGTATATAAGTTATAAACCACCATTGTAAAACCGGTGTTGATTTTGGTGTGTATAGGACTTATAGTTTTTCTACAGGGCTACGACAAAGATTTCTTTTACATTATGGCCTCTGGGGGAAATTCTTGAAAGTGCGCTAGCGTTTAAACGGTACATTCGATTGAGCTCAAATTGAAAAAAAACTAAGAATTTTTGCTGAATTATTCATCGATTCAAATCCATTTAAATGCTTGGTAATGATCTTAATCGTGAGTATTCGGCAAGTCGAGTGGAGTCACTCCTGATTTTTTTTGAGGTTGTGAACCTTTGAAATGGAGCTAGAAAACATTATTACTTCAATATGCAAGGTGTTTTCGATTCGTTGTTAGATTCGAATTTGATTTATTAGATAGAGATAACTGATTCCCATTCCACCGCCTCTAGTAGGGTTGAACACGAGACGAAAAATAGTTCTTCTTTGTCTCGCAAAGTAGCTGAAAAGCCTTGTCTCGTCTCGCATCCGTCCCTAGCCTCCATTGTAAGAGATAAAATTAAAGCCTGATGCGGATTCGTAATGCTCGTGAAAAGTAATCTGGATACTAAAAGTTTTTGGGAGGTGCTAATTTAATAATCACCGGTCGATCCAGAAATTTTTTCCAGGGTCCCATTTTTTTCTCGTCCCATTAAAGGATTCCCGTGGAGCTATGTCACCCGCAACTATTTTTATAGAAATCAAATTTATTCTTCGTGACTGGTAACAGTCAAAACGTCAGAGTTTGGTGTGCCCAGAGCGGGAACACTGCGCGTTAAAGAGTTAAGGAAAATATTTTATTAATACACCATCTTTACAAAGTATGACATGCAGGGGCGTAGCCAAGGGGGGGTTAGGGGGTCATAACCCCCACCATAAGGAATTTTTTGTCATACAAAATGTATATTCTTCACTACATTATAACACACACGTATACATATATATGAGTTGTAGTAGTCGTAACCCCCCCCCCCCCATGAAAAATTTCTGGCTACGCCCCTGATGACATGTATATATTTTTTTCCTATGAGGGCGACGCCCATTTTTAATTTCAGTTTCGAAGTTAAAACTGTAACATATGTCGTTAATATGTGTGCAGTTGCTATCTTAACTGTCGCATTCATGTTCATTTTTACATCGCAATGAAAAACCATTTTATTTTCGTCCAACTTCGTTTCTGTCGTATCTCCTCCATTTTCCTTTTTTTTTTTAAAAGCAGGCACAGGCTTTTCTTGGAAGTTTGATAATGAAGTCAGATTTCATTTTTAACAGTTGCAGCAACATTTTCAGCCAGCGCACTGACTTCCAAATTCTGAAAGATAATTTTCGAGCCACAAGTGCGGCAGTTGTTTGAATCCGTGCACTCATTATTAATAATTTTTTTTTTGTTAATTCTTAATTTTTCTGTTTCTCATTTGAAATAAAGCCGCTGGCGTGTTTTTTTTTTCTCTTCTTTCTATCTTCTCAAGGACCGTCACTTTAATTTTCAATTCACTTTTCGAGTTTTGTATCGGAAAAATAAGTTTATTAACGTGCTGCTAGCGGAGTTATCGTCTTTCATTAAAAGTTGCTGAAATCCGTTTGCGTTTTATGTGTAATTTCCAGCCCCCCCCCCCCCACCTCTCCTTCAAAGAGACGACATCTCATTAATTTCTCCAGGTCTTTCAGTTCTTTTTGTTAATGCATTTTAAACTGAAATTAAAATTTGCATTTTTGGGAATGGTAGTTAATTATGTTTGAAAAAAAAAAAAATGACGAGATTCAGATTTCAGTTTTGAAGATTAAAAATTGCTTTTAATCTCTTTCGAAGTTTTAATATACTTTTGGAAAGTTTGCTTGTTGCTTTCAGAGAATTAAAAGAAAAAAAAAAAGAAAAAGGAATGTATTGTTAAATGCTCTGTTTTTAGTTTTAAAAATATTGCATCGTATTGAGACTTACTTATACCGGGTGATCAAAAAGTCCGTATAAACTTTGAAAATTCATTAAATGGAAGAAATAATAATAGAAAATTTTGGTTTGCACAAATAGGTTTAGAAGGTGATCGGTTCTTTTTTTTTTTTAATGACAAGAAAGTTCGTGGTTCCAAATGTTGCCAATAGGTGGCGCTGACATGCACAATGGGAGGCAACTTTCCAATAACAAAAATCTGAAATCTCTCTAATCCTTTCAATGCCAACTGCAATGTTGCATCATGAATTGTTCTTTTTTAATGAATTCATGAAGTTTTCACGAGCTTTTGACGCATCCTTAATGCATCAAAGTTTAAAAATTCATTAAAAAAGAACAAATATCGATACGAAATTGCGGTTTCATGGAAAAGATTAGAAAGATTTCAGATTTTTTTTATTTTTTTTTTAATTAGAAGCTTGCTTCCCATTGTGCCTGGTAGCGCCACCTGTCGGCAATATTTGGAACTACAAGCTCTCTTTCATAGAAAAAAATCCTATCAATTTCTAAACCTATTTGTGAAAACCGCAATTTTCCATCATTATTTGTTCTTTTTTAATGAATTTTTAACGTTTATACTGACTTTTTGGTCACCCGGTATCAAACATAAAAATGTTCAACTATTTAAATTAAAACCCCGTTATTAATTTTCTTACCTTTTTAACCAACTTTAGTGATTTATATCAGTGGTCCCTAAGCCCCGGCCCGCTGACCGGTACCGGTTCGCGGATCAAATGGTTCGGGGCCACACAAGGAACATTAAATCTCCTTTTTTTTACTGTGGTGTATTTCTGTCTGTTCTGTGCGACTTTGTCGTGTTTGCGCTAATTTATGACTTTGTAACAGAAGAAATCTCGCAACTAGTTTATTCTTTATTAAACATTTCAAGATTATGAATTAAAATTGCACTCATAAAATTGAAAATAAAAGCAAATTTCCTAAAAGAATAAATAAATAATAAAAAAAAAGGATAAGAAAGAACAAATAAATAAAACGAGTTTTATATTTACTTATTACTACTGTATTCTGTTTGTTACTGTACTGTAATTTAACTGTACTTTATTTTGAAGTTATGTTTAAATACAATACAATTAAAATTATTAAATCAACACATTCTAAAATATAAAGTCAACATCCCACCCCTAGCGGGTCGCGGTAAAATGATCTAAGGTTCACCGGTCCGTGGCGATAAAAAGGTTGTGGAGTACTGATTTAAGGTATCTGTCTACATCTAAAAGGCCATTTTTGAAAAAAAAAAAAAGTATTTTCTTTTTTTATTGTTTTATTTGAAAGAGCATATTCGAATGTTTCCAAAATTGTTTTACTTTTGTTTATACGATTAATAGAAATTAAGATACAACTGTTTGAATGTGACTTCCCTTCCGGTCGAACATCTATGTTTAAATGCGTTTTCTGGAAAACTGTTTTTCGATAACTTGCGTCACGATAACTGTAACTACTCTAAAAGTTTTAAAGATGTCTTAATTTTACATAAACATTGTAGTAATATTAAAGTGTGTTCTTTAGCAAAAATTACGTCATACGTAGGAAATTAATAAATGTACAGTCACTTTTATACAAAAAAATTGAATTTTTTTCTTAAAAACTTCAACGTTTATGTACATAATTGGTCATATTTCAGTGAATTTTTAAAATACAATAAAACTTTTGGTACAAAAAAACAGAAAAGTGTTATAGGAGTATGCAGTGCGAAGGAAGTTACTAAATATCTAGAAGAATACAGTGTACAGCAGTTGGCGTAAGCATAAAAATTTTGTTGGAATTTTCTTCAAAAATGCAATTTTTAGAAAAAGTTACGAAAATTTTGTAAAATAAATTATTGTTTCTATCAAGTTTTATGACCTTATAAATAAAAATGCATGAACTACATCAAAATGTTGCATTAAATAAAAAATTGCGCCGCACGTAGGCGGATACCTTAAATAAACAATATTATTATATAATCGTCCGGTGTTATTGTTAGGTTATAGCCTCTATTCGGTTCCGAAGACATTATCCAGACGTCTGGGCTGCAGACGCGATAGCCGTTATATAGGTGCCGTAGTGTCTGGCCGCGTGTGATATAGGTTTGGAAAAATTAGAAACGCTTTTCATGACCTTCCCGAAAATCATTATCATTGATCGCCCTGAAGTCCGTTGGACCATTTAGGGGCAGTTATTTTCTCATACCTCCCCGGGCAACTAGACTTGCGTTTTGGTTGTGCGGACTGTGATACGGTGTTAGCGATTTCGATGCAGATATATCGATTTTCGTTTTATCCCTTCTGTGATGATGAGTTTGGCGCGTGGTCAGGTGGTGGGTTATTCCACGTTTTTCGGAGAAACGGGGCCAACTGAAGGTCTCGTATACAGGGTGATTCGAAATAAGTTTTACAAACTTTTAGGAGGGGCAAACTTTTAAGAACAATGCAGGGTCGGAACTGACATGTACCTGTTATTAATCTCTTTGGAAGAGGTGCTCAAGTAATAGTAAACTTTCCGACCTTTGTTTTCCACAACTAAACCATCTTTCACTAATTGCACTTGATAAAAATTGTTAAATCAGATTTTTTTTTTTCTATTACATTGATGAAATTGTCGGAGGAAAGCCCATTGTTTATGAAACGTGGTTAAGAACTGAAGCGCACATTTCACTTCTTCCTAAGTGATTATTAACAGGTCCAGGGGTACATGAAGAGAAAGCAGTTCTAAAGTCGCATGATTTCCAAAAAAGAACAATCTTAATTGGCCAATCGAGGAATAACCGAACTTGGAACTTAACCGGTTCAGCGTCTCAATTGCCTTTAAATGGTAATGGATAACGAGTGTGAGGTGAGGGAGGGGGGATGTTTCGAATGTGATGTCGCCATTATTTATTTAACTATTTAAATACTTTGCTCCATTTACTAGTATTTCTAATTTTTTCATGAATTATAAACTGCCGACGAAACAAAAAATCGAAGCTTTTCTTTTTAGGTCGTTATTTCTCCAAGCTCAATAACGATGTCCGCATCAGAAGTAGCTGCATAAATTATTAAAATGTGCTGAAGTTTGCGGTAAAATAATAGTCAATAAACATTTTGCGTCGTTTGATAAATATATCCCAAGTGTGGATCGCAGACTAATGTGTGGATTTATTTTTTTAGTTTTTCCTCATATAGCTAAATGAGGTAGAAAACTATAAAGCGCGGTCGATTTTGATTTACAGTAATAGTTTTCCGAAAGTTCTTGCAAATATTGCTAACAAGTCATATTAAGGTTTATGGGAGTAGTTTTTAAGAAATTCGCAGTGATGTATCTATTTATAGCGAAAATTCCTGAACGCTCTTCAGTCGCATTATCGAAGTGTTAAAAAGTGCTATGCTAGCTGAAATAGCTATTGCTTGAGGGGGGAAGAAAAAACTTGTCAAAGAAATCTAATAGTTTAGAAAATTTAACATTTTTTTCCTGAAGCATAAGGCAAAGGTTTAAAATTTAGGAATTCAATAAGCTGTCCCACAAACTTCTATTTTTAGAAAACTGAAAGATGTTGCCACGAAGCAGATTGCCTTCCCACTCCCTCACCTCTTCACTTCTTTTGAAAAGGATTAGATTGAATTTTTTAAAATAAGAAAATATTAATGTAGATACCCGTTTTTTTTACTGTCAAAGCATATTTTATATGAGCGTGGATGTACTTTATTATTCCAACTGTTTTAAAGAGAAGTGTGAAAAAAATTATATGCTTTTCTTCTTTTTTGCATTATTATTATTATTATTATTATTATTTTGTAAAATGCACTGATATTTGTGTTCAGTGGGTGCCAAAAGATTTTTCAAAAGATGTTTTAGGTTGAAGAAAGTCATATGCTAAGTTTGCGTATGTCGAGTAGTTTTTCAGGACATTAAAATACTTTTATTTATTTTCACGAAATTCAAATAGGAGAAACGGAAAATGTTGTTAGGCAATGCACTGTAGATTTGTTAAGATTTTTGAAAACTCCTGAGCTATTAGCTGGGTATTGTTTAAGATTAAAAATATATATCCATAAATTTTGTGATAGTATCGAAAAGAACAACGCTACAATTATTGTTTGCTATTTAATGAATAATCACCACCGTAAAGTAGAGTTCCTAATTATATAACGAGTTCCGTTATATAGACGTACATACCCGGCTCTCAGATTGTTAATTATAGGGCGAATATATGCAATTTAAATGAATTCCTATCACAGCCTTCCTTTTAGTAGCATTCCTTTTAGCATGCGCGTTATTTTTTTTTAAATCTCTGTTGATACCTATAGCTCCTATCGCATGTAAGCTGATCTATTTAGTCTACACTGTAGACTAAATCAGAATAAATGCAATGGAAGTACTGTAGTAACGTGCATTAAATATTAATGGAAATTATTTTTCAAACGCCCGAAAACATCTAACATTTATGAAATCAATTTCAAAGGCTTATTTAACATGCTTTGCTTAGTCTATTGCTAATACTCATTCATTTTAAATATTTTATTATTACTTTTTTATCTGTGTATAGTTACATTTCGACAGCTTTTCACGTCTCGTTTGCAGGGTGGTTACAGGGGGTGCTGTTTTTTTAACACGCTTTTATTTTCACCTGTATGTATGTTTGTATGTTTGTATGCTTCTATAACTGTAACCGACTCCTTTAGACTCGATTTTGACCCACTTTAAACGGACAGATTTAATCCAAACTTTGTACATTTATCAAGAACCGGTGACAATACAATAATTTTATAAGTTTATCCCATTATCCTGATCAGGATCGCCAGGATTAAATAATTTCCTCATTTCTTATCCTGATTGAAAGTAGAACACTTCGAAATATTACAATCTTAAGAAAGCCTTTTCTTACTCTAGCCGTGATCGTATTGTGGTTAGTACATTGCGTTGTGGCCGCAATAACCCAGGTTCAAATCCTGGTCACGGCAATATTTTTATTTTTACAAAATATCGTCATCCATCACATTATGGAAGAGTTGAGTACAAGAACATGTTAAGGCCATTCTTTTTAACACGCTTTTATTTGTTGATTAGAGACCTATTTTTCCTTTTTAGTGAGGAAGGTAGCATTTAACTGCAGGTTGATTAATACTTTGGTGCACAGCAGGGGCGTAGCCAGACAGGGAGCTCAGAGGGCTGCTCTCCCCCCCCCCCCGAAATGGGACCCTTTACTTAGCTTACAATTTGATATTTAGATTACAATTGAACTTTAGCTTTAAATTTGATACCCAGCCCACCCGAAATAAAATCCTGGCTACGCCACTGGTGCACAGTGAAAATAAATTATCTCTTTGTACTTTCCAACTTAGTGCTCCTTAGTGTCTTATGAGAGCTATCGAAAATTAAAATAAAATTTTAAATGCATACAGTTTAAAAAAAAAAACTAAAAAACACGCTTTTGTAGCAAATTGAACTAAAAAGTGAAAAATAAATATATAGTTTAAAAAACAAAAAAGCACGCTTTAGTGATAAATTGAACTAACTAAAAAGCGAAAAATAATTCGTAATATAGAAATAAATGAATGAACGAAAAATAGTATTGTGAAAAAAGCGTGGGGTGCTCCATATATGAGTTCTTGAGAATATTCGATCGGTACGAATAGTACAAAAATGATAGCACAAAAATATAGCACAAAGCAACCCACGCTTTTTCACAATAATACTATTTTTCGTTCATTAATTTATTTCTATATTAAGAATTATTTTTCGCTTTTTAGTTAGTTCAATTTATCACTAAAGCGTGTTTTTTGGTTTTTTAAACTATATATTTTCTTAATAGATGCTATTTACCTCTTAACCCTCCAAGCGGCTGTACCGTAAAATTACGTTCACTTAATTTTAGTTTTCACTGCAATGCGCCAACAATTAACATTATTTTAAAGCTTTGTAGTTTAATATTAATAGCTTATATGTTTTCTAAATACAAATCTTCCTAGCAAAATTACGTACATTTTTGCAATTTTAAAGCTGCATGAAAATCGGACCATGAAAACAACTTTACATTATTTTCCTACTTCCATGAAGCCCACAGCAGTTATTCTATTTAAATATATATATATATATATCCCGGGATGAGATTCTTCAGAATTTTGTCTGATTTTCAGGCTTTTTCAATTCTTCAAAAAATTTCTGAATAATTTTTCATTTGCAAAATTGTGTACACGTAGAATAGACTTAATATCAGTAGCATTTACAATATTTATGAAACTTGAAATTCATAAATATTATTGCTCATATGTTGTTCGCACATTCTTTCAGACTTTTTCCTTTTTTGTCAATCTCAGTCTATCATCGCCTGATTTTTTCTTTTCTCTTTTTTTTTTTTCAATTTCGAAACTCTTGCAGCCCAGAGTAGCTATCCCATATGCACCCACGTTAATTAAGTACGGATAAACATTGAAGGATGGAAGGGGGGGGGGAATCTTAGTTTTTTTTTTTTTTTCATTAAAGAAATGCAAGTTTCAGTTGATGTATCGATTATCTATTTCACCAATTTGAAAGATAAGCTGTCAACTTTAGCCCCTTCTCCCGGTTCCTATATATTTCGTCGCTTTCTGCGGCTAATCTTTTTCGAGCCTATTTTCCATATTTTTAATAATAATCCTTCCACCTTATGTGTACTATAGTGAATAGCTTCAATCTCTTTTAGTTGAAAAAGCAACCTTATTTGAAAAGTTTTTCTTTCGCGTGCCCGGGCTTTATCGGCTCTTTTCCTCTCCTCCGAAGTATCTATTGGAAAAATCTTAAAATGGGGCGGCGAATGTCTATTATTGCATGGGTATTGGGAATTGTGACGTGCTTCTCCTGCTTGTTCTTTTTGTTTAGGGGTCGCCTCTGAGCACACATTGACTTCCGATAAAGTTGGGAGAGAAATTTACTTTTGTGATTTGTATTCTTCCCTGTCTTTGCAGAATTTTCTTTCACTTTTGTTTTGCTTCGTGTTTGATAGACATTAATATATTTGATTTTTTTTTTTTTTTTTTCACTCTGGATTTATGCTTTTTTTAACTGGGGTGAAACTTTTCCGGAATGCTGTACCACCCCTGAATAACGTGCCTTTTTTTTTTTTTTTTTTTTTTAAAAGCGAAACTGCTTCATAGATCCTTTTGAATGTTTCTTATACAGTAGACCCCCACCCCCACCCCACCCTCCTATAACACGGTAGATATTTTCCGTGCTACATGAATCCGTGATCTTCGCAAACAAGGCCTGCTGGCTCAAATATTAAGTCATCCTATGTAGGCCGAATTTAGACTTAAAATTAAAAGTTGTATAGCAATATTATGATTGTGGTTGCTTATCATCAGTTTATAAAATTTATTATTTCTTACATTTATCTTGATTTATTATTGATTACGGATTAAATAGGACACTAAAAATGCATTTAGAAATTGTGATTGCAGCTCCAATGCTTAATACTTATATATATATATATATATATATATATATATATAACTAACAAGTAAAACACAAAACATGCTACAAATAAGACATATCTCGCATAAAAATATAACAGCTATTAGCAAGAATTAGAAACCAGATTTTGAAGCCAAATAAAGTGCAAGAATTATTGTGATAATATAATGGAACGGAAATTATAATATATAATATATATAGATAGATAGATATATAATTTTAACTTTTGTTCTGAAGATATGTTTTTAAGCACTGGTAAATTTGTGCCCTACATCAGTTCTGATGATGAAGCACCCTCTGATGATGAGCAACCAGAATTTTAATTTCATTTTACAAATTTTCATTTTATACCTAAATCGGCCTACTTAGGATGACGTATTCGTTAAGCCAGCAGGCCTTAGTTGCGAAGGTCACGGTTGTACGGGGCATGAGCTATGCTCCATCTGGAGTGCGAACTGCGTGGTATAATCGCCGAAAAACTTATTTGCACACCTTAGAAAAAACACAATGATGTTTAATGCTGCCATTCAAAAGTTATATTAGTTACGAGGGATGATCAGAAAATAAAAAAGTTACAAGCCGCAGAATTTTAAAACAACGTATTGTGGAGAAATGTCGGGTAAGTTGAGTGAAGGTGTCATCCTCCTGCATGACAATGCCAGTCCCCACACTGCTCAAGCAACGCAGGGATTGCTGCGACGTTTCAGGTAGAAATCTGGAGTCACCCTCCATACAGCCCAGATTTGGCACCCAGTGACTATTTCCTGTTTCGGCGGTTGAAGGAGCACTTATTCGGCACACGGTTCTCTTCAGACAGTGCTGTGAAAACATCCGCCGAGACCTGGCTCAATGGACAGGGACCTAATTTCTACCATGACGGGTTAACCCTTTAACGTGCAGTGTTCCCGCTCTGGGAACACCAAACTCTGACGTTTTGACTGTTGCCAGTCACGAAGAATAGATTTGATTTCTATAAAAATAGTTGCGGGTGACAGAGCTCCACGAGAGAATCCTTTACTTTTTAGCACGTCATTTCCCGTAAAAAAATTGTCACGATTATTTTTAACAGCACTGACATCAGCTGAAAAATGGAAGAATGCGAGAACAGCTAGATAGATTGCCCAATGCTGAAAAAAAGGGCAGCCGTTGCCATCGCTCGACTTAACTACCAGCAAGATGGCGGACGATCGAAACGTTCATCGCGTGCTACAGATCTAGAGACCCTTTTTTTTGACGACAACTGGCTGTACGGCACAGCCAGCTGTCGTCAAAAAAGGGTCTCTAGATCTGTGGCACGCGATGAACGTTTCGATCGTCCGCCATCTTGCTGGTAGTTAAGTCGAGCGATGGCAACGGCTGCCCTTTTTTCAGCATTGGGCAATCTATCCAGCTGTTCTCGCATTCTTCCATTTTTCAGCAGATGCCAGTGCTGTTAAAAATAATCGTGACAATTTTTATTCGGGAAATGACGTGCTAAAAAGTAAAGGATTCTCGTGGAGCTATGTCACCCGCAACTATTTTTATAGAAATCCAATCTATTCTTCGTGACTGGCAACAGTCGAGCGATGGCAACGGCTGCCCTTTTTTCAGCATTGGGAAAGGGTTGCGCCTCAAAGGGTTAATCTGCTTCCCCCCCAGACTGTAGAATGTAGGCCAAAAAGAAACAAACAAACAAAAAATAAAATACACGCATGTTTTTATGGAAATGATCATGCATTCATGGAAATGTGGATAACGATCTTGCTATTTGTTCGAAATGCTGGGAAGTTTTTTAGCGTATATAGGGTTTCCAGCGGCAAGAAAAAGTGAAAAACCTAGAATAGTAAGGAAATTTTTATTTGAACAGAAGTCATGAAAAGATGCAAAATTTGTCTGTAACCTGAAAAAATCTCGAATTGTGACGAGGAAAATTATCTGAAGTCATCTTGTTTAAATTAATTTTACATTTGCCGTACGTCTGGGAAAAAAAAATCTGGAGTGACTCCACTCGACTTTCCGAACACTTACGATTCAGATCATTACCAAGCATTTAAATAAATTTTAATCGATGAATAATTCAAACATATATACCAAATTGAAATTCAATCGAATGCACCGTTTAAACGCTTGCGCACTTTCAAGAATTTCTCCCCATATGCCATTATGCCATAACTTAAAAGAAAATTCCCCTCATAGGCCATAATGTAAAAGAAATCTTTGTCGTAGCCCTGTAGAAAAACTATAAGTCCTATACACACCAAAATCAATACCGGTCTTGCAACGGCGGTTTATAACATATATACCCAATTTGAGCTCAATCGAATCTACCGTTTAAACGCTAGCGCACTTTCAAGAAATTCCCCCCATAGGCCATAATGTAAAAGAAATCTTTGTCGTAGCCCTGTAGAAAAACTATAAGTCCTATACACACCAAAATCAATACCGGTCTTGCGACGGTGGTTTATGAGATATATATCCAATTTGAGCTCAATCGAATGTTCCGTTCAGGAGCTATCGTGTTCACTCACTCACACACACACACACACACACACACACACACACACACACACACACACACACACACACACACACACACACACACACACACACACACACACACACACACACACACACACACATACATCTCGTAAAAATAGCATAAATGGATTCAGAAGCCCTCAAAACGTGTAAAAACACCAAAATCTCGAATTCGAATTTTTTCATGATTACAATACTTTCCTTACATGGTACATGTTCGGAAAGTAAAAAAAAAAAAAAGTTACTTGGCATAGGTGCGCAAGTTTTTGCGCAGTAGTTTTTTGAGGGGGGTCTTGTTTAAAAAAAAAGAAGAAGATAATTATTAAATCTAAACAGAAAGATGTGTAATTAAGCAAAATGTTACCCTAAAAGATGACTTTTTTCTTTAACTAGGTCCTCTTAAAATAAATAAATAAAAAGAGTTTTATAATCTGTGGGTTTGGCGTGATTTATCTTTCTTGTTATTTGATTATTTTCAGTTTTTCTTACCTTCAAGACGATGGTTCATTTTCTTCGCTTCATAAACAATTTATTTCCCTTAAAATTTATTAAATCAAGTCTTAAGGAGCGCAACTCCGCCCCCCTCGCTCTTTGATATTAAACCAATCGTCTAATCTAAATATACATTTTTTAAAGTTACACATAAAATAAATCCTCCCATAAATTTTTTAAACGTATCTTTCCTTTGTTTCCCCCTCCCTTTCTTTTTCTATCTGCCCCATGTGTAATTGCAGTCTTGATCTCATTTAAAGAAAAATGGTATGAAATTTATTGAATTTTCGAAAAATCTTTCCATATCTAAAATGCCAGGTGTGAAAGTTATTGGTTATTGCTGTTAAGTCACGAAAAATTTCTTCGCCTTCTTTTATCTATCTCAGCTAAAAAGCAAATATTGACTTACGTCTTGTTAGCATTTTGAATTCTTTTCCAAAGTGTTCTGACATGTGTAAGGGAGAATAAAGGGAAAAAAAATTCCAATTTTGCATTTTTACTTTGATTTTCTATTTTTGTTGTGAAAACCTGATTGAATCAATATATATGGAATGATGTCTATCGGAAAATCAAAGCCCGAAAAAAGGAACACCATAATGACATTAAACTCACTAAACCCAGTACCGCCCTTTCTAAAATAGCCCAAGAACGCCTCATAAAAATCAACTTTAATAATAGCTAAAAACTCTGCAATTACAAAAATAACTATTATGCCCTAAATATGGAGGCTTTGCAGATAATAACCACAGATGGCGCTATAAATGACATGACGCATGCGCAGATAGATCCTGGATGGAACGCTATACGGCTATACTGAGGAAGAGAGCTAGGCATTTTGAGACCAGAGCTGAGGAAGGTGGTGGCTGCCACCGAAAGTGCTACTGACGGCTTTTAATGTGTTTTTATCCTCTTTTAAAGATGTCTATCACGTTAAAAATCTGTCAAACATAACCAGCTCAATAGTTATTCAATATTTAATAAAAGGTTGCAATTTATTGCTTATTTCATTGTAGGTGGATTAATTTAAGCTGAAAGTTCTTTGCTGATATGCGGTGATTTGAAAGGTGTGCGAGGCTCCACCATGGCCGAGCGGATAAGATACTGAACATGGTAGATGGCTGAAGTGTGAAGGTCAGGGTTCGGGCCTAACGCAAATTTCGATCTAACGATCTGGAGTTATGGCGGTATTCTCCAGATCTAACGTGAATACGCGTTATAATACCTTAAAAAGTCTCCGACCTAGGCACCCCCTCCCCCTTGTAGGCTTGCCATAAGACGGAACACACATCTTGAACAGTGTGCATCAATTTGCAGTTTATAACAAAAGATAATTAGTCTTGAGATTAACAATTGTAATTAGTTATTATTAATTTAACCATTTTTTATTTATAATTGATTTTTGTAGTCAATTAGTTGTAAGTTGCAGAGGCGCACCCAGGATTTTAGTTTAGGGGGAGGCTGATCTGAAAATACTGCTGAACTCTGTTATAGTGAGATCCATAATAGTTACAAACCTCTTATAGCGACAAAATATTCTGTATCACTTGATATGCCCATACAGCACAAGCCCACAAGCAAAAACACATTATAGAGTCATAAATAATTATCTAATCTTTTCAGTGATATTGTAACCGACTTTTAACAGTGTTTCATAAACTCTCTGTAAGTATTTATTTAAAAACTAACATCTTTTTAGGTAAAAAATACTTTAGAAATAGTTTAAAGACAATAAATAATAATAATAGTAATAATTCATTAGTGACAATTTTCATTTTTTTAAGTTTTTCACTTCTAACCGTCCACCTTTAGGGGGGGGCTTTAGCCCCCATAGCCCCCTCCGTGGGTGCGTCTATGGTAAGTTGTATTTAGTAATAAGAATTTTTTTTTCAAATATTCTGAAACCTCATACCTTCCTCTGAAAAAAAAACACATATAAAACCCGAAAAAAACTGAAAAAACCCAGTGGGTTAGGGTTTTTCTGAAAAAAATCAGTTTTTTAACATCCCAGAGACAGTAGTACATGAATAGTTAGACACATCCCCGGAGAATTCTTTGTACATGGAATTGAGAAGCTTGTTCTAAAATAAAATACTGTATTCTTTTTTCAATAGATTATTAAAAAATAATAATAATTTCTTGTGTTTTATTGAATGACCCGTGTAATTAAAAATGAATCAATAAAAGTCCTTGGTAAGTTGTATCATTTCATCTTTTCTTTAACAAGCATCCTCCCACCAGGTATAAAATATTGCTCCAGTCTTCGAATTCAAATACATATTTTTCTTTCCACGGAAGGTGTTCACTAAAAACTTTTGATTCTCCAATGATTCTCTCTCATCCCCGAACGTATATGACTGCTGTCAGGATCTCATTAAAATTTTTTGCTTTGAAATTCTATTGAATTTTTCGGAGTTAAAAAAAAAAAATGTCTGGATGCATATCTAAGATGGCCAGATGTGAAAGTTATTGGTTATTGCTCAGTCACGAAAATTTTCTTCCGTCCTCATCGTCTTTTATCTATCACAGCTAAAGCAAATATTGACTTACTTCTTCTACCTTGTTAGCATTTTTCTTTTTTCGTTTTGCTGCTTCTTGTAGATAGATGAGGGTGAGGTGATAGAATCATTTTTTCTCCTTTTGGTTGATTTTCTCTTTCTTTCGCTCTCTCTTTTTTCTGTTTTGTGTGTGTGTGTGTGGTATTATAGTCAGTGTGGAAAACTAATATCCTAAGGATTGCACTGTGTTTTGTAATAGAAACTTGAATAAGTTTGACGGCGGGGTACTTCGGAAAGTTATGTGATTTTGGTACATAAATACACACGAACTAATATAATAACATAAATACAAAAGAACTAATATAATAACATAAATACAAAAAAGCTAATATAGTAACATGAATACAAAAGAACTCAAATGCCAAGCACTTCAAAAATTTTAGAAAAGTCTCTTTAAAAGCTGTACTGTACAATAAAATAAACGATAAACCTCTATCAGTTACGAAATTTCTTAAAATTCAAAATTTTCGCAGAATTTGTCAATGTTTGGAAAAAAAACCCCATGCTGTTGAAAACACTGGGAAATCTAAACCTGTGCAAGTTATGAAATTTTTAGAAAAAATTCTAAAAATTCTTTTGTGGAATGTGCCACTCTTCGAAAAATCTTGTTGTTCAGTTGTATGTTTGAGAGATTTTTTTTTTTTTTTTTCTCTGGGAGTTTCATAAAATGGTGTGTTTTTTCATGTATTTCATTTTGTAGTGCAGCTTATAAAAAATCCTGTAGAATTTTTTTCGAGTGCCTGGTACAGTTAGTTTATTTTAGTTTGTGTACCAAAGCCTTATGCATGCATTTAACAGTTCTAGCAGTAATTGATGCAGAGAAAATTTTGGTCTGTTTTTCAGCCCCCTTCATAAAAAAAAAATCGATTAATTCAACCCTTCATTGGTATTTTATCATATATTTTAACTTGTTTTGTAAATTATTTTAAGAAAAAAAAGGATTTTTATAGAAATTGGTATGAAACTTCACAAATATAGATGTTAAAATTCACAAAAATGAACTGCTTTCAGAAAAATGGGACTCTGGAACAAATTCCTGGATCGAACCCTGGTTCTAGTCAGCTGAATGCTACTGCACTGCGGTGTCTGTTGCTCAATCCATAAAAAAAAAAAAAAAAAAAAAAAAGAAAGTTTGAATAACAGAGTACGAAATTATAAACATCAACTATTGTGTTTAGTGCATTTAACATTAACTGTCTGGCTGTTTAAAAATACTTAGATTTTAATGCTATTCTAACTATTTTGGCATTTTATTTTCACTGCATGTGTGGCAACATTTCCTGTCCTCTTGCCAAAGTCAGCGACATCTAGTGTCGAAAAAACCGAAACTGCTTTGCGAGGTTTAGCCCCGTAGATTGGTACTAACCCTTAAACATTAACCCATGTATGATAATAAGTTATAAAATGCTTGTTAGATAGGAAAATGAAGTAATTTGAAGATCCATCCCATAGGAGAAATTGGTTACATTCTTTCACTATACGTGCTTTCTGCGGTTGCTTCAGTGTGTTGCGTCTAGGCAAAAATAATTATCTTTATACTATTCATCTTAAACCAATCGGCAATACCGCTCTACCCTAATTGAACAGTTTCCTTGAACGAACACTTCAATGAAGTGATACACAGCCGTTCATTTCCTATTACTGAATGCATTATCCGATTAGCATATTAATCATAACGGAAATTGCATATTTCGAAATGGGACCTATATCGCATATCATTTTGGCGGGGGGCTACAGTGTTCTATAACCGTATCCAATATACAGTAAATCTGCGCCGGCACAAAAACATAAACGCATGTTATATACAGCAATCAGAACGGGTTGTAAAATATAGAAAATTATTAATCTGCCTTAACGTAATATGTAATTCGTTGAATTGAAATTAAATTTCCCTCCCGTTTTGTGTGGGATTTGATATTTGTTTCCAGATTCTCTCATGTAATTGGAAGCGTTTGGGCGAGTAATTCAAATTATGCGAATGTACGGTTAATTTCCGTGGTTAACGCATTGGGCGAGATGTATTCAAAACATCGTAATGAATTTCAAAGCGTTTAATTAAATTTATCTAAAACTGTGATTTCTGTCGTTGGCGTGTTTTGGGGGTTGCGGTTCAACCGCATGGATTAACTAGTTTAAGAGATGATTTTTGTTTTTGTCTGTCTGAAATTGCGACGAATGAAACAAAATATTGTTGTTTAAAATTCGGAGTTATCGATGCAGGGATGCCACTTTTCCGCCGATCGTCGGATTTCCTCTTTTTTTATTTAATTTATTTATTTATTAATTATTTTGCATCAGCAGCAGAATTTTTCTAAAAATTCCATGGTGTTTATGTTTTTTCCCTTTCTTCCCAGCAGTAATTAAGTATTAATTTCCAGCATATCTCAATTTCACTCTTTTTCCATCTGCCCTGAGAATTAGTATTTTTCCTTTAGCATTCCTTTATTTAAATCTCCAATGCTGTAAGAATAAAAATTTACTCCTATTTCAAATTTAAATTATTTATTTCAAAGAAACCAGTAAAGGAAAAACTTCGCAAAATAGAGCAGGTTTAGACATAAATTAAAATGAAGCGAAATAGTTAAAGTGGAAAAAAAAAATATTTTGTCATTGAGAAATAAAATATTTATGAAAGCAAACAAAAAATGAACTAAATGTTTTTTCTCCATACATTACATTTTTCTAAAATAAGCTCTATTTATTTGCTTTATTTGAGTGGGATTTCTTCTTTTTCCACGTATTTTTGTTTATTCACGCACAGTTTTCTTTTTTTTCTTTTTTTTTTTCTGTTTTATGAGTGGCATCTCTGTATCAAGAGTATCAGAAATTTCAGTTATTTGAAGGTCTGGCATTATGCTTATGCAGTGTGTGGATTTGATAATTCGCATGCTGTTGACAAGCTATATTCATTTAAATGGAATTGTAACCTTCAAGTAACTGAAAAGAGCTGTTTCTTTGGGACATTTTACGACACTCTGTTCTGTTATGCCGGGAAGCAAACGTTGCAGCTATAATAATTGAAACCGCGCCAAATGACACTAATTTTTTGCGCCAAAAGTAAATTACCAAAACTGAACTCAGTTTGCGATATCGTCACTCCCGATAGCGAGAAGCCGCCAAACCAAACGGGATAAATAAAGACCGATATTTCGTGCTCTGGTTAATCGATTTACGTGCAACAAAATAACAAAATTTATTTGTTTGACGTGTAGAACATGAATTGTAGAGTAAATTGAACCCCAGAGGAGCAGAGCACTCCGAAAATTTTGTAACTAAAACATTCCTGCCTTTTCCAAGCCATATCAAGGTAGAACTGGACAAGAAATTAATTTGCTCTGAACGTTACACCATTCCACTTTTCCTGCTTATCTCTTTTTTGTATGTTTTCATATCTGCTACGGCAAAGATCATTGTCCTTATTCACCCTGCATAATTGAGATACTCTCTGATTTCAGCCGTAAACCTTATCAAACGCCTTCACCTCGTCTTGCTGTATTACTTATACACCTTGAGATTATCAGTGACACACCGTATCATGGAATTGCGCAATTTGCTTGCTGTATCTTTTTTTTAAAAATCATATTAAAGTGACTTTCTCTTTTTAGTTATTTAGCTTGCTTTTATTATTATTATTATTGTTCTTTTTATTTCTTCTTTCGCGGTTTGCCGGTGGTAATGAGATTTTAATGATCGTGTGCCACTCCCACGGCAAGAAGCGAAGAACTAAAAAAGAAAATGATTTCAAAACTAAATGCAACGTAAGATCTCGGTTGCAAAGTGTGCTTCTTCGTAAAATATTTTGTCAGAATGCTGTTTGGAAAAGATTTAGAAAAAAAAAAAAAAAATGAATGCCCATGAACGTTTATTAGTTTTGCATCCTGACTTATCATCCTTATATCCTCCCCCTCTAATCAGTAGCGGTGTAGGACCGTGGTAGAAGAAAGTAAAAATTCCCCCAAATGGTTAAAATTCAGTAGAAAAGTGTTTGACATGAAATTGAGCAAATCGGAATATTTAGTTATGAGAATATTCCCTTTTAATTTAACTATTGAAGAGGCATCCTGAAAATGTACCTGATGTAATTATAGTTTATTTGTATTTATGTTCGAAAATGACATGATCTTTTGTTTTTAGATCTACAATCTTAATGCTGCAAGTAAGTTTTAAGATCTCTACCACAGAACTGTTTTGCTGTTTATAGAATTCACGTTCAAGTTATCATATTTTTGAAATTTCGAGTTTCGAACCGCTTAATTTGAAATTATAAGTTACCAAGATTCAGTTGAGTTTGCATATGGGATGCGTTGTTTCGGCTATGGCGACTTTAACCACAGCGACTTAAAAAATTTCTTCAATTAAATCGGTTTGAGTAATCATGCAACTTTTCGAACGTAGTTTAAAAGAATAAAATCTTGCTAGATGTATGGGGATTTTTTTTAAATTGCACGTATCTTAAGAAGCTGCGTTACGCGCTGATGCAAATGGTAAAATTGTAAAAATTGTGAAACACGTAGAAAAAAAAATAAATGTTTACTAATTTATTTTGCAGCAGTTACCAAAATGAATAACATATCTTCTCATTTTAAAAGGCCATTACTCTGTGCTATTTTTATGTGAAAATTGTACGAGGTACGAGGAATGTAGAATCATTGTTAATGTAGGTGCATAGTACAGTTCATGAAGAAGCAATAACTTTTTTCTGTTGTAAAACATCACTGATTTGATTTTAAAGCTGCCCATAAGTCTTGTATCGTGCAGTTTTTTTTTTTTTTTTTTCCCCAACCTTAAAATGGAACGTTAAATGTGACCATACCTTACTTTAATAACCTTAAAATCCAAATATACCTTTCATAAAATAAAATAAAAAGAAAGACAGATGAAAAATTTTGAATTTAAGATTTTTTTCCAGCATGGAATTAATGTACAAAGAATTAAATAGCAATTGATATTGAAGTTGCTTACCTTTAGTCAGTGGCAGGCATGCAGGTTTATCCTCTAAAATTCTTTTTTTAAATAACTGCTTCTCGTACATTATTATTATTTTTTGTAAAAGATAGTTTTTTAACGAATAAAAGAAAAACCATTTATTTTAACGTGGTACAGCAACAGAACATCGAATAGAACACGAGATTGCTCAGACGATTAAAATGCGCGGTGCGTTTAGAATAGAAAGAGGGAGGAAGTACCGAAGATTATTTTATTTTCAAAAGATATTACGAATTAAGCATGGGAAAAGAATATATCTTTCTAAAAATTCGGAGCCGATTATCTTCCCTTGACGTCACGTCAAAAAGCCGAATATTTTCGTCAGCTAATATTCCCTTAAATTCCTGAAATATAAAATCAAAATTTCGTCTGCTGTGGTTATTATTTTCTACAAATTCTAAACTTGTTCTGTAAATGAGTTGCATATTCCCACCAAAAAAAAAAAAAAAAAAAAAAAGTTATCAGGCCTCCTTTTTAATGCTATAAAAGTTGAGTGTAAAGTAGTTTAGTCTTGAAAGTTTAGTATAATATAATTACTACTGGCGTGGAAAATTGATGTTCCACCACCGAAGACTGCCCCAGCGCTGGAAAATGCAAATTCCCTTCAAATCATGAAATATTCATGTTTTTTACTTTTGTTTCACGCGTGAAGTTAATATACTAACTAGTTTATAAGCGTAAGCTTTTCTTTTCTTCCTGGAAGTTCCTTGGCAGTTCATCGCCAAAAGTGATGATTTTGTCTTATTAAAACTTCTTTGCTCTGCGGTTCTCCCATAAAGTGATTTGAGTATTCTTTTTTTTTTTTCTTTTTTGCACAAAACTTCAGTGAATTTTTGAAAGAAAAGCAACATTGTATTTTTTTCTGCCATTTGAGAAAATAATTATTAACCGAATTCGCAGTTTAAGGGTGATTTGAGTATTCTTTTTTTCTTTTATTGCACAAAACTTCAGTGAATTTTTGAAAGAAAAGGAACATTGCATTTTTTTCTGCCATTTGAGAAAATAATTATCAACCCAATTCGCAGTTTAAGCAATTTTGGCCTATAATTTGCAAGCTTGGATAACAGATGCGTTGCAAAAAATTTTTATGCTAGAATGTACTCTATTAGCCGCCTCCGGCGACCAGTTGGTTAGCCATTTTAATAAATCTTGTTAGGAGAGAATCCTGTTCCTCACCGGCTTCCTTGGCACTGAAATCTCCCGGATTCTAAATGAAATTTAAAATTAAGATGGTTACAAACATGAGCGGCCCTAGGGTAAGTGGCGACCCCTTCTAATGTAAAAAAGACGCCCCCTTTTATGCTCTACTTAGTTTTTAAATTCGAAATGACGCCCCTTCGAAGCCGGCGCCCAGATGCGATGCTTACCGTGTCGGATTGCCCCTGGTTACAAAATTAAGATGGTTAAATGATAAAATGTACAAAAAGGTACACATTATTTTCGTCCTATATTAATTCTGAAGAGCTTCTGCATATATTGGCTTTTATCAAAAATCGGAAAGAAAAAAATCTAAGAAAAAGTGAAACACTTTGAGATTTTAAATACGCACTAAAGTGCTATATATTAAAAGCGTATTATAATTCATGGGTCTTCCCTATTTTCTTATTTCATTTAGTTGGAAAGTATATCATTATTCATGAGTGTGATTAATGAAAATTAAAACGGATATTTCTAGCATCCTTTTTCTGTATATAATACATTAGAAATAGATGGTAAAAAGCTGCGAAGAAAAATGCACAATTCGAAGTAGCTGAAGCAGACAATAAATTGCGCCAAGCGCTAGAATCACATCTTCTCAAAATCGCAATCAACCATTTTATTTTTCGCCAAATCAGGGGCGTAGCCAGAAATTTTTCATGGGGGGGTGGTTACGACTACTGCAACTCACATATATGCATACATGTGTGTGATACGGGAGTGAAGAATATACATTTTGTATGGCAAAAAATTCCTCATGGGGGGGTTATGACCCCCCTAACCCCCCCCTTGGCTACGCCCCTGCGCCAAATTAAAAAGTTGCACATTTTAGTCTCGGAAAATTTTCAGATCCTATTTTTCTTTTGTGTATAAAACATTTCATTCCTGCCCTTATTTCACATGCACACGATATTTTAATTAAAAAATAACCTTACAAATAATTTAACCTAAAAAAAATCGTCACTCTTTTATTTTTATTTCAATCATTTAATAAACTTGCCAAATATGGCAACCTAGATATGCCAAATTCTCTCTCTTTCCACTGCAGGGTTACAATTGCGAAATGGCGAGAGCAAAATTAGCCTTTTGCGATAGTTTTTTAAATCGATGTCTCCTAAAATAATTCGAATTTCGAAAAAATCGCTTCGAGGTATGTCGGGACCCGTACTGGAGAATTTCCATACAAAATTTGGTAGGGAGTCTAGGAGCTAGGCGAGACACAAGCAAACAAACTATTGGACATTTAACAGTCTGTTTTATTTATATAGATTGCAAATCTAAAGAAATATTAATGATTCCAAAAGTTACATCACTTTGACATCGGAAAACACTTGATTTTCGTAATTCTAGAAAGATGCTTTTATCTATTCGTTTTGAGCGATTTTTTTGTAAGTTGATATACTGCTTTGAAATATATTTTGGCGAAATAACAAGCTTCCTGTTTACACAGATCATTTTAAATTGCATTTTTAGTAAAGTTGCTAGTTTCGTTTTTCTTTCTTTTCTTCCTCATCCTGTTTTGACTAAGTGGATGGCAGTTTCAATGATACCTTATAAAAAGCTAGTTAACGAGAATATTTTTTTTAATTTATAAATATCTAGACTTGATTGATAATTGCTGCAAGATTTTGTTTGTATGTGTTATTTGCAAAGTTTTCTAATATGAAATAAGTTTCCTGCAATTTAATAATAAGTTGAATTTAGTTCTTAAATGAGTGTTTTAAGTAAGTACTGAGATTTTTAATAGAATTTATTTTATTGCAAATTTTAATTCTTGCTAAAGTTATAATTATTATCATATTCACTAATTTAAAATCGGGAACAGTAATTGATTGTCGTTTTTTTTAACCCTTAGTTTCAAGTATTCTCAACATATTTCCAGACTTTTATTAATTTTCAGTATTTTGATAATATTTCTAGATTGACGAATTTTAATTTTGACGGAATGTTTTTCAAGTATTCAACCAAAATATTCCATATTTGCAAACCATTGCCCGAATATTTGTTTTGTTGGCTTTCGAATATATTGCCAACATATCTTCAAATGATAGGTAACTATTTCAAAATAGTCAATTTTTTAATAGTGGTGCATTAACCAAACCGATATTTTTTTGGAAGATTTATGGGCATTTACGTACTATACTCCAAATTTATGTTAATTATTTTGGTGGCCGAAACACTTAGAGCTGACGAGTTTAAAGTGGTGATCTATTAAATTAGTAATGGACTTTTTAACATGATAAAATAGGGTTATGAACACTCTAGTAACAGGTAATTTTATAATCGTGTAACGTTATTGGTTCTTAAACACACAGATTGGGAGAAAAAAATGTTGGCAAAAATGATCGGCACTATAATTACTGTTAGTACTGATTTATGATATCTGTTTAAGTTTTTATGAAGGCAGTCAATATATTGGGCTAATATCGTTTTGCTTGGTAAGAATACATTTGGGTGACGCAAAACTGCTGCAAGACCGTTTAACACCAGCACTTAGAATTATTTAATTACGGAAGACTTAATTAACTTTATACCGAAGCTTTGTTTATTTTAATATCTCAATTGTTTCGTTTCAGCAAAGGAAACGTCAAAAACAATTATTTGATTTGGGAGCATCTTCTCAGCTTCTTCTATCATTCTTATTTAAAAGAAAAAGAAAGAAACTATTTCATTTTAAAGCCTTTTCAACGGAAAACTGAAAGGCTGAAAACTTATTAAAATTTTTCCGCCTCTTTGACTAAATGGGGGAATATTTAAATTAAACTAAAGGCCTGATGGTAAAAGTCATTTCCTCTCCCCTCCCTCCCCAACCGTTTGCCCCCCCTCCTCCCCTTTCATCATTCTCTTAAAAATTACTTTTTCATCCACATCTAATGAAAATTTCGACTTTTCGTTTTAACAAATAGATCGAGTTTATTACATACTAACTTAAAAAAAAAAAAAATCCCCTTGCAAATGACCTCATGCCGTAAGACTAATTCTTTGTTCTGGAGAGAATTATAATTGAGGTTATTTTTAACGGTTCCCCCAAACCACATTAGCAGCGCCTCTGCATATAAAGCCTTTTCATATCATCATCAATATGCCGTTAGTTTGATTAGGAGTGTTATGAAATTACCGAGAAATATTTAAAAGAGAAGCTGTTATGAGAAGACAAAATTTTTACATTTGTTAATTGTACGATATCCGTTCCTTAATGCGAAACACCCATACCATTAAAAAGAGATATTTGTTTCTAATGCATGTTTCTGATATCTTTAGGCGTTTTTTACGTTTAATGACATTTCTCAGCTCAGTTATGGCCGGTAAAAAAGTAACTGCATAACACTGAATACTTGCTAGAAATTAGCTGTGCTTTTATCACTAAAAGTTGTTTTGCGTTCTTTTGACTGGCGCTAAAAGTTTTGCCTTAAATATAGCGTCTGGGCGCGCGTTTATTTGGTTTTATATGCAGGGATTTAGAGTTCTGTCAAATAATTAACCCAGCAGTTTAATTAGGTGTTTTTCTCTTTTTCTATTCTTTCCAAAGCTCTTCTAAATGGCATTCAAGACGCATGTCAAATTTAATTCAAAGGCATTAAGTTTTTAAGCTCCCTTTTATACTATAATGCAAAGTTGTTAAATGGCCGGGTTCCTTTTCCAGGGAAAAAAAAAAAAACAACAACGTTGGGGTTTTATCTGGGTTTTATCAGTTCATTTAGGCTTTATCTGGATTTTTTAAGGCAAGGATGGGATTTCAGAGTGCTCGAAAAAAATTGATTTTTAATAAATACAATTTAAAACAAATAACACCGGTCAACACGATTTTTGGGTCTGACTTCTACATGTTAAATTTTAGTTTCTCCTACGCCAAAACTAAGGAAAAAATATTATTTTTTTTTTTTAATGAAAGTTTGCTTTTGTAGAAATTAAAGCAATTTTTCAATTTTTTTGGCAAAAATCACTGATTTTTATATTTTTTTTATAATTCTACTCTAAATTATGATCAGAAAAGTTTTTGCTGGATATAAAAGTCTTTTTTATTCAAGATTTGTGATAAACAATAACCTATAAATGTAAAATAATAAGAAATTAATATCTAAAAGTGAATATTTTTCGTATTTCTTTTATGTTCGTATGAGCAAATAATAATACAAACAAATAATAATACTACAAGTACAATAATACTACAGAGTTACAAATAATAATAAAGTTTACTTTCGGGTTAATCAAAGTGCTGCCATCTTTTGTTTATGAAAAAAAATATAAAATATACTTATCGACGTAAATGAGACAAAAGCAAATTTTACGAACTAAAAATGAATTAAGTGTTTTGCAATGTCTAGAATCAGAATTTAAGCATGAGAACAGAACACCCCCCCCCCTCCCCGACACCCCAAAAAAAATGTTGACCGGTGTAATTGATAATAATAATTAATTATTTTGCTACCTTTCAATCGTTTCATATCTGACTAACCTGAAAAACTTTCAAAAGCCGTAAAATTCTGGACGTTATTTTTTTTAACTGTCAAACTTTTTCAGTTCGTTTGTTAAAGTGTTGTGGGAAAAAAAAAAAAAAGTTTTAACGAATTAAAAAGAAAAGTTTTCGTGCATGATTAATATTCTACTGTTAATATTATCATCTTTTATTTCTCGAAACGACATTTTTCAGGCAGATACGAGCACAAACTGCTTGTTTACCTCTTTTTTTATGTAAAACTTTCGAAGCTATACGCACTTCAAGTTCGCGTATTAATGTCCTTTCTATTAAAACCCAGTGTCAGTCGTTATGTGTTTCACGCTGAAAGTAATTACCTGTAGTATGCTCGAGCAGAACCTTTGGCTTCCGATTTCTTTGGAAAGCTCCGCTGTGCGTGAAATTGGAAACAAAAATTCAATATGTCGCCTGTCACCTACAGATATTTTAAAACTCAAAATGAATTTTGACTGCATCTTCCCGCATTTTCTTCGAAAAGCGAATAACACTATAGTAAGGAGAAAATTTTAGCTACCGCTGAAATGGAAGTCAGTGGGTTTGAACGATGTGCAATTTTTTAAAAAATTTTTATTTATTTATTTATTTATTTCATATTTTAAAAGAAAAATAAAGATGCTCAGTAATATTTGCCGTGAATGTTGTCGCTGCAAATTTTCAGCAGTCCTTTCCCAAATCCAGGCAACATATTTCATATTTACGGGTAGCCTGCTCACGAGTTGATAAATTGCATGAGTCGGTTGTTCTGATTTATTATTTTAGTGTGCGTGTGGTTCGCCCCCTCCCCCCTCCTTGGAGGTGGAAAAATAATGGAGATGTTCCATCCATCTGTCTGTATGGAAATTCAATTACAATGCCTGCATGTTGTGCCGTACGCGGTTCTTGTGTAACATCATTGCATGGTAAAACAGATCACGGGGGGTATTGATTGAGCATATTCAGGAATTATGTGCAAATGGTTGTACCCAAAATCTGTATCGCGCTTAAACATTTTCTAAAATAAATAAATAAATAAAATATAAAAACCCTACATTTGTTAACCCTTTGAGGCGCAACCCTTTCCCGCAACAGTTGGCTGTGCCGGGACAGCCAACTGTCGTCAAAAAAGGGGACTCTAGATCTGTGGCACGCGAGGAACGTTACGATCGTCCGCCATCTTGCTGGTAGTTAAGCCGAGCGATGGCAACGGCTGCCCTTTTTTTTCAGCATTGGGGAATATATCCATTTGTTCTCGCGTTCTTCCATTTTTCAGCAGATGCCAGTGCTGTTAAAAAGAATCACGACAATTTTTTTTTTACGGGAAAGGACGTGCTAAAAAGTAAAGGATTCTCGTGGAGCTATGTCATCCGCAACTATTTTTATAGAAATCAGATCTATTCTTCGTGTCTGGCAACAGTCCAAACGTCAGAGTTTGGTGTTCCCAGAGCGGGAACACTGCGCGTTAAAGGGTTAAGGGACTGGGAAGTAATGTCAGTTTTCAGTCTAGCGTAATTTGAATCTTTTAACTTTTAAGGCCTCCACCAAGGTCGAGTTGATAAGACACTGGTAGACGGCTGAAGTGTGAAGGACCCGTTTTCGGACCCAGCGCGAGGCGGTCTGGAGTTTTGGTTGGTTTTCTCCAGATGTAACGTGAGTGCGCGTTAATACCCCTTAAAAAGTCCACCGACCAAGGTATTCTCCCCGTAGGCAAATGCTTCTCGTGTAGGCTTGCCGTAACACAAAAACTATCGAATCTTTTAAAAGGTGTTCAAAAGTTGTGTGATTTCTTAAAGAAGCATCTTTTAGAAGGAATCTCGGTGGCATTCGGCTCTCATTGTACAAAAAACTTCAGTGTGTGTGTGCGTGCAATATGAAATGAATGATTGATTTCCAATAACATTTTTAGTTCTTTCTTTTTTTCTTTCTTTTTTTTTGTGTGTGTGTTTTACCACAGAATTTTAATTATATCGTTCTAAATGTATTTCCAGTAACAGTACGAATTCTCAACCAGAGAAATTAACCCATTCGTGCCTGGATATTTTTGCGACTTTCTTCGATTTTTGCTAACACCAGCAGTAATTGATAAATTTCTGATGTCAACTTTTTGAACAAGGGATGATTTCATTTAAAATCACTATTCTATGCATAAAAATTGAAATGTCAACATCCTATTTGGCCATATTAAAATATTTTGTGGAATTGAGGTTCAATACTCGCGAATAAAGGCTAGGAAAAATAAATAACGTTTTCGAATGATAGCGAAAATGCCGTCCCAAAAAAGGGACGCTAGGCATAAATGGGTTAACTTCGCGTGCTAATGGTTAGATCCGGTTGAATCACAGGCTGTGTGTGTGTGTGTGTGTGTGTGTGGTGGTGATGGGGGAGGGGATAAAGTGTCTCGTGCAGTGCACATTTCATCTAAAACATTCCCCCACCTCACACCAATTTTCTGAATGTTACTTCCGTCCACCCTCTTCTGAAATGTTTGATGACCGTCTTGTTAGAAATTTCCTCGAACTCGTTAAAAAATAAATAAATAAACAACTCCATACCGCAGAACCTGAACTGCATTTTTGTGCTAAGCGTAATGACCCCCCCCCCCTTCCCACCACCCCCCGCTCCCTTTTCAAGGTTTGTGCCGCTTCTGCGAACACCGTCCTCTTCATCTTCTCTTCAAAAAGAGTTTTGGCTTTGACGTCTTCTCGAGAGCAAGATAAACTCTTCTCCACCTTCTCTCTCCTTCTTCTTCTTTTTTTTACCCCCCCCTCTACCTCCTCCAATACACAACCCCACCTCCCCCCCTCCCTCCTCCTACCTCATTTTTCATCTCCATTCTGGTTAATATTAACCTCGGATTAAAACAAGTTTTCGTCGTCTTTGGATGGGTTCTCGTAGCTCTTGACTAGTAGTAGTAGTAGTACTACCCAACTTGCAGTGAAAGGAACTAGTTAGTAACCTTTTTCTACTCCCCCCCCCCCACACACACACACTTTATTTTTTAAACTTCCGTCAAAAGTAGTGATGGGCGTTCATGGGTGCCGGCAGAATATTTCCCAGGGGGGGGCAAAGACTATTTCAACGTATGGTTACCATGTTGGAAAGAGCAAAAAAGCAAGGAAAAACACTGCATACAAAAATCCCGGGGGGGCATTCCACCCCCCCTTGCCATATGCTGCCGGCGCCCATGTGGGCGTTAGAGATGAGACGGGCTCGGCCTCGGGCAAAGTCGCCGGCCAAACTTCACGACGTTAGCGAAGTTGCGGGCCGTATAATTAGGATTTATGTGAGATTTTGAAAGGCTTATGTGGGTTTTATACAGGGTTTTGATATGTTCCGAGGGTCGGATCGAACGCCGTGGAGGGCCACATCCGGCCCGCGGGCCGACGGCTGCCCTTACGTGCTTTAAATTACGGGGAATACTTCTGGAGTACCCCAGAGGTTGACATAGGGTTTATATGTATTATTAGCAGCTGTCCACTAACGCAAATCTCCGTAAAATGAGAGAATCAATTAATAATTTATTATTTTCGGCGGAATAGAAACGGTATTCAAACAATTTTTGGAGAATAAAAGATCGAATTTTGCTGTACTGCGGTAGGAATTAGAGATGAGACTGTTTCAGCCCGAACCCGAACCGGGTTTGGGCTCTGTCATTCACGATTATGTTCGGGCTTGTGAGAAATTTCTCCTTTATTGAACATACTCCTTGTGAGCAAATTTAAAAAAATGAATTCATGGGAGAAATAAACTAATAATTATTATTATTGGATAAACATGAATATGAAGAATTGGAAAGTGCATTAAGAGTTTGCTATTATGTCTATAATTTGTACAAACTGCAAAAATTTATGATATTCTGTATGAAGTCATTGACTTTTATTTATCGTCTGTATGTAGTTCAGTCAGAACGATCCAATAACTCAAGCCATATTTTCTTTCTTTGGGGGTGACCCTCGTCTCGAACACACACACCCACATATATATATATCCCCCTTTGTTCGTCCCAAATCTTCTCCCATTTCCTGTCTTCTATTTGCGTTTGGCCGAAACTGGCACCTTGATATGAAGAGATAAAACATCTTTTTTTTTTCTTTTTTTTTTTTTCTGGAGATATTTTTCCTTTTATCTCCCCGTGCGTTATGTACCTTACCCACATTTTTCATCCCCCTCGGCTAATACGATCCTGGCTCAGGCAGAGATGAGGGTGTCATATATATTGTAGGTCCTATCATCGTGGGAGTGGGTGTAGATGATATGACATACGAAAAAGTACCTTCTTTTTTTTTTTTTTTAAACAATATTCATTTAACGTTCTTTTAGATTGTGTTTACTTCTTTTTGTCCTCTCTTCTCTGAACAGTGTGTTGGATTTTGTAATGGCTCTGCATCATAGGCGCACCCACGGAGGGGGCTATGGGGGCTGAAGCCCCCCTTAAAGGTAGAAAATTAGAAGTGAAAAGCGTTTAAAATATGAAAATTGTCGCTAATGAATTAATTTTTTTTAGTTCTTTCTTTTTTTAATTGACAAATTATTTCTAACCTAAAAAGACATTTATTTAAAAAAGTTTTTAAATAAATGCTTACTTACAGTTAGTTGAAACACAGTAACACACGGTTACAACGTCGCTCAAAAGATCAGATAATTATTTATGACTTTATAATGAGTTACATTGCTTGTGTTCTATGGGACAGTCAAGTGGTATCGAATATTTTGACGTTATAAGAGAGTTGTAACTAACCTAGGTCACTATGACCGAGTTCAGCAGTATTTGTATGTAACCCAGCCTCCCCTAAACTAAAATCCTGGGTGCGAAGCTGCTCTGCATTCAGTTCCGGTATATTTGAGTTATTTTTATACTATTTGTATCATAAGTCTTTTTTTTTTTTTTTACCCTTTCCGAAGAAATTAAAGAGTATTTATCTTGCTCGACCATGATTTAACTTACTTCAAAGATGCATTGGTTCACCACGCAATTTATATATATGATAAATGCAATCAAGGACTGATTTCCGGCAAGTGTCTAGGCCCCCACTAAAAAGGGGCCCCCAAATTAGCCTTGAAGTTTAAAAATTTGAAAATTTTGATTTTAATTTTAAAATAAGAGACGAAGAAACTAATTTTAAAAATAATAGTAATAATAATTACTTTGTTATTATTTCATATCTCCAGAATTATATCTTCAAATTTTTGTTTAGCTAAACTGTACAGTTTTAGGCAATTACTCAGCGCCAGGGTTGTAGCCAGAAATTTTTCATGGGGGGGGGGTTACGACTACTACAACTCACATATATATATATATATATACGTGTGTGTGATAATGTAGTGAAGAATATACATTTTGCATGGCAAAAAATTCCTCATGGGGGGGTTATGACCCCCCCTAACCCCTCCTTGGCTATGCCCCTGCTCAGCGCAAACTTATCATTTAGGCATGGCCTACGTAGTAATGTATGCAGATCGCGAAGAAACCCTATGGAACAGTGGGGGCCCGTAGTCAAAAATGTTAGTGCAGCCGGAAGCATATGAGCTCCCCCCCCCCCCCCCCCTTTCCTCCGGAGAGGATTGGAAAATCTTTGTTACTGAATTCGAAAGCTGGCGGATTAAGCCCTCACCGAGGAAAAAAAAAAAGAAATTACATAAAAAAATGTCAGAGATCCTATTTTACTTCCATCAAATGGACACAAATTTCAACCAGCCGCTCTTATCCTCAAAATTGCATTCATCCGTGTCTGATTCGAAGTTTCCTTAGAATTTTCTTTTGTAACGATAACTTGTGAAAAAAAAAAAAAAAAAAAAAAAAAAAAGAAAACTTACTTATTTTTTATAATTCAAATCAATCCTCCTTTCTTTTAAACATGCGAATCGGTCAGTGATGTCCCCATAAAAAGGCGTTGTTTTAATTCAGATATCAATAATTTTAAAAGCTCTTTAAAATTTCCAATGTTTAAAGAATTTTCTCGCTCGCCATGTCTAAATGCCAGTTCTTGCTTACTTAAAAACAATATTGCTTTGATGGGTCATTGTCCATTCATAAGCGTCTATTCAGGCTTACCTTCTTGATAAATTCAGCAATATAAAGTCCAGAGTTTTCCAAACATATATTCTCCTTACCCCCTCCCTCACTTCTCATTCCGAGCGAATCAGGTAGTCGAGTTCTCAAGTTCAGCCGCCGTTAGAAAATCTTCCATCGGCTGTATCAGCTGCATACTCCCTATGCCGGAGAGGCTGCTGACGTAGTCGTTGTCATGGCAACGGTGCTGCCAATTTTCTTTTCAGCGCTCTGTGTTGAACCAAAGATTTTTCCCAATTGAATTGCGGGAAGATTAAAGTGCTTTTTTTCTGAATGAGCGATCCGGCCACAATACGTTTTTTTTTTTTTGTTTTTTTCGGAGATTTTTTTAATTTACCGTAGGAATTCACCAATTCTAATCTGAATTTAGGAAAATTAGTAGAATAAATTATTTTAAAGTATGTGCTGATAATTTCAAGTGCAGCCCGGCCGCCACTGCTATGGAACTGATTTTCAATCCTAAATCATAAAAGGAAATAGCTTCCTGAATAGAGCCAAGTGAAGATTTCTCCCAATGTAAATAAATGCTGTGATTTAAGCATTAGGAAAATAAAAACAAAAATAGTGTTGCTCGAAATATACGGAATGAAATTAACAGCCGAAAATTAAATAATTTAATTGAAGTATTATTATCTTACATGATATAATCATCATCGAACCATTGCATTTCATTTTGCACCTTGATTAAATAATCGTTTTGATGCTGTTGTAAGACCTTCTTTGTATGGTGTGGTATGAAATAAGTTACTTTGTGGGGTATTAGAAAGTTTTCGTGAGAGGAGGCCCTTAACCCTTTAACGCGCAGTGGTTCACTCTGAGACCACCAAACTGTTGACGTTTTGACTGTTGAAGGTCACGAAGAATAGATTGGATTTCTATAAAAATAGTTGCGGGTGACATAGCTCCACGAGAATCCTTTACTTTTTAGCACGTCATTTCCCGTAAAAAATGGTCACGATTATTTTTAGCACCACTGACATCTGCCGAAAAATGGAAGAACGCGAAAACAGCTGGATAGATTGCCCAATGCTGAAAAAAGGGCAGCCGTTGCCATCGCTCGACTTAACTACCAGCAAGATGGCGGACGATCGAAACGTTCATCGCGTGCCACAGATAACGTTTCGATCGTCCGCCATCTTGCTGGTAGTTAAGTCGAGCGATGGCAACGGCTGCCCTTTTTTCAGCATTGGGAAAGGGTTGCGCCTCAAAGGGTTAATGATAAGCTTTGGCCCTGGGTCCCCATCTCTCGAAAATCGGTCCCTGAGTACAGTAGAGTCGACTTCAACGAGGGGTGTGCTCCAAGACCACTCGCGTAAATGAAAATTTCGCGTAGCGCTGGCGAGGAGTTCGCGTTAGGTCTGAAATTACGTTATTCCTTATAAACTCCGCGTAATATCCTCCCATCCGCATTGGCGTAAACTGGCTTGTAACATTGTGGGAAGCAACATGTAACATTGAGGAGACAAAATGTTTCCTATTGTAGGAAATATCGTTTTCAAATAGGTTATATCTGAATTTTCTTGAATTTTTAGATGGGGGTGGGGGTGCAGTTGCCCCACTTCCCCGTAAGTTACGCCTATGCCCGTTCGCGTAAGTTAGATCGCTGTAAAAGGATGCGAATGAATCCACAAATAAAATAAAAAAACTGCGTGTTTTGAAAATAAGTCTCAAATCCGATATTTAACTCTTAATAAACCTAGACTTTTTTTTTTTTTTTATTTTAATGCTCTCGAAAGCAGTAACTCACCTTAATAGGTGTTTTAAAATCTTCCCGTCGAGAAAACTGCTCTGATGATTTGTTGTTCCCAGTTTCTGTCTGACACTCCTAGAGGCGCTCTAGTGTTTCACCGTGAAACCGAGAGCCCCCTTTCTGTGTTTTAAATATGATGTATTATTCTCTTAAGGAATAAACTCTAGCTTTCTCTCGTTCTTTGTGAGAATAGTACTATATATATATATATATATATACTGAAACTAACTCGCTTTATTTAAAAGGCTGGTCCGCGAAACATTCGTCTAGCAGGAAATTCTTGTGTCTCTCGCGTTTTTAATGCACGAGGAGGTCCATGAATAATTTTCATTGCGTTTCTCCGAGATGTGCGTTGCTGCGCCCGGAAATAGTTTTGGATTTAAATTGCTTATAAAGTTTGGTGTAGGAAGCGATGGATTTAAATTGTTTATAAAGTTTTGTTTAGAAAGGTATGTGATGAATCTTGTGCCCGGTTAGAGGACATTGGCCCTTTAACGCGCAGTGTTCCCGCTCTGGGAACACCAAACTCTGACCTTTACTTTTTAGCACGTCATTTCCCGTAAAAAAAATGGTCACGATTATTTTTAACAGCACTGACATCTGCTGAAAAATGGAAGAATGCGAGAACAGCTGGATAGATTGTCGAATGCTGAAAAAAGGGCAGCCGTTGCCATCGCTCGACTTAACTACCAGCAAGATGGCGGACGATCGAAGCGTTCATCGCGTGCCACAGATCTAGAGACCCTTTTTTGACGACCGCTGGCTGCCAAAAAAAGGGTCCAAGGGTCCAAGTTTTCCGGCAGTGCCGATTTACAGTGTATATAAATAAAATGTGTGTTTTGATCTCTACACAACTTGGCGAATGTTCAAGTAATTCTGACCAATTTAGTAAAAATGATCAAGCTAAATTCAGTTAGAGAAAAAATATATACATATATTTATATCTTTACTTTTTTCCGGAACATAAAATGAAAATAATAAGTTCTCTATCGATATATTTCGATTAAAATACAAACTATGTTTTCTTTCGAAAAGAAAACTTGTAGTTAGATTCGTGAAGCAATATGCTTTCTAAACCAAACTTAATTCTTCTTTATTTTTCCTCTCTTCGTGCCTCCCCCCCAACTTTTTTCCCCCTCTACAATTTTGCAACTTTCGGAGGAGATACATAATACCCTTCCCGTAGAAACGATACTCCCGAAACTTTTAAGCTTCGCGTGGCATTAAACTTAGCAAACAAGTACTTTTCTCTACTCCATATCGATTGGAATCTTTGCCTCTAATAACAGTATGTAGCAGTTCCTGGACCGGAATAAATTACAAGAACCCTCTTTTTTTTTTACTTCCCTCCGCCCCCTCTTTTCTTACCCTTTTGCAAATAACTTGAAACTTAGTTTTAAGCTCGAACTTCTTTATTTTAAGTGTTCTTTACGCCCAGCTCATTTATAGTTATTGGGAGACTTGGTGGGGGGGGGGTGGAATCATGCGGCAGGCTTGTCACGTTCTTCAATTTTGAGCCCTCCTTTCTGGAAGTTCTATTAGTATGCTAACCACTCTGATATTCCCCAAAGAGTTCGGGGCAAAGCAATCGCATTTTTATTCCATTTTCTTTTCCTTTTTTTTTTGAAAAAAATTGGATCCTTAGCTATGGTCTCCGGCTTTCAATTTCGCAAACCTCCTTTTCTATAATTTCGTGAGAGTAGTTAACTATTCGTTCTCCAGGATTGTTGAGAAGGGTTTGTCTGCTGGCGCAGCGAATATGCTTGTTGGCAAGAAAATGAATATGCGAATCAACCAGGGCCGTAACCAAGATGACATACTAGCTAGGGCTTTGATTCTAGTTTGGGGGGGGGGCTGACTAAATATAAGTATCAGATTGTAACGAAAGTTTTCCGCCAGATTTGCTTGAGTCAGCTCACGCGTTACCCAGCTATTGACCTTATATGTCAAGTTTATGGGATGCTTAGAGCGACTAATGGACATGGCACTAAAGTCTGAATATTTTATCTTCTTCCACAAATTCTCGTAGACGGGCCTCATCAACATGAGTAGGCCGGGCAGAGCGCTCTGCTTCTATAATGTCCTAGTCCTCGTGTTTGAACTTTCGGTACCCAATCTTCACAGTGTCATAGGATACAACAGTAGTCCCTTAAGCTGTACACATGATTCGCTGTCATTCTGTAGCTGACTTTTTGCGACAGAACTGAGAGTAAATGATGGTTCAATCTGGTAGCGTGATAGTTCCATTTCAGACACCTTAATCATAACGATATTGTTTTACAGATTTCACAACACAGTGCTCTAAAACAAGTCTTTTTCTTTCAAATAACAAAAATCGTTTGGCAAAATATTGGCAAAGACACCAACGCGAACTGCTTGTGCTGGCAATACTTGCAGTGGCGGAAAACTTTCGTTACAACCTAATATTAGTAGTTCGGGGAGAGGGAGTTTCTTCCAATTTTTACATCTTCACCTAGAATTTTCATTTCACAAAATGCCATATTTTAAACTATTTACCATTCATTCCATTAACAATTTTCATTTAGATTTACTGCCAAATACAAGTCTAAGAAACGTGGGATAAGCGTGGCGGCAGTTTTAAGGTTTTACCTTACCCCCTCGGAATTTTTGCCCCGAGTAGCAAATGATGCTGTAAGGAAGAGTGTAAGTTTTGTGTTTTTGACCCGCTTTGCGATTCCACTAAACTTTTGTATTCATCAGTGAATTTATTGAAATCTTTGAAAATCTTAGGGGGGCTGAGAGACTTCTAGGTAGCGCTCAGCCCCCCGTAGCCCCCCCCTCTGGTTACGGCCCTGGAATGAACTATTGTATTTTTTAAACTTAATTCTTTTTTTTTTTTTAAGTGCCTTAAAAGGTAAAACAGAACTTGAAAATATCATTTTTCTGAACCTGAACGTATGTCTGTGACACACCTGAATATATCTGAACGTACCAATCATCGGCATGTCGTTTTAATGTATGGGCGCCCGTAGAAATTTTTCTAAGGGGACAAAATTAAATTCTTAACAATTTAAGTTTTTATTTTACTCAATGTTGTAATTTTGTTTACATTATAAGACATTTACTAAAAATATAAGCCTTTATGGGTGCCCATTAGAGATGAGTTCGGGCTCATTTTTTGAAGCCCGAGCCCGAGGACTTTTAATCCGAGACCGCCCGAGCCCGAGCAATATTATTAAAGTTGAAGCCCGAGCCCGAAATTTCAGCTAAAGACAAAGAAATTTAACTACTTCATTAATTGGATACAATAAATTTTGGAGCTTCACATACCTTCCAGTCCCCCGTGCCGCTATTTTTTGAAATAAGTACGTCTATTTATCCCATGAATCACTTTTTAAAATCTGTTTCAAGGAGTATGTTCAACAAAGGAGAAATTTTTCACGAGCCCGAGCCCGAACGCAATCGTGAATTACAGAGCCCGAGCCCGAGTCGGGCCCGGGCTCGGGCTGAGCCCGTCTCATCTCTAGTGCCCATGGTTCAATGATCTTATTTTTATGTATGTCTTCGTGAACATTATGCGCAAATTACCATCTAGCGGTGAACACAAGTCAATCTCTTTTGCATATATGATTTTCGATTATTTGCCAGAATAAACGAACAGAATCTTTATAACTTATTTGATCAGAATAAATTAGCTACAGGATTTATTTTTTATTTTATTTATTTTTTTCGTTTACATCGCTTAGTGTTTTGGGGCCATCATCTTTTCGGTTTTGTCTAAGTTTTTAGGGATGTTCAAAGCCAGTTTTTAAACTAAACCTAAAAAAAAATAGAGTTTTATGAATCTTAAATAATGTTACCTGGTCTGGTGTTAAAAGATTTCTTTTTTTGTCTTTTCACCGGCAATTAAAGTACATCAGTTAGTAAACTGAAGATAAGGATTGGAAAAGGACAAATTTTGTTCTTTGTTATTTCTCTTTCTTTTCCAAGCTTTATCCGTTATAAAAATGATTCATAGAGCCTTCTTAAGATTGTGTATTTGCATGTCACAGCTATCCTAGGGAACTAAACAGTGATTAGTTCAGCACGGTATAATCCTGGATTCAATAAAAAGTTTAAATATATGAGAGAGCTAGAAAAAATATAAATAAAAAATTTGATTTGTTTTTAAATATTTCTTTATTTATTATAATTTATTATTATTTTTTATTCTGAATGGGTGTTACTAGAAAATTTCTAATGTTACTTGTATTCAATCATTGTATGATGTATGAGAAGAGTGGTTTTATTTGTAAAATAATAAAAAATATAATGAGCAAGTAAAAAGAAAATCTATTTATTTAATCTTGAGCTTTTTTTTTTTCTGTGTCAATTGTATATTTTGAAGTAAACTTTGGAGAACGCGCTGCTGTTTTGGCTACTGAATGGATGGGAGAAAAATTCTATTTTGACAACATTTTTTTATGTTTCTGAGGCTACGGATAGCCCCACCATTGGTATAGCGCTAGCGCTTTGAACTGGTAGACGGAAGGTGCCTGTTTCAAAACCAGGTCGCGTCCGTTGACCTAACCATTCGGAGTTTTTCGTGGTTTCCTCCGGAACTTCGCGTAAATACGGGTTAGGATTCCTTAGAAAGTCCCCACGAGGGCAATCCCCCTAGGCCTACATCCCTTGAGCACACTATTGGCTATAACACCACACACACTGAGGGTACTATTTTTGCCTTTGACAAAGGTGCATACCCCGTTTTCTAATTGAAGCAAAACGAAGCCTTTCCGTATTTTAATATCACTTGGGTTGGGTGACGCGCAAATTTTTCATAAATGTCAGAAGTATAAAATTTCCATTTCCTGTAGATAAAGTACTTTTAAATAGATCCATCTTCAGTGTATTTAAATATCCATTTTTTTTTTTTTTTGGGGGGGGGGGTTATATGACGATGAGAGGAAGGAGATAATTGCTCTTTCGTCTTAAAATTTATTCCTCTACATTATCGGGAATGAATTTGCAAGTTGCGTTCGGAACGTTTTATTTCTGTTTCGAATCCTAGAGAACATTTATAATTCTAGGTTTATTTTCCCCCTTCTGTTTTCTTTTTTTTTTATCAGTTTATCATAAAAATAACATCTGGCATCATCTTTCGCTTTTAGATGTAATCTCCCGTTTCGTTATTTATAGGCATTGTTCTAAGAACCGACAAATCTTATTTTTGAGTCGCATATTTTTATTTGAAGAGGCTGAATATGTGAGTTTTTCTTAAGTGGATTTGTATTTGCTCAATGAAATGGACGTAAGAGCGGATTCCACTGCAAGGAAATAGCGTGTTCATGCAGCTTTTCCCCCCCTTTTAGTTCCCCTGAAAATCCAATAAAATATTCAAGGCGCTTTTTGTTTACTGCTCACTTCTTTTTCTTTTTTATCATTGCTTTTAAAGGCTGTTGTGCTGGAAAATCTCCTAATGTTCAAAGACGTATTAATAATCGAAGGAAAAGCATAGGCATAAAAAAGCGCCGCCCCCAAACAAATAAATTCTTTTTTATGTAAAAGAGAATATATAGCTTTTTTTACTTCATTTTTTTATAGGATAGATGCCAAAATGAGGAACACTAAAGATGCTTTTTGTAAATTGCGCTTATTTACGCATATATATTTAAAATGATAATTTTTTTTCTTTTCTAGAACTCAAAGCAGTGCGAAAACTGTGAACGAAATTCGAGACGACAGTGTTGGTCATTTCTTAAGCTCCTTCCAGGATTAATTTTTTCACCGATTATTGGTCCAAAACTGTCAATTTTTTTTAACGTATATTTTTTGAACGAATTCGCGCCGTTCACGTATAACATTTCATGAAAGAAAACATGAAATGCTCTTTAAGTTATAACTCTAAGCAGGGGCGTAGCCAACGGGTCGGTTAGGTGGTTCATACCCCCCCCCCCCCATGAAAAATTTCTGCCTACGCCCCTGACTATGTAAAATTTAACTGTGAAATTGAATTTTCTGTAACGCTTACGTTTGAACTTTAATGTACCTCCTGCAGTACCAGGGGCGTAGCCAGAGGGGGGGAGTGCTGAGGGGGCAGCAGCCCCCCCAGAAATGGGACCCTTTACTTAGCTTACAATTGAGCTTTTAACTTACAATTTGATACCCAGCCCCCCCCTCTCTTCTCCCCCCCGAAATAAAATCTGGCTACGCAACAGTGCAGTGCTGTATGCAAAACAAACTGGCAACTTAATTAATGCTATTAAAGTGGTAATTATATGGTACGTCGCTGTTATTAAGCTGATTAAATGTAAGATTTTTCAGTCGTTTATCATATTTCGCGTAGTTACGTTTCTCTTTTGATCCCATTCATCTGAAGTTTTTTTGACATTCGCTTTTCTTAACGCTGTCATAAATCACCCATAATGCCACAGTTTATTTGCACTCTTTTAGCCGTTATTATATATTACTTTTTTTTTGTGTGTGCATTCTTCAATGTATTGGTTTACGTTCTAGATAACATCATTCTACCGTTCATTTATCTTTCTGTGCTTTTGAATTATTAGACTCTTTGTTCATAATTTTAATCTATAAATTGCGAAGTTATTTTGGCAACACGCCATTTCTCTTTTGTGTGCCGCATCGATCATTGTACATAGGGGACTTTTTTTTATGACCGATTCTTTCTGCTAACATAACTAGTTTTAGATGCTTTAGCTTTTAATATAGCTGCGGTGTTCAAAAAATTATTATTTCGTGTTTTTATTGATTGGAATAATATTTTGAGCTACTTGCCCACAGTAATTTGAGTCTTCAGAGTGGATTAGTGTTTTTTAGACTAACTCGCTTAAAATAATTGAGTATTAGTGTCGTTGAGTGCATTACTTAAGCATGATAAGATAATGAAGTGGTAAAAGTAACATGTCTGTCGCTGTGTGATGAATTTGAGGGAATTATTGTATGCGCAATTAATTAGAGTTTCATCTGAACATCTTACCAACAACTTTACAATCTAATTGCGAGTCAAATTTTAAAAAGAGTCTATTATAGTTGAGACAGCGTATCTTTCGTAATATCTTCAAATATTAATATTGTGGATGAACTTCGATGAAGTTGGTACAATTATCAGGTGTTATGAGCCATGCCGTAACTATAGGACGGGTGCTTGGAGCCCGTGTCCCAGGGCCTTATGCTGAAATAGGTCAAAGAATTATTAAGATTAAAGCTATAGATAAGGGCCCGAAAATTGAGCCTGCTACAAACAGGGGCACAAAAAAGTTATAGTCAGGCACTGTAGTGAGCAAATCATTTCATCACATCAAGAATTTTTTGAGGCGGTTTCTTAGTGCTGAGCTAGCTGTTGAGACTTCTTTCACAGATCTTATTGAGCTAATACATAAAATGGCGCAAGACTTGAAAATCTTGAGCAGTCTGAAAAAAAACATTAACAACAAGAACAGCATTATCACTGTGTGGCGAGTTTCAGAGTAGGATAGGAAATATGTTTGCATTCGTCCTGCTCAGCTAGCAGTGTTTATTGTTTTATTATTAAGGATATTTGTTCCCAAACATAGTGCACTTTAGAAATTCTAAACTAACTTGACTGCCTTTTTGTACCCAGCATTATATTTTTCGATATTTTTAATTACTGGCGGAAATTTTGCGTGCTTGAAGGTACTGCTTCTGTGTGAACTTTATAATTACACCACGGACAGGAATAATCCAACCAAAGCCTTTGACCATTTAGTCAAACAGTTTTTCAGACAGAAGAAGCATTTTCAACGAATTTTCCTTACGAATTCGCTTTGATTTAAGATTTCTGCAGGTGTTCTGCCGATGCGGTTACAAAAGAGAAGTCTGAGCACCTGAGTATTTGGGCTCCTGAAACCACCTGCAAATAATGGCCCCACCAGTGGATCGGGAGGCAGAAATTTATTGTGCTACGTGGAATTTGCCGAAAGGATAATAAAGTGAAAGGGAATTTTTTTAAGGAAAAGAGAAAAAAGTAACTTGACAGCCTTTAGCAGTTGTAATTCTGGTTAGTTTATACATTTGCACCTTGCCCTGAGTTAGCTGCAGATGGTTTTTAGAAATGCATTTAGGTAGATGGAATTTATAAGTTATGCTGCTCGTATAACGTATTATTATTTCGTAACCTTGAGCAACAAACGTTTATTATCACATCGTGGAAGGTGAGCAGGATACATAAATGTTATTCATTCAGATTTTGAGGTTTTATTAGAGGATAAGCCGATTCATTCTGTTGTGTTGAAGGTTTTTATCGGCAGGAAAATTTTAGAAGAAACTTTTGTTTGATTTTCGTTAATTTAACGATATTTTCCTTTTCGGCAACACTAGCATTGCGTTAGCTTAGACTACACTATTTCAAATGCGAAAGGATACAAAATATTATTACATTTCTATTAGAGTAATATGGTGAAAAAATGACTCTTTAACAGTCATAATTTAGTCTCCATGTGACCAATCTGATGAGAAAATTCGCTCCAGTGTATTGCTAGCTATAGAATTTAACCGTTGTGCGGAACTTTTAAAGGACACAAAAATTCAGTTTTAGTGGAATTTTAATTTTTAATTTACAATGGTAAAATTCAGCGTGGTGTTTAATGATTTGTGCTCCCCCTTCCTTTGGGTGCATTAACAACTGTGTGAAAGATCTGTATTTTCTTTTCAGTTACTCTTTTTGGCAGCATAAATTCAGCCTTCGCTAACTACAACAAACCGAAGAAACACCCAAACTCACGATTTCAAGCAAAGGGGAGATTTTTGACAGATACAACATCAACCTCTTCTGAAGTGTTTTGCACTTAAAGTTTGTACTTGCGGGGCACGTGCTTGTGCCAAATACTAGAAGCAGATCTGTGTCTGTCTGGATGCTGTCTTTCTTGTCTTTTCCCAACAAAAGTATCTCGCCTGCCAAAGAACTTTTGGAGAATGTTTTGGACTCTTGCCCACTGGGGTGGAATCGTGGCGAGTTATGATATCTTCAGGGCAGATTTTTCTTCGGGCGCCCCTGAGAACATGTTGTCTCTGAACGAAATTTTTAACATTGAAGGCGTGTGTAACATTTAATACCTGGATCATGCCCAAGAAGTGATGAGAAAAAAAAAAAAAAGATTTGAGAAAGTTTGATATTTTTATGTGTTCGCTCGAAATCGAAGCGAATGTTTTGCAGAAAAGTGACAGGAGTTTCATTGAAAGGATTTCTCTGTTAACTCTGTTTCTGTTTAATGTCTTAAGTTCGGAAGAGATGGTGCGCATGTTTCAGAGACTCTTATGTTAGAGGCAAATATTTACCCATCATTTAAGGCCATTCATTTTAAAAATTGACAAGCGCCAGACGACTTTCCAACAGCTTCCAATACAGACCAATGATGTTGAACACTCAAAATAAATAAATAAAAATAAAATAAATAAATAAATAATAATAATGCTTCTGCAGCGAATGCACTGTGCACTCATATGAACAATGAGCTCGTATGTCTCACCCAACTTTCAGAAAAAAAAACCGTGTAAAAACCGTCTTCAAGAATGTGCCGAAACGTTATCCATTGAGGGAAATATAAAATAAATTCCCTATGTTTAATTTTTTTACCCCTTGAATGTTTCGCAACACATGTAGTTCGCTGTTCGTAATCCTGCATAGTGCAGCCCGTATGGAGGCATTCTAAATTTTTTCAAGACTGTGTCACAGGGGATCCCAACTGGTGGTCCGCAAATAAATTCTAAGTGGTTCGCGCAGCGAGTGAATGTTTAAAAAAAATTGTGTTTGCACGATTTTATCAAGCAAAAAGACAAAAAGCGTAATTGTTTACGGTCGTTTTTAGAGAATTAAAAAAAAGCACCATAATCATTGCAAAATAAGGAAAATACGGGATGCATGCATGCAGGGGCGTAGCCAGAAATCTTTCATGGGGGGGGTTACGACTACTACAACTCATATATATGTATACGTGGGTGTGACAATGTAGTGAAGGATATACATTTTGTATGGCAAAAAATTCCTCATGGGGGGGGTTATGACCCCCCCTAACCCCCCCCCCATGGCTACGCCCCTGCATGCATGATATTAAATGCAATTCGATAAAATATTGTAGCATCTCAGCGAAGCCTTTTGCCTTCGCCTACAGGTATATGTAAACAGAGTTGATCAACTATTATCAGCATCACTCAGTGAGTGGAAATAACATCCTCTGCACATTTTTTAATTTTTAATTTTGTCATTACATTTTGTGCATAAAGTTTCGTATGTTTTTTTTTTTTTTAAACATTTTATCCCAAATCACCGGAAAGATTTTTTTTAAAGTGCTCAGTTGGTAAATTGTAAGTGGAAAAGTGGACCTCGGGTTAAGTTGAGTTCAACCGGGTTAAGGAGAGACCACAATTGGATTCTTTAAAAAAGGGTGTTCAAAAGTTGCATGATTCTTAAGATTATGATGATTATAAGGTTACTATTATGAGATAATGCAACTTTTGTACCGCTTTTTAAAACTATCATTTGTGCCAGACTTGAAAAAGATTAGAAGATGTTTCTATACTAGCTGTACTATATGTATGATTACAGTAAACAGGGACAGCATTTCGGAAACTTGGCACCTCTAGGCACTTTTGCCGTCGACACTTTTCAACAATTCCATCCTCTTTCATGCTCCCCCCCCCCTTTCTTCCCTCAATTAAAAGTAAAACTTAACTAAATTGACAATTTGTTAAATATTGATAACTTAATTGACAATTTGTTAAATATTATTTACTATTAGGTGCTATAAATGGTGTACAAAAAATATAAAATGGTAAAGATGTTTTGAATCATTTACAGCTCTCTTAGGATAGCATCCTGTAGACTAATATCATTTATTTCGCAGTTGGCTTTTTAAATTTTTAACTGATTTTTTTTTTTTTTTTAATTTTGCGCCTTTAAAATTTTTAGGCTTCCTTGCCGGCCTAGTGGGAAAAAATAAAAATAAATAAATAAATAATAATAATAATGATGATGCTTCTACAGCGAATGCACTGTGGCTCTGCGAAATGCACTCTTATAGACTCTGGCAGCGAACCTATAAGAGTTGCTCAGGGAACATAAAAAAACTTTTTAACTGACTAAATCTAATTTCTGTAAATAGATAACAATTAGGCCTGCCTTGAAATGACCGCCTGTCAGGTTTAGCAACCTTAATTTACATAGCAAATACGTTAACACCTTGCTTAATTTAACTAATCAGGTAACTACTCTTCGTTACTCTTCCTTAAACGTGCATTAAATTTGTTCCGGATTAATAAACTATTAGAATTTTTCTTTAGATAAAATATAGTCCGAAGTTATTGTTTAATGTGTGGGCTCCAGTTTTATTACTCTTACTGGAGATAACTAAGCATTCATTTATCTCTTCGAGACATCATCAATATTAACTTCCCTCTCGTAATGCTTAGTTAATGTTCATTTTTCTTTCTTTGCAGTGAACGTTATGCGCCCTCTGGGATCCATTGAACTTGAGTTACATTTATCCATTCGCAGAATTCATGAAAATGGGGGGTGGGGGTGGGGGTGGTTGCAAATCTAGGAACTACGCCAAAGAAGTGCAATCGAATTTTGCTGGTAGTTTTCGTGCTGTGCTTCTGGCTATTCTGAGCATAAATTTTTATGTGATTGTTTAGTTTGTTTGCAAGTGAATATTTATCACTGTTAATCTGAGGGGCTTAACCCTTTGAGGCGCAACCTTTTTCCAATGCTGAAAAAAGGGCAGCACAGCCAGCCGTCGTCAAAAAAGGGTCTCTAGATCTGTGGCATGCGACGAACGTTTCGATCGTCCGCCATCTTGCTGGTAGTTAAGTCAAGCGATGGCAACGGCTGCCCTTTATTCAGCATTGGGCAATCTATCAAGCTGTTCTCGCAATCTACCATTTTTCAGCTGATGTCAGTGCTGTTAAAAATAATCGTGACAATTTTTTTACGGGAAAGGACGTGCTAAAAAGTAAAGGATTCTCGTGGAGCTATGTCACCCGCAACTATTTTTACAGGAATCAAATCTATTCTTCGTGACTGGCAACAGTCAAAACGTCAGAGTTTGGTGTTCCCAGAGTGGGAACACTGCGCGTTAAAGGGTTAAAGGTAAATTTTCCTCACAACCTCCTCCAGTCGTCCATTACGCTAACTAGATCTGTATTGCCGAAGTTGCAAGTTCAGTTTTTGCATTCCCAACTTCTGCCAGCATTTGTCTGTTCGCGCATAAAGCGTGCGTTCATTCCTTTTATAGCCCCCTTCCAGGGCTGCTCTGTGTGTTTTCTGCGAGGGCAATGTTGTGCATCTCATTCCGTTCATATGTTATTCATTAACCAGAACCTTCGCCTCTCGTTCGGGCAAAGAGCCCCTTTTATTTATTATGCAACACGGCGGTGCTCACCTTTATTTCAATTACCTAAGCGCCCGGGGTTCCTCTTGCGTTGCATCCATCTCAAGAAAAAGAAAAGCCTCAAACTTCCTGCAAATTTCTCGAATTCGCGCCGGTGATCCTTTATAGTTGCGGCACGCACGCGGGGCGTTGTTCCCATAGTTCGCGTGATATATTTGCGTGATATATGTTGCAAGTAGTTTTGGGAAGAGCCCTAGAGTAACGTCCTAATCTGGTTGCGCGATTATCTATCTGCATTATTGGAAAGTTATTGCGTCTTCTCTCTGAGCAATATCCAAAGAGTAAGTGCTCGATTTGCTTATTATTGATTGGCTCTGATGTTTCATAGCCATGCTGCCCCATGAAAAAAATTGCCCCTGTCTCCAGCTGAGTACAGGACAGAAATGTATGTATGATTTTGAGATTTTGAGATTTTCGTAGCAAACTTCAGTAGTACTGCCTGTTATACATTTATAATAAATTCTTGGAGTTGGCCGTTTGAACAACAATTTTTAAAAAGGCCAAAACATTTTCCCTCTACAATTAGGGTCCGTTTAAGGCAATTTAAATTAACTAGAAATTTATAGAATATTGTTCGTGTAATCTGTAATTTTACCTGTAAATTTGCTGCATATGTATGTAGCATTAAACTACTACGGGAAGGTTGTAGTCGTGGGCCGAGGGAGGCGAGGCTGTTGAGGATTCGCTGAGACCCATTCTCGGCGTTGTCGAGGCGGCTCGGGACTCTGGATTAGAGCTGTTACTGTGGTATCCTGGCCGGCAAACGCTGAAGCGAGCTGTGATTATTATGTTTTAAATGAGTCGAACTCGATTATATTATTTTATTGGATGACTCGATACATCTTTCTTTGGTAGTTGCGGTCACGCGGAAGAGTCGCTGCTGGGCTGCATCAGCCCCTTTTATTAACTTTTGAGGTCGTGCACCATGATCTATGCACGTTGCAATTATTGGCCAAACCCAAAATCTGGGCAGCGTTTTTCAAGGTCTGTTATGTCTTTCAAGACGCCAGAGTGACTGAACGCAGGGACTGTCTACAAAATTACAAAGGAATTGCAAGGGACCGTGTAGTAATTGCAGTTTTTGAAAGCAGATTCCTTTGTTCCAACTGGATTAAAATTGCGTAGTTCTAGAAATGTGGGATTTTAGCAAGCTTTTGATTTGTAATGTTATATATATATATTTAAATAACTATATCTGAGTTTTCCCTCCAAGATGGTAAAGCTACCTCAGATCTTGGCTGAGGAGAGCTGGATAGTGATCAGAGAAATAATTGATGGTTGGCAATTTAGTCGTAAACCCAAATACGGGCGGCAGTCAGTTTACCCTGAATCTGAGTCTGTACTAGTTTTTCAACAAAGAACTACACTGAAGGACATCTCTTTCCAGTAACATGCTTTCCTAATGTCTTCTTCATCATTTCATTTCAAATTATGTGCGAGTAGAGGGGAAGAAAAGTATGAAATACCTTTATGGAATGTATGGAATGGAGTATTTCTCAAAGAAATTTTCAATTACAATAAATCCTACGTCATAAATTATCAAATTTGACTTCGCCTTCACGTTTTACATACTACATTTTATGCTTCTTACATTATGTCAAATCGAAGTCAAATCGTGGCCAATAGTTGCTGCCCAATGTGGCCTCCATTTGCTCTATCGGATAACTAATCATTGGCCGTATTATTTTTATGGGTTGTAATGGTTTCATAGTGTGCGTTTATAATAAATTACCTGCTCAAATCCTCATACGACATCAACTTAACTCTTTTTTTTTTAGAGATGTTATTGCGTGACAAACGAGACCAAATTTAACTCATCGCAGCATTGAAATCCTAGCTGTTATTCGAAACATAAAGTCACATTAACAACTGTGATACAAACTTTTTCAGTACTTTACATTTCTATGCGCTGTTTATTTTAAACAACAAAATTAACGAGCCCCCAGTGGTGCTCAGCTCATTCTCTTCAATTAAAAAAACGTGTCCTTTTTTGTTCCTTTATTACTTCTTTTTTTAATGAAGAGGTGGAAAAGATACTTCAACGCATTAAAAAACTGTTGTAAGCGCTAATTGATATTCCCATAGGCTGTTAATGTTGAAGGAATGTATGTAACGCATATTATGTGCTAAGCATTTATTTTACGATCGTCATTGCGCTGCTGCTTTTGCTCATAAAAAAAAAAAATTTGAAGGAAGAAGCAATTTTTATGAGAGAAAAATTGAAGTATAAAGAAAAATGCTATGTTAAGACATATTCTTATTCTCGGGTAGTTTTTTATCTGCTGAGTGCATCGCTAAATTTTACCTTTTCGTTAACAGAAAAATGCCCATTTTTTGTTTCTAGAAACTGAAACTTTTGCAACTTCTTTTATTTTCCTTTTTTTGTTTTTTTAAACCATGATATATTTGTAAATTCTTATGTTGTAATTTCTTTTAAACTTTATGCGGTTAGGGAAACAAAAAAACGAAGGGAGTTTCAGTAATATTCCAAAAAAGTTTCTTGGAAACTATTTTTAATAACTATTCTTAACTTTGTGGAATCGCATAACATGATTTTGTGTGTGTGTGTGTGTTTATTATACGCCGGTCCAAGTTCAAATTTGAGACTTCCACCGAATGGAAGAAACATATGTATACACCATCTTGCAAAAGAAACAAAAGTCGAGCTAGAATTAAGCTCTAAGCTCTAAGCTATTTGCTAGAGTTCGCTAGAACTAAGTTCTAAGCTCTGTTATTCGTCAGTTGCTCCTGTTAGAGAATGTATGTTCCCGAACTGAAGAAACACATGCATAGAATGTCTTGCAAAAGCACAAAATTGAGCTCTGTTCATTATTATACGTCAATTGTTCTCGTTAGACAATGTATACTCCCGAACTGAAGAAGCGTATGCATGCAAAATCTTACAAAAGCACAAAGTTGTGCTAGAATTGAGCTCTGTTCATTGTTATACGTCAATTGTTCTCGTTAGACCATGTATACTCCCTAACTGAAGAAACATATGCATACAAAATCTAACAAAAGCACAAAGTTGAGCTAGAATTGAGCTCTGTTCATTGTTATACGTCAATTGTTCTCGTTAGACCATGTATACTCCTGAACTGAAGAAACGTATGCATACAAAATCTTACAAAAGCACAAAGTGGTGCTAGAATTGAGCTTTGTTCATTGTTATACGTCAATTGTTCTCGTTAGACCATGTATACTCCCTAACTGAAGAAACGTATGTATACACAATCTAACAAAAGCACAAAGTTGAGCTAGAATTGAGCTCTGTTTATTGTTGTACGTTAATTGTTCTGGTTAGACAATGTATACACCCGAACTGAAGAAACATATGCATACAAAATCTAACAAAAGCACAAAGTTGAGCTAGAATTGAGCTCTGTTCATTATTATACGTTAATTGTTCTTGTTAGACAATGTATACTCCCGAACTGAAGAAACGTATGCATACAAAATCTAGCAAAAGCACAGAGTTCAGTTAGAATTAAGCTCATTGTTATTTGATTAATTGTTTTTGTTAGACGATGTGCGCGTTGGTATGAATAATTGTATTAGTGAATTAGAAAGTTCAACTTGTTAGCTTAACCACCGAACATCCAAGGTGTAAAGCAGGTATGGGCAACCTTTGAAAAGCTGCGGGCCAAATTTTAGTATGTTAAAGAAGTCACGGGCCAAATTCAGGATGTTAGCGAAGTCACGGGCCGTACATTGCGATTTATATTGGATTTTGAAGGGTTTACATGGGTTTTATACGGAGTTACGATACGTCCCGCCGGCCGGATCAAAAGCCGACAAATCTGATTACTCGTAAACTGGACAACTGGTCCTTTATTCGAGATGTAAAAGTTCAGTTTTTTAAAAACTTAATGAATATTGTAACTTATCGCTGGAGTTTTGTCGTTCACGAACCAGTCCAGCAATTATCTTAACAAAAAAGAAGATGAAAAAGCATGCAAATGTATATATTTTTTAAATCATTTAAAAAATTTCTGCGAATTTCAAAATGTGTTTCAGTCGTTAAAGCATCGTGTTTGCATGCTTGTCCTGAAGATGTTTAAAACAAGCTCTTAATTTCAGACACAGTTTAGCGCACACACACAAAAATCGATAGTTTCATTGTATTACCTTCCAAATACATGCAAAAGCTGTCATTTATACAAGAAAAAAATAATGAACTATTAAAAAAAGTAGCTGTGACGGACATTAATTACGGTTATTACTTATCCTAAACGATAACGAACTTGTCATAAACTCGATGTGCAGAATTTCGATAAGTTATTATCGTCTTGCGTCATTTCATGAATGATGGCGTACTATCTTTGGAATAACATTTCGATGGAAATAAAAGTAGTGTCCACGAAGAAAATAGGTTCACCTGCCCTATCTATCAAATTACGTTATAGATAGATTTTTCCTTTCGCAGTCTTCTGGGTAATGTGTACGAGTTATATTCCAACTCCGCTCGTTCTCTTCTCATGTTCAGTTTAGTTATCTCATGGGAGTAATTTTAGTGTGCATATTACCATATTATCGATGGAGACAGGCATTTTAGGCAGTTCCGCTTATTGAATAAATTTCTTTTCTTAAAAAAATAAATTTTTCTATGTAATATAGAAAACATTATTATGATATATATAGTAATTTAATTGGGATTTATCCATGTTTCTTTAGAAATATAGGCTTTTGCGGGTAATCTATCGCTTTCTTTCCTAGATTCACTTGCTGTTTATTAAAAATGTTTTCCCATGTTTCTAGAAGTTTTGTAATTGGTAGTGGTTTCTTTCGCCCCACCCTAGCCTCATCTCCGGTGCAAACGTAATTTGAGTGATATCTGTCTGTAGAATTTGAATGGCTTGCTTATTGACAGCTCAAGAGGCTTGGAGTTGAGCTTCAGAGAGACGTAATTTCATGCGACTTATTGAAAGATTTATGCTATTCTAACCTTGGAACGACACTTCCCAAAAGCGCGGGACGATTACTGACACGACGCATGCTTAGTTCTTTGTTCCTCTCTTTGCGTAGTCGGGCCGTGTAAAGCGCTTTTTGGGCTACCACAGAGGTTCCCAAACTTTTTTTACCCGCGTCACCCTTGTCAGGCTAAAAGCATTTCGCGGCACCCTTTTCAGGCTGAAAACTCCTGCGGCAGATTTCCTTTAAAGCAATATGAATATTTAGGTTAGAATGAAGCAATTTGGTTGCATTTTACGTTATTTTGTGTTTGTTTGATTATAGGACTAACTATCAAGAAAGTACTATCTTGGGATATAGAATTTTGACAAGACCCCCATTTCAGGGAGTTCCTATAAAAGAGTGGCTACAGGACAGTCTTGAACTTGACTGAAATATTTTTGTTTGAGCCCACTTAGTGATCGGCTTGGCTCACTTTCTTGGGGATACCGGTTCAGAGGAAATTATTTGATTATACTCCACCAAAATACTTCTTGATTATCTACACGGCACCCCTGACATACGCTCGTGGCACCCTATGGTGCCGCGGCACCCAGTTTGGGAACCTCTGGGCTACCCTATTAAATTCTAAGTCTATCTTAGTCTATTTTGTTTTTCGGTTTGATCATTGTATGTATTCATCTCGAGGGATTGGTCTGTCACAGTTTTATCATTTTGTAGATAATATAATTTATCAAACTTTTATTATTTTCTTTAACGTACTGGTTAAAGTTTTACTAAGCGAAAAGTCATCAAGATTTTTAGCGGTACGTCCAACGTCTCTTCGATGTCTCACTCTTTAAAATTTGGTGCAACTTCAACAAAGTATGGTTAAACCTGAGCACAGAGCACCAAATGTTTGAACAAGGTTTCAACATCTTATCGAACCAACTTTTCTAGTTATGGTGAAATTTTGCATCAAATTTTTGAGAGTGAGTACAACGAGGCAGTCCTGGATAATGTCACCTGCAAATTTGACGAGATGTCTGCTTGATAAGTGTGCCTTGACCATGCCATTCTGCTGGCTAATGGTGCTGTACAGAGATATGAAAAAACAGCTGGTGAGCTTAGGAAAAAATGTTGCTTGCCTTTTGCTATCAAGTCGACAGCTAAATTGAGAAGCAAGATATATTTCGGGAAATCGGCTGTTTAAGAATTCGCATTTGTCTTCCATTCAATATTAGATTGCGGATTATAGTTTACAAGTAGAACATCATAAAATTCGGCGGACACCTTATTTAAAAAATATCAAGGGTCAAAGCCCTAATCTTTGTACCCCATTTACACCCAGCCATTCCCGCTAATTTCCCAAGCAAGTACTACTTCTGCGGCAACTCAAAAAGCAGTGAGGTTTTTACATTCCGCTATTCTTGCCTTTTCCTGCTACACTTCCCATCTCTTTTCTTCGAAATCCCTTGCGAAAGGAGCTTGGACAGAAGCGAGCAAGGTCACGGCATGAGCAGGACGAGGGTGGTGTTAATACATTTTTTTTTTTTTTTTTTTTTTTTTTTCCATGTCTCCTTCTCATTACCATGGAAGTGAAATGAATGCAATTGACGCATTATTAAAATTGATAATTTCTGTGTAGCTTTTGTCTTTCAGAGAAAGGGCTCATATGAATTGATGTTCAATTTATACCTGCTTGTCCATTCTGGAAACGCTGGATATTCCAACTATTTTTATTCCCTGTAAAAAAATATGTCTGTTCTTAATCTGAATACGCCACTGTTTTTATGAAGCCGTGCAAAATATGCTTCAAGCATAGGTTCCCATGATTGTTTTTAGGAAGAGGGGGGCAAGTTAAGGGTAAAAAGGCCCCATAAAGGTAACAGGAGCTAGGAGGGCATGGCTCCTCCCTACCCATAGGTATGGGCATGTGCGCTCATATGGCTGTTCAGAGGGGACAGGGCTAGGGTCCTGCCCCAGAAATATATTATATTTTAGCCCCTTCTACGCTATACCAGTATGTAAATCATAAAGGTAGTAGGGAAGCTAGGGGGCATGGGCCCCCTCCCTGGCCATAGGCATGCGCGCCCATGGATTTAAGCGCGGTTTTGGAGCGCGACAATTTAATGTTCAGCGACAAATCTTGTGAAACCTTTTACTATCCCACTATTCTCACTCATGAATATCACTTGTAAATCTCCCCCCTCCCCCACCACTCAGTAGGGAGGGGCTATATATAAATTATGTATCTGATCTGAATCATTAAATTCCGCATGGATTTCATTTTCTCCTTTTTCCGCATTAAGAAATTTTCATTACATCTTCCCTTTCCCCTCCTCAATCTCTTTTACAATTTCTTGGAAATATTTTATGCGTTCTTCTGCTCTATAAATTGTGTGCACAGAGGTTAACGGACATATCTAGAAAACTTCCAAAGAAAGTATTAAAAAATATATATATATTCAGAAACTTTATGATAAAAGAAAACGAAAGGGGAGGAAAAAATGTGTCCCGTTGAAATGTTGAGAGGTGATCTGTGTAGCCGTTTCTGTATGTACGAGAATTGGAAGTAAAAAAAAAAGTTTCTTTTCTTTTCTAGAAAATTGGAATAAAATTTCCTTTTTCCTCCCCCTCCCCCTCTCCCTCCCTCGCAAAGCTCTCTCCCTTTCTTGTCACTTTATTTGTGAAAATCCCTTAAAAGGAATGTCTGAATAAATCAACGTTTAGAGAAAATATTTTTCGAGTTCTCTCATGGGTTTTTTTTTTTTTTTTTTCCTATCATTTTTGATAATGGTATGCCGTATGGAATTCTTTAGTTACTGCGTTCGCAGATAAGCTGCTGTTACAAAGTGGTGATTTGGGTATTATATTTGCAAATCTGATCTGGTGTCGTCTGTCGTGTATGCATGGAAAAGCCAAAGTAAGCACGTTGCATATTTTTACAAGCAATGCCTGTAAAAAAAAAAAAAAAAAAAGAGAGAGAGAGAAGTAGATATGGAAAAAAAAAATGGGTTGGCAGTGTTTTTTATTCTATTTAGCTCTTTCCAACACAGCTATTTCGGTTTGCCTGTTCGTGTGCTAACTTTATAAATATGCCACGATCGCCACGAAATTTACATACATTGGGCATTTCAAAAACATCTGCTAAAGAGTGGTAGAGAAAACCAAGGCGTATCAGAATTAACATAGACTAGGACGTCAGACGTGTCTTCTTCATACACCTGTTGTTCCCGCAATTGAAGCAGACCCGTGGACGCAAACACTCAGGTGTGGACAACCTTTGGAAAGTCGCGGGCCGTATAATTGGGATTTATATGGCATTTTTAGTGGTTTATATGGTTTTATGCGGGGTTTTGATATGTTCTGCGGGTCGGATCAAAAGCCGTGGAGGACCATATCCGGCTCGCGGGCCGAAGGTTGCCCATATGTGCTCTAACTGAACGAGTCCAGTGGCAAAATAGAGATCAGTAAACAAAGCAGATGGAATGCTTACAAACTGTTGAAAGTTTCCCAATCAGAGGAAAACGATGCCCGCATACGGGCAATTTTGTTTTTAATAAAAGGAAATGGTTAGTGATAGTTTAAAACTTAAAAATACCCACGAACTCGGCAACTTGAATGGGAAACTGCTAGTTTTACCATTTACGCAATTCCACTGTCAGGAAATGGTGCAATAAGTTGAAAAGCATTTTCGGATGCCTGGTGTTTCGTATCTAGTTAGATGCTTAAAATTGGGTCTCGTGAAACTGAGAAGCAGGTTAGTTAATTTTTTCATTTTTAGTATGTAGGTGGCCTATTTAAATGATTTTGCTTAGTGTTGAGTGTCTCTCTTCCATATAAACTTGAAACTTATATTCTATGCTCTTTTATTTATTTATTTTAATTTCTTTATCGCTTAAATGGTGGGTAATTAAAGGCTGCGATAAGCACAGTTATTTGCCCCGTTTTTACACTTTTAAAAAGCACTAATCAGTCAATTTCCCTTTTGGTCAATAAATTTTACGATTTTACAGTATATTGAATATTCTTTACTTTATACTGAATAAAAAATCTGTGATTACAAGTTTTTTTTTAAGAATTCATTTCATTATCTAATAGATTTAATTATAATAATGATTATATTCCGCTTCTATATAGATCTGCTAGAGTATTAGAGTTGTGTTGAGTTATTATGGGACCATTTAAAATAAGAGTCAGTCTAAATAAAAAGTTGTTCTTAAACAGTTCTACCATCAATTGCATTTTGTTCAACATTTAATATTTGCAAAACAAACAAAAAAAGTTGCAATTAGTTCTGAAAAGTACTTACGAGTCCCTGTTACTAAAATCACTGAACGTTTAACAAAATCGCTTACTGTTGTATCCAGGGGTCCGGGCACCCCCCCCCCCGAAATTTTACATTTTTGAATTTTTCTTACTTAAAATGTCAATAAATACAACATTTTTGTGAGAAATTCTACTTTTTTTTCACCTTATGGATATCCCCAAATTTTTTTTCTGGCTACGTCTCTGGCTTATCTTATAGGTGGACTTTTAAAATGATATGTATCTTAGTTGAAAACGCGTAGTTTGAAAAGCCAAAGTTTGCCTGTGTGTAGTCTCTATTATTAATTGTACGCGTTTCTTCAATTTCTGGCTCTCTAAGCTCACGAGTTGGATAGAGATAGCATCATAATGAAACATTACGAGATTGTTATTTTCTCGTGAAAGTAACTTACGTCACCAGGAAAGTAATTTTTCCCGTTTTCGTTTCCCAGTTAATGGCCATTGCATAAATCTTGATGAATAGAAATTATTTGCCAAGAAGATGCATGCAGATAACGATAGCTTTATTTTAGGTCTTAAAGAATATATCTCGTTTTACTGGTATTATATGGGGTGTCCCAAAATCAATTACCTGTAGTTTATTCCTCAAATATTGATCATAAACATATTCAATAAACTACAGAGTTACGCAAATAAAGGTAAATAATTTTATGGTAAGAATTAAATTAAAAAAAAAAATCTGGAAAAAACAAAAACAATTATAGTGATGTTTAGGCGTAGTTAGATGCATATCTATTTAATTATTATATGCCTCGTATCTTATGTCATAAATATTATGATTATTATTATTACTTCTTTTTTTTTCTCTCTTTCATTTAACTTTCGAATTCTGGCAACTGGTATTTATTCATCTTTGATTGGCAACAGTTTGAATAGTCTTCACTCTGCCTTCAAGCTTTCGGCCATTTTGCCTTCACTTTAGATTTTGCTCGCAGGATAGCTCCCCGTAGTTACATATCTATTTTTTTTTTTGTGTGTGTGTGTGCTAAGTAACTACATCGAAATCCTGCTACTTTGTTTTTATTTTGGTAGTCAGCATTCGGTTTGTGAAGCCTGGTGATCATAGCCGATGCTTCTTACTGTCCTTGTTTATTTCTTTCATTTCATCTTCGTTGTTCTATTGTTTCTAATGATCTGCTGCGATTTACTCTGCTACATTCTGCTTAGTTTTTGTATGATATTTTATTGGATATGATACGATTTATATATTCCTTGGTTATTTTTGAATATCTTATTTAAAGAGTGATTGATTCCCGGATTCGTAAGTTTAGCTGTTTTACTATATATATATATATATATATATATATATATATATATATACACTGCCCCCGTACCAAGAAAAAACTAATTAGTAAAATACACATTAATTAGATAGTATACAGAATTACAGGCCTTCTCATGAAAAGGCTCAGAGCTATGTTAAACAAAGTTAATAAAGAGTATCCTTTGATAACAGGCACACGATGGAGAATAGAACATTTATAGTCAGTGGCATTAATTGCAGAGCAACGCTTTGAGACTGCTTAGCATAATTGTAACGAAAATCCGTCTGCAAGTGGTAAGAACGCATACATAACACGCCTATTAACAGACAACCAGAGAATTCTAGTGAATATTTCATTTGCATAAGTAGTGAGCGTGTGAAATTTCCCCCTGTGTCTTGTAGCGTGGCCTAAAGCTTTGTTAACGGTCTACCTATTCTATCTCCGATATTTTAGTAACTATAACGATTGGAACCTGTACTTTAAAATTACTTTTCACTACTACTACTAATAATGATAATAATAAAAATTGCGTTGCGATACCCTAACTATCTAAACTATCGACTAATTAATCACATCGATGAGCGGAGGCTGGATTCAGTGTTATTTCTCCGGAAATTCGACCATTTTTCACGATTTTCATCAATCTCTTTTTATTTTATTTTTCCCGCCCGCCCGCTCTAGAACTCAAAGCTATTTTTCTCTTGGCAGGGTTAATTAAGCGTGGGATATATCCTTTAAAATTTCATCACTTTCGCCGGTACATGAAGCCATTAATCAGGAAATATTCCAGTCTTTTGTATTTAGGGGAAAAAATCGATTAATTTAGTCCTTGTTCTTTGTTTTCGAGACACCCTAATGATTCTTGCGGCACTTCTTATTAGTCTCAATGAGATTCATTTATTTTTTCCCCAGGAATGATTGTGTTAATTCTTTGTGTGTATATTGTGTATCTGTTGTTTTTAATCAGTCGCTCCTTCTCCAATTACAGAAGGATTCAGTTTTTTCTTTCTTTCTTTCCTTTTCCTTTTTTTAATTTTTAATCTCTCAAGATTAAGTCTTAATTGATGCGTTTGTGCTAGCATTTTTCTTGGTGTTGATTAATGAATGAAGAAAACTCGTATACAGTGTTGCTAAATTATCGCTGTCAGAAGTTCCCTGAAATTTTTCAATTGTTTCTTTTGGAAAAAGGAAAAACCTGTTGTATTTGGTCGAACCTTGTTAAGGCGAAATCAAAGGGACTGCGGCAATTCTTTCCCGTTAACCCTTGAACGTGCAGTGTTCCCGCTCTGTTAACACCAAACTCTGACGTTTTGACTGTTGCCAGTCACGAAGAATAGATTTGATTTCTATAAAAATAGTTGCGGGTTACATAGCGCCACGAGAATCCTTTACTTTTTAACACGTCCTTTCCCGTAAAAAAAGGGTCACGATTATTTGTAACAGCACTAACATCTGTTTAAAAAAATGGAAGAATGCGAGAACAGCTGGATAGATTGCCCAATGTTGAAAAAAAGGCAGCCGTCGCCATCGCTTGACTTAACTACCAGCAAGATGGCGGACGATCGAAACGTTCATCGCGTACCACTTTGACGCAGCTGGCTGTGCGTCAAAACCAGCGTTTCGATCGTCCGCCATCTCTTCGGTAGTTAAGTCGAGCGATGGCAGCGGCTGCCCTTTTTTCAGCATTGGGAAAGGGTTGCGTCTCAAAGGGTTAACGGAATTTCATTCTATCCAGTAAATTAAGTCTGTTTGTATTACGGTTTAACTCGCTTATAACGAGCTCGAAGGGATCGCGATATTTGCTTGATGTGCTTGTAAATAATCATAAAAAATGTTACTTTGTTTTACTTACTAATTATTATTATTTTTAATTTCTCCACAAGTTTGTTAATTTGCTTATAACTGCTTTATTGTCTTTTCCTTGTGCTATTGTTCTTTGGAGAAGACTCATAACCCCAAAACATTGTCATTTGCACCGTTTGCTAAAAAATTTGAAGTTTTTTCCCCGCTCTCAAAAGTCATTGAGTATGTTGGGAGCCGTTGAGGTTGAAATTCTTCATATTCCCCGCTTTAATTGACTTCGGATAAAGTAGATGTGGTTGATAATATGCGGTTGAAAATATAATATCTTTCTGCGTCAGGACCCCTGACTTCCTCCTTCCCTCCCCTCACAGCCCCAGAAACAGCCATATGGAAGTTATGTTAATATGCTAATGTTTATGAAGGGAAACACGCACCTAATGCAAAATGGTGATCAATGACTGATTGCTATTATTTTTTGCGACACGTTTCTCTATTTTCTTTCTAAAAACTCCAAATACTTAATAATCCAGCTAAATTACTTGTTTTATTTACCTGCCTCCTAAAGCCAAACCTCTTTTATACGTATTAGATAATGCTCAAGCAGCAGCAATACTTTTTGGGTGATTATTTTTAGCGGAAAACTCGTGTTAAATTTTTGAAAAGTTAACGCTTATCGAAACTAACTTTTTGAGTAGCGAATTGACGACTATCGAAGCTAATTTTCTGAGCAGAGAATTGACCATGAACGAAGTCAACTTTTGTATTAACTTTGTCCACCTCTGGTCTCATCCAAATAATCTTTAACACTGATCATGTGAAGTCAGTTTGTCAGTCAGTCACAATAGGTTCTTCTGTTTCTTTCTGTTTTCTTTTTGTTTTTTTGTTTGTTTCACGTTAAGATCAATATCACGAACATTAGTACTATTGGGCAATACTTTTCCCAGTCCATTTTAAACTGCAGCTTTAAAACGTTCGGTTTATCTCAAAAGCTTCTTTTTCTTTATTTTTATGCCTTTTAAGATTTCAGCCCCCCCCCCCCCCCCCCACGGGCTGTTTCTATGGATACCTCGCAGTACTGTCAAGTCTATGCAAATTTCACTAAGACGTGTTTCCAGTGAGACATGTCTCTAGGATTTGATCCTTTCCACTTTACCAGATGTGCCTGGCCTGGGAGATGCATATATGTGTGTGTGTGTGTGTGTGTGTACATTTTCCCTTAAAGGGGTTTCTTTTTATTATATTTGTCGTTGCACTCTCGGAAAAGATAGGGGTGGGGTGAGATTTCTGGGGAAAATATTTAGTGACTGTCAAGAATATCTTTTTGGAAATTTAAATCTGTTTGGACGGGTGTGGCTGTCAGTTATAAGTGCTGTTGCAGTATTCTGCATTTGAAAATTCGTGCGCTTATCCCTGAAAAAATAGAAGAAAATAATGTATATTGACTCTCCTCCCCTACTCCCATTGCATATATTTATAATGCATTCACAATCCAGTGAAATATGTATTATATTTAAATTACTGGCACCCTTCCCCCCCTTTTCTATTAAAAAAATGTAATTTCATGTTTAGAATGATTATTTAATTGCACATCTCGAAAGATTATACATTTCAGGAATACATGATTGCTCAAGGCTATTCTTTTATGGTACAATGCAACTTTTGAACGATTTCTAATGATGTCGTTCAAGCATTGTATTATTTTAATGTATTCCTTCATAACTTGTATTTTGCTTACGTAGCTCCCCCCAAGAATTCATAATTTCTAAGTTGCCATTGGCAATGGCAATGGCAGTAGTCTTAAACAAACCTAGAAACTGAAAATCACATGATAGTTTTCCGCTACGGCGGTAAATCGTACAGTTTGGGGGTAGAAAATATTGACGAGAATCATCAGATGCTAATGCCATTTGGTTACTTTTGCGAAACAAACATAATTTGGTTGTATGTCAGCGCCATCTATATTCACCATTCGCAGTTAATCATGCTAGCAGGCACTACGATGGATAGGCAAGTACTTTCGAAAATGGAATATTCGCTGAGCAGTCGAACGGTTGCGCAAAATGTTTCTTGAGCGATGTGTTTCATTTGATTTATCTTTCTTGTTTTAGAGTGATTTCTGTTGCTCCTTAACTTATGTTTCGTTCTTTTTCTTGCGCAGGAGGATGCCAACGATAACTTGGATGCGGGACCAAACCATTTTCAGCCTATGGTTGCTGTGCTGTGCGGACATGGAAAACTACTGAATAAGTACTTGGATGAAAACCGACGATGGGTGACTGACAACGATCCCAAGGCTATTTGCACCAAGGATAAACTTGAAATTCTAGAATACTGCAGAAAGGTAAAAACGCTTTCATTCAGTCTCACTCTTCTATTGGTCTGTGTCTCTGAACGCCTAGATGACTTGGACCGCACAGGAATGTAGGTCTCCAATGTTGTATTCATGCGTCTGTTAATGATCACAAGCGATGAAGCTTCAGTGAAATTTCGTAACTACAAAGGGCATTCCAAAAAAACTGAGAGTAAAATCATTAAAAAAAATCAAAAAATATATTTACAGCCAAAAATACATCATTCTTTTTCAAAATACCTTCCGTCAGATGATATGCAACGGTCCCATTGTTCAACACACTTTTCAAAACAAGTAGAGAAGCCCTTTTCTGGAAGCTGCTTCAAAGAACCCTCCTCTGCTGAAATAATTTCAGAATCCGTGTTAAATTTTCTGCCACGGAGTTTCTCCTTCAACGCCGGAAACAGCCAGAAATCGCATGGTGCGAGATCTGGACTGTAAGGGGGATGTGGCATGATTTTAATATTGCATTTACTAAGATATTGCCGAACAGAAGTAGCGACATGCGGGCGAGCATTATCGTGATGTAATGTCTAATTCCCAACCAGTTCTGTAGGGCAAATAAAACAGTTCTTTAACAAGCACGGAACTAGGAAAATAAAATTGTCTGCTTCGTTTAGAATTTTGTATAAACGTACAGTTAACAGTTTGAAAAAATTGCCTGCACTTCTATTTTTTAGTTTCGCTGTGTTGCCACTACGCAAAAGACTCTCAGTTTTTATGGAATGCCCTTTGTACGTTGCATAAACAGTAGGCTTATTCTTTGATTATTGCATTATTAAACTACAAAAGAATTTGCGAACTGTAAATTTTAGTATATAAAGAATTTTGTAAGAGATCGGATTGTCTTCTCCAGATTATGGTCGGAAGGTAGACTATTTCTTCAAGACGATTTTCATACTGATCATTAGAGGGTAGTTGAAGCAACGCCCCCTAGAGAGGAAAGCCGCGGCGCTTACTTGTGACGTCACACCGAGTAGGTAAAGCAAAGCGTCTCCATTGGGTTTCTCTTCTCTCCCGCGCCGAGGGAGAGAGGAGAAACCCAATGGAAACGCTTCGCTTTACCTACTCGGTGTGACGTCACAAGTAAGCGCCGCGGCTTTCCTCTCTAGGGGGCGTTGGTTGAAGACGACGTCGGCGACTCCACATTCCTGTGTGATTCTGAGTCTTTTAGGTGTATCCTACCCCTCCTGGAAGGGGCAACCCTGGTTAAAGGATTCTCGAGAAATCGTTATTTTAAATCTTTTGCTGTGATTTTAGTGGGATATTCATGACAGCCTGTAAGCAAATTCGTAGTGGTACATGTGTATGAATTTCTATGCGCATAGTTCCGTGCGGTCCTGTTTCTTCACGCTTTACTCAGAATTTGCTTACTTACTCAAAGTTTTAAGGGAAGTATCAGCTATCTATTTAAAATTCTGTCACTGCTCAAAAAACCAAGGTTTAAACCATATTTATTTTCTCATGAAGATCTATTTCGTCTGGAAAAAAAGAATATGAAAACGCAGTGCAGCAAACTCTTCAACTCTTCCCCAAGCGCCGACGTAAAATAGAAAACCCTGATCTAGTTTAATATTTCTTATCTCAACTCGACTGTTGTTGAAATACTGGCATCATAAAACCTGACTATTGTCATCCATTCTGTTGATCCTTCTATCCCAGCACCTGCAAATTCAGTTTTTTTTTCTTCTCTCTTTTTGTTCCACCGTTCTCTTTTCTCATATACGCTTTATTCTTTTTTTTTACACGTAAAAAAAAGGCGAAATGTAGCATCTTTTTACCAACTCTTTAATAAAAAAAATTTTTTTTAAAGAAAGTAAGGAGGAAAAAATTTTCATAGTCTAAAGATTCTGTGGGGAAAAAAAAAAAAAAAAAGCTGTTCTGCTAAAACATTTTTCTTCCCCAAAATACATAATTCCACTCGTATTTTGAACTCTTACTGCTTTTTAATGATAGTCATTAGCGTTTGAGGTCTGATAGAGCTTTTGTGATTTTATGGTTAGAGTTTAAATGACTGTAAGTGCCCAGTACTCCAAAGTTATCAGGCGTTAAAAGTTTCTTTCTATTTTTTTTTTCTTTTTTAAAAAGTTGATTCGGAAGAAAGAAAAGTCACTTTTTGCAATTTACTGCATTGTATTTTTTTTATTTTTCAAAATGCATTGTTGAGTTAACATTTTTTAGAGCTAACTAAATTTTGCGTAATCGTTCTTTTGAAAATTGATATGTTTAACTTGTTCGGGCTTTTAAGTGTAAAGACATAATTTTTTGTGTTGTGATTTTTTTTTATTGGCTTTGAAAAAATGAGAAACTATGTAGTACATGTATAGATCATTATTTTCCTTGCAATTTAATGCATGGCTTTTAAACTATTTTAAAATAAAAGCTAAACTGGATCTAAAAAGCTAGAACTATAAAAAATAAGTCAGTTAAAAAAATACTTTATTACATGTTCAATTTTCAGAGAGCATTGATGTTTTTGAACGATATGATATAATGTATAAATTTGTGTTTTAAATACTTAATGAATTTAATATTGGTTGCAGCTCACTCTTATGCTTTAATCGTTTTCTTTTTTCATTTTTAATGAATGTTCAGCATAAAAATCCATTTATTTTCTAGAAATTTAACGTAAAAATGTAAGTAATTTGCCATTTAATTTTATCACAATTTTTTAATACTTTATAAATTCCGTGTATTCTATTTAGACAATACTTATTCGACAATCACACTTAAAATTCGCCAAAATACGTGACACTTTCTCGAAAGTCCCGTACATTTCTTGAGGTTCATTGTTTATTTCTTTTGAGGCTCATCGAAACTTACAAAATTCATAGTATTATTGCCTAAAAACTGCCTTAGTTTATTTTAAACTAGAATCTTTACAACGATTTTTTAATTTGAAATTTATGCTGAATTTCCCAAAGGCGATGGACATTATTAATTTACTTTTAAATCATCAGACAAAAAGAAAAATGGTATAATTTGCTAAAAACCTGCTTTAATTTTATTTTGTTAGAGTTTTTTTCTTCGATTTATGAATTTGAAATTTATGTTAGATTAAGAAACGGCACGTATCATTTTAAATTTACTTTTAAAACATCACATTTAAGAGAAATAAAAAGTGTAATTGGCTAAAAACGTGCTTTAGTTTATTTTATTAGAATTTTTCCCAACGACTTATTAATTTGAGATTTATACTGGATTTCCCAAAAAGGCACTTATCATTATTAATTTACTTTTAAAACATCACATATAAAGGGAAATAGTATAATTCCCTAAAAACTAGTTAAGCTAGAATATCTTCAACGACTTATCCATTTGAGATTCATACTGGATTAACAAAAGGCACTTTTCAGCGTTAATTTACCTTTTAAACATCACATTTAAAGGAAACTCTTTTATCTTGCATGTAAGCACGTTTCACGAAACTTGCCACTGCAATCATCTTCCCATCCAGTCATCTACAATTTCTGTGTTATCATTTAATCTGAAAGCACAGCGCTTGGACGCTTGCCATAAAGCACTGTAGAACTTGGCACGTACTTCCCTGTTTCAGTCACTTCCATATGGGTTGAACATCTTATTTATTATGCACGTGAAAATTGTAATTAGGAATTGTACTTTGGCGTGCTATCCTTAACTGAGTATTAGAAGACAGGAAAGAGGCCTTGGTGTGAACACCTACAATTTTTAGTTTAACAATAAAAGGCGATTGTGTGTCTCTTCTTCCATTGAAGGGCTTTTACTTTTAGTTTTCACCTACATCTGAGCGTCACACGACGGAGTATTTTTTTTTAACGTCTTTTCATTTATTCCCGCCATTTTATAATTTTTTGGCAATGACAAATACTGCTGTAACGTGCGAGTCTTAAATTAATTAACCCTTTGAGGCGCAACCCTTTCCCACTGCTGTAAAAAGGGCAGCCGTTGCCATCGCTCGACTTAGTACCAGCAAGATGGCGGACGATCGAAACGTTCATCGCGTGCCACAGATCTAGAGACCCTTTTTTTGACGACAGCTGGCTGGTAGTTAAGTCGAGCGATGGCAACGGCTGCCCCTTTTTTAGCATTGGGAAAGGATTGCGCCTCAAAGGGTTAAAAAAATGTTTCTTTTTCAGTAATGTTATAATTCAGTAATGTTATTTATTTAATTATACAAGGTGTTCCAAATATTTGGTAACATGCTTTAATTTTTTATCTATTAGAGATCAGTGGATAATCTAAATTGAAAAAAAAATGTGACCATTTTTTGACGTCAGCTGCGTCAAAAAAGGGTCTCTCGATCTCTGGCACGCGATGAAGGTTTCGATCGTTCGCCAACTTGCTGGTCGTTGAGTCGAGCGATGGCAACGGCTGCCCTTTTTTCAGCATCTATCCGGGCAATCTATCCAGTTGTTCTCGCATTCTCCCATTTTTCAGCAGATGTCAGTGCTGTTAAAAATAATCGTGACCATTTTTTTTTTTTTTTACGGGAAATGACGTGCTAAAGAGTAAAGGATTCTCGTGGAGCTATGTCACCCGTAACTATTTTTATAGAAATGAAATCTATTCTTCGTGACTGGCAACAGTCAAAACGTCAGAGTTTGGTGTTCCCAGAGCGGTAACACTGCGCGTTAAAGGGTTAAACGAACTACTGTGGATGGTAAAATGCAACGAAACATAAATTTCTCGCCATAGGAAGTGTTCTTTTAAGAAATGTTGCGTCTTTTGAACAACTTTTTAAAGCATGCAGTTGTACTAGAGACTCTGAAAGACTTTGAATTGCCTCTTTACAAGCGTACTATAGCACGATTACAAACAGTGTAACTGTAAGTGTTATGAAACATACAGGAAAAAACCTTAAAATAACGGAATTTTACAATATTTCCTTAAACGGATGACACTCAGCTGCATTTTTAATGGCGATTTTTGCCCTTGCATGAGAACTTAAACATCATAGTCACGTTGTAACTCCGCATTTTATTCCCGCTGTTGCCATACACGCATTTAGCTACTTGCAAAAATGTAATTAGAGTAAAGCCCTATTATTGGAAAATGGCTTCTAAAAGCTTTTTGTCGTTTAAAGGTCCGATATTTTTTAGGGTCGACACACATAAAATTTATGGTTCAACTTGAGCACCATATGTTGAAACTAGCTTTCGCCTTCTTATGTAGCCAACTTTTCCTGTTCCGTGCTTTGGTGAAGTGTTGCACCAAATTCATAACAGTGTAACATTCTATCTATACGTCGGGTATGGTTTAATTTTCTTGCTTCAGTACAGCGAATCTTAACTCGGTGAAGATGGGGAAATGAGAACACATTTTGTCCTTTCATCCTCCTTCTAAACTATCAGCAAGTGGTAACGCGTATGCTGAAGAGTTCCTGACTTTAACCCTTTTAACGCGCAGTGTTCCCGCTCTGGGAACACCATACTCGGACGTTTTGACTGTCGCCAGTCACGAAGAATAGATTGGATTTCTATAAAAAATAGTTGCGGGTGACATAGCTCCTCGAGAATCCTTTACTTTTTAGCAAGTCGTTTCTCGTCAAAAAATGGTCACGATCATTTTTAACAGCACTGACATCTGCTGAAAAATGGAAGAATGCGAGAACAGCTGGAGAGATTGCCGCATGCTGAAAAAAGAGCAGCCGTTGCCATCGCTCGACTTAACGACCAGCAAGATGGCGGACGATTGAAACGTCCATCGCGTGTCACAGATCTAGGGGCCCCTTTTTTGACGACAGCTGGCTGTGCCGTCACAGCCAGCTGCGTCAAAAGAAAGTGTCTCTAGATCTGTGGCACGCGATGAACGTTTCGATCGTCCGCCATCTTGCTGGTACTTAAGTCGAGCGATGGCAACGGCTACCCTTTATTCAGCATTGGGAAAGGGTTGCGCCTCATAGGGTTAATGCATGTTGGAAGGTTCGAAACTTTCCTCCAAGACCAGCTGAAAAGTTTGTTGAAATTTTCTCAAAGATGTCTGAAGAGAATCATCGCTGTATTTTAGATTAGCCTGTTTAAACGCTCTTAAGAAATGCTAGAATTTCGATGTCTACTACAATGCTGGATAACAAATTCAGAAAGAACGCGGAGTTTTATACGCCCTAAATGGGAAATGGAATATAAATAGAAATTTCGATACCATTTCAAGCAAAATAAACAGATAGCGAATCACTCACTCAGAAAAGTAGAATTTATTCAAGAATACTTTTTTTTTACCTACCCATCTTGAAAAGACCTTTGTCTAAACGCAAGAAATAAAGGACTTTTTTTTCTTCTCAATAATGTTTTTATTTCCCTATTCGAGGAATAGAAGCAAAAGGAAAGGTGAGGGGGTGCGGGGGCGGAAAAAACCGTGACCAGAATCTTATTGTTGTCAGCATATCTTCGTTCGGGTTCATCTTTAAAGTGTATCGATGCGTTTTGCCTTGGCCTGGGATTTTACAGTACCGGTCTGGAAGATTGCTTTAGAAAAATCGCCCGGGGGTTGAAAATAGAAAAAAAAAGGTATTCATGATGTAGATTTTTGGAGGGTTACGGAATAAAAAGGCTCGGGAGTTCGCTGATTGCGTTGCGGGGGAGGCCAGGAAGTGGCGAGAGCCTAGCACCCCCTCGCTTTTTAATATTTCACGCGGAAATGTATTCGGAATTATTTTTTGCTGCTGTCTGTCGTGAGTTATTGCCGTGCTATACGAAACAGATCCACGGCGTTGGATGAGGGGTTTCTTATAGAATGAGAACCAAAAACGTGCTGTCGTCCCACATGTATAAGCCCTGTACGTTAACCCTTTGAGGCTCAACCCTTTCCCAATGCTGAAAAAAGGGCAGCCGTTGCCATCGCTCGACTTAACTACCAGCAAGATGGCGGACGATCGAAACGTTCATCGCGTGTCACCTAGAGACCCCTTTTTTGACGACAGCTGGCAGCCAGCTGTCGTCAAAAAGGTTCGGCTGTATTTTCAAAGCACTTGTGTTCCGAACTTAGTATTTGTCTTTGTTTTTAACTGGCCCACGTCTCAAAAGCTTCGCCGAAACACAAGTTTATTTTCTTTTTCTTTCCGAGCCATCTTTTTTTTTTTTTAATGATGAAGATTGTTAACATGGAAAATGTGAACTCTTTTTCGAATCTCATTTTTAATGAGGTTTTAAAGCATTGTGCGTTTTAGCGAAAGTAGTTTCTTTCGCATTTTGCGAAAAAATGTGCGACCGTAGCTTAATCCCTGATCCTTATGTTGCACATTTTAATTGAAATTCCCATTAAAAACGTAGTCTAAACAGTCTGTAAATGGTATCTTTCTGCTGCGTTTCTGTTGCCGCAACTAGTTTCCAAGGCTTTTCTTTTTAATTCTGCTGAAGACATCGCCACATAAGGAAGTTTTCAAAAAAATTCACCCTGGAGAGAGATTACGAAATAAAAAAAAATGTTTATTTTTTTGTTTTTTCTGAGATGCGTTGGTGGTTTTTCCTTTTAAGAGCAATGGAGCTTGTAGACGGACGGGGAATATCTGTCTTATTCTAGGTGTGTGTAAAGATTAGAGGGTTTATTTATCTTCCTGTGCTTTGAGAAAGAAAGAAAGGGTTCTCCGTGCGCTTTGATTTTATCTTCCTAGAAACAAATGGTGTCCGTGACGTGGGTAACAATGCCGTCTTAATTGAATGTAATTGTTAGAGTTAGCTACATGAGTGGATGTTTCGATATTCAGATGGTTCTTAGTTGTTGTTTGTTAACCCGACATAGCCTGTATTATGATTTTTTTCTCAAATTTAATTATCGTTTCTAGTTTAAAGTGTGCCCCCTAAAATTGGTTCTCCCACCGATAATTTCTGAACAGCAAGTGAATGTGATTGTTAGAGGTAGCTACATCAGTGGATGTTTCGATATTCAAATGGTTCTTAGTTGTTGTTTGTTAACCCGACATAGCCTGTATTATTATTTTTTTTTATCAAATTTAATTATCGTTTCTAGTATGGAGTGTGCCCGCTAAAATCGGTTCTCCCACCAATAATTTCTGAACAGCAAGTGAATGTAATTGTTAGAGGTAGCTACATCAGTTTATGTTTCGATATTCAAATGGTTCTTAGTTGTTGTTTGTTAACCCGACATAGCCTGTGTTATTATTTTTTTTCTCAAATTTAATTATCGTTTCTAGTTTAGAGTGTGCCCCCTAAAATTGGTTCTCCCACCAATAATTTCTGAACAGCAAGTGAATGTAATTGTTAGAGGTAGCTACATCAGTGGATGTTTCGATATTCAAATGGTTCTTAGTTGTTGTTTGTTAACCCGACATAGCCTGTATTATTATTTTTTTCTCAAATTTAATTATCGTTTCTAGAATAGAGTGTGCCCGCTAAAATCCGCTCTCCCACCAATAATTTCTGAACAGCAAGAGCTGTAGTCTTAAAAGTGGGGGTCTAGGTTTAGTAAAGTTGTCAAGCGTTACGCTAGAAAACCGCTCACAGCGCCACTTGCGTACATTTGTGTGCGCAAAGTATCTTTTCTTAATAAATCGATGATGCCGAACAAGTTTGTCATTAATTTTTTTAACATATCGCGTACCGTTTTTGAGATAAGAACTATAACTCCGCCGCTAAGAACTAAGAACTATAACCGAACTATAATTACAGCCACCAGATGGCGCTGTAAGCGTGTCTCTTGCGTACCGCATGGCAACATTAGTATATCCAGACCCCACTTTTATGGTTATAGCTCTTCCCGTTCTGAAATTATTGAAGTAATAACGGCCTGTGCTCCCCATCCACACTTCCTGCCGCTGAAAAATCACGTCATAGCCAATGTTCTGGGCATTTCTATGTACATTCGCATATACATTTTTCGCAGGGGTCGTTGGATTATTCCAAATTTTTGATAATCTGCAGCTTCAGTCATGCACTGGCCGTTACGAAGATTACAGTCGTGTGCATAGTATTTGTATTGCATTGAAATATGAATGTATTGATGAAGATATGTAGTTATCACACTGTGAGTTATAATTATTTTGAAAGGTTTGACTAAAATGATAAAGGGTTGCAACGTTGGACATAGGCTTTTGTGTGTGCGGAGTATTATAATCGATAGATTAATACAGTTACCTATGTTTGGTGAAAATTTGCCATTGTGTGTAAATAATATGTATTATATAGAGAGAGTGTAAATGCCATTAATATTTGAGATAATTTCTTTGTTTTAAGACAAAGCTCTTTTTATTGTGGTACTACTGCAATAGTGCTAATTATATGTTTTAATTGAAAAAAAAAAAATCTGCAAAAATGTTCCATGTCTTCACAACGTCCGTGAAAATTTTTTTTCCAAGCTAGATATACTGAATATATATTTTTAAATGTGTAATTAAAATGAAGCAAAAATCCTTTTAGGGATGTAAATAGGTCCTAAGAATAATATTCTCTTTCCTTTTACATAAAGGTTTTTAAATATTTGAAAACTTTTTTTCTCAATATGCCTTTGAAATTAAAGTTTAAAAAAAAATTCTAAGCTCAGAGAAACTAAAATGTTTGTAAAACTTGTAGTTACTATTAAAAAATATATTTAAACTCCATATTTAAGAACCATATTCAAGATCGAGATCGTACAGATTTAAACATTTAGGAACGAATATGAAGCTAACAGAGATTTTTAATGGCAGGATACTTACTGAAAATGTTTTAATAGTCGCAAGAAATTATATTTACTCTAATAGCATAGTTTGCGCTATAAAACACATAATGAGTAAAGCATTCCTTTAAATGTAACGGTATAGCTGATTTATTTATTTCAATAAAATGGTCTGTGGAGCGTTGAAATATCTCCTTGAATGCCCTAAACTTCAGGGCAATTAGCCAATATCCTGGATTAATAATTCTGACTCATTTTCCCCCTCAATAACTGTGCAGTTTTATAGCTTTTTGATGTCGAACATTAACAGACATACTCAAAACTAACGCTTGAGTAAATTAAGCTGGATAGTGTTATGAGAGAACAAAAATCCAGTAACTAAATTCCATCGATTCACCCCCCCGCCCCCCCCTCTCTCTCTAAAGGCGTAAGTTGAAATTTAATTTGTATTCTGAGATGATGGCGCCATTTTCTTTCGAAGTAACGGCTCCTCTCTACAAGGCTATTGGAAAAATTATTTTCCCTTCTCTCTCGCTGCTTCCCAGGCGTTGAGTCCAGCAACCATTTTTAGTATCGACGTTTCTGCCGGTGTTGGGAATTTACTGCTGATTGAGAAGATAGCTTTGGAAATGCACCCTGGGGAAGACCCGCCGAAAAGAAGACTATCCTTGCTTGGTGGTGGGTGGGTTGAGCAATAAAACGCTCCTCTTCAAATAGGTGGATTTTCCCTCCAGGGGAGTTGAATATACAAGGCTGATTTGATAGCTGCAGGGGAGCGAGAGCTGGATATATTGTTTATTTCAATTTATTTTTGTAATATTAGAGCAACGGGCCGAGTGTGTTTTGGAAAGCGTTTTACGAGATGCCTAATGTTTCCTAATTTATTAGCAATCAAAGATAGTGTTCTTTGCTTGTCGGATTTGAGGGTGGTGCTTTGTTCTTTTAGTACGTGCTACGGTGTAAAAATGTTTCGTCTAATCAGACAAATTTGTGGCAATAGTTTTAGTTTTGCGATTTTTACGGAGAGAGCTTTTAGAAGTTAATTTACATTATTTACGTTATTTATTCCTATACTCGGGGCACACCTAACCCGATAATGGAGGGAATGCTGCAGACCGTGTGATTCCGCCGCTTTCAAATAGTTCTTTCCGCTTGCCCTGCTTTTTACAGAACTAAGGTAGTTATCAAATATTAAGTGTTAAAATAAAGTGTATGTTATAAAATAATTGCGTATTTGTCTTATTTGAATTCAATAATTAAAAGGATTACGAAATTAAGTCAGAAATTAGATGTAACGCCTTCCCAGACGCTTGACCAATGATAGACCTGTTTCGTGCTGGCGGGAATCAGAAATGCAGATTCGCCTTGCGATTGGGTTGCTTTGTGATATTGACAGCCAAATAATTGGAAAGAGAAACGAGTGTCGGAGTGATACATTCGGAAAGTAGTGAAAAGGCTCCTCTAGCCTTCTCCTCTGTTATCAGGTAAGGTTTGCCCCGAGTTTAGCTAACACATGAACACTTAGTGTGTTATTTTTTATCGCTACAAAATCCACTTAGTATGTTCGTCTTCACTGTCGTAAAAACCACAGATGTAATTGTTGGGCACTATTTAATCTTGCTTATGTTGTATATTTTTGAAACATTCATTAAATAAATAATTCGTTAGGAAAGCATTAATTAGTAAGAATTATGAACTACACAATTTTAACGCTGTCTAAAATGTTACTATAGCCTTTATGCATATGAGTTGCATATTTACATTGCTGAGTCGCAATTAAACGTAACCCCAGAAAATACCGTTAATGTTATTTCTTTGTTTTTTATTATTTTTTTAATAGTTGGGATTTTAGATCTTTTCCCCGCAGAATACCTCACTAGCAGCTACATAGCACACTGTTAAGGCTGTAAGTTTACGTAGAAGACAGTGCTTTTACATTCGAATCTTCCACTGAGTATATAACGGAGGGTAGGGAGTCTGGACACATACCCTTTAATTTTCGCAAAAAAAGCTAATTTCGGCAGAATATCCACTTGTAAACTCTTTATTGTAATGAGTAATAAAAAAATTACTATAAAGATTAAAAATTTGTAATGTAACTGAAATTTTTTACAAGTTATTTATAATAAAATTTACCGTCAATCAAATTTACAGTAAGAATGTCCCCCCCCCCCCTCCCATGTAAAAGCTATAGCTACGTCTGTGGAATCTGCCAAAGTTTCGAAAAAGTCTGTCGGGTTTCTGGAAATTTTGATGATTGCCGGCGGATGTTTAGTGTGAATACAAACCTAATCTCCCTGTAAAGGCTTCCTTTCCCTGGCGTATGGAGTTGGTCACAGCAGCATTTATGGACAAAAACACTTTTGCTGTGGGACATTTCAACGTGATTTAGTGACTCGCAGCTGTGTGGTGTATACAGCTTCCATTGGTTTCTCTTTGTCATATCGAAACATCGCAAAGTACTACAGTTTAAGCATGTTGGTTTAGAGTGCACTTAAAAGCACCATTCGTTTCGTGTTGCTTTCAGACCTTCTGTGTTTCAAAGTCTTTTGTGTTTGAGGATAAAGTTAATGCTTTGCGTCATGCTGTTAAATCTACAGACGTTGATTAGTGCATTCATTGTTCTATAAATGTTTATCACCAAGAAGATTAGGTTTTATATATGATTTTGAGCTAATAGAAAATGCATTAGTTTTGAAATTATGTACCATTTTCGAAAGATGTCAGAAGACTATTAGGTTGTTTATTCCACGATTGTCTGTGAGATTAGTATTGAACATACCTATTTTCATTGCTGCAGACATGTTTGACCAAATGCAGCAGAATTTCACTAAGGCATATGAGCAATGAATCATCATTTGTCAGAAGTTTAATCGACCACTTTGTTATCCATGAATACATTTTCATCATTAGCAAATAATGATCATCATTCCATTTGTCCGAACAACGTATTCGCGGAGATAACATTGTGCGAAATTGCATTTATCTCGGTTATAAGACATGCAGCAAAACCAGATTACTCAATACTTCTGCCCACGTTCTTATTTCGCCATCAGTCTTGCTGAAGCTTGGCTACAGCTGAGTTGCAGTGTTGTTATTTGATGAAAGCGTACGCCGAGCTAGAGGGGAAACTGGGGGAGGGGGATTTGTGCGCAACCCCCTCTGGGTATGGTGAATAAAGGGAAGCCGAATCTTTTCTCGGTGGGGTGAGCAATAAAATCAAAATCTCACTTTGCGTGAGGGTTTATGGTTCTGATGCAGCAGGGGCTGATGGAATAGACGAATCTTCCAGGTTGCTGCTGCCAGGGGAAGAGGCCTGGTTATTCGATTTAAGTTCACATGATCAGTCTTCCGTCTGTAAGCCTAATCGAGCTTTCTGTCACGCAAGAGAGTGTTCCGAGGTCAGTAAGCTGACATAAGCCTTTCTTGAAACTTGCGAAGTCTGGATTTTGACTGCTACACAGGCGGAAGAAAGGAAGGAGTCAAAGGCACCGAATTTATCTTGTGGTTCCTTTCTTTCTTTTTCTCTCTTTATTTATTTATCCATATTCTTGGTCAACATACTAGCTCTGAACGAAGATTTAGTCAAAAACTTACATTGCGGCCCAATTGAATGTTCAGCTAAACGCACTGCTAGTGGTACAACTTGTATTATTTTGGATGACGGTTTTTATGCTTAAGCATTTTTTTTCCTGAACGTTGCATGAGGCATATAGGTTCCCTGTTAATACTATGAATGCAAGGTACATTTGGTGAAGAAGAATTACCATTCATTTTTTCTGGAGTATTTACCGTTGGCTTGTTTTGAAAGCTGTCCAAAAGTAATGCGACGCCTACCACTAGGGGCGCACACAGGATTTTTGCTTGGGGGGGGGGTGTCCAACTTTTAGGGATGTTCCAGATTGTCAAAAATCAGTGATGAAAGAGCTCGTTTTCATTAGATGGAATGCATCAAAACTCGTCCCATCCAGTTTCCCAAGAATAAATTACACAGTACAATAGGAAGGAAAGTAACAGTTGTTCAATTTTGAGAACAATAGGGTGTTTTATGTTCGCTTTCAGTTTGTTTTTGAAAGTCGAGGAAAACGAGAAAAAAATTCTTTTTTTATTTATTAGAACTGAAACTATCGCTAACTTTTTTTGGAATTATTTTATTTACTATAGATCTAAGTTAATAATCAATCGAAAAAAAAAAATCAAAGCCGATGGGGGGAGGCGGGAGTCCGGACCCCCTGGCCCCCCCTTGTGTGCGCCACTGCCTACCACTCTTTAAAATTAGCATGCTTAACAAATTCTGATAGTCATCTGGTGTTTTCATGGAGTGGATTTTGCTGTCAACTGTAATTTTAAATTAGAGTTTAGTAGCATTACTTCGTCAGGGCTGGAGGTGATACCGCAATGCTGAAATCGGCTACCAACGTGTGCTTTTAGCTTCTCTTTACCTTTCGCGTTTAGTTGTATGCTTAGACGCCTCCATAAGTTTATATGCATTCACATGCTATATACCTAATATATAACATGCGAGTGAATCATCTCGTTCATATCGCATGTCACCATTCATTTACGTGGAACGGTTAACGCTAGTGGCTCTCTAGTTCACGCTGGTCCGTTCGCCATATGACGCAACGTAAACACCTAGCCGGTGTTTCATATGCGTGCCGGTAATTGAGTTGTTAGGATTATTAAAAGTAAGCGCAGCAGGTCTTCTACTTTCGTGCACACCGCCAGATTGATTAATCAAGTGTGTCAGTATTCATAATGTTCCACCGGACTTCGCGTTTTATTCTCAGTCTGGAAGAAGTGTTGTTATAACTTTGTTTATGTTCTGTATTTAGTGGCTATCTCAGCGCACGTGAAGCAGTGAGTTATTGTAGTCAAAGAACGCTCTGGCCGAACGCTGCCAGCCTATAATTCTCGCTTATCACGAACGGAATTTTGGTCTGATTCAGTTTTATATTCGTGTAGTACAAGGTGATTAACCCTTTGAGGCGTAACCCTTTCCCAATGCTGAAAAAGGGCAGCCGTTGCCATCGCTCGACTTAACTACCAGCAAGATGGCGGAAGACTCCCTAGTAGCACAACTAGTTCAAAAAACGTTCAAATTACGTTGGAAACACGTTTTTTGACGTTAAAAAACGTGTTTTAAACGTCTTTTGGACTAATTGTGCTACTAGGGCTGTGCGCGGGCACAGCCAGTTTGCGTCAAAAAGGGTCTCTAGATCTGTGGCACGCGATGAACGTTTCGATCGTCCGCCCTCTTGCTGGTCGTTAAGTCGAGCGATGGCAACGGCTGCCCTTTTTTCAGCATTGGGCAATCTGCCCAGCTGTTCTCGCATTCTTCCATTTTTCAGCAGATGTCAGTGCTGTTAAAAATAATCGTGACCATTTTTTTACGGAAAATGACGTGCTAAAAGTGAAGGATTCTCGTGGAGCTACGTCACCCCACCCGCAACAATTTTTATAGAAATCAAATTCGTGACTGGCAACAGTCAAAACGTCAGAGTTTGGTGCTCACAGAGCGGGAACACTGCGCGTTAAAAGGTTAAAGAAAATCAGTTTTCCTCGAAAATTTGGTAATCAGGATTTATTATTTCCAACTACACTTTCAAAAATTATTTCTTCAATTCACTGAATTTTTTCTGGCAGCAGTGCCGCCGGAATATCTACGTTATTTAGCGAATCTCCGTTTCTTATTTTTTTCTTCTGTCAGTTGAAGAAACTTCTTCCGATTCAACGGATTTTTTCCTCTTCTTCAGATTTCGGGAAGAAGAATTCACGGAAATATTACGTTTTTATAGAGTACGAAAATTATTCTTTGAAAAAGAGGGATAAAATAGTGTATGAAGACTAATTTTTCTAAGAGTGTAGAGCATTTAAAATGACAGTAGGCACAACTGTATTTTACGGTAAATGTTAGGGATCGACCGATACCACATTTTCGCCGATGACCGATACCGATACTTTACCTATAAATTCATTTTTAGAAATAGCCGATACCGATACTTTTAAGTTATGGTATCGGCCGATACCGATACTTAACCGATACCGATACTTTACATAATTTAATGTCATTTAAACCTAAATCTGTATTCTGGATAGTTTTTGTAACGAGAATGGAGTTCGCGTTAAAATGAATAACAGCATGATGAAATTTGAGCCCAGTAGAAAGCATTAAAAAGAAAAAGCAGTGGATACATTGAAGTGTGAATTTACAGTAGTTCTAGTCTTTCTTTTCTGTTCAATCATGCCGACGAATGGCCGAATTTATAAAAAGCTGAGCACTGGGAAGCGTGCGGGTTCGGAATTCTTTCTCCTCGCGTGGCTGTCGATCTAATGGTCTAGGGTTTGGGGCGATTTTCTCCAGATGTTATGTGAATATGCGATAAACTCCCTTAAAAAGTCCTCTGCCCAAGCCCCCCATAGGTAGATGCCCCTCATTTAGGCTTGACAGAACAGAAACACAGGGGAGGGTGAGTTAAAGGGATATATTAATAAGAGAATCCATTTCCGGTGCCGACTGGTGCAAATATGTAAATCAATTTTTCTAAACCTCTATTTTGTCGCCTGTTTGTTGCTATGAGCCAGATAAAAGGATTTCATATTAGACCCAAAACAGCTTCCTGTTTGCACTTACTATATGTGTCTTTGTTTTTGGTTCATACCTCGATTTTGTGCTTACAAAAGTAAACACATGAAATTTATTCAACTTCAAAGCATGCAAGTTTTATTTACATTTTCTTTAATTATAATTCTTTCACATATGAAAATATTTTTTAGATTACTTAAACTGCATTAAATTGTGATAATGTATAAACTGTCTGTACAGTACTATGTAAGTACATATGTATTTACATATTGTTCATTAAATACGTATGTAAATTCTTCCCTTAAAATGCATAATAAGTTCACATTAATTAATGTTTTATTTATCTGCTCCAATTATTTAACCACTAAGTGAATTATTAAATGTTTTAGCAAGATTTCTTTTTAATATGAACTCATATGATCATTTTTAAGTTCTTTTTGAAAATCCGTGTATTTTGATTTCTCCGGACAGGGTTAAGTTACAATTAATCCGGATGATCCATGAATTTGATCTTTTCCGTAGGAAGAACAGATGCACGACGATTATTCCTGTGTTTTCCTTATATATAAATACTATTCACAAGAAATATGTTTTTTACCCCAAAATTTGATGTAAACTAAATAATAATTAGTATTACTAATTATACTAATACAGCTTCAACTTTTTAAATTAACAATATAAATAATTATTAGATATAGATAATTATTACATTTATCAAAACAGAATGATACACAAATCCTAAGTTCTCTCATTAATCTGATAGATAATAAAATCATTAAATGTTTGACAATTCGTACTTTTGATAGTGTTTAATTATGACCAACAGGGGCACCGGGCATTGATAGATTTGGGGGCCCCAAAATCTATGAAATTTGTTATATTTTTCATAAAATTTTGATATAAAAAATATTCCAGAAAAAACATTTAAAATTGGGGACCCTTTCAAGTCGAGGGCCCTAGGCAAAGTTCCGATTTGCCCATATAATATTAAGGCCCTGCGCTTCACGACCAAAACCACATCATACTTTAAAACTTCAACCTTTCAAAACCATCAAAAAGAGGTTTCCAAATGGAAGAAAATGTGCCTCACTATTTTCAGCAGACTTTTAAAATGTGAATATTCTTATCAAAATTTAAAATCACAGAATGCAAAACAATGTAAAATAACGGAATTGTGAAGTGCATTTACATATTTTATTCTCTAAATTCGTGGATTGTCTTTACTCTTGAAAATTTCATTTACATAATGAAATGTAAGGAATAGTAAGTTTAACAAATTTATAATAAATACCAATTTATTTTTAATTGAAAGTCATAATTTAATACTTTTAAACATCGAATTAAGTAAAACGTTTGAATATTTTCTGAAATAACTGCAAAAATCTCTTATCTTTGTACAACGAAATTTTCTCTATAGCGAATTTTTTAACTGGAACCGAGCGAGTTCGTTACAGGGAGATTGAATTGTGTGTGCACACATATATATATATATATATATATATGAATGAACTCTATTTCGAGTCCACACAGTGAGAAAATAAACGCTTATAAAACTGAAGTAAAATTCTAGCCTACCTCTCGAAATTTGTTTTTTGCAATCCTTGTAGATAGCGTATTTAGTGTTGGGCACCAATTAAAAATAATTTAGAAGAATAGATTATTGTCCTGTTAAACTGCCATCTAACGATAACGATTCTTTGTCCATAATTTCGACCACACTTGGTGATACGACATCCATAGCGGTGGTTAGAATTTAAAAAAAAAAAAAACAGTTCGAAAACACTCGCGCAAACAAATGTGCCAATGAAACGACGCCTCTCATCTCATTACCAAAATAAAGATTCCAGAATGGTTGCGCGTGCGTACTTTTCTTCTGAAAAGCGAAGTATCGGTTAAAAAGTATCGGTGAAAATGGATGAAAGCAACAGAAACCGATACTTTCCCGATACTTTTAGAATCGGAAGAACCGATACCGATACCTAAAAAAATAGGAGGTATCGGCGCCGATACTATCGGTTGCCGATACTATCGGTCGATCCCTAGTAAATGTGCATTTTTGCCACCTAAACGAATCCATCAGAAGTAAAAATTCCTTGTTTATTAATTGTAAAAGACGTGTACTTGCTGTTGTCGACTTTTTTTTTTCTCTGCCCAGATCTTAAATTAATATTTAATCCTGGGAGGAGGCGAATCTGAACCCTTTTACCCTTCCTCTGCAAATTTACTCGTGCAATATCTATACTCGGGCGTAGTTGTATGGTTACTGCTTCTGGTAAATTGCCTTCGTAAAGCACGCCAGGGGATAGGAAATAATGAATCTTCCCCTGTGGGGTAGGCAACTTCCCACCCCCCCCTCCTCACTGCTCTGCCTTTATGAGAAATAATATTGGATGATGAACGTAGATATCCATACCGTTGGCATAAGATAAGGATGTCAGGAATGCTTATGTGTATTTATACAGTTCATTATTTGGCTACACCTTGGCTTAATAGAAACGTTACTTTTGCCGGGGAAAAGACCGTGTGATAGCTGGATTATTGAACGAGTTATGATGTAGGTCTTTGTGTAGTTATATAAATTGTGTTTTAATGTTTTGCCCCTTTTTTGTTCTTTTTCGGGGTAAACGAAGTAAAAATTCTGTAAGTAATAAAAATGCTATAAATTAATTCTCTTAAGACCAGACTTCGTGCCGATTACAATCGACTGTAATCGATGACTAAAATAATATTTTACAAATTTTACAAAAATGCTATGATAAAATTGCATTATTATAGAATTCTTTTGATGTTTGATATCTTTAACTTCAAGATTACAGTTATTTTACTAAATTAACATTCACTAGCCATAATATTTATGTAAATTGATAGTAATCGTAATCCATTTCATTTCTTGTAATCGATTACAGATGATCGTGTAATCGCACGAAGTCTGCTTAAGACTGAAAGAACTTAAGATGTGATATTTTGTGATAGAACTAAGTACTTTAATGAGTTATTTGCACAAATAACTACTTCAACGTCTTTGCCTGTAAAACTGGTTTCTCTGCAACTATTGTGTTAGTGCAGTAAAGAAAACATTCAGTGATGCATTAGTTATGAAGAGTTTCGGATGGGAGAATTTTGAATAGTGATTAAAATACGAGATGATAGCTCTAAAAGTAGAAATTCTATAAATGTATTACTATTTCTATATTGTTTCGAACTGTACAATTATCATTAGAATTAATATTAAAACATTAATTTATTGTGTTAAAAAAAAAACAGCATTTAGTCTTTGGAATATTATGCAACAGTTATGCTGCAGTATGTTGGTAGGGGTTTTACTGAGTAAAAAAACTAGATACTCGTTGAATTTATTAATAATTTTATATTATTGCATGTTCTTTTAACATGAGTACTACTTAAACAAATATTTAAGTATTAATTTAGTGTGTAAAAATAATAGAGTAAATTTAGTCTTTGCTTCCAGAACCACAGTCTTTTCTACTTTTTATTTGCCATACTTTATTTTAAATGTAAGGTATTATTATTTGAAATTATACAGGGCGTCCCAAAAAATAATAACATGCTTTAATTCTTTATTCGTTAAAGATAAGTGTTGTATCTATTGAAAACTTGTTCAAAATAGGAAAAAGACTCCATTGTGAAAAATTCCTCTCTCTAATTTTCCAAAAAGCGACATTTTAAAAGTATGTATACGATAAAGAAAATTTCAGTTAGTAAAATGTGCCTTCATACACTAATGAGCTGATGGATAAAATTTCAACCTTTCGTCATAAAACGTCTCAGAGATATCTTTATAAACAAAAATGGTCAGGGCTATACATGAATTTGAATGTAAACGTTTATTGTTAAGAGTGCAAAAAAGTATTTTATGTCGTAATTTCGGCAAGACTCCTTAAACTCGATCATCCGAAGTGATTTTTTTCCCTTCGAGAGCCATTGAAAAGTAGCTCTAGTCAGCACATACTTTCTGACACTTTATAGGATATAATTATCAAATTTTGCACATCACCTCCCTAGTACATGGAGCACATCATACTGAGTGGGGATTTGTTTTGCACTAGGATTGCATGCAAAATCGAAAATTGTTGCTTTTCAAAATTAAAGGGAGGTTTTTTTTCTTAACTTAGTCTTTTTTTCCTCCCTATTTTACTCTGAACGTATTTTTTCCCCGCTTATCCGTAATGGATAAAGAATTAAAACGCGTTACTATCTTGTTGGGACACCCTGTATAGATATTTTTTAGTGCACTTTTTAAAGATAGAAAGGAAGGGGAAGATAGATTTTGTTACACAATACTGAAGCAAGCGATTTCATCATTAAACTTGTGATTAAAGTAGAAATATAAATAAACAAAATGTATACCAACGCAGACGAATTAAATTATGCTGGAAAATGTTTTAACTTGCTTTCATTAGGTAATTTCCTTAAGTTTTATCTACGAATCAAAAGTGCCTAAAATGTATTGACTATTTGCTGGTTCTATTGTATGGATATTGTCTAATTTTTTTTTAAAGGCATGTCTACTAATAACTAATACTAAAGGAACGGTGTGACATATTTTCTCCAAAAATTCATTTTTCTTATTTGCTTTCATTTTATAAGTCACACAATTGTGATTCCAAAACCGTTTTATTTTTGTTTCTACGATGACTATAAGCTTAATTATACACGAAATAATGAACCGGAAGGATAGTATTTTGTTCAGAATTAAATTCTTTAAACGCGTTTTCTGAAGAAATGTGTTTTTCGTAAATTTTCCTTCCGATAAATGTCATATTTCATAACGTGTTTGACTTGAAATTTTTCCAGCATATTAATGTTTCACTGTTTATTTATTGATTTTATAACCATTTTTCTTTAAAAAATGCTTTTTTTAGAGAGAAAATACTGAGTTTTCATTTAAAAATTGTAATATTTCCATAACTATTAAAACTTTTGTTCATCTTTTGGTTAAGTACACACATAAACATGTTAGTTATCTACTGTGAAAATACTATTAAAAAATATGTATTAGAAATGGCTACAGGAGATATGACGTAAATGAATTGTTTACCAAAAATTAGCCAATATTTCAATGATTACACTGAATTTCATTAAAACGACATTTAAATTTTTAGTTTTACACGCCATTTTAATAAAAAACCATGGAATTTTGATTAAAATTTCACTTAAAAAATCCTTACTCATACCTTAAATTTGAAATTTTAATTAAATTCAGTTAGATGGTTCTATTTTGTTCAGGCGCTGAGTACTTCGTCGAAAAAAATATAATAAAATTATGTATGTATCATAAAAAATTTTCAAACGAATTCATTTTCAAAATTCACGTAACTTATTGTCAGCTTATAGTGATCAACTCTACCAGATAATTCCAAAACGATATTTTCACAAATTCTCTATTGGAACAGCAAACGAAAGTAATATTTTGATAGAACTTATGTACTTTACGTGTTATCTGTGTGAACAGAACAGCCGTCTTTGCCTGTAAAACTAGTTTCTCTGTATTTGTTGTGTTAGTGCCGTAAAGAAAACATTCAGTCGATGAATTGTGCGGACTTCAGGGTAGGTAAGTTTTGAACGGTGATTAAAATTTGACACAGTAGTTTTAGCAGTAACAGTTAAGTGAGTACAGTGTATTGTATACAGTAGAACCTCTCAAATACGGCATGGGTAGGACTTTACCTATTCCGGATTACCGAAATTTCCATGTTATAGAAATCTTTAATATGAATTAGAGTTATTTAAATTAAAATCTATTTAATAAAGCCTTAAAAAACGATTCCTTTGAATACCGATTTATTATTATTATTATTATTATTTTAATTTCAACTGCGAATTTTGTCCGTATTATTGAAAGTTTGGAAGTCCGGATTTGAGAATTTCTACTGTATTATTCACTTGTGTTCAAAAGTGCTTGTAATAAAATTTGTTGAACCAATATATCTTTTCGCGAGAATTGTAGAAATAAAAACAAACTAAATCAGCTCGTTCTTGTAGAGAACTAGACTCTTAAAAGCCCCCCCCCTTTAAATTTAACTGTACTTTTTCTTTATTAACACTTTTATGTTAAATCTTGTTCCCCCTTTTTACCCCATCCAAATATTAAAGATTTTACTGATTTCCTATTCACTTATTCCTTCAACATATTTGTACAAAGCACATATACATGAAATAAATGTACGTCGAACAAATATATTGTTGTACGTGCATATAAATGTATGTTTGTTCAACATTTCAGTTATTCGCCCCTTCCCCTTTTTTAAATCGTAAGATTATAAAAAATTAAGAATAATAAAAAAAGAAATGCATATTGACAACAGTCAAACGAGCTTTTATTATGCTTTAAAAAGCATCATTATGCATGCGTCAGCTAGATTTGCTTTTTTGTCACTATATCGAAAATAAGTCGTACTCTATATTTATTTATTTGTTCATATTATGTTCATTCAATTCGTTCCCGCTCTGTTTTCACATGCAAAGGATATTTTGATTAAAAAAAAGGAAAAACATTTGATGATTATTGTATTTTTAACTCCTTCTATTTGTCCGTACTTAACCCTTTAACGCGCAGTGTTCCCGCTCAGGGAACACCAAACTCTGACGTTTTGACTGTTGCCAGTCACTAAGAATAGATTTGAATTCTATATAAATAGTTGCGGGTGACATAGCACCACGAGAATCCTTTACTTTTTTTAGCACGTCATTTCCCGTAAAAAAAATGGTCACGATTTTTTTTACAGCACTGGCATCTGCTGAAAAATGGAAGAATGCGAGAGCAGCTGGATAGATTGCCCAATGCTGAAAAAAGGGCAGCCGTTGCCATCGCTCGACTTAACGACCAGCTAAATGGCGGACGATCGAAACGTTCATCGCATCGCGTTTCGATCGTTCGCCCTCTTGCTGGTAGTTAAGTCGAGCGATGGAAACGGCTGCAATTTTTTCAGCATTGGGAAAGGGTTGCGCCTCAAAGGGTTAAAAATAGTACGATATGTGGATAACTTATGTTTCTTCGTTTGAATATGATCTGTGCCGCACAGCCAGCTGTCTTCAAAAAAGGATCTCTAGATCTGTGGCACGCGATGAACGTTTCGATCATCCGCCATCTTGCTGGTAGTTAAGTCGAGCTATGGCAACGGCTGCCCTTTTTTCAGCATTGGAAAAGGGTTGCGCCTCAAAGGGTTAAATGCTAACGCTTCCGAAAAATCGCCAAAAATGACAAAAATGTTGCTTAATTATATTTTGATAAGATTTCACGAAATTTCCTACAAATTTTCAAAGTTAAGAATTAATAGCTTTCTAGTGCTTTTAAAAAAATAAGTAATAGAAAAGAAAACCTCTTTGACTAACTCAATTTTAAAAAAAATCTCTGCTGTATGCATGTATCCACCCAGAAGAACAGCGAATTGCCGTCATAATCGGTTTGCTGAACTCAGTGTTTTCATGTAAAAACAGCAATTTCCCTGCTCAGTGCGTTATATTTCCATGAAAAGCGCCTTTGTCATGGCAAGCTGTATGCCAAGTTGGCGTCGCTTTTCTCCTTTTTTTAAATTTTTATTTTTTGAAGGAGGAAATTGAATATTCGGCTTGACTCACGCTATGGGCTTTTCCCCTAAGTTCAATCATTTGGGTGTGCCTCTCTCTAAAAAGAATTAAAGAGCATTTCCCCTACTTGAACTTAGTAATGGGAAAAAAAAAAAGAAGTAAAGGGTATATTTATTATATAAATTGTCTGGGGCAGGACTTGACGAAAGTTCAATGCGTTTGGCACGCACTTGCTCTCAATCCAATTTTAGCACAAAAAGCAATCGATTTTACCCCTTCCTCCTTCAAAAGGGAAATTTCTCTGGTACTTCAGTCTTTGCTTGCCTTATGGATATTATTTAAAATTGCTGATGTAAAAATAAGATGTGCTGATAATCAGCGTCTCACCTCCAAAATCAGAACTGTGTTTGTATAAACTTTCGTCAATATTCAACCGTTTATTTATTTATTTATTTATTTATTTATTTATTCGCGTTGACAGTTTAGAGATTAACTGTTTAGAGATGAACAGCAGAACAAGCATTTAAATATTTATTTCTATGGAATTGCATGAGAATAGATCCATGTTACATAATTTGATGTATTCCCACGAACAATTTTACTGTCAAATATTACTACTGATATAAAAATAATATGTAATAATGGCTAGCGCCTCCCCCCCCCCTCTCCAAAATTAGAACTGTGTTTGTATAAACTTTCGTTAATATTCAACCGTTTAATATTTTTTTCTTAACTTTTTTCCCTCGTTGATTGATCAGAGACTAATTGTTTAGAGATAAAATAAAAGAAAAAAACATTTAAATATTTACTTCTGTGGAGCTGCCCGAGTATAGGTTCATGTTACATAATTTTAATTTATTCCTGCAAATAATTTTACTATCAAATATTGTTTATTCACTTCTCTCTCTCTCTCTTTTTTTTTTTTTTTTTTTTTGTTATTGTGTGTGAGTGTGTTATTAGTAACCCCCCCCCTCCTTTTAGTGAATAGCATAACACATTTCGAATTACTAAAGAGTAATATTATTGTAAAATAAAGATATTACTTATCATTATTTGTGATTTAAAGCAAGTTTATTTCTTTGTTTTTATAATTAATGGACAGCAGAATTTTCAGCATCAATCTGCAGTACCAGGATCGCTAACCAAAATTTGTCTGCTATCTTGATGCAAATTTGGTTACATTATTCTGAAAGCTATATGCAAGCTGCAGTGTTGCATGCTTTCTGGCATGGTTCTGGATCATTTTACATTTCTTTGACAAATTTTGCACACAACATTGTTGTTGTTCCTATAAACAAACAAATTTAAAAGTCTAGTCTAGTTAAAAAAAAAAACAAACTTTTCTTGTGTTCAAGAGAATTTCAGTTCTAAACTAAAAATGTAATTAAAAAAAAATCGTTTATGTGATATATGCTAGCGTTTAGTTCTAGTATAATCCTTTCGGTACGGATTATCTGCCCGCGGCTATATATCCTTGGTACTAGGGAGTTTTCTACTAGAGTGGTTGCACTGTACGAAACGAAAGCCGCAAAAACTTAAAATCAAAAATTTTGCTATATATATTCTAACACAAAAATTACCTACAAAAAGTTTTGTTTGGGAAAGTGCCAACAATGCCGGTTAATTATATTCCGGTAATTATTGGCAGCTATGGTAATCATATTTACATAATCTTAAGGTGGAGTGACGTTAGTACTCAGAGAACGTTTCGTGGATTCCGCCATTGGGCGGCAGTAGTACCCAAAGAACGTTCGCTGGATGCCGCCATTGGGCGACAGGAGTATCCAGAGAGCGTTTCGTGGCCACCGACAATAGGCGGCAGTAGTGACGAAAGGGTTACACCTAAGGTTACTTGAAATCAAATAAAAAAATTTTTTTTTTACTCTTTCGCATCTCTTTTTTCCTTTTGAGAAGAAACAAAAATTAATGCGACTTAACAATTTTTTGCAAAATTCCTAACAGTGCACGACGGGGCTTTCTAAACTCCAAATTGCTTTGAAAGCTGTGCATTAGAATTTTATGCAACTCGTTTCAGGAGTTAGGGAACGTGTTCGTTGCACTTTCAGTATCATTTATTTCGCGGAAGAAATCAATAAATTTGCCCGTTTCGCATGTAAAAGCTTTCTAGATTTCTTTATTCCCGGAATACACGCGCCTCTGTGTTTCGTCTTCTATTTTTTTTATATTTTTTTCTTCATTTCTCTTTTTTCATTTAATGTTATCACTTTTTCTGCTTTCAAGCACTTACAATAGGAACTTTCAAAAACTTTTTGTTTCCTATGATATTTATTTTGTTTTATTTTGCATGTTTTTGTTTTTTTTAATGTTAGTGCTTACGGTAAAAAACATTCCGGACGCACTTGGGTTGAATAAAGTATAAATCAAATTCTTCGATGTTTTTTTTTTAAATTTATTTTTTAAGTAAATGTAAATAAAGATGTATTACGTTACGTGTTTGGGTTTGTTTTGTGAAAATGCATAAGATGATGATGCATTTTGGATAAGCACGACTAAAAAGATGGATTCTTTGTTAATATTTAAAATATTTTCCGTTCCATTTTCTTTGATTGAATTTTGGCAAACCGTTGAACTTAAAAGAAAAAAGAAATATGCTCCATTTTTCAGTACATTTGCGAAGACATAGCAGTTTAGTGTGTGGGATATTTATTATTATTATTTTTTTTTTCCAAAGCTTTATGTCCAAATGTATGGTTTCATTTGTGTTCGTTTGTGTATTTTATGTTATCATTTTCTTGTTACATTGTGCTTGCTTGTATTGTAAAATTTTATAGCATATTATTAATGTAGGATATTAAATAAAGTTTGATATAAAATTTGTGTAAATACTAAATTGGAATGCTTCATTAGGAAATGTTTTTTTTCTTTTCTTTTCTTTTTTTTTCTTTTTTTTTGGACTACCTTATCTTGGTAGAGTATATACATCTAAAAATATTTTCAGTTTAAGATGTTCCACTATGCTAAATAAATAAATAAACTTATAAATAGGCGGTCTTCATTAGAATACGATTGTAATACTGAAAAGATGCACAGAAAGTGTTTATTTTATTCTTAAATGGTGTACTAGTGCAATTTTAAGCAACACAGTATATTATATCTACTGTAAAAAATGAATACAGTGTATTTATTTATTTATTTATTTCTATTTGAATAGCTCACTTAAAAAAATAATTTAGAACTAAAATTAGTAAACTCCCCGTAAATTTAATTTTCTGTAAATACGAAATCCGGACGATTAATAACGAGATTGTGCTTGTTACTTTTGAATAATTTTATGCAAACTTTTGAGCCTCATGTTGTATTTCTACAGTTTTTTTTTTTTTTAAAGGTAGTATAAATTATTCATTCTTTAAATCCTTTCTTCTTAAAACATGCAATATTTCAATGATTTTTTAACCAGCATTACTAAAAGTAATTACCCGGAAACCTCTTGATATTTACCTAAGCATCCCCCCCCCCTCGTATTAATGGTGCACACTTCACGAACACCCTCCCATTTATGCCTGTAATTAATCTGGAAGAAATTTCGGAGGTGTAAATTACATTCGTGTTTAATCAAACCAGCCAGGCCCTTCTTTAGCATCGGAAGTGCGAGATCATTTCTTACCACTCTTTTCTTACTAACTAAATTGGGGAAAATGCAATCGGATGATTTCACGGTTCACTTGTAATTAGTTAATTACATCGCCCCGCGTTACCCAAAAATTCGGAGGTCGTCCATCAGATGTGCAGATGGAGATAGATCATTAAAATTCAGTCAATACGTGATAGGCTAATTAGAGGAATGAACACTGCTTCTCTTTTATCCCTCCCAGCCCTGCTCTGGTCTGTCACTCTTTCTGTTAGTAAATCGATGGCCCTGAGTAGAGCGACCCTCTAGAACTGTACAGGCCGGGCCTCCATTTTTCAGTACACAGACATTTCGCCAACATCATAACCTTGGCGTACTTTGGACGTTTCAAATTAAAGTAAGGAGTAAGTAACGGTAAAATAAATAAGAACTCTGTGAAAAAACACACATAAAATGATACTTATAACAAGATCTTTTGACTGAAAATTTATTTAGTCTTCATCAGTCAAAGCTCGTCGCCTCACAGAACAGTAGGAACTGAAAAAGATAAACAAACAAGCATGTTGCCACTTGGAAAAAAGGAAAGGAGAGAAACAGCGGAGATTAAAAGACGGGGATGGGATAAAAAGAAAAGAATAAAAACAGTGATAATTTCAAGGTGAAAATTTCCTTCTTTACTCTGAAATTTTTTGTTTGTTTCTATACTAACTAGAAAATAACAGTATAAAAATAAAATGCTGTTATTATTCAACCAGTATACTGATGGGCATGAATCGATGAACGGAACTACATGAATTAATCGATTATCATCCCGAGCGTAATCGATATCCTGAGAAAATCCGTTCGAACGCTCAGGAAATAACATTCGAATTGCAGATGGCATTTGAAATCTCGAATGGAAATCCTAAATATTATTCGAATAGTGAAAATCGCGATTGCAGCAGTGATTTCACCAGAAGTCGAATTCTTAGGGACCAACGAAGAACTTCGACTTATCGAAAGTTCGACTAACCGACTAATCTTAAATTCCTATTGGATCTGACCGGGACTGCGTAAAAACTTTGACACAGCTGGATATTCGACTCATCGGACTCCGACTTAGGCGAAATCACTGTATTTGAATAGTGAAAGCGGCGAATATTAATCGCGAATATTTACTATTCCATTTATCGATTATTGATTCGATTCAAATACTAGTAATCGATTGTAGAATTCCTTTGAATGGCGCATCACTAAACCAACAATCATTCGACTTCTCTCCTAAGACAAAACAAAACCAACAAAAATGGGCTAATTTATAAAAAAGTGCCACTGTTTATGGCCCCATCATAAACTGGTGGCCAAAATTAAGGTTAACAACACCCAATATGTAATTATTGAAGAAGAATTAATCGGTTTATTGTATTTGGCACACGCATATACATATTATTGTGTGAGAAAGCATTTAGAACATAACGATTTAATTATTAGCTAAAATATACAGGTTATATCAAAATGACAAAATGACACCTCTTAATAATATAAACACTCTCAAACAGTATGACGGCTTGTTGTGAGCCTTGTAAAGCAGTGCACGGTAGCCTGGCACACACTCTATTAAATTGACTTTTCACGAGATTTATAAAAAATTATTGGATCGTTTAATTATTAGATCGATTAAATCTTAGTCTTCCATTTGGGTTCAAAAGGAAGATACGCTCATAGTGGGCAACGTTGACTTTCTGACTAGTAAAATGACCAACATCTCCGTGGTATCGTGCCATTCGAATGATTTCTAAAATCGATTTTTACTATTCGAATAGAATCAATAATCGATTAATCAAACAGTGAATATTCGCGAATTTTATTATTTGAAAAGAATTCGAGATTTCAGTTCGAAATTTCGAATACTATGTACTGAGCGTTCGAACGGATTTTTCTAAATCGATTATCTCGAATGCATTTGATAATCGATTCATTCGAACAGTTTATTCTTTCATGCAACACTACAGTCGGCGGCAACTGACCCGGCCTTTAGGGGGGGAAATGGGTAATTTGAATAATTTGCGATCTTTTTGGGAGTGCTAATATCTGCGAATCACTTGCTTTAACCTCTTCACACCTGACTAAAATCTCGCATCTCAAATTAAAAAGCAGTCTCATTATTATTTAAAAAAAAAAAACTATGACACTTAAAAACGACAAGTAGAAATTGAATTTTCAAATATTTCTTTGAATAAAAGCCTCATTCTGAATCTGTTTCAGTCTTAAAAAGTTGTTATTACCCATAAACGAAGACTGTCCAGACACTTTTAAAGGTAAATGATGTCCTACAAATTCTATGAGTACGAATTTCGGAAAAAAAAAATAATAATAATAATAATAATAATAATAACTTTCAACTTCGGAAATTTCAATAACTTCAAATATTCTTTTGTGTAACGTCATTGGCAAAGATAAAATGTGTGCGTCTGTGTGTAAGATTTCCACATTCACATGCGTGTTAAAATCCTTTATTCAAAATGAAAGGATCGACGCAAATGTACGTCCATTCAGAACTACAAAAAGTCTCAAAGAATCGTGGAAGCAAACAGGACCACCTATGTGGTACTCTGGTTAAATTGCATAATCTAAAGAAGAGTCGTTGGAATTGTGTGTATTACGAGCATAAAAATGGCAACGCTGGGGCACAAAGATGGCGGTTTTCGGCTACGCATACTCGGTGGCCTTAATACAGCGCTAAGTTATTGTCTGATTGAAGAAAAGGTAATGAGAAATTTAATGGGTGGGAAAAGAGAAAAAAAAAAAAAAAAAACGTCATTGTCATTTTTATTTTAGCAAGAGAAATGAAATCTGGGACACACAGCTTTTTGATATTTTAGTCATCTTGTGGCATTGTTAATGGATGTGTCCTGAACACATTTAAAACAGTGTGAAATTAGTATATGTTTCTGAAAAGAAAATACTTGGATGAATTAGTTTCTGTTTAATTTATCTATTTGCCATTTGAAAAATAGGGAGATTTTGGAAGATAATTTTATGCTAAATAATTTTCTTTGCATTGGTAAAATAAAGTTGATTGTTTCGTTGTTTTATCTGATAGTGACATGTAAATGAAAATTTGTTCAACAAAACTTTTTTTTTAATCACTAGAGTGTTATTGTGTCCGGTATTTTCTGTCGAGATAATTTGTGTTCATTTTTTGTGGACATGATTTGAGTCGACATGAAGAATAAATGTTGAAAGTCTCCAAGGTTTGCTATTTTTGAGGATTTATCGGCAAGTTTTAAGCCAAAAAATTCCCCTAAATGAACCTAGCTTGGCAAAACATTTCCCATTTGGCTAGAAACTGACTAACTCTACAGTTAATTACAAAGGAGAGGTTTTGTTAGAATGTGCCTATCGATGTTTGTATAACAATTTTAGTGGGCAATTTTATTTTGAATTTCAATTCCAAAGAAGTGTTTTATGGAACAAGGAGGAGAAATATGGCACACTCATGAATTGCTAGGCACATTCCAAACAGTATTTATAAAGGTGAAATATATAGTTAGAATATGATTGGCGAAGATTGTAAAACAGTTCTAGCAGGCGATTTTAATGTTAATTTCGATTTCAAAGAAGAGTTTTATGGAACAAGGAGAAAAAATACGACAGGTTATGAATAAAACGATACACTGTACAACTGAGTGAAATAAGGAAGAAAAATAGGGATAACGCAAGGATTCACTTTTAATATATAGCACTTTAGTGCGTTTTGAAATTATGAAAGTGTTACACGTTTGTGTGCGTGAGTTAGTTTAAATTTGTAACTGGGTGCCTGCAGAGTATAATACTGAACTATGTGAGATTAAAATAATTTCAGTTTGTTTTAAATAAATTGTTATATTCATCATTTTCAACGCGTACCTTACGACTAACTAAACGATAAGTAATCGTATATATTCCTCGGTAGTTTCAACATAAGCGACTATCTGAACCTTCCCCCCCCCCTCTTTTTATTTCACAGGCTCTTCTGTTAAGGATTTAAAAGTTAATGTAAAATGAAAAAATCCGTAAGATTTTAGAAACAAATTTTTTGTTGTTGTATATTTTTACTGACCGTTTTATTGCTGTTCATTATTTTGTACTACAACGCATTTTTAAACTGAAATGTCCCCAATTATTATTTTTGAAAGTCTATTTGATACATTAGAATATTTATTCGTTTTTCCTACAGTTTATTCTGAACGCTGCCAACCCCAAAAGTAAAATTTTCTCTCGGTGTGACTTTCTCCCAAAACCACTCTTTCCAGATAAAATATCTGCTTTCATTGGAATCTTCCTGTAAATATTTTTAGTTAGTTCGGGGGGAGGGAAATACAAATCGTGAAAGGATCCTATTTTCTGTTCACGCATTCCCGCATATTTTAAATATTTCCCCGTTTACCGAACGTTCCAGCTCTCGAGATATTTGCCGGATTCAAAATATTCCGGAGGTGTTTTGAATGCCTGTCTCGTTTGTGATGTTTCATCTCGTTGTCAAGTGGTTTTTTGGGGTGATTTTGATGAAAGTGTGCGGATTTATTTAAAATGTCGCCTGCTTAGAATTCTTTTTCCATCGAGTGCGATCACGGTTACAGAGAGAAAAATGTCGAGAGGTGATGTTTACGGCTCCGGAATGATTTGGTCGCGGTGAATAACTTGGTTGTCGGATTTCTGGGAAGTAATCGTTGCGATGTGTCTGTCTGTCTGTCCGTGCTCCTACTGCAGTGAATGTACATCGATTATTACGAAAATTTATACAGGGTATCCGCAGGGCCTGGTTCCCGGGAGGGCATTCGGAGCAAGCGCCCGGCCCCCAACAAAAAGGGAGGCCCAAATTGTTCTTTAAGTTTAAAAATTTGTAAGTTTTGAAAAAAGTTTCCGAAAGTGGTGGCCCCCTATGAAGGTTTTGCCCAGGGCCCTTAAATCGGTAAATTTTCCCCCCGGGTATCCGGAAACCACCGATCTAAGAATTTATTCCTTAAATTTTGAACACATACGTATAAAATAAATTACAAATCAACGCAAAAGAATATACAGAAATTTTTATGGTTAGCAGTTAAAATTTTCTGGAGATTAAATCAATATAAATGCAAAATTTAAATTTTTATACGTTCCCCATACATGCAAAAAATAAATAAATAAATAAATAAAATTTCCAATTAGTAAAATGCGTGTCATGCATTAATTAGGTGATGTAGTAAGTTTCAGATTTTCATCATGGAAAGGCACCGAGTAGGGATCGACCGATACCACATTTTCGCCGATGACCGATACCGATACTTTACCTATAAATTCATTTTTAGAAATAGCCGATACCGATACTTTTAAGTTATGGTATCGGCCGATACCGATACTTAACCGATACCGATACTTTACATAATTTAATGTCATTTAAACCTAAATCTGTATTCTGGATAGTTTTTGTAACGAGAATGGAGTTCGCGTTAAAATGAATAACAGCATGATGAAATTTGAGCCCAGTAGAAAGCATTAAAAAGAAAAAGCAGTGGATACATTGAAGTGTGAATTTACAGTAGTTCTAGTCTTTCTTTTCTGTTCAATCATGCCGACGAATGGCCGAATTTATAAAAAGCTGAGCACTGGGAAGCGTGCGGGTTCGGAATTCTTTCTCCTCGCGTGGCTGTCGATCTAATGGTCTAGGGTTTGGGGCGATTTTCTCCAGATGTTATGTGAATATGCGATAAACTCCCTTAAAAAGTCCTCTGCCCAAGCCCCCCATAGGTAGATGCCCCTCATTTAGGCTTGACAGAACAGAAACACAGGGGAGGGTGAGTTAAAGGGATATATTAATAAGAGAATCCATTTCCGGTGCCGACTGGTGCAAATATGTAAATCAATTTTTCTAAACCTCTATTTTGTCGCCTGTTTGTTGCTATGAGCCAGATAAAAGGATTTCATATTAGACCCAAAACAGCTTCCTGTTTGCACTTACTATATGTGTCTTTGTTTTTGGTTCATACCTCGATTTTGTGCTTACAAAAGTAAACACATGAAATTTATTCAACTTCAAAGCATGCAAGTTTTATTTACATTTTCTTTAATTATAATTCTTTCACATATGAAAATATTTTTTAGATTACTTAAACTGCATTAAATTGTGATAATGTATAAACTGTCTGTACAGTACTATGTAAGTACATATGTATTTACATATTGTTCATTAAATACGTATGTAAATTCTTCCCTTAAAATGCATAATAAGTTCACATTAATTAATGTTTTATTTATCTGCTCCAATTATTTAACCACTAAGTGAATTATTAAATGTTTTAGCAAGATTTCTTTTTAATATGAACTCATATGATCATTTTTAAGTTCTTTTTGAAAATCCGTGTATTTTGATTTCTCCGGACAGGGTTAAGTTACAATTAATCCGGATGATCCATGAATTTGATCTTTTCCGTAGGAAGAACAGATGCACGACGATTATTCCTGTGTTTTCCTTATATATAAATACTATTCACAAGAAATATGTTTTTTACCCAAAATTTGATGTAAACTAAATAATAATTAGTATTACTAATTATACTAATACAGCTTCAACTTTTTAAATTAACAATATAAATAATTATTAGATATAGATAATTATTACATTTATCAAAACAGAATGATACACAAATCCTAAGTTCTCTCATTAATCTGATAGATAATAAAATCATTAAATGTTTGACAATTCGTACTTTTGATAGTGTTTAATTATGACCAACAGGGGCACCGGGCATTGATAGATTTGGGGGCCCCAAAATCTATGAAATTTGTTATATTTTTCATAAAATTTTGATATAAAAAATATTCCAGAAAAAACATTTAAAATTGGGGACCCTTTCAAGTCGAGGGCCCTAGGCAAAGTTCCGATTTGCCCATATAATATTAAGGCCCTGCGCTTCACGACCAAAACCACATCATACTTTAAAACTTCAACCTTTCAAAACCATCAAAAAGAGGTTTCCAAATGGAAGAAAATGTGCCTCACTATTTTCAGCAGACTTTTAAAATGTGAATATTCTTATCAAAATTTAAAATCACAGAATGCAAAACAATGTAAAATAACGGAATTGTGAAGTGCATTTACATATTTTATTCTCTAAATTCGTGGATTGTCTTTACTCTTGAAAATTTCATTTACATAATGAAATGTAAGGAATAGTAAGTTTAACAAATTTATAATAAATACCAATTTATTTTTAATTGAAAGTCATAATTTAATACTTTTAAACATCGAATTAAGTAAAACGTTTGAATATTTTCTGAAATAACTGCAAAAATCTCTTATCTTTGTACAACGAAATTTTCTCTATAGCGAATTTTTTAACTGGAACCGAGCGAGTTCGTTACAGGGAGATTGAATTGTGTGTGCACACATATATATATATATATATATATATGAATGAACTCTATTTCGAGTCCACACAGTGAGAAAATAAACGCTTATAAAACTGAAGTAAAATTCTAGCCTACCTCTCGAAATTTGTTTTTTGCAATCCTTGTAGATAGCGTATTTAGTGTTGGGCACCAATTAAAAATAATTTAGAAGAATAGATTATTGTCCTGTTAAACTGCCATCTAACGATAACGATTCTTTGTCCATAATTTCGACCACACTTGGTGATACGACATCCATAGCGGTGGTTAGAATTTAAAAAAAAAAAAAAACAGTTCGAAAACACTCGCGCAAACAAATGTGCCAATGAAACGACGCCTCTCATCTCATTACCAAAATAAAGATTCCAGAATGGTTGCGCGTGCGTACTTTTCTTCTGAAAAGCGAAGTATCGGTTAAAAAGTATCGGTGAAAATGGATGAAAGCAACAGAAACCGATACTTTCCCGATACTTTTAGAATCGGAAGAACCGATACCGATACCTAAAAAAATAGGAGGTATCGGCGCCGATACTATCGGTTGCCGATACTATCGGTCGATCCCTAGCACCGAGTTATGTTTACACAAAGTTTGTACTGTTTGACTACCGATTACATAAAAACGTTAACATCCGGTTTAGAGGCGGAAACGGGCATGTCCATTAGTTATTGGGGATGCCAGTCAGATGTGCGTTTGCCGTATTACTTCGAAACGATTTAATCTTAGATGTTCCAGCCATTTTACTCTTTAGGAATACTCTGTTTATTAATATAACCACAAAATTCCGATGGATATTATCAAATCAATTGAACTAAGAATTCAATGAATAAGGCATGCATTGACTCCGCACGCTTTCTTCCTTCCTCGACCGGTTCATTTGGATTCACTTTTACTGGCAGCTTGCCAATTTTCCACGCTAAACGCAGTCAGACAATAAAAGGCTATACCATACCCATGACAGCAAAAATATTATGTATTTATACAATCATAGTTTCTTCCGTAATTTGTGTACAACCCTTAAACGTGATCTTTTCCATGTCATTTTTCTATTGAAAAATGATTTAAGACAACATATGCTTGTTTTCATATCTACTAAGGAAAAGCTTATCTAATTTTACGATAAATTAATTAGTTAGTGTTGTAATTCAAGATGCAAGAAATTACGGATTTCGTACTGTTTTTTGTTAGAGGTTAATCCCTGATTTAATTGCTCCACTACTTAACTGTGGTCCCGGGAGTCGGTTGCTTCAATTATTTCCAGACATTTCCCTCTCAGGTGTAATTTTCAAAATGTTAAAAAGTTGAGAAAATCATGTCAAGCATAGTTCTAACTGATCCTCTTTGAAAATCACTATTTATTTATTAATTTTAACCCTCTACTTGTATTGAAAGAATCAACTTAAAAAAAAATATTTTAAAATAAATAAATAAATAATTGCACCTTTTCTAGATAATAGTTGACCTTTCTATACTTTAAATGCCATCCATCATTTAGTTTAATCTTACGTAAGTTGCACGTGGCCCTTCAAAGAAAAAGAGTTTTAAAAAAATCAATTCGTTATCCAACTTTTTTTAAAAAAAAAGAGAATCCACCTTTATTCGGCGCCGGTATCTTTAAAGGTCACACTTCTTTAATAATCTGCGGTTTATTTTTAACCATAAATTGTAACGCCTTTGGCATTTGAGAATTTTTCCAGGGATCTTAGGATTTATTTAAGATTTCTTCCAGTTTGCTATTATATCTTAGCATACTCTTTTTTTTTATGTTTGCGAACAAACAGTGTTGCCGAATTAGGTGATGGGTCATTAAATTTAGCGATTTCTCATTCCATTTTGGAATTGAAATCGCTAAATTGAATCGCTTTTTGGAATCGAAAGTCGCTACATTTAGGCTCTTTTTGAGAAATTTCAGTTGAATTGAGCGACTTTCACCACAGAAAGATTGCCAAAATTGTTCGTGAATACTGAAAAAGTTTTACTGTTGTTCAGTTGTTAAGTTCGTAAAGCGTCACAAATCTTGTAAATATTAGTGTAGAGCAAACAATAAGTCAATGGATATTATTATTATTATTATTCCTTTCTAATGGTCGGGTCAGCGGCCTACTCGAGGCTTGACCGCAATGGGGACCGTAGATGTTGGTCATTTCATTATGGGGGCGCCTATTAGGTAGACAGACCAACGTTGTCCCCTGTAACTTTTTTTCCTTATTTTGAACCAATTCTAGATGAGAGACCTAGCACATGAAATCGGCACTCCCCGGAAGTATCTTTTTAACATGAAGGACATATCAGCCAAGAACAGATTTTACATGTACCAGCTCCCATTAGCGTACGCGGGGTCCACAGCAGCTCAACCGAGAAAGGTTTTCATCCTCCCAAGCACTGGCCAAGCTGGTGCTGTTTCACTTTCCTAATGTTATTATTAGCTTCAAGTAATGAAACATAATAATGTGAGTGAGGTATTTTATTTGCTCTTGAGTATGAGATACTTTTGAACCAGGATGTAACTCTGCAATTGGTAGCTAGTTAGTAGTCCAGAAATACAGAATAGCTATAAAACGGTTTTCCCATAATTCCTAATCCTAAGGAAAGTAAATTAATTTTCTTTTAATTCCTTTACATGTTCTGTTCTTACTTTTACTTGTGAAGAGGAGGAAAAAATGTGTAAGATGCCGATTTATTTTTTAAGAGATCCATTTATTTGCATTATTATTAGAAATTATCTTGGTTTAGTTAACTAATTAATAATTTAGAGATAAAAGAGCCGATTTTAATTTTTAAATACCCCACTTCTTTCATTCTGGCTTTTTTCCCCTCCTAATTTTAATTAGCTGTCTTGTTATATGTTCTTATCTGAAATTTGTTATTCTGCACTAAATGATTTCTGTTGATTTTTTTCGAATTTCTGTTAAGTATCCTTATTTTATTTTGATCTTATAAAAATTTTTTAGATTTGCCGAAACCAAAACAAGTTGTGTTAAACAATGTACAATTTTTCTTGACGATTACAGCTTTTGACGGTGTCCGCGGCATTTGTAAATAAGCGACAGAACTTTCTTGGCCCCCAATATTTCATTTTATTTTTGACTGTTGCTGTTGTTACAAAAAGAATTGGTGTCAAAAATAGGTGGATGGATGTATATTTTTCATTTTATTATGTATACTAGTGGAAGCACTCGTTCTTTTCAGAACACAAATAAGACTTGCTTTAACAAAAGCTTAAATCTTGTGAGAGTGGAAATATCGCACTGCGCCAGTACTACAATGTGGCTCTGGCTGTATTTTGGCGTTTCGATTGAAATACATACACGGTAGTTATAATTAAAGTTCCGCTATAAAAAGGATTCTACAGCTAAAACGGGTGCACGGATTGTAACCAAATTTGGTATATAGACAATACAGCAGATGCGCTCAAGAAATTTCGGAAAAAAAAAAAATAGTTGAAAACATCTCCACTAGGTGGCGCTTTGTATGAAAAACAGCAAATTTAACAACGAAAATGGCTAATACGATATGTACAGGCAATTTCAACATTCATTCAATAGTTCTTTAGCATTTTTTAAAAACTTATTTTGGTCATTTTAAAGCTGATTTCATCATGCAAGGCGCCACCTGGTGGACATTTTGTGAACTAACTAGTTTTTTAAAAACTTCCTTGAGTGCATCTCGTGCACAGTCCGCATGCCAAATTGGGGGGCAATCGGCTCACCTGTTTCAGCTGTAGAATGCTGTTTATAGGGGAACTTTAATTATAACCACCCTGTTTATTTATAGTTAGATAGGTTGAAATATATTAATCAAAAATGCTGTGAAAAGTGTTAATATTAACACACTTAGTATTAAAAGTTTAAAATAACTATTTCTCCATTAATTATTATTTTTTTAATTTTTACTTATTTCCTTTGTGCGCGAAATTACAAACAAAAAAGGATTATCGACACTGAACAAAGAAATGAAGAAGAAACAAAAAAAAAAAAAAAAAAGGAATGAAATCGCGGAGTTGCTCTTTAGTGTCTGTTCGTGACAAGTTGGCGCATTTGCTAAAAAATTGTACGACTTTAAAAGAAATCACGTACGATTTTCACAACTGTTTTTCTGAATTTCACACTGCTTGCTCCCCACCCGAATCGCTTTGTTTTGTTTTTCCCTTCTTTCTTTCTGCAGCGATACGCTCTTTTGCGAAGAACTGATTGTCCAAATGCATTTACGATACTGACTTGGGTGCGAGATTAGGTTGGGCATGTTCATGATTCCTTCCTGGAACTACTCATTCCTCATTTTGGAATTTCATAGTGGGTAGAGGCTTATTTTATCATTCGAATTTATTCGTCTGTTCTTTTGACTTTTACCACTCGCATACACAAAGAAAAAAGCTTTTCTTGTAAAGGACTATTGCTTTTTTTCCACTTTTTTTTTTTTCTCTCGCTGGATTTGTTTTAAATTTTGCATTTTTTTAAATCTATCTATCTATCTATATAATATTTATATAATTATTTTTCTCTTTTTGGCATCATTTGAAGAGCTGCGTTTGAAGTTGCTTCTCGTGCTTTGACGTGCTTTCTGTAGCGGAGATCTGTCCGCAAGTGGATTTTTGAGCCTTTTGCCAAGCCACTTACCGAAATCCTGCTATTTTTGTCTTTATATTTACGATCTGCTGTGTGTGGCCCCTAATGATAGTTGAGTGATTGTAGATATTTCCGTTTCAAAAAATTTTGTTTTATTGTGCTTCTTTTTTCCCACATGTGATGGGCCAAATATTACTGTTTCGGCATACTGTCATAGAGGGGTCGATGCAGACGAAAGTTGGGTCCGTTTTGTGGCCCCTTCACAAAATTACAATTGATTGACCCTACATTTTAATATTTTTATCAATTATTTTAACCAAAAAACACGACTTTTATTAAAAATTAGTATGAAAATTCACAAAATATGTGTTGAAATTCGCAAAATTAAGTACTGAAATCAACAATAAACAATTTTCACCAAAATGGGATCCTGGAAAAATTCCTGGATCGACCCCTGTATACAATAAATTACACAGTTACGTATAATTAGGTACAGAATTTTATGGTACTAATTAAAAATTTTAAGAGATTATACCTAAATAAATACAAAATTTAAATTTTTGTACGCTTTTCCGTACAAAAATTGCTCTTCGTTTATTATTGTTGCAATTTTTTTATAGCTGTAAACTGAAACAGAACAGTCAATAAAATAGGACTGCTCAGTACATTTCACTGAATACCGTTAAACTGTTCAACCAAAAGAAACTCGCTCATTACCAGCTCCCCAAACGATTTCTACTTTCAAATCGAATACTACTTGCCCGTTCTGTACATTTTTACAGTTTTATTCTGTACTTGCTACGAGAACACAGGACTTGACACACTCTTTAAATATCACCACTTCATACTGGATGCATCAGCAGGACAGTATTTGAAGTGGGGCTGCCTGTTATTTCTCTCAGTACCATTAAATCTTTCTTCTAAAACACGAGCTGCCCTGTACGGAAACGATGGCTGCTTTAGTCTAGCAAGTAGCTTAGGCACTGATGATTTGAGCGTGTAAGTAAAGAATGCATCACGGGCAAATCCCTCTCATATCGCGCAGTGTACTGCTTGGCTCCGTGAAATATTGAGCAATCCTACTAAAGCAGGATTGCTCAATGTTTCACCGAGTGCCGTTTAATCGTTTGTGGTAAGTAAAAGAAACTCGCACACGCTATCCTTTCCCAAAACAATTTCCCCCCCGTAAATAACTTCAGGCAGCTTGTTGTTCTGAACATCTTTACAGTTTTATTTTGTACTTTCTGCACAAGAACACAGGACTTGACACACTCTTTAAACATCACCACTTCATGTTGGATGTATCAGCAGTACAGTATTTGAAGTGGAGCTGCCTGTTATTTCTCTGAGTACCATTAAATCCTTCTTTTAAAATACGCCTGCCCTGGTACGGAGGCGATAGCTGCTATAGTCTAGCAAGTAGCTTAGCCACTGATGATTTGAGCGTGTAATTGAAGAATGCATCACATTTTTAGGGTTCATATTTAGGGCTCCGGCAAATCCCTCGCACATCATGCAGTGTACTGCTTGGCAGTTATGCAGCGTACTGCATGCAGCGTACTGCGTGTAATTGAAGAATGCATCACATTTTTAGGGTTCATATTTAGGGCTCCGGCAAATCCCTCGCACATCATGCAGTGTACTGCTTGGCTCCGTGAAATATTGAGTAATCCTACTAAAGCAGGATTGCTCAATATTTCACCGAGTGCCATTTAATCGTTCGTGGTAAGTAAAAGAAACTCGCACACGTTACCCTTTCCCAAAACGATTTTCCCCCGTAAATACTTCTAGCAGGTTGTTCTTCTGAACGACCTGTCTGTATTACAGTTTTATTCGGAACTTGCTGCAAGAACACAGGACTTGACACACTCTTTAAATATCACCACTTTAAGTTGGATGCATTAGCAGGACAGTATTTAAAGTGGGGCTGCCTGCAATTTCTCTTAGTACCTTTCTGAGTAAGTAGCTTAGCCACTGATGACTTGAGCGTGTAAGTAAAGAATGCATCACATTTTTAGGGTTCATATTTAAGGATCGGGCAAATCGCTTTCGTATCACGCAGTGTACTGCTCGGTGCCGTGAAATATTGAGCAATCCTACTAAAGCAGGATTGCTCAATATTTCACCGAGTGCCATTTAATCGTTCGTGGTAAGTTAAAGAAATTCGCACACGCTACCCTTTCCCAAAACGATTTTCCCCCGCAAATACTTCAGACAGGTTGTTGTTCTGATCATTTTGAACATAACAACTCTATCCACGCCACCACCACCGGCTACTCTCTACGCCTCTTTTTTTTTTTTTTTTTTTTAATTCTTGCTTAAAAGAGAGACTGGTACATATTTATCACAGCCTTCTTTCATGTACATTTCCCCCCGCACCATTAGAAAAATGCTTCCAGGCTCATTCCAGAAGATGTCGCTGTGTGTATGTGTGTGTGTGTGTGTGCCCACTTCATTTCTCCCCCACAAAATTTGTAACTCCCTTATAATTTAATCTTTCCCTTGCGGAGAGGGAAAAAAAAATAAATAAAACCACACAAACACACAGATGAAGTGTGCATTGAAATTCGTGCCTTCCTTCCTACTTTGGTTAAATTCCCCCAGTAAATATGAAGGCAGGCTCTATCACCCTTCCGTTCCTTCTCCATTATTACGCGAGCATTATTTTCTTCTCCCTCGCCCAAAATATTTTCTTACGAGCTCGAGGCGTCGGGGGTTTATTGAAAGTGTTTTGGGGGGGTGGGGGGGGGGAGAAGTTTCTCTCGAACGATTGCAATTAAGGACCTTCCTTCTTAAAACAGAGATGATGAATTACGTGATTTCACTCCCCTCCCCCCCTCCATGGCTAATTTGCCCGGAGGATTTTTAAACCGTTTAAAATGGAGAATTGGTGCGGTGTGTGTGGTTGCGAGGTGTTTGTTCTATTGTTGGAAGTGGGTCTCGCCGCTGAGTGTTTTGATAGAAGCTGGGGTGCGAGTGGTTTGTTTGTTTTTTTTGGCAAACGGCGGGTGTTTGGGTTTTGGTTCAACCCCGTCCCGTCCTCCTGAAAGAAGCAGTGCTGCTTCTTTGACTTGTGCAATCATCTGTACACGCAGGATCAATAAAATCGTTTTTTTTTTTCTTTTTGGTTGTGTGTGTATGTGTGTGAAGCAAATGAAAATCTCATCGAGTTGATGTTTACTGAGACAAAAAAAAAAAAAGGTGGGGGAGGGGGGAAGGAATAAATGTTCTTGATACCTGGCAATTTTTTTTTCTCCTTTGCTTTGAGAGTAAGTTACAGCAGGGTTTCTACAGACCTGGAAAGTCAGGGAACATCAGGGAAAGTCAGGAAAATGAGTTTTGGGCAGGGAAAGTCAGGGATTTGGGAAAAAAGGCAGGGAAATGCAAGAATATTTGAATTTTGCGGCAAAATCAAGAAAATACTGCCTGTTTGAACCTAATCGTAGAAATTGTTTTATTTTCATTTTCTTATTTAACCTTATGAATAATTTTAAAATGTGTCCTTTATTAATATATCTTGATCAGTTGGAATATTCTTAATTTATCCTAAATTATTATCAAACATGGTTTTTGTTAGAATCCAGTGATGTCAAATAATATTTTTGTGTATATTGATTTTATTATTATTATTATTATTGTTTGTAAAAAAAGGGGCAAAATATATAAAAAGTTATTAATTAAAGAATGTAATATTAAAAATAGAAACGCAAAATTCAGGAAAGCACGCTAGATGTCTGGGAAGCAAAAGCTGTGAAATCTGCAGAAACCTTCTACAGGCAATTAAAGATTTTTATCACTACAACACATTCGTCGTATTGTTATAAATTGGGGGGCAAGTGCCCTTTGTCATGGGCGGCCATGCTTGTTCTCACGTCAGTGTGCTATATGCGTTTAGATTGTTGATATCCTCCTGCTTCCTGGAGATTTTTTTTTTCTTTTTCTTTTAGTGTAAGTTAGAGGCAATTAAGGATTTTTATCACTACAACACGTTCGTATTATTGTTATACTCTGGAGACAAGTGTCCTGCTATGTCCCCCCCCCCCCCTATTGGCGCCCCTGCATGTTGCGACGTCACTTTCACTCTTCTATATGGGTTTAGATTTTCGATATCATTTGAGGCCGAACAATGTCCGAAGACACTGAACGTTGATAGGTGGTTAAAGCGTGGAGTCCAGCATTCTGTCCTACCGCACGGATATTGATCTGACGGGTCTGAGTTTAGAGCGGTTTTCTCCAGATGTAATGGCAATACCCGGTATAACTCCTTAAAAAGTCCTCTGCCGAAGGCATTTCCCTTTTAGGTAGAAAGCTCTTGTGTAGCTTTACTTTAAACAAACAGCCTACTATTTTATATCATTTGCTCGATCAATGCTTTTTTTTTTGGGGGGGGGGGGGGTCCTTTCTGTAATATAGAGTTCGTATGGTATTTAAAACAATTGTAGAAATAACAATTCCTTAAAAAGTAAGTTTATTTTTATAGAGTCATTACTGCATTTAAAACAAAAGCGAGGGAAAGAAAAACAAAATGTACTGTTTTCGAACAAAAAGATTCTCTTTTCTGAGAAATATTTATTTAGAAGATGTGTGACTGTAACTGCAAAAGCAAACTAAAATGAAAATAAATACATTTTCTTAGACTAATATTAAAAAGGTAAGAAGATTATTACCCAGAATCATCTTCGAATGTATACATATATCTAGATTTAAAGATTTAAAATAAAAAAGCAAAACAAATTTGCATGCTTTAATAACTGCAAGAAAAGAAAATGTATTTGATATTTCGATTAGAATATCAATTCGTTTTTGTTTGTTTTCGAATTTCTCCTCCTTCAAAGAACTCCTGTTATTGCTTTTTTCCTGGAAATTTATTCATGATGTCGAAACAAATATTTTCCCGAAATAAACCTGGATAACGCTTCTTACTCTTTGGTACTTCTATTGACTTCAAGTGTGACAAGTGGATAATTTCTTTGACATACGGAGGTAGTTTGAAGCTTTAATTAAGGAATCTTTTCTGTCTTATTTTAACCCGGAGGAAAATTCGAAGTTTAAAAGAGTTTTTTTTTTTACCCCCTCCCTCTCCTCTTTCAGATTACTTAATACGTAAGCATTTGCATTTTTTTTTTCTTCTTCTTTAAATATTGTCTGTTGTTATGTGATTACATAAGGTTTAATCTTGCTCGTCGCTTTAGGTAATATTCTAGATTTTTAAATATTGTTTCTGAAACAGCCTGTTCCGTATTAATAAAATATTTAAATTTTTTTTTGTCCGAGTTTTGCTGAATAGATGAGCGTAATACATGTATATAAATAAAAGTTTTTTTTTTTAATTACGGATGTTCCTTCACCAGCGTTTATTTAACGAAGATATGTTTTTATAGAGTTTTAAAATGCTAATGTTCGCTCTCTATATGATGTTTTTAATTTTTCTTTTTTTTTCTTTTTTAGGTAAATTAATTAATTTCTTTTGTCATACTTGTACGATTTCGTTTGCCTGGTAAGTTTTCATTTTCACTTGTAATTTTGTAAAGCTGATTATAACAAAACAGTAGTACTGAAGAGTAGTGATGTAATCTCAATATGTATCTTAAAATATGTGATTTTAATTTAGTTATCGTCAATCTTTTAGTGAGCGAAAGTATGTATAAATGCAAATGTATATCTATCTATCTATATCTATATAATATACCACTATAATGCAATTTAGAGTCATCTGAAGTGGGCAACAGATTTCTTGCTAACTCTGTACATTTGAATAACGAAAATGAGTTTTCAGAATCTTTGCAAATTTAAGTTTTATTTTATTTATCGAAAAAATAATACACTCTTGTAGCTCATTTTTCAAAATATATTTTTACTTAAATGCATTTTCATTATTTTCATTTTGATCTAAGAGGTACACCTGACTGAATCGGTAAACGCAAGTATTCAATAACCCATAGCTTGGAAACTAACTGACGTGCAGTAAGATATTAGTTGCCATTCTAAATTTAGTGTTAACATCTTTAATTTTTTTTTCTAACATAAAAATTTCCTCTACCTCTAGGTTTAACACGTATGAAGAATAAAAAATGCCCGTAAGCTTGACAAATATAGACCCTTAACCTCTTGTACATTGGCCCTTGATCTGTCTTAGCGTTATATTCTTCTTTATTGCTCAGTGGGCGGAAATAAACCTTTTCTTTAATATTTTGTCTAAAGTAATGCTGTCTGATAAGTTAACCCTTTAACGCGCAGTGTTCCTGCTCTGGGAACACCAAACGCACGTTTTGACTGTTGCCAGTGACGAAAGAATAGATTGGATTTCTATAAAAATAAATGCGGATGACATACCTCCACGAGAATCTTTAACTTTTTAGCACGTCATTTCCCGTCAAAAAATGGTCACGACTATTTTTAACAGCACTGACATCTGCTGAAAAATGGAAGAATGGGAGAACAGCTGGATAGATTACCCAATGCTGAAAAACGGGTAGCCGTTGCCGCTCGACATCACTACCAGCAAGATGGCGGACGATCGAAACGTTCATCGCGTGCCACTGATCTAGAGACCCCTTTTTTGACGCAGCCACAGCCAGCTGTCGTCAAAAAAGGGGTCTCTAAATCTGTGGCACGCGATGAACGTTTCGATCGTCCGCCATCTTGCTGGTAGTGAACTTGAGCGATGGCAACGGCTGCCCGTTTTTCAGCATTGGGAAAGGGTTGCGTCTCAAAGGGTTAAATAATTGACAGCACATAATGTTATATTTTCTAGTAGAGCGTTATTATCATAAAGTTTTGTTATAAAATTATAAAATAAAAATCAAGTGTTTTAGATTGTGGCAATATTTCGGATTTTAAAGGGAAAAAAATTTGAGGTCTGTATAGCTTCTGTCTTAGTGAAAATATATCATGATAGTATTATTTAGGATAGCTCAGAAAATCTCAAATGATGGATTGCTCAAGTTCCGTGTTTTCCTTGTGGAGAAATATTTCATTTGCTTTGAAAATCGATTTTTTTTATCTCTTTGTTTGCTCACGTTCCACTCTTTGCTTGAACATTGCACTGAGGATGATGAATGATGAGTTAATGCCATCAAATATTTGTATTTTTTTAAAACTAGAATTTCCGTAATGAGTTGGTTTTTATGCTCATGTTTTATTGATATTATTACAATAATGCATGTATTGATTTTTATAACTTAAAAAAAAAAAAATCTGCTTTTGAAAATAGTTAAATTCGTGGAAGGTATTTTAGAAAAGATTAAAATACATTTTACTCTTATTTTGTTTAGATGGAAGCATGAATGTGCCGAATGTTTCAAACTCGTGGTCTATCCAGGGTTAATAGCCATTGGCAGTAAGAGATGAGTTCTGGTTCATTTTTTAAAACCAGAGCCCGAGGACTTCTAATCTGAGTCCGGGCGATATTATTTAAACCAGAGCCCGGAACCGAAGTTTCGGCTTATTCGTAAATAGTCCAGTTGTTGGGTATTTATTTTGGGGGAAAAATTGTTGGTAAAGGTTTTATTGTTTTAATAGCTTCAGTTATGCCTGAATACAACCGTCGCATAGTGGAGTATTTGTGTCAAAATCCTGGCCAAAAATATTTTTCATGTGTTTTAACGTTAAAATAATTACTGTTGACTTACTTTTTAGTATTATATACTTCTTAAATTATATAAAAAAGCGTGTTGTCGCCAAATTTCGCGATATATCGCTAAACGACTCGAAGTTGGTTTCTAAGAAATGTCTTGTCCGGGGAGTGTCCCTTACTGGGAAGTACTGCTTTTGTATAATATCACTTATAAATGTAATACCACGCGGCTGTCGATCTAACGGTCTGGAGTTTTGGGCGATTTTCTCCAGATGTCACGTAAATACGCATTAGAGCCTCTTAAAAAGCCCTCCGCCAAGGCAACCTTCCCGTAAGGGAAATAGCCGTGCCTTAACCCATACTGTAATAATTACGATTATAGTTGAAATTAGACGCGACAAGCCGCGACACCCCTTCAAAAAGCTTTTTAAAATGTGGATTTTTGAAAAAAAAATTAGAAAAAAAAAAGTTTACAATTTTTTTTTAAAAATAAAGTCATATTATTTTTTTAAAGCTAACAGATAAATATAATTAAAATACATATATTTTACTACAATTATACTAAGTTTCAAATCAGTAAATTAATTTAAAGAGCCCGTAAAATATGCACGACGAAGTAATAGAAAACGCTGAAATCTCTTGCCGTAAATGAAGAAACTTGCTTTTAAACCGAGTGCTGTATCTTTTGGATATGAATTATGGTCGAGAAACATGCATCTCATGATGCATCAGTTACTAGGCTATCCAAGAACATATATATTACTGTTTTTAAACAAATTTAAAATTTTCGCTTTTTGGACAGGATTTTGATACGAATACTCCACTGTGCATCGTAGGGATTTTCTCAGGTTGCAACGTGAGTACATGTTAGATCCCCTTTAACACTAGAACCGCGGTGTTTCAGATATACCTAAAACCGCGGGCTGGGTCAAATTGACTCAACTTGCAATGCAACAATAATGTTGTATTTCAACGGTAATGATATTAGTTCAATCTTAGCATTCGTATTAAGTTTAATGTTACATTAAAAGTACAAAAATATTGTTGCTATAATTCTTATTAGAACCGCGTCGCTTGAGATAGGTATTACCTAAAACCGCGGTATGGGTCAAATCGACCCGACTTGTAAAATTCACGTTGCTATGAAAATGACATAATGGATGCTATTATACCATTTATTATGTCATTACCGTTCATTTTATGAATGATAATGACATTTATTTAATTTGAACTTCGAATTCCAGACTTATGACCCATTCCGCTATATCAGGTATACGTATTAAAAACAAAAAACAGATAAAAGTCACGAGCTTAAATTTTTTACAGATAATTAATAACAAAGTTAGGAAAAGTCACGATTTTTTAAAATTTTCAGTTCGTAACTTTTTGAAAAAAAAACGGAATCAAATCTGGTTTTGGGTCAAAATGGCCCATCCCGCTGTTCTAGTGTTAAAAGTCCTCCGCCCAAACCATTCCACCCCCACACCCCTCATAGGCAAGTAGCCATCGTGTAGCTTTGCCTTAACCACAAACAAACGGTTCAACAGTTGCACGATTTCTTAAAAAGACAACCTTAATAATGAAATTCAACGGTAATATTCCAGTCAGCTTGATCAGTGCAAACGAAGGCACCAGCAGCAGAAAACAACAAAGTCTTTTTTTGACTCTAATTAATTAACGATGACTAAAACTCACCTCACATTCACCTGCACCATTAATGGAAGAATAATCATCGAGCGAATTATCTTAAATTGCAAAATCATGAGGAGGATGAAAACTCTGCCAAGAAGAATTGCCAAGAATACTGGCTGGGTTATGAGCATGAATTGCTTTTCGTCCCCCAAGCTTGCACGAAAGCTATCCCTAAGTGTTTGAGTCGAGGATACAAATTCCCCCCCCCTTCCCCGGTCTCAGCATTAAAACAAACCACAATAGGGACTGGAAAAGAATTCAGGATGACTCTTTAAAAACTGTACTGCACAATGAAATAAATAGAAAAAAAAATTTTTTTTTTTTTAAATGAAACGTTTAGAGAAAATTCTTAAAACATTTTCCCTGCTTGGCAAAATTTTTTGAAGAGTGGCAAGTCATCCAAAATGTTCCAATTTTTAAGATTTTTTTCTAAAAGTTTCGTTAACTGATACAGGTTTATCATTTATTCCACTGCATTACACAGCTTGTAAAGAGACATTCTAAAAATTTTGACGTGCTTTACATAATTAGATTTTTGTATTTATCTGCCAAAATCACTTAAAAAAAGAATGCCTGTTCTCTCAAGTGAGGATTAAGTCTTATAATAAATCGAATTATATATTTAAAAAAAAATAAAAACGACACAATAAGACTAACGGTCTCAACACATTGACATCTATGCAAACTGCGTGTAAATACAGGGTTTGTCACAATTCCCTCCCGGATTTAGAAGGCTTATTAAAAGAATATATTACAAATACAGCAATGGAGGTGACTTTACTGGAGGAAGCAACATTACAAGTTTTGTTTCACAATTAACGAGCTTCCTCGTCGTTGGATGGGTCGCGGTTCTGACGACGACAATCGCCTTCCTCCGTAAGTCTTTTAACCCTTTGAGGCGCAGTGATCCCGCTCTGGGAACACGAAACTCTGACGTTTTGACAGTTGCCAGTCACGAAGAATAGATTTGATTTCTATAAAAATAGTGGCGGGTGTCATAGCTCCACGAGAATCCTTTAGAGAACGCCATTTCCCGTAAAAAAATTGTCACTATTATTTTTTAACAGCACTGTCATCTGCTGAAAAATGGAAGAATGCGAGAACAGCCGGATAGATTGCCCAATGCTGAAAAAAGGGCAGCCGTTGCCATCGCTCGACTTAACTACCAGCAAGATGGCGGACGATCGAAACGTTCATCGCGTGCCACAGATCTAGAGACTCTTTTTTGACGCAAAAAAGGGGTCACTAGATCTGTGGCACGCGATGATCGTTTCGATCGTCCGCCATCTTGCTGGTAGTTAAGTCGAGCGATGGCAACGGCTGCCCTTTTTTCAGAATTGGGAAAGGGTTGCGCCTCAAGGGGTTAAACCTGAGAGGGAATTGTGACACGCCCTGTATATCCCATAGAAATATATCTTCGTTTGTTTGAATTATTCTTAAAAGTATAGCTCATTTTACTGATTACAGAATTTTTTAAACATATGCTAATCTATATACTTTCATCCGAGCGCCTCCAATTAACGACAGCACGGTGTCCTGTAAAATGATCCGTAACGATATGCAAATTTAACTGACTGCACCCGGAGCCAAGCCAACGTCTCCTCAACGATCCTCTCGTCAAATTTCCGAGCATTGTTTCCGTCTCCTTTTATAAGGTAGCATAAAAGGAGGGAGAGCGTCTTCTCTCTGTCTGAAGTTTCAAGTTTCCTCCCGCACTTAATCCGAAAAATTTTTGAGAAATGATGATTCTCACTTCATTGGAAATTCCTGTCACTTCTCCCTACAATCTAATAAAAGTCACAATTTCCCTCGTGTGAAGAATCTCTTTCACCGCCTGAGGTTTAGGCAACCCCAGTTTTAAAGAGGTGTGTGTGTGTGTGGGGGGGGTGGTCCCCTCTTCTTCGCGAGTTTATTGAATGCCAGCAAAAGAGGAGAAGTTTCCTGCGATCGCCTGTAATGAAAGCTTTCCCCCTCCCGAAAATCCGGGAGTGATGAATTATACCTTTCTGGTGTAATTTGCCCGGGGAATGTCATTCCGAGAGAGTAGGGTGAAACTGGAAGTTCGACAGCAGATCTGTTTCTTCTTGCCTTGTTACATTCGAGTTACCGATGGCTAAATGATCTCGGAAGGAGCTCGGGCCGATCACTTTACTTTTCATATTTTTCATGTTTTTTTTTTTTTTATTGCCCCTCGCTTTTGTTTTCTTTGTGGGCAGAAAAAAAAAAAATGCATTAGGGGTAGTAGTTTTAGGTACTGAATATCGAAAGACAATTTCATTTTGAGGTAGTGTTTTGAGTATCGGAAGATAATTTTATTTCCCCCTCGTCCACACGGCAAATGGAACTGTTCCACCGCTGTCAGTCTAATTTTAGAGTTATTTTTCTTTCTTTAATGGCTTAGATTAAAAATCCAATAAGTTGGTACTGAACTGGCGTTCTTCGTATAAAAAAGTTATGCAGCAAAGCATGCCTTTCTTATCTGTACTGATATGCAAAAAATTTTTTGCTACTATGGAATGCTTCAGAGCAAATTCATAAAAGACTGGGTCCCATTTTTGTTTCCTTCAGGTAAATAGCGTTATGTGTTAGGTTGGTTCTCGTCGTTTCGGCAAAGTTACACTAAGGCAATCTGCCTAACGGAGGGGTGCCTTGGCCAAGGACTTTTTAAGAGGCTCTAACGCCTATTCAGGTTACACCAGCAGAAAGACGATCAAAACTGCAGACCGTTAGATCGACAGCCTTGATGAAGGGCAAATCCTTGCCAAATTAACGCTTCAACCATCTTCCAGTGTTCATTGTCTTATCCACTCGACCATAAGTCAATCACTGAAATTATGGAAAAAGACCTTAAAGCTTGAGAATTTTTTTTGTTGTCCTTATCGATTTAAATTATTCATGAAAAAGTTAAGTTAATACTTAATAAGTACTTTTCGGTGAGCTTCATATATATGCAAGCACGCGCGTTATATCACTTTGCTTGTGAGTATACTGTGTGTTTCTCTGTACTGTTTACAATTTCTATCTTTTAAACATTTGCATAAATATGCTGACATTCCCAACCTCATACATAAGACAAAAGTTTACACTAGAAAAAATCATTCTGAAAACTGTCAACTGAAACGTAAACAAAAGGTTCATGTGATTACTGATTAAACATTTTGATTAGTTCTTCTCATCAATCGTTGTGATTAAATATTGATTGTTAATTGTTATTAGTTTTATTTTTCAAGAGTGCTTATAAGCCAGCACCTCGCATTACTGCCTCATGCTGGTTATTTTTCTTCAGGACGTTGGGTTAATATTACCAGGCCCGGATCAAGACCACTGGGGACCTTGAAGCTTGGAAAAACGCTGATCCCCGTTAAAATAGAAAACTTTTCATCGTTAGTTATGTTTATACCAAAACGAATCCATCATTCAGTACTGGATACAGCTTTTAAGAACAGTCTGGATTATGCTGTAAAAAAAGCTCAACAAAAGGAAATTTTTTAAAATTTAACCATACTCAGTAGCTTTTTTATTTAGCTTCGAAATGTAATATGAAAATAGGACCTGCACAGTAGTATTTAAAAATGCTTTTTTTCCTCCACTTTGCTGATACAATATTTTGGATAAATTCTTCGAAACGAACTATGACATTTTTTAAGTTATAAAAACTACTGTGTTAGGGGGTTCCCTTGTTCGCGGGGCCGTGGAGCCATCGATCCGTCCTTAACCCTTTAACGTGCCGTGTTCCCGCTCTGGGAACACCAAACTCTGACGTTTTGACTGTTGCCAGTCATGAAGAATCGATTTGATTTCTACAAAAATAGGTGCGGGTGACATAGCTCCAATAGAATCCTTTACTTTTGAGCACGTCATTTCCCGTAAAAAATTGCCACGATTATTTGCAACAGCACTGACATCTGCTGAAAAATGGAAGAACGCGAGAACAGCTGGATAGACTGCCCAATGCTGAAAAAAGGGCAGCCGTTGCCATCGCTCGACTTAACGACCAGCAAGATGGCGGACGATCGAAACTTTCATCACGTGCGACAGATCTGGAGACCCTTTTTTGACGACAGCTGGCTGTGCCGCATAGCCAGTTGCGTCAAAAAAGGAACTCTAGATCTGTGGCACTCGATGAACGTTTGGATCGTCCGCCATCTTGCTGGTTGTTAAGTCGAGCGATGGCAACGGCTGCCCTTTTTTCAGCATTGGGAAAGGGTTGCGCCTCAAAGGGTTAATAAAGCCCCGAGTATTACCCTAACACAATTTACACTTTTACACTATTCGTAATAATAGTTTCAGATATTTTAAAATAGCTAAGATGGACTTTACGAAAGCTCCTATCATTTCTAATGATTTTATATTTGATTTCTACGCGAGGGTTCGTCACAATGAGCTAAGTTCCTTTTTGATCCGAAAGGAGAAATTGCAAAGAGCTATCTATGATTTGGATTCTGAAACTGCATAAATATTTAGATAACGACCTTTTGTCTTCTCGAAACGAAACCATCAGCTTTTGTGTAGCCTATTTCTATATTCCGAGCATGTTCCGATGAGATTGAATCCTGCGGGCCCTCTTAAAAGATAATGTATTCATATATCGGAATGTTAATGAATTCTTTTGCTTGCTTGGACGTATTTTTTCTTGTCATTGTTCTTATCTTTTATTGTCATCGTTCTTATTGTTGTTGATATTTTACTGATGTCGCATTTATCCCCCTATTCTCTTACATTGTGATTGTTCTGTTGAATTAAAAAAAACGGCAATTTTCTGCCTGCTTATATCAAAGCTTCTTTTCTTCGCTTGAGCTGTCTCAAACCTTTCGTTGTCGTCAGTTTTGCTTTTGTACTCCTTCGCTTTGTATTTTAAGTTCAGGGTAACATTGCTTTAACCCTTTGAGGCGCAACCCTTTCCCAATGCTTAAAAAAGGGCAGCCGTTGCCATCGCTCGACTTGACTACCAGCAAGATGGCGGACGATCGAAACGTTCATTGCGCGCCACAGATCGAGAGACCTTTTTTTGACGACAGCTGGCTGTGCCGGCACAGCCAGAAAAATACGTTGTGCCGGCACAGCCAGCTGTCGCCAAAAAGAGGTCTCTCGATCTGTGGCACGCGATGAACGTTTCGATCGTCCGCCATCTTGCTGGTAGTTAAGTCGAGCGATGGCAACGGCTGCCCTTTTTTCAGCATTGGGCAATCCATCCAGCTGTTCTCGCATTCTTCCATTTTTCAGCTGAAGTCAGTGCTGTTAAAAATAACCGTGGCAATTTTTTGACGGGAAAGGACGTGCTAAAAAGTAAAGGATTCTCGTGGAGCTATGTCACCCGCCACTATTTTTTATAGAAATCCAATCTATTCTTCGTGACTGGCAACAGTCAGAACGTCAGAGTTTGGTGTTCCCAGAGCGGGAACACTGCGCGTGAAAGGGTTAAAAGTCGATTCAATCTTGCAGTCTAGTTCTTCGCCGACTTGCCAATCTCCGGTTATGGTATAACCTCGATATCTCGAAGTCGAAGGAGAAAATCGAGATTACGAGGTGAAATAAAAGGGTATTAAATTTGTAAGGGGAAACACATTTATTCGAGACATCAGAGTGAAACCGTTTTTCCACAACTTCACAACCTTACAAAATATTTAAATTCGTGAGTATCCAAATGTAAAATGTGTCGTACGCGTTTGTACTTTAAAATCGGCGCCATAAACTTTTTTTCCGTTTCGGGGATTCATGTAAGCGTTATATCAAAGATTCGTGAAGTTTAATTGTTTTAATTAAAAATTTTATGGGAAGTACGCGACAAAAAAGAGGGTTACTAGTAAGTGAAACTACAATCTCTTCATTGCAGTCTTAACAGAATACGTTCGTAGAAAATCTTCACGTGACTTCTTCAACCATGGATAATCAGATAAAGAATCACTTGAAGTTTATTTGTTACTTATTGAAATATACGTTCACTCCCATTTCTCTTTGTAGATTTTACCAACCGACACAGTATTGCAGCACATTTCGCATTTTCAAATAGCTATATTTTTATAATTCAATCCCTCTCTTCCATCGAAAATGGGATCTTGAAGTTCCCACGGAGAGGGAATAACTTGTGTGCTCGAAGAAAATTATTCCTCGAAAATTTTTGGGAAAAGTAACATATGATGTGCAAACCCCATGTACTTGAAGGAGGAGGAACTATACTTTTTCATTAGAACAACCGTATTCCCTACCTCACCCCACCCCAATTTTTCTTTAAAAGTGGGGACTTTTTAGAAATTATCCTATTCATTTTATAGTCTGATACAGTGAAAATAAATATACTGTATGGCCTCTTAAATCCCTTTTATCAGCTGCCGCTATGTTCCGAAAAGTGGTGTCTTGGCATAGTAAAGTAGACATGCGCTGTGCTAGGAAACCGCTTACAGCTCCATCTGGCGGTTTAGCTTGGAGTTAGCGCTGCATTACAAACGGTACGAGGAATGGAACTTTTTTGAACGGGAGCCTTTCAAAAATTTAAATTTTATATTTGTTCGAATTTAATCCCCTAAAAATATTAATTGATTTTATAGAATTATATACTTTTTTTTAAGCCACTTGTGATTTACTATGGATGTCTATGATTAATTTAAAGAATAAAAGTCGGGGCCATTGGAACACGCTGAATATCTAACACTCAGGGCTTGATTTCTAGCCCCCAAAAGTGCCGGAACCCTAATATTCTCTAGAGCTCATGCTAATACTCAGTGGCGTACTGTAGGCCCCTGCAATACGGATGTCGGTAGTATATCCTATTAAGCTAATGTGATAATTCAAAGACTTTCCCATGTAATAGTATTGGACCTATTTCCATTATTTCACGGAACAGTGAAAATAAAATCACTGTTCATTCTTATTCTCAAAATTCAATTAAAATGAAATAGTCTGAAATTAGCATGAAGAAAGCTAAACAACACGCAGTAATAGACCCAAAATATGTGGGTCTCAGGGCTCTTCAGTTCGCTTCGAGGCGAAACGAGTCTGTCCGCGTGGTGGATTTGTGTGTTAAAAGGGGGAAAATTTTGAGCTAATGTGCCTCCGGGGCGCAATATTTAGGTGCTCCTCGAGGTTTTGCCTGATATGTAAACATTCACTCTGAAAAAAGAAGTACAGGAACTGAGCTCCGGTGAGCTCTTATCAGGGTTGCTACCGGTCAGAGAGAACTGGGAAAATCTGGAAATTTCATTTTGGTTAAAAAAAAAAAGTCGGGGGAAAATTGCAAATTTTAGCCCTAAGCCTGGAAAATTATCAGAAATCTGTGTTTCTTAACAATCAACGTTTAACCTTACTTTAGGAAGCTGGAAATATTAAAGAAGTTATACAAAGTTGATATCATAAATGTAAAAAAATAGTCGGGATTTTGTATCGCAAAAGGTCTGGAAAAATCAGGTTTTTTTTTTTTTTTTTTTCTTTTTTTTCAGAAATTGAGTAGCAGCCCTGTCTTATGTAAATTAAGCCCGCCAGCGCCAAAGTGCGGCGATTTTTTAGGTTGGCGAGAGTGGGGGCGTTAAAATACGAATTAACTCCTTCTTGTTCCATAGAACACATCCTTGGAATCGAAATCTATCTTAAAATCTCCTACTGAAACTGTTTTACAATCTTTGCCAAGCATATTCAGACTATACTTCACCATTCCAAATGACCCTCAGTGGTCTAGGCGCTAAACAGCCTCACCATTGCACAGTGGTTATGGCACTGAAAATGGTAGATGGCCGAAGTGTGAAGGTCCCCGGTTCGGGTCCCATCGCGCGGCTGTCGATCTAACGGTCAGGAGTTTTGGTAGGTTTTGTCCAGATGTAACGTGAATACGCGTTAGAACCCCTTAGAAAGTCCCCCTACCAAGGCACACACCCCTTGGCAGATCGCCCTCGTGTAGCGTTGCTATAACGACACACAACAACAAAAACTAAGCGCTAAACACGGCAAGTGAAGCAGCATGCGACTTGGCCAGTGCATGGGAGGGTCACCTCCCTCTCGGCTCGACTGCTGTGGGACCGTCCACGCTCATGGGAGCTGGTGCACGTAAAAATCCGTCCAATGTCCTCCAAGTTGTTAAACGATACCTCTGGGGGTGCCGATTTCTAGGGGGTTAGCTCAAAATTAGGGACCGACGCAGATGTCCAACCCCTTCGGGGGGGCAATGGCACCCATCTTCCGGAGATAGTGCAATCTTCGATTCGATACCGATCTTCGATTCGATACCGATTCGATACGATCTTCGTGTCGATAGTGCAAATTAGAGATGAGACGGGCTCAGCCCGAGCCCGGGCTCGGGATCGTGAAAAATTTCTCCTTTATTGAACATACTCCTTGAAACATATTTTAAAAAGTGATTCACGAGGAAAATAAAAGTACAGTCAACTCCGGTTATAGTGAACCTCTGGGGACCATCCAATTTCGTCCACTGTATCCGAAGTTCACTAAAACCCAAGTGTCTTCATGATGGATAGTGATACTGTATGTGAATTGGGACTAATTGTTTGTGTTCACTGTAGCCTTTGGTTCACTATAACCCTGAACTTAAAAAAACTGTACTTAAGAAAGACTGTACTTAAAAAAAAGAACTTTTTTTAAGTACAGTCTTCTCTTAAGTACTTCTTCTTATATCAAGAAGAAGACTTTTTTTAAGACTGTACTTAAAAAAAAAAAAAAAAAAATAGCGGCACTGGCGCCTAGAAGGTGCGTTAAGCTCTTTGGATATTTCAGAACGGCGGCTTATATTGATTAGTTAGTCATGAGATCCGACATCATTTGATAAACATGGATATATAAAGAATTAGAAAGTGCATAGAGAGTTTGCAACTCTATTTGTCTTTAATTTGCACAAACGACAAAATTCATTGTATTCTATCAATGAAGTAATTGAATTTTTTTTTTTTTTTTATCATAGCTGAAATTTCGGGCTCGGGCGGGTTCAGGCTCCGACTTAAATAATATTGCTCGGGCGGGCTCGGATTAGAAGTCCTCGGGCTCGGACGGGCCCGGGCTTCAAAAAATGAGCCCGAACTCATCTCTAGTGCAAATCCCTGGACACGAAAACAACACTTCTAGCAGAATTGAAAAATGACGTTATAGCATGATTTTTATCACGTTATAGCATGCGTCGTTTGGCAGCGTGTTCATCGGCTATATCCCATCTGGATTACGGGTCGAACACACACTCACACACGGGGCGTATTAAATATGGCTTCCCATCGGATCCCGCAGCCATAAAAATATCCGCTGAAACAAAAGAGCATCGTGAACACGATTGGATAATGCACGACATTTCGCACAGTAGTAGTGTAGTAGTGTGGCCCAGTGATGCAGATCGATACATGCCGCGTATCGATTGGGAATCGGCACATGCATTTTCCAACTTTGACGTTTTGCTCGCCGGAAACTAGAAATAAAAGTTTAGTTGTATGCGGGTGGGGGAGAAGCAGGAATGGCTTTTTTGCATATGGGGCATTTCAGTGGAAAAAATAATAAACAAACAAACGAAAAAGAATTTCCGTCTATATTTGGGGGGGGGATGCTTCTCCTGGGAGAAATATGGACTCCATTTTATGTTGCGGGTTTTCGAAAATGAATTTTATTTTTAGTGGAAGAGCCATGAAGCGGAATGGGGAAATGTGAAATAAGAATTTGTGTTCTTTTTTTTTTTTTGTGGAGAACCGCGTAAGGGGGGGGGAAAGAATAAACGAAAAGAAGTAAGGTGTATCAGGTGGAACGCGTCGGCTGTAAGGCACTTTCCAATCTGACCTTCTTTTGTGCATTGTACAATCGCGCAACGAAATGTTATTTGCAAAGTAGTCTCTTTCACTTCTGTCCAAGGCTGGAGAATTTTTTGCTATTAACCCTAAATCCATGAAATTTACAGAAATATCAACGTGTTGTTTAATAATGTTCCGTAGAGTGAGTATTTAAACGGTTCTGTAATTATATTTAAACGTTTATTGCTGGCACGTATACGTGACAGTCGGCGCGAAAGGGTTAAAGAACTCTTCTTATATCAAACGCAAAATGAAATTCAGAATGTTTATATATAATATACGTATTATATAAACTACGCAAAATGCGAAGTACAATATTTGTAAATGCGTATTAACTCTTTAATGCGCAGTGTCCCCTAACGTGTGGCTATAATATTAACTTACATTATAATATATATAAATCAGTAGAAAAGAATTTAAATTAATGAAATTGATGGCAAATTAAGGACAGTGCGTAGTACAGTGAAACCTCTCTGAGTGGCCACTCCACCGTACCGAGAATATTGGGTGGCTAAGAGGGGGATGGTCGCTCTGAAGGGTTTTATTGACTATTATAAGATAATTGCTATCATGCGTAATATAAAACAAGGCTGACACCTATTCCTTATTAAAAATGAAATTTAAAACTTATCTAAAGAGGAAATAGTACTTCATTTAATGCTTTCTTACATTTTTGTGAAAAAAAAAAATACAGTTTGTGTCTGTTTCAAGTTTCGACTTTTCTCTGAAACAACCATTTTTTTCAAGTTCGTTTTTTACTTTAAAAAGCAGATCTCTAACAGATTCGTTTGTAATCGCTTCGGAATTATCGATAATTTCATGATTTTTCCTAAAGTCCTAGGTCTTATGTTCGACCATAAACCTGACCTTGAGTTTATCCGCTCAAAATTAAAGCATGGAGGGAGTAGAATTTCCCAAAAATTGAGACGTTCGATCCCGCTCGGTGGCCGTTTAGAGGGGGTCGGGGGTATCGGGTGGCCGCTGATAGAGGTTATTTAACATTAAATCTATGAGCCGTAAAATCCGTGCCATGAAAAATTGGACGTCTGGAAGGGTGGTCGCTGTACAGGGGTGGCTTCTAGGAGCGGTTTCACTGTACTTATAAATTAACTGTGCAATCTGTCCTGTTCAATCCGCCATCTTGCGGAAGTCGAAACGAAGATTAGTCCTGGAGGAATTCCTAAAATTTGTTGATAAGGAAACAATCTTTCTAAGGAAAAGTGCTGAGAATCGTGATCAACAAAAATTAAGTGCTTTTGGTAGATTACCTTGGCAAAACAATGGGATCGAATTCATGTACGTTGCACTCTTAAAAGTGACGTCATAAGCGGTGTGGTTTTGAAAAAAGCTACGCAAAATGCGAAGTGCAATATTTGTAAATACGTATTAACTGTTTAATGCGCAGTGTTCCCGCTCTGGAAACACCCAACTCTGACGTTTTGACTGTTGCCAGTCACGAAGAATAGATTGGATTTCTATAAAAATAGTTGCGGGTGACATAGCTCCGCGAGAATCCTTTACTTCTAAGCACGCCATTTCCCGTACAAAAAATGGTCACGATTATTTTTAAACAGCACTGGCATCTGCTGAAAAATGGAAGAACGCGAGAACAGCTGGATAGATGGCCCAATGCTGAAAAAAGGGCAGCCGTTGCCATCGCTCGACTTAACGACCAGCAAGATGGCGGACGATCGAAACGTTCATCGCGTGTCACAGATTTGGAGACCCTTTTTTGACGACAGCTGCGTCAAAAAAGGGTCTCTAGATCTGTGGCACGCGATGAACGTTTCGATCATCCGCCATCTCGCTGGTCGTTAAGTCGAGCGATGGCAACGGCTGCCCTTTTTTCAGCACTGGGAAAGGGTTGCGCCTCAAAGGGGTTAATCATGCCTGTTTGACAGCAGCTTTCCCTTTTTTTCTTTTCGGAATCTGGCAGCAGCTTTAACCCTACGTTCGAAACGAAAGAACAACAGCAAGCAACAATTGACCGAACATTTTTGTGCGTGGGCTTTCCTTTAACGCCGCCCAGTCGCGTGATCGATAATGTACGTATCGATTGAAAATTGGCACATGCATTTGGGGTGCCCCCTCGGTAAGTTTTGTATCGTTTACTGCAGCAGAAGATTAAAAAAAGAAAAGGAAAAAGTACCCACATTCCCTGGATGCAGGGAAAAATGACTTGGTACATGAGGCGTTACGTTAGGAATATAATGTATCGGGGATGGATATCCGCAGAAAAGTTTATGGACTGCATTTTCCCCGTTGAAGTTCTGAGGCTGAGAGCAGTTAGGAAGAGTTCTTTTCTCTTTCCGGGCTTGATGTATGAATGAGGTCTGTGTTTGTTCCCCAGAGCGTGCTATAAAATGAAGTATTGCAGAAATAACAGCAATTCCCAAGAGAAAAAGCAAAGTTTTAACCCTTTAACGCGCAGTGTTCCCGCTCTGGGATCATCAAACTCTGACGTTTTGACTGTTGCCAGTCACGAAGAATAGATTGGATTTCTATAAAAATAGTGGTGACAGAGCTCCACGAGAATCCTTTACTTATCAGCACGTCATTTCCCGTAAAAAAAATGGTCTCGATTCTTTGTAACAGCACTGACATCTGCTGAAAAATGGAAGAACGCAAGAACAGCTGGATAGATGGCCCAATGCTGAAAAAAGGGCAGCCGTTGCCATCGCTCGACTTAACGACCAGCAAGGTGGCGGACGATCGAAACGTTCATCGCGTGCCACAGATCTAGAGACCCTTTTTGACGAGCTGCTGGCTGTGCCCGGCACAGCCAGCTGCGTTCCCAACGGGAATCACCACAAACTCATTAAAGAATATAGAATTTTACAACTAGTTGCCATCGGCAAAACGAGATACTTAAATACATGTTTTGTGGATAACGTTGCCATCTCAAGAAAAACTAAATAATGATAATAATGATAACGCATTTTCAACAAGCAACACTTCTCTTGGTGTATTTCACATCAGCAGAACGTTACAGATCTATTTCGAATAATGAAGATTATTTATGTTAGCATTTAATGTTAGGGGTCCATCAATTCTCTGTATACGTTTACTGTGTAATAAGTTTTTAAAAGAAAAAGAACTATTCTGGGCCCCATCAAGACACTAAAGATGGTAGGCGGCTGAAGTGTGAAGGTCCGGCGTTCTGGCCAATCGTGCGGCTCTCGATCTATTGCCTCTTTACACTCAGCCCACTTCCTCTGCAATGAAGAGGAGAAATGGAAGTAACAGGAATGTAAACACTTCACTCGTCCTGCTCATGCCACAACCTTTCTTGCTGCCCTTCCTGGTGTCTGCACTTCCTCCTGTAGGGATTTTGAAGGCAGTGGGAAGGGGTGTACAGCAGAAAAATATAGCAGAAGGGAAGTTGTTGTTGTCATTGTTGTTTTTTATGTCCTCCGACAAAAGCATGCGATGCCAGATAACCCTAGATAGAGAGGCGATGGGCAGAGGGGGCGTCTTTTATTTTTAGTGGTCCCCAGTGGGAGGAAGTCCGACTTTAGCCCGCAATCCCCCAATTTTCAACCCATTCCAGAGGAGGTACCTACCCCCCTGAAATCGGCACCCCCAGAGGTAGCGTTAAACCTGGAGGACATTGGAGCCAGGACTTTTAAGACCACCAGCTCCCATTAGTGTGCACGGTCCCACAGCAGTAGAGCCAAGAGGGAGTTGACCCTCCCAAGAACGGGCCAAGCCTGATGCTGCTTCACTTGCCGTGTTCTATGGGAACGGAGTTTAGCCATCCAGACCACTGCGGGACTAAGGGAAGTACAGCAGAATGTAAAACCCTCACTGCTTTTCGAGCTGCCGCAGAAGTATTTCCTGAGGGAAAAAAAGCAGCAGCGACAAGAGGAGTGCGAATGGCTGAACGTAAATGGGGTATAAGCGGTCAGGAGTTTTGGTCGATGTTTTTCAGGTGTAATGTGAATGTGCGTTAGAAAGTCCCCCCGACCAAGGCACCTCCTTCACCGCATGCTTGGCGGATAGCCCTTGCGTAGCTTTGATGTAACCAAACAAACAATCAAAAAGATACTCTTTTGTGCGAAAGTTCTACGATTATGAACGAAATTTAGCTGCTGCTTTATTTTGATTTTGAAAAAGTTGAATTGGAATGAGTTTATACAAAAAGTTAGCACTGGTATGTAAAATACACGGTCCAGTCACATTAACGTGACCATCTCGCTGAACCGTTGTTGAGGATACACTCTTGGTAGCCCCTTGGTTCATCTGGGCGGTCAGTTGCTCTGTCATTATAGCCCGTGGTGCACCACATGTGCCACGCCACTGATTTTGGATAGTGCCATTTTGCCCTTTTACCTGGGCTGCACGCGAACAGTTCACAAAATTAGCCGTTTCCGAAATGCTTCCACCCTTGACCCGAAATCCAATTATCATGCCCTTTTGGACGTCAGATAAATCGCTCCGTTTCTGCATTACGCCAACGATTGAAATGCTTTCCGATGCCCTAGGAGGACATCCGTTATATACACTCCACTGCAATGTGCTGCCTCCTGCCTTCTGCGATTGGTTATTTCACGTTGACGTCGAAAGTATAGGTGTGGTCACATTAATGTGACTGGACTGTGTGTGATATAGACAAGTATGTAAAATTTCAGCTGAATGGAAGATTGGGGCGAAATTTGTGGGTCGGGAACGATAAATCGATTACAAAATTTGGCTCGGACATACAGTTTGAGTTAAATGAAAAAGAGTGAAAATACATATATGGTGGCAAGAAATGATTTTCAGCGCGTGTCGACTGTAAAATACAGATCTGCAGATAAAGCATGTATTATGGATAAACTTATAAAGGGCCGCCAATTTCTGTATGACAGGGATGAGATTCTTCAGCTTTTTAGCTGATTTCAGCTTTTTGAGAATAAAGAGGAAGTCACTTTTTTTGTCTTTTTTCTCTGAAAATTCTGTTTTTTCCCGTGAATTCCTGATTGTAATTATTAGTTAACTGTGATATATTTTTATCTTCTAGCATGTTCCAATGTTTTTCTTCTCTTAAAACTTCTTTCACATTAATTAGATATAAATATCACATGTACAAATTTTTGCTCGCGTATGATTTCAGCTTTTTTGCTCTTTTGCCAATCTCATCCCTGGTATGAAAATAGTTCAGAAATAAGAGTATAGGGCGGTGTGGTCCGGTTCACTAGCCGCCAGGAGCGTCTGACATCCCATCACTGGACTTCTTTCTTTGGTTTCATGGATCTGGTACTACGAGTTGATGTGCTATTGTAGTTGTGGGATTACGCCCAATTAATTATCTACACGTGGGATCTAGGCCGATGGGTGTGGTGCCTTCCGTGGGGGGGGGGGGTCTTTCTAAGGGATCCTAACTGCAGTTACGGTTAGGTTAGCGGACGCGACCTGGTTTTGAACCGGACACCTTTTGTCTCCCAGTTCAGAGCGCTTATGCTCTCGGCCTCTGGTCGGGCTCTCCCAGTTCAGAGCGCTCGGTCACTGGTGGGGCTTGACATGATTGGGAACGCCCACATACCGTTATCCTTGCCAAGTTGGGTCCACACAACGAGGTTTATGAATTATTTGGGGGGGAGGGGGGGTACTTAATGAGTTTACTTGCCTCAAGCTAAAAATCGTTCTAGATCTTGTGTATATTTTTAGCTATACAAGTCTAATTTGTGCATTCCTTGTTTTATACTGCCTAATTATGCTAAATTCCACAGAATGATTGCGTTATTGTGAAAGGTGTGTTTACTTTATTTCTCCCTCTAAAAATTCAGTCGCAGTTTTGCACAAAGTTCGCTTCTGAAACATGCGATAGCGGATTTTGTAGAAATCTGCATACTTTGTAAAATAGGACCTTCCACTTTTTTTAGTTTTTATAGCAAATGTACCATGTTTTGTCTATGGGACTTACTTGTACTTCTGCCAAATTCTTCCATGATTCTACGTTATTAATATCATGTATTGGTACTGCTATCCAAGAAAGGTTGTTTACTAGAGCTGTGATTAACAAAATTAAAATGTTAGGAGGCTTTTTTTTTGTGTTATCTGTGTATTTAGTTTTACTTTTTTTTTTTTTTTCGTCCTTTTGCCTCGGCTAATTCTTTTATGTGCTCCGTCCTATAGCCGAAATTATTCCACGAAAAGCGGTTTCCCACATTCCTCGTGAGTACGTAACCCACCCATAGTTATCTTCTTTTACTCTCTTGCGTGTTCTTTTTCCTTCCCTCCCATTCCTCTTTTATCTTATCCAGACAGATTCCTTCCCAAGACACAATCTTTTTTGGTTACATTCTTTTGCAATTTACTGCACTTTCTCCCCATCTCATCTATGCTAGACGGAGTAATGGTAGTTTCAGCCTGTTTAACGTGTACTGTCTCCTTCCTCCCTTCCGAACAATTTTATGCTTATACTGCTGCAATTCAGTTTTATTGTTATCCATAATTATGGCCCCTTTTAATTAAAGTTATTCGAAAAGACCAGAGGCTGTATGGGTTTAGGTAGCTCGCTTGGTGTCCTCCCTCCCTCCCTCCTACACTTCAAGGGGGGGGGAAATAAAAATTTAATAGCGTATTATTGCCTTAAAACTTCAGTAACAAATGACCTAATTAGATTTTTTTTTTTTTTATTTGGCGAACTGTGCATTTTCCAGTTTGTGGCATGATTAGATATTTATTTTAAAAATTGTTGCCAGGGATACTTGAGGTACTCGATAAGGGGGTAAATATAGACTTCAGTTAACCCTTTAACGCGCAGTGTTCCCGCTCTGGGAACACCCAATTCTGACGTTTTGGCTGTTGCCAGTCACGAAGAATAGATTGGATTTCTATAAAAATAGTTGCGGCTGACATAGCTCCAAGAGAATCCTTTACTTAGCACGTCATTTCCCGTAAAAAAAAAAAAATGGTCACGATTATTTTTAACAGCACTGACATCCGCTGAAAAATGAAAGAATGTGAAAACAGCCGTATAGATTGCCCAATGCTAAAAAAGGGTAGCCGTTGCCATCGCTCGACTTAACTACCAGCAAGACCCTTTATTGAGACCCTCGAGCAAGACCCTTTATTGACAACAGCTGGCTGTGCCGGCACAGCCAGCTGTCGTCAAAAAAAGGTTATCGATCTGTGGCACGAGATGAACTTTCGATCGTCTGCCATCTTGCTGGTAGTTAAGTCGAGCGATGGAAACGGTTGCCCTTTTTTCAGCATTGGGAAAGGGTTGCGCCTCAAAGGGTTAAGACTTCAGTTTGTGTGGATGCGAATATGAATTTTGTTTCTTTATGTTTTTCTGTCCCATAATCGTTCTATACTGCTGTAGAACTGTATGTTTCTGCTTGTCAAACCAAATCACACCTTCCCTTATTAAAACGCTTTATTGTTTGTTGGTGGTGGCTTTATGCAGTGCTATAATTGTTGAAAATTTTAGGAATGTGTGTAATTTAAATCTTAAAACTGAATCACGTATGCAATCGCAGTCATCAAACAAATATTTTAGGAAATAAATTTTGCACAAAACTAAGCTACTGACTATCAGATGGCCACCATTGTTCTACTCGTAGCAGTCAAACTATCTCTCGTGATTAAAACTTCGTATATATCTCTGTGTTTTCAAAGATTCCCGATTATTTAGTGAAATTTCCTGCACAGGAATTCTTGTGTTGAAACTTTTGTTCCTGTCTGTAGTTAAAGGACATATTTCGTTTCCATCTTCTGAACATCTTGGACACATCTTACGTTCCTTTTACACCTTTTAGATATCAGATCATATTTTAACTAAAATGTCTTAAACTGTTACATCGTAATGACTACTACTTTTACTTTTCAGAGAGAAAATAGTTATTTGAACCAAGTCTGTCGAAAGACTTATAGATGTAGGCTTTATTATCAACATTTGCCGAGAGTTCCACGCTCTCTGAAACAAGAGACCACAAAACAAACAGAGTGAAAGTAGCCCCTTTTCAAAGTCCCGCGATTATTTTTCCTTCATCAAAAGGTTCTCCGCCTCACTTTTTAATCGATTATTTTCCGGCGTGTATTTACATTTTCCAATATGGTAAAATTTTCATAACAGTGGAATAACGCCAGGCTCAAGCGATTGAATGACAGTGCAAGGGAGAGGGAGAAGAAATTTTTTGATAAAAGTTCTCCCGCAGAGAAGTGCTGGGTTTTTATTCTCATGGGATACACGAAAGCGTATAGATATATCTATTTCAATGCTGAGTGCCCCTTGGGTTATCTTAAATTCCAATCCTTTGAAAAAGGGAGCACTGTTTTCTGATCTAATGGAAAAGGATGAGCTCTCCAGACGAGATCCCTGAGGATCTGCCACGGTTAAGTTGCATATTCCTATTGGTTGGCTTGCTGTTTGTCCCCCCCATGCATTGGTGGGCATCATTAGATCGTTGCTCCAGGCCAGGAAGCCGAAAAATCCGAGTTACTCGGTAACAATTCATCGAGACATTTTGCAGAGTAATATGCTGTCAGGAATCGTGGAGGGATATTATATTTCCATTTCGGGTTCCTTCTGTGAATTTCGGAACGCAGCAGCAGCTCTCGCTAAAATCATTTCCAGTGTTACGCTTTTAACCCTTTAACGCGCAGTGGTTTCGCTCTGAGACCACCAAACTGTTGACGTTTTGACTGTTGCCAGTCACGAAGAATAGCTTTGATTTCTATAAAAATAGTTGCGGGTGACATAGCTCCACGAGAATCCTTTACTTTTGAGCACGTCCTTTCCCGTAAAAAAATGGTCACGATTATTTTTAACAGCACTGACATCTGCTGAAAAATGGAAGAACGCGAGAACAGCTGGATAGATTGCCCAATGCTGAAAAAAGGGAAGCTGTTGCCATCGCTCGACTTAACGACCAGCAAGATGGCGGACGATCGAAACGTTCATCGCGTGCCACAGATCTAGAGACCCTTTTTTGACGACAGCTGGCTGTGCCGGCACAACGTCAGCTGTCGTCAAAAAAAGGGTCTCGAGATCTGTGGCACACGATGAACGTTTCGATCGTCCGCCATCTTGCTGGTAGTTAAGTCGAGCGATGGCAACGGCTGCCCTTTTTTCAGCATTGGGAAAGGGTTGCGCCTCAAAGGGTTAAATGTTATTGATTTTAGTTCGCCTTCGTGAATCTTTTCATAAGAGAAAATGAATGGAATCTTGTCTTACCTTAACGCTTTATCGCGCAGTGTTCCCGCTCTGGGAACACCGAACTCTGACCTTTTGACTGTTGTCAGTCACGAAGAATAGATTTGATTTCTATAAAAACAGTTGCGGGTGACCTAGCTCTACGAGAATCCTTACTTTTTAGCAAGTCATTTCTCGTAAAAAAAAGTGCCACGATTATTTTTAACAGCACTGACATCTGATGAAAAATGGAAGAATGCGAGAACAGCTGGATAGATTTCCCAATGCCGAAAAAGGGCAGCCGTTGCCATCGCTCGACTTAACCACCAGCAAGATGGTAGACGATCAAAACGTTCATCGTGTGCCACAGATCTAGAGACCCTTTATTGACGCACACAGCCAGCTGTCGTCATAAAAGTGTCTCTAGATCTGTGGCACGCGATGAAGGTTTCGATCGTCCGCCATCTTGCCTGGTAGTTAAGTCGAGCGATGGCAACGGATGCCCTTTTTTCAGCATTTAGGAAAGAGTTGCGCCTCAAAGGGTTAATAAGGAACTGAACTTTTTCCTTGTGTATCTGAATAAATTGATTTTTTAAAACTATTTAAGGACGAGTGAGTTTAATTCATCGATAGATTTCACTCTCGACCCATTGGAATTTGATGGCAAATGTTACGGTATATCCCACATTTAACTTCTTCAGCCGATGCATAACAAGGTATCAATATATCTTACGTTCTCCTGCTGAATAATAGCGTGTAAAAGAGAAATCCGCAAACATACTTATAATTTAATAAGTGACCTGTCAAAAAATATTTGCAATGAGTTTTTTTTTTTTTTCGATCAAATGGTCCATTGATGTAGATTACCCCAATTTCAAACAATGACGGATACAGAAATTATTTTGGGGACTGGTTCATTTTTAAAAAAAAAGCTCATTTAACTTGAACAAAGTGTACAAAGAAGCAAAATGTTACCCGTGAGCAAGACCTTTTATGTGGGTCGATGGCCCTAGCCCCTCACCTCGATCCACCACTGCAGGGATTCTACAGACCTGGAAAGTCAGGAAAATGAGTTTTGGTCATGGATTTGGGAAAAAAGTCAGGAAAATTTGAATAAAGGTCAGGGAAATGCAAGAATATTTGAATTTTGCGGCAAAATCAAGAAAATACTTCCTGTTTGAACCTAATTGTAGAAATTGTTTTATTTTTTATTTTCTTATTTAAACTTATAAATAATTTTAAAATGTGTCTTTTATTAACATATCTTGTTCAGTTTAAATATTCTTAATTTTATCCTAAATTATTATCGAACATGGTTTTTGTTTGAATCCAGTGATGTCAAATAATATTTTTGTGTATATTGATTTTATTATTATTATTTGTAAAAAAGGGACAAAATATATAAAAAGTTATTAATTAAAGGATGTAATATTAAAAATAGAAACGCAAAATTCAGGAAAGCACGCTAGATAAAAAGTCAGGGAAGAGCATGATAGATGTCAGGGAAAGTCAGGGAAAAGTCAGGGAAGCAAAAGCTGTGAAATCTGTAGAAACCCTGCACTGGTTTCAAATAAAGATCATGTATTTGTTTGTATTTTGCCAGAAATGTATCGATTTAATGTATCGACCTCAATTAAGAGACTCACATAATACGGTGGCTTTGAAAAGTGTAAACATTGAAAACTATTTGCTTGCTAAGTTTTAATCGTATCCAGTTTTCATCCCTTGATCAACATGCATGCACAGTAATGCACGGCATAGCAACCTCAGTAAAATTTGATCCTTTGAACATGTCTGGGAAATGTAGTGGTATGTTTGATATGAACCTGCTGTGTGTATTGCTAGGGAAAGGACATGGCTACTTGCATATTATAACTGATGTAGTCTGATATATCTGTAGTGTCAGAATAAATCTACATTTCTGCAATAATTAGTGCATAGCTAACAACTATGGTCTGATCTGATGTTTATTTATTCAGTTTTCACGCTCTTTTTTAAACGTGTATTTTGTGGACGATATGCATAGTTATTTCATAAATTGAAGATTGTTTATATTTCAAGACATTCCACATCGTGAAAATTAGCTTCGTTTATGCAGTGATTTGCGTGTAAGTTATATACATAGATTTTCGTGAATTCATGAACTTCACAGAACATATTATAGTGATTTGGGTCATTGAACATATTGTAGTTAATGATGGAAAAGATTTATTCGTTTTTTTCTGCACAAGCAGAAAGTGCGAGAACCTTGAGTGGGGGAGGAACTTTTTACAGCTGAAGAAATGTGGACCCTTCGTACCACACGAAACTCGAAATATCCATACTATTTTATCTTATATTTATGCTTGCTCAATGCCTCCTGCATAGAGCAAGCCTAAGGACTGGAACTTTGACGCCATCACTAAAAGCATTCAAAATTTCTGCTGATTTACAGAACAGCATTCAACAGCGTTTTAAAAATTTGAGATAGAAAATTTAATTTCTAGACAAATGGGCATTTTTAACCATCACTAATTATATATACCACGATAAGTTAACAGATCACGATGAATTACTTTATATCAGAAAGATATTAATTATCTTTTATCTAATATAGATATTTTCTCATAATTAATATGTAATAGGCCAGATGATGAGGCCAAAGCGTGATGACGTCACAGTCCGCTGCCTTCCTATATGTCGGAGGCGTTGGCTTAATCCAAAGTTCTTCATTAGTTTTAAGCATAATTGGTTAAAACTAATAAAGAACTTTGGATTAAACCAACGCCCACAGCCTGAAAAAAACTGACTTTAATAAGTCATTTTCTTGAGTGTTCCTATTTCCACTAATTACAATTTGGATGCCATTTCTATCAGTGAGGAGTCATTTAATGCTCTTGTAATGGAAAAATTACTCGATTCTTCCATTTCTTAAAAAATAAAAATATAGAAACCGCGTCCATTCTCTAATTTTATTGATGTAAATACGATCTATCTTAACCTTTTCTTTCTCCCTTCAAAAAGCTAGACATAAATGATTTTTATTCCAGAGAGGTAATAAAGAGTTCACGCTTTATCTCAAATCGCCCAGTATCGAGGAATGCAGGCCATAATAGTAAAAACCTCATCCAACAGGCTTCACCCTTTACTTCCATGCCCTTATATTAAGAAGAGTTAAGTTTGATCTTCTCCCATCAGCCACAGGCGACATTTTGTGGCGAAAGGGCTTGATCTCTCGAAAAAAGGTTAATGGAGATAGAAGAGACTGTATAAGGGCCCTCATAAAGGTGCACTAAGTATTTATTTACTGCTTGGCGAGATGGTCGGTGTAATGAATTTCAGAAAGCTTTCAGCCTTGTTAGTTATTAACGAGGCAGCGATAAAATTTTGTGGCCTTGGCGCATATTTCTGTTTCGCCAGTTTTGCTTTTATCATTGTTGTATTATATCTCGTGCGGCTGTTACTCGGTCTTTTTATCGAGTCCCCGCTATTATTTTGAAGTGAGATTTGGTCTCTCAGGAGGCACGTTTGGGGTCAATGAAAAGGTGCGTTCATTGTAGTGAAGATTTAACAGTTTTATCGACGCACTAGCTATACGATTTTGCAACGATAACCATATTGTGTAAAAAGGAACTTCGAATAATGATATTTTAACCCTTTGAGGCGCAACCCTTTACCAATGCTGAAAAAAGGGCAGCCGTTGCCATCGCTCGACTTAACTACCAGCAAGATGGCGGACGATCGAAACGTACATCGCGTGCCACAAAACTAGAGACTCTTTTTTATATATCAAGACGCAGCTGGCTGTGCGACACAGCCAGCTGCGTCAAAAAAGGGTCTCTAGTTCTGTGCAACGCGATGAACGTTTCGATCGTCCGCCATCTTGCTGGTAGTTAGTCGAGCTATGGTAACGGCTGCCCCTTTTTCAGCATTGGGCAATCTATCCAGCTGTTCTCGCTTTCTTCCATTTTTCGGCAGATGTCAGTGCCGTTAAAAATAATCGTGACCATTTTTTTACGGGAAATGACGTGCTAAAACGGAAAGGATTCTCGTGGAGCTATGTCACCCGCAAATGTTTTTATAGAAATCCAATCTATTCTTCGTGACTGGCAACAGTCAAAACGTCAGACTTTGGTGTTCCCAGAGCGTGAACAGTGCGCGTTAATGGGTTAAATAGCTTTCAAAGTTGAATATTTTGAATTTTCGTTACACAAATTCTTTGTTTTCATACGAAATTGCTGTCCTCGCGAGAATTCTGTGAGAAATTTTACTTCATATGGCGAAGCATAATGTCTTTTTCACCTGTGTGATTTGCGTGGAACGTCATCAATATAAAAGGAGCGCGCATTTGCTGTCAGGCGTATTTTCTGCATAAAAATTGAGATTTCATGCAACTTTCGCGTCGATTAAGTCTCGTTGCACACGTACTACATTGCATGTTCAATTTTTTTCACGTCGCTCCTTTCTGTTCAAAGAATAATCCCTTTCATGTCAAGTCATTTAAGCTGATGCTTATCTTCATTGGGTATCATCAGTAGCTAATAATGCGTCTTTATTCCTCATATGCCGCGCGCCTGGGAACTTTTATGACCTTTCCTCTTATCCCATTACGTTTTTGACTTGCGTCACACGTATGGCTGTTATCGGCTCATCTTCTGTCCATTCTGTACAGTAGAACCTGTAGGGATATTTTCCCCTATTCGTATATTACCATATCGCCGTAAAGTGCTTTTAAAGTATTGTTTATTTATTTATTATAACTTTTTAAAAATTTGTGCTAGCATATTTTTGTACATTTTATCTACATGCTTTTTTGTAGTGTTCACGAGATACCATGATAACATTAGGCGATGCCTGTGTACATTACCTATTGTTAATTGGAGGAAAAATACTAGTCTTTATCCTAATGAAAATAAGGCTCATTTAAGGCTTCTGTGTATACTAGCTGACGGTTCCTTCCGTTTTAAGCCACAGTTGTCAAAAACTGGCATATTGGGCGTTACTTTAACACAGGTAATTTTTTTTTGGGGGGGGCATGGGCGCTGGCAGCATAGGGCAAGTGGGGACAATGCCCCCCCTATATTTTTGTATGCAGTGTTTTCCCTTGCTTTTTTGCTCTTTCCAACAGGGTAACCATACGTTGACGCAGTCTTTGCCCCTCCTTGAGTAGACTTTGCCCCCCCTGGGAAATATTCTGCCGGCGCCCAGGGGGGGGGATTATATTTTCAAGAAATAAAACATCGTTTTCTTTCTTTAATAAAAGTAATATTCAATGTGAGCATTTGTTTAGTTGTTTGTTTTTGTTCAAATTGTTACAGCAAAGGAATATGGAACGTTCAATTTTTCTTCTGAAATGAAATAAAGAAAAAAGTTGATATTAAATTGACGTAGATTTGCTTGGGAATGTAAATCACTTGTCCGTTGCCATTCTTTGTTCCAAAAGTGCCAAAGAATCGATGAACGAGCCAAATCTGACCAACGGCTGCTCAAAAATGGTGACCTTGTGACCTGTATATTGTAGAAGCAGGGGTCGATGCAGAAGAAAATTGGGTCCGTTTTGCAACCCTTTTACAAAATACAGCCGATTAAAACTGCCCCTTCACAAAATTACAACCGATTAAAATGGCCTCTTCACAAAAATAAAATCGACTAAAACTGCCCTTCATTTTCATTTTACCCTACATTTTAATCTGTTTTATCAATTATTTTAACAAAAAAAAAGTTCCTTTTAGCTATGAAAATTCACAAAAATAAGTGTTGAAATTCACAAAATTAAGGATTGAAAGTCACAAAAATAAGCAACTTTCACAAAAATAGTATATAATAGAAAAATTCTTGGATCGACCCCTCAGAAGACACTAGATTTACCCGGAAGTTTCAGTTTACTTTAAAGTAAGAAAAATCTGAATAGTATATGTATAATTTACTGATCAGAGAATACAAGCATTTAGTACAGTCAGCAAAATTATGAAGCAATTAGTTCTTTGAGCCTTCTCTTTCACTTGCAAGTTTTAATTAAATTCATTTCTGGTCTTTTTCCCCATACAAAGGGTATTAAAGTGTATTAGGATTAAAAAAAACTATTTTTCTTTCTATAAAGTTTTCGTGAGATCGCTCTCTGTTTCTTATATTTAGAGAGCGATTCTAAATTGATTTTCGCAGAAACTATTATTGAAATTAAATTCAAACATAAGGGAGGAAAAATATATCAAGAATTGCAATTAACTGTTTATTAAACCGAGATTTTTTCCCTTCTCGCATTTCTACTAAATGAAAAAGGGGAACTCTTTAAATCTTAAGATTCATTAGAAAGAAGAAGGTCATCTGCAATTTGAATAAAATTGATTCAGTTCCCGATATCACTCATTATCATGTTTTCTTTCTTTTTAAAATCCAGTTATTCGACCTCGCCCGTGGAAAAATTTGGGATAAAGACAAAAACCACACCTTAGCTTTCTTTTCTAAATCCAATACTTTCATAGCTAATTTATATAATTATAGCAGTATAAAGTTGCGCTCTTGATTTGTAATGGAAAGGGAGGGCAAGTTATTTAGCAAATTCCCTTAACTTTGGCTGGGCTTTTCAGGCAATAAGAGCACTCCTGGAATTTGGTGTTTAAAAGTTAAAATTATTTTTTTAAAAATGTAAATAACACACATTAAATTAAAAAAAAATCAACAAAAGAGTTTTTAATTTATGGGTGTTATTTACAAGTTCTTTACATTGGCGTAAACTGGCATATAACATTGGCGGCGGTTTTTCTTATTGTAGAATATACCATTTTCAAATAGGTTACATCTGAATTTTCTTGAATTTCAGGGGGAGAAATTGCCCCCTCTTGAGCTTAGTAACTTATGCCTATGGTTCTTTATTAATTTCAGTTTTTTTGCGTATTTCTGGATGGGACTTTTGCATCCATCATTGGCTCGCACTTCCCACGCTTGCAATAAAAGACTAAAAATTTGCAGAGTGTGCTAAAATATTTCGTCCTTGAGTTAACGGTGTGGTTCAAAAAAATGATGTCATTTTGGTACATAATTACAAATAAACTGAGTATGTCAGGCTCTTCAAAATTCTGAAACTGTCTCTTTACAAGCTGTGATACATACTGAAATAAACGATAGACCTGTATCAGTTTCAAAACTTTTAGAAAATTTTTTAAAAATTGGAAATTTTCGCAAAACGTGTCACTCTTCAAAAAATCTTGCAGGTCAGATCCATGTTTAAGAATTTTTTTCTGAAAATTTCACAAAAGGCACAGCTTTTTCGCTTATTCCAGCGTGTAAAGCAGTTTATGAAGAACCATCTGGAGTTTTGTTGAGACCATGGTGCCATTAGTTTATTTCAATTTGTGTACCAAGACTTAAAAAAACAGTGTTTTTTACCTTCGAATTACAGCTTAATCATAGCGCTTCGAATTGTTACGTTCTAACAATATGGCTCAAAAACACCGTTTAGTCAATTTTAAGTCGATAACAAAAGAAACTAAAAATGTCGGAACTCAAATCTTCATCATTAACCGACTCCGATTTAACCCATTTATGCCTGGATATTTTTGCGACTTTCTTCGATTTTTACTGATAACAGAAATAATAGATAAATTTCTGATGTCAACTTCTTGAACAAGGGATGATTTCTTTTAAAATCATTATGCATAAAAATTGAAATATCAACATACTACTTGGTCATGTTAAAATATTTTGTAGAGTTGAGGCTCAATACTCATGAATAAAGGCTAGGAAAAATAAATAACGTTTTCGACTACTAGCGAAAATGCCGTCCCAAAAAAGGGACGCTAGGCATAAATGGGTTAAGATGCGAAAGTGAATCGCAATTTACCGAAATTTCACTGTACCGAAATATCTTTTAATTAGGGGTTTGCCGAAAATCCGAGAGACCTCCTGCCTTCGCTTAATTTATTATTATTCCCGGTACCCCCCCCCCTCCCCAAGATGCGTGCCCCTGGATGTTTGTAGTAAAAACTTGAAAATTCTAATATACGACGCGGGTCGTTATAAGATAACGGAATATTCTGGGCTATGTTCTGCAGGAGGGGGTTGGGGTGAATTATAATGCTTTTCTAAAAGGAAGATAAATAGAAAGGAAATTCATTATTATACCCCGGGCTTTTCTCTTGGGGGTGCGTGTGGGAAGAAAATCCATATCGCAGACAATAGAGGCTCGCCGGTTATTTCAAATTCAAATCCATATTAAGATGGGCTTAGGGAGGTCTCCATTCTTTGCTTCATTTTACAGCATCCCGGTGAAAAGGCTTTATTTTGTTAGCGTTATGACACGCGTAATGCTCCCTGTCATAATTTATTTTCTTGCGTGACATGTTGTAGCAGAAAAAGCAGAAAGAACATCGTCTAAAACTTTTATTAAATATCCCCTTTTATCCCAAGTATGCTGACCGGTAAAACTTATATTTTATTCAAATGTTCCACCCGACCCCCAAGCTGCCTTTATTTCTTCTAGGAATTTTATTATTAACTTAAAAATACGCAAATACGCTAATGGATTCTAGAAATGAGCATCATTGATTCTTAACCCTACGTTCCCTCCTCCTTCCCCCCCCCCCCCTAATTTCTATTTATTGTAATGCAAAGATCAGAAAAAATGTTGGTTGTGTAACCTGGAGAAGAGAAATTACTGAACATTTCGCATATTTACTTACTTTTTCTGTTGCATGTTGTTAGTTAAATTCCAGAAATTTAAGGGCTGTTGTGTGCTTTAAGGACGAAAAGTTCGTTTCCGTCATTCTCGATAGCGATCACCCTCCGTTCCACGAAAAATCGGTCGTTAAGAGAGGGGTCACTCTGAGAATTATAAACATTTGATAGTCAAAAGAAGAAGAAAGAATAAAAAGTACTGTTTGTGTTATTATTCATAAATTTGCATACTAAAACATAAAAGTAATAAAAGTATTAAGAAATGTTTCATTTAAATTAAAATTCTTTATGAATATTTAAAAATTTCGTTTTTTTTTTTTTTTTTTTTTTTTAATCCGGCAGCACGTCCCTCTCTATTTTATTTTTTATTTGTGTTGAAGTTTCCTGGGTTGTCACTAAGGCCTGTTCAATCACGTCATCAGATGGGGTTTCTTCATCAGGCTCATTAGTGCCCATTGTTGTTGTTAATTATGTAGTGTTAAACCTGGAGGACATTGCAGCCAGGACGGATTTTACGTGCACCAGCTCCCATGAGTGTATACGGTCCCGCAGCTGTCGAGCCGAGAGGGAGTTGACCCTCGCAAGCACTAGCCTAGCTGGATGCTGCTTCACTTGCCGTGTTCTTATGGGAACGGAATCTAGCGCCCCGACCACGATGGGACGAATGAGTGCCTGAAAAGCATGAGAACAAAAACACGTAAGTCACATCATCAGCAGAAAAACGTAATACAAGCGAAATACCTATTCCATATCATTTACCGTGTTATAAGGGGTCGACCGTACTTGCATTTCGTAGACCCTCAGTAGGTTGTCGATTTGCGGTAGACCGGCTGTTTTGCAGTTCTGATTTTTGTTCACTTCCGGAAAAACCAGGAAATTTTCCGGATAGGGAACTGGGGTAGGTCGCTTGCTGAGGTTTGTGTGGCTTCACCTAGAGGACTTTTTAACATTAAATAGATAGGGTAAAAGTCGATGCCTCAAAAATGGGTCGTTGGAGGAGGGGGTCGCTTAATAGAAGTGGTCGCTCATAGAAGCTTCACTACACTTCTTTTTTTTTTTCAGTGAATGTGTGTATTGTATTAACCTACAACCATATGAAATTTAGGGATAGGTGGGTAGTATAGGGGTAGGTGGGAGTTGAAAAGTAGGGTCACCCTTCACAAAATCCCGTTGGGGTCATCAGAAATTGTCTCGTCTCGTCTTGCAACTATTGCTTAAACGCTGTCTCGTGTCGACCAGGTTTTAAAATGGAGAAAAACTGCCTTTGGCAAAAAAACAACTGTTAAATCCTCTTTTGAGTGTGATCAGAAGTATAAGGCCGAGCATTGTCATGGAGCCACACAATTACTATACTGAGCATGCCTCTACGTTTGTTTTGAATTACACGCCGTACTTCTCTTCGACGTAGTCGTGGTTATCGTCTTTGGCGGGAAGTTTCTATGAAGAAGGTATAGAAAAGCTGGTAACCCGCTACAAATGTTTGAACGTTGGCGGAAACTACGTAGAAAAATAGTTTCCGGCGTGCTCTATCATTAAAAAATAAAATTGGTTTTGAAAAAGAAATGTTTTTACGAATTTTTTTTTTTTTTTTCTCAAAACGGAACTTACTTTCCGAATATGCCCCTAGATATATCCTAATTATCTGTACCTTTTAAATGTAAAATGTACCCTTGACTGCTTTATGAGTTTCATTTATTTACCTATTCGGAACTCGGAGTACCGATAAATTTTCTGTAAGTTCATCCTTTTTACCGTTAATCAAAATGTTCTCTTAAAAAGATTTTTATTTTCCTTTTCAAGATGAAAATAAAATCACCATAGTTTTTTTTTCCCTATTTGAATTATTGTGACAGTTTTCAACGTCCTTATGTCACTTTTTTTTGCGTATTTTTTATGATGTGAGCGAAATTAAGATTTTTTGCTTTTCCTCCGCATTTTCTTTTTGACACTGTTAATGATTTACTAGCGGATGATAAATCAAATTTCTTGCATCCGATGAACATTCATTAAGTTTCTTAAATATTTAAAATTAAAAAAAACCTACATTTTTTAAAAAACAATTTTTTTTACAATTAATAACCTTTACTGAATTGTTATAAAATTAATAGAATATTTAACCCTTTAACGCGCAGTGTTCCCTCTCTGGGAACTCCAAACTCTGACGTTTTGACTCTTCCCAGTCACGAAGAATAGATTGGATTTCTATAAAAATAGTTGCGGGTAGCTCCACGAGAATCCTTTACTTCTTAGCACGTCATTTCCCGTCAAAAAATTGTCACGATTATTTTTAACAGCACTGACATCTGCTGAGAAATGGAAGAATGCGAGAACAGCTGGATCGATTGCCCAATGCTGAAAAAAAGGGCAGGCGTTGCCATCGCTCGACTTAACTACCAGCAAGATGGCGGACGATCGAGACGTTCATCGCGTACCACAGATATAGAGACCCCTTTTTTGACGACAGCTGACTGTGCCGCACAGTCAGCTGCGTCAAAAAAGGGGTCTATAGATCTGTGGCACGCGATGGAAGTTTCGATCTTCCGCCATCTTGCGGGTAGTTAAGTCGAGCGATGTCAACGACTGCCCTTTTTTCAGCATAGGGAAACGTTGCGCCTCAAAGGCTTAAAGCACACCGTAGCAGAAAATCCAATCTACTTTAGTCCCAATTCCGCACGCCTAACCTTTCGTTTTCGCGAGTGACGTGAACTTTGCTTGACGACGTCAAGGAGCTTTCGACGTTTAAAAACAAAAGATAAAAATGCGAATTACACCAGGGAGGCTGTATGTTCTCCCCTTTCAGGAATGTGACTTTTTACCCGTCCTCAGAACCCATCACCAGATGAAGGATGACTTCATAAATCGAGATTCTTTTGGGAGCGGAGAATTATTCTCTCTGGCGCAGGGGCTGCGACGTGAAGCACTACCAGCAAAGAGATCCTTATCTCACTATTTGCGCCCTGACAATAAAGAGGGCTGTAGCTGACGACAGATTAAACGCGTTTGTTGGGAATTCAAGCACAAGCGCTCCTCTTACACTTCTTCAGAGTGAGGAATTCGTCGTTTTAATTAGACTATGTCAGAAATTCTTCTTGACTTAGCCCCTCAACGCGCGGTGTCCTCGCTGTGAGGACACAACTGTGATGTTTTGGCTGTTTTGAATCACGAAGAATAAATTTGATTCCACCGATTGATTTGCGCCGAAATTCTTGAGCAAAAAATCGCCAGAAGAATTTTTTTCTGAAAGTTGCTGTACACTTATATTATTAAAACAATGAACCAATATAACAATTTTTGTTGACTAATACATTAGGTCAAGGTTTCTCAAACTCTTATCTAGTGTGGAATACTTTGAGCGGCTATCAAATTTTGGTGGAGCACCTTGTGCAAATTTGAAACTAAAAAAAGGGAGATTAAATCAATAAGATATTTTATCGCGGAGTACTTGCTACCTTCATCAGGGGCACTTAGTGCTCCACAGTGTACAATTTGAGAAAGAACTACTGCTTTCGATTAAGAAGCAGTGTTAATGCCCCCCCAAAGTGTTTAATTTTTATTTTTAAAAGCTGTTAAAAAATTCTGTGTCGCCCGGATCGCTTTTGAAAAGAAACAAACAACCTTGAGACTTACAGAATAGCTGAGTTTTTGATAAACAAAAAATATCAAACTTTGTAAATAACTGACTATTACTATGACCAATGTTTTTTATTTTAACGTTAGGTAGCTCTTGCAATTAAACAAACTTAGCTCGTAACAAACAAGTCTTGCAGCCATTTTTTAATAATAATAATAATAATTTTATTACGTGTTTCACAAGCCTGGCATGAACCTAAATTTCTATGCTCCTGCTTCTTCTGAGCTGGTTATGCGTCAATACTGTCAATTTTTTTCTTGGATAATTTGTATTAAAATTAATATAAAAAATGTAGTATTATTTAAAGTAAATCAGCATATAAAAGAGCTGCTAAAAAACTCGTTAATAAGTTTTTCTTTTAATTTTTTTTTAATATTGCATATACTGTACTTTATTTCCTACTATATTTATGATATGGATATAACTCCAAATGTCTGGCTGAAGATAAAAACTGTTAAACTGTTAAACATTTTACAAATATATTATTATTGCTTTTTCAGTCTTTTTTCTTTCTTTTTTTAAATAAATAAATAATGATAATAATAATCATTTCCTTTTTATTTCGAGCGAAAAACTAAAATATATATCTGCCGTTGCTTAAGCAACGCACATTTGCGAAATATTTTTACTTTTACTCTTACCTTTCCCCAAATATGTTAAAAAAAAAAAGGTGTTAAATCTTTACAATTTCATAAGTAAAATATTGTTCCACTGCAGACGAAATTTTTATATTATAATTCGCTACTTGTAAATTTTTTCCTTATTTTATATTATTATTATTTTTATTCTACATGCATAAAACATGTCTCTCCTCCTCCCCCCCCCCCCAACCTCCCCAGTTGTCTCGGGAAAAATATGTGTATGGATATTAAATTCCGAGAACTCCCGTGTTTCCAAATAAATTTGTTCTGATGTTCTGTGTCCGATCATTTTGATATCTGGAAGCAGATATGCGAAATCAGGATATTTATATTAATGCCGAACTAGATTGAAATGAATCTTATTCTTTCAGTTATGCATTGAACTATATTTCATTGCCGAAATGTGTTTCTTTTTTTTTTTTTCTCAATATTATAACGCAGAATTTTTATTAACGTGTCAAAACAGGTGTGTTTTGTTTCTGAAATCAGCAGATTGCTAGAATTTCTTTTCGTCTTTGTTGTTTGTTCTCTTTAGATGCACCGTTCAAACAAAGACTTCTTTCTTTCCTTTTTTTTTTCTTTCTTCTTTCTTTCTCTAAGCACTGCTGTGTGCTATTGATTTCAAGCCTCGAGAATGTGTTGCGTTTTTGAGTTTCATTTTTTCGAATGAAACCTTTAACGCGCAGTGTTCCCGCTCTGGGAACACCAAACTCTTGACGTTCTGACTGTTGTCAGTCACGAAGAATAGATTGGATTTCCATGAAAATAGTTGCTGGTGACATAGCTCCACAAGAATCCTTTACAGGGTTGCCACTGGTCAGGGAGAGCAGGGAAAACCTGGAAAAGTCAGGGAATTTCATTTTGGCAAAAAAAGTCAGGGAGAAGTCAGGGAAAATTGCAAATTTTAGCCCAAAATCTGGAAAATCATGTAATTTGGACTGGAAAATCAGTGTTTGTAAACAAACAACGTTTAACCTTACTTTGGGAAGCTAAAAATATCAAAGAAAATATACAAATTTGACATCATAAACATTAAAAATAGTCTGGATTTTTACCACATGTTATCTGGAAAACCTGGAAAAGTCAGGGAATTTTTTTTCAGAAATTGAGTGGCAACCCTGCTTTACTTTTTTAGCACGTCATTTCCCGTTAGAAAATGGTCACGTATATTTTTTAACAGCACTGACATCTGCTGGAAAATGGAAGAATGCGAGAACAGCTGGATAGATTGCCCAATTGTGAAAAAAGGGCAGCCGTAGCCATCGCTCGACTTAACTACCAGCAAGAGGGCGTACGATCGAAACGTTCATCGCGTGCCACAGATCTAGAGACCCTGTTTTGACGCAGCTGGCTGTGCCAGCTAGACAGCCAGCTAGATCTGTGGCACGCGATGAACGTTTCGATGGTCCGCCATCTTGCTGGTAGTTAAGTCGAGCGATGGCAACGGCTGCCCTTTTATCAGCATTAGGAAAGGGTTGCGCTTCAAAGGGTTAAAAAAATGTTTCTTTTTCAGTAATGTTATTTATTTAATTATGCAAGGTGTTCCAAATATGTGGTAACATGCTTTAATTTTTTATCTATTATAGATCAGTGGACAATGTAAATTGAAAAAAAATGTTCAAAATAAGGTTGGAAGATAGACTGGGATAAGAAAAAACTCACCACGTTGATATTCAAAAAATGGCACTTTTTAAATTGGTATAAGACCCCTGTATTCGAAAATTGCCAATTAGTAAAACGTGCCCCATACGCCAATGAGGTGGTTTACAAATCTTAAGAATTATATCCTAAAAAGTGCCAGAGATATGAAGATAAATATACACGACTGAAATTACTTTCAATAGCTCACGAGTGGGGGGGGGGATTCACGTCAAATGATCACGTTTGAGGGGTCTCGCAGAAATCACGCAAGAAAATGATTTTTTGCACTCTAGCATTAAACCTTCACATTCAATTTCATGTATAGCCCCTGATCCTCGTTGTTTAAAGATATCTCTCAAAAGTTTTATGATGAAAGGCTGAAATTTTATACATCTCCACGCGTATTTTACTAATCGGGAATGTCTTTTGTACTTTGATCTTATACAAATAAAAAAGTGTAACATTTTGAAAATGAATGAGAGGGATTTTTTTCTTAAAGTAGTCTGTTTTCTGTCTTTTATTTTAAACATTTTTTCAACTTATGTTGCCCATTTATCCTAATAGGTAAAGAATTAAAGCGTGTTTCTTCTTTTTGGGACACCCTTTATAGTGTGTATATTATAAAATTTCATGTTTTTTATGTTGTTGATATCGTCTCTTTATTTTAAACCTTGAAAAAAAATGTATCGACAAAGGGGTCTATGTAGCCGCAAAAGAAACTAACCGGAGAAGAGAAATGAGTATCTTGAAATAATGAATATGAACGTCTTCGTGAAAAAGATCGTGAACTTGCACAAGCGTACGGTTTTTTCTTTTTCGGGAACATAGAAAAGGGATCAGTGTTGCCGAAAAAGAAACTAACCGGACAGGAGAAATGAGTATCTTGGAATAATGAATAGGAACGTCTTCGTGAAAAAGATCGTGAACTTGCACAAGCGTACGGTTAGTTTCTTTTTCGGCAACATAGAAAAGGGGTCAGTGTTGCCGAAAAAGAAGCTAATCGGAGAGGAGAAATGAGTATCTTGGAATAATGAATATGAACGTCTTCGTGAAAAAGATCGTGAACTTGCACAAGCGTACGGTTAGTTTCTTTTTCGGCAACATAGAAAAGGGGTCAGTGTTGCCGAAAATGGAACTAACCGGAGAGGAGAAATGAGTATCTTGGAATAATGAATATGAACGTCTTCGTGAAAAAGATAGTGAACTTGCACAAGAATACCGTGAGGATTCTACGTATCGAAATAAAGATGCTAGAATCCATTACAGACAATAACGCCTGTTTTTTAAGTTCCGTTTTTTTAATTTATAAAGACGCATTCTAGTCATGGTTTAAATCTGGAATTCCCCCCCCCCCTTTTTCCCCCTTTAAACAGATTTATTCACTCAAAGTTTTCATAGCGCCAAAAGTATATTTTTAAGTTATCGGGGACTGGGATTAAGGGGGAGGCGGGAATTAATTTTAAGATGTGATATTTATGAGACAAACGTTAAGCATTTTAAAAGCTATCCCGACAAATATCGTTGTGCGGTAAGAAACATACGACAAAAGGTAGGTAAACCTTACATTATTTGAAATTTAACGATACGCAGTCTTTAAAAATATTTACAAAAAATAAAACATAAATACTTACATTAACTGTCAAATAAATTCTCACAATATACGAAATAAATTTGGAAATTCTAATCGATTCTTAAATTGCATTTGTTTTAGTTTTATTGTATGAGATTTCTTTCAACTAACTGGAACGTATAATTGAAAAAAATGTGGAGCAACGTTTTGCCACTGCAATATGAATTAACAGAAGTATATTCTATGTTTGTCTCAAGTAAATTTTTATATTGAATGTAATTAAAGTAAATAAAAAACTTTGTAAAAAACACACATAAGATGTTATAGGTAAGAGGATACGCACGTTTCAGCCAAAAATTGTTTTGGAAGGAAGGCCAAAACAGGGCCAAAGGAAGGAAGGCCAAAACAATTTTTGGCTGAAACGTGCGTATCCTCTTACCTATAACATCTTATGTGTGTTTTTTACAAAGTTTTTTATTTACTTTATTGTTTAACACCAGTATTTTGAGTGTTTTTTCCATTGAATGTAATTGTTACACATGCATTTCTATTACAATTGTCCTGATTTTTTATTTCTTTTTTCTAGGTAAGGCAATTTTGTTCATCTTCCTGATGTTACTTGAAAACGTACTTTTTTTCATTAGGTATTTCTACTTTAATTGTATTATTATCATTGTTAACTTATCTGAGCTGTCTCACACTCTTTAAAATATCCTCAATTTTGTGTGTTTTTGGATGAATGCATCTTTTAATCAAATTTTTCTTTGTGTGGAAGATTTCACTATCCTTGTGTATATTTTATATTTCTCTATATCTACTATATTTTTTTTGTGTTAGTAAGATTCTTTGTGTTTTCTGATATTTGGGAAACGTTGTTTTTGGATGTTTTTTATTTACTCATTTCTTCTTCTTCTTCTTCTTTTTCTTTTTTGGCTTTATATTTGAAGGTGAGATATGTTCTTGCTTTCGAACGATTCAAAATAATCATATCTGGTACACCTATTAACAACTGTAGAATCTCGTAGGGGGGAGGGGGAGATGAGTATTTTTCACGCCAATGCCTCCTGTATGTTTAAATTAAATTTCCACGATATTTCGAAACAATTTGATAATTGTGTTTAATTAAGTACTCACTAACAATTAAAACCTGTTTACGGATAACTCAATTAAAAAAACAAAAGAGGAGGGGGGGTAGTAAAACCTAGAATTACTAGTTTAAAGAAGTTGTGTTGATGATAATTAAATTATTTTCTTCAAGTGAGTCTTACAGGTAAACATATTTATGGTTATAAAATCTTTCTTGGTACATGGAATCAGATCATTATAGATATTTTAAAAATATTTCACAAATTAACTGTTTAAACGTAAAATTCATCTATAGTTTATAGTTCTAAAAATATGCCGTAATACCGAACGTTAACCGTGTAAATAAGTAAATAATAATTAAAAAGAAAAAAAAAAACATTTTCTTATAAAATCACTTCTAAATGGGATGGGTCATAAATGAAAAAGCAATTTCAGTCTATTTAATTTTTTTTCCACGTAGGCAATTTTATTTTATTTGCATTTATTCAGAGTAATTAATTTTTTTCAAAGCATGAATAAAAATGCAAACACCACTTTTTCGAACGTTCGAAATTTTTTAAATGCTAAGTCAACCCATCTTCGAATTTCTCGTTTCCTACTCATAACATAATAATAAATATCGCAAATGTAGTTCAGTGTGGCTTGCTTGCATGCGAAAAAAAAAACACAAACCAAATTTTGCGACATAAGTTTATTCGCCAGAAAGAAATCCAAAACGTGAAAATTTAGTGAAGGAAAACAAAAATCGGTAAAACATTTCTCCCCCCCTTGTACTATAGGCTTAGCAAAGTGTTCGGATTTTTGTAACCTTTTTTCCCCACCTGGCGTGGAAATCGCAGACGGACAAGGGGTTTTGCCTTCCGATATTTATTTTAAATCTTTTTAAGTCCTGGGAGCATGTGTACAGTTACGGGGAAAATAAAAAAAAAGACATAGGAAAGAAAGGAGGATTGCGATATGGTAATATTCTTTGTGCTTTCAGATATTTTGAAGACATGTTGGTTTTGGATTCCCTCCCCCTCATCCCCCAGTTTTATGGTGTTTACTTTTCGAATGTATATTTGAAGGGTGGGATATGTTCTCCCGTTTTTGCAAACTGATGGATGTTGTTTCTGTAGTGCATCACATCTGCTGGTTTTCGCCAGGTACATTAAACTCGAGACATACATTAGACTTTTGAACCCTAACCTAAGCACGTCATTTCCCGTCAAAAATGGGTCACGATTATTTTTAACAGCACTGGCATCTGCTGAAAATGGAAGAATGCGAGAACAGCTGGAGAGATTGCCCAATGCTGAAGAAAGGGCAGTCGTTGCCATCGCTCGACTTAACTACCAGCAAGAGGGCAGACGATCGAAACGTTCATCGCGTGCCACAGATCTAGAGACCCTTTTTCGACGACAGCTGGCTGTGCGGCACAGCCAGCTGTCGTCGCCATCTTGCTGGTAGTTAAGTCGAGCGATGGCAACGGCTGCCCTTTTTCCAGCATTGGGAAAGGGTTGCGCCTCTAAGGGTTGACCCTTTGAAGCACAACCATTTACCAATGCTTTTTAAAAGGGCAGCCGTTGCCATCGCTCGATTTAACTATCAGCAATATGGCGGTGGATTCAATCGCTGTATCAAAAAAGATATCGATCTGTGTGCACGCGATGGGCGATTCGATCCACCGCCACGTTGCTGGTGGTAGTTAAGTCGAGCGATGGCAACCGGCTGTCCTTTTTTCAGCATTGGTAATATAGAAGAACAAGATGCATTTCTATCGTATTCTTTACTTTCCAGCAGATGCCAGTACTGTTAAAAATAATTCTTGCATTCATTTTACAAATAATCGACCGTTTTTACAGAAAATTATATGCTACATAGAAAAGGATTCCCGTGGAACTATGTCCTCCTTAAGTGTTTTAATGAAATCAAATTTAGTCTTCCTGAATCAAAATATCAGAATTGTATCCTCCGGCAAGGACGCCGCGCTTTAAAGGGTTAAGAAGAATATAAGATAAATTATCTTTGTACGAACTAAAGAAACTATTCAAATTTTTAAAAATTTGGATATTGAAATTTTGGCCATTCCTAAATTTATTTAGAGAACTTTCTGCCCTTGTCTCAATGTATGTGCGTGGCTACGTACGTTGGGACATATAATTAATTTGTACTTACTTCTGCCTGACCTGGTAGGTATATATTTGTACACGCCTGTAATTAACGCATGTATTTATGTACGTAATTATGCTTGCACACGGTTTACTTAAACCAAACGTGAATCCATTTTAACTAGTTTTGGGATGGTGTCTGTACGTACGCATGTAATTTGCACAACTCATTCAACGATTTCCTTAAAATGTTGAAATTTTGTCGTTAGGACTGTTTTTGCATCTAGTTGTGCACCTCCCTTTTTGGGTAGTTTATTGGCAGGGCAACCCAAAAGACTTTTAATATATTAAGGTCTATAGACAAATTTTTACCATTTAAATGTATAGATTTAAAGTCTGTACTCAATCATTATTTCAGCCATGCCCAAATCTCACCTATTGTCGCCAAGCCTGTCGGGTCTTGGCGAAATTATCTTCAAATTTGGCTTGAAAAATAGGTTTCCGGAAATGAACCCGGCAAATTAGCATTTCAAAGAGCACAAGTTTTAGTAGCACTTCTATGTAACAAAGACCTTTCTGGATTGACTAGTCTTGGCGCTTAGTACTTAACACCAAACAGCTGATCATAAATTTTCCCTTATAACTCTGAAGTCACCATTGATTAAATCTGTCTCAGTCAACTTTCGGATAAGTTAGGAAAAATTTTATTGCAATCTGCATTAACTTCTTTCACACTGACTCTCTAAAGGAATATAATGCTTGCTAGCAAGTACAATTTCGTAACGAAAGGAGCTGTTATTTTCTCTGTAAAGAAACTTCTCTTTTGTGTGTCTTTTACTAGTTAACTATATGGTGAGGAAAAAGTAGCTTCTAAAAGCATCCCATTTCTTCGATTTTCTTGGAAGCAATCTCGAGTTATTACGTAAAAATAAAAGGAGAAGCTCTTGTGTTTGTTTCTGAACAATCATGGTGTTCGGAAGGAAAAAGTGGATTTACAGGCAGAGTAACGCAATTTTCGCCGATTCGATAAGAGGAGAATTCTTTTTGGATCTTCTTGTACTGGAGTTGGGTGAGATGAGAATATTAACTAACAAGCAAGGTAAATTGCATCTAACTCATTAATTATGAGGAAGCACCTTTTAGATCAAATAATTTATGCGAAATGATTTACAGTAGGTCTGTCGTATTATCCCAAGTTATAGCATATAAATAAAAGGAAGTTCTTGTGTTAGTTTCTGAACAATCATGGGATTCGGAAGGAGAAAGTGGATTTACAGCCAGAGTAACGCAATTTCTGCGGATTCGATAGATGAGAATATTAAATAACAAGCCAGGTAACTGCATCTAACGCATTAATTATGATGAAGCATCTTTTAGATCAAATATTTACTGTATGTCTGTCGTATTATTCCAAGTTATGGCTTAAAAATAAAAGGAAACTTTTGTGTTGGCTTATGAACAATCATGGTGTTCGAAAGGAAAAAGTGGATTTACAGGCAGAGTAACGCAATTTTCCCCGATTCGATTGCTGAGAATACTTTTTGGATCATCGTGTACCGTAGTTGGCTGAGATACAATTTTCGCCGATTCGATAAGAGGAGAATTCTTTTTGGATCTTCTTGTACTGGAGTTGGGTGAGATGAGAATATTAACTAACAAGCAAGGTAAATTGCATCTAACTCATTAATTATGAGGAAGCACCTTTTAGATCAAATAATTTATGCGAAATGATTTACAGTAGGTCTGTCGTATTATCCCAAGTTATAGCATATAAATAAAAGGAAGTTCTTGTGTTAGTTTCTGAACAATCATGGGATTCGGAAGGAGAAAGTGGATTTACAGCCAGAGTAACGCAATTTCTGCGGATTCGATAGATGAGAATATTAAATAACAAGCCAGGTAACTGCATCTAACGCATTAATTATGATGAAGCATCTTTTAGATCAAATATTTACTGTATGTCTGTCGTATTATTCCAAGTTATGGCTTAAAAATAAAAGGAAACTTTTGTGTTGGCTTATGAACAATCATGGTGTTCGAAAGGAAAAAGTGGATTTACAGGCAGAGTAACGCAATTTTCCCCGATTCGATTGCTGAGAATACTTTTTGGATCATCGTGTACCGTAGTTGGCTGAGATACAACCGAACAAGATAAATTGCATCTAACGCATTAATAATGAAGCACCTTCACGATGAAATAATTTATGCGATATAATTTACCCGTATTATCCCAAGTTCTCGCATAAAAATAAAAGGAAGCTCTAGTGTTAGTTTCTGAACGATCGTACTGTTCGGAAGGAGAAAGTGGATTTACAGGCAGAGTAACGCAATTTTCCCTGATTCGATAGATGAGAATTCTTTTTGAATCTTGATGTATCGTATTTAGCTGAGATGAGAATCTTATCTACCAAGTAAAATAAATTGCGCCTAATGCATGAATTATGAAGCATCTTCTGGATCAAATAGTTTACATGCTACCATTTATTGTAGGCCTGTCGTAAAGTGAAAGACTCGGCTATCAATCGATAAGACATTTAAAAACTAACTTCAAAATGCCTCTTTCCTTCTGTCTTTCATTTTTTCCTATTTCTTAAAAAGTTAGACTATGAGCAAGTGTTTTTTTTTAATTTTATTAATATTATTAGAGTAAAACTAAATGAATTACCTACTGAAGAGGTATGCTAATATGTATACTGTAAAAAATGAATGATTATATAAAATGAAATTGCTGAAGAAACAAAATCGTTCGCTGATTACCTAAAACTATTTGCACTTTACAATACATGTAAAGTATTCACTTCCATCAAAAACATTTAGTGCTTATTATACATTTAAATTATTTATGAATGTGGAAATGCATTTAGTCAGGTATTTCTAATTCATAGTTTCAAAGGAAAGTCGTTAAGAACTGTGAGCACATAAAAAAAAACATCTTTTTATCTATAAATGTATCTAAAATTCAGTCTTCTTGACCTGTAAGACAATGCGATAAAGAATTGAAGTGCATGTATGTTTTTAAATGCACTATCTAGGAAGACTGTGCACTATAGGGCATCTGCATTGTTAAGTCAATTGCAAGAATGAAAAAAAAATGAAAAAAAAAAACAAAACACGTTAAAAGTCTTTTTTGAAAGTGTGATGTACCCTGTGGAAGAATTCAATACACACTACTGAGTTTTGGCAATTTTAATAAAATAAAAAACTAAAAGTGACTGAAAGAAACCACACTAAAGAAAATTAGTGATAAATATTACTAATTCATTTATGATAAAAATATTTTATTTACAAAAAGATGTACGTTTATTTCAGTGACATCTAAAGACGTTGTACGTAGCTCTACATCTCAGCCATTTAGAGAGTTATATTTAAGTTAAGTTTTAACTTTTTCCTTGGTTGGACTAACTTGATTTTTTTTTCTCTGGTCACTCAGCTCACCAACAGGAAGATAGCGACCTTTTCCTCCAAACCTTAAAAATCTTTACTTTCAGTATTGAGATTATACCGGACCTCCTTCCAGTGCGGAGAGAGGGGGGAAAAAAAAATGGAAGAAATTCTTAAAGCATAAAACTAAAAGTATATCTTGCTTGGACTGGATATTATATGCTTCTGCAAATCGGCTTTGTTGAAAATGTGGTCGAAAGTAATCCCGAAGTTTTTAAAAGAACGTGTGTGTATAGAGACATCTTTTTTTTCCCACATCCAGTGCAGACGGTTGAAGAGTTATCCCCCCCCCCCCCAAACCTGTCCTTTTCTTAATAGGATTATGGAGCTGAAGGCGAAAACAGGATTAAGTTGGAGAGTTTATATGGTATGGGAAAACATTTTTATAAACACTCGGCGACTTGAAAAAGTTGCTTTCAAAGTATGCTACAGTCATTAATATTGTATTTTGTGATATGTATAAAACTTGGCAAGATCGGGCATAGAAAGTATGCAGAGTTTATTACTAAAAAAGAATTATCATAAGTTGATTTATTATGTTTGATAAGAAATTTTTTAAACTTCGAATGAATTGAGTATATTACGTACGAGTGGACACTATATTCCTAAAGTACAAATAACGTGATATTAAATGTACCTGGATAATGATATTGCAATAGTTTATTATATATTACTGTACATACGAACGATAAGTTTTAAGGTAAGCAACTTAAAACGAATATTTTAGAAGATGTCGCCTAGTTTTTGTAGAGGCTAATGAACTATTCTATCACACTTTGGGTCTGGGTTCGTTTCCCGGTTTGGTCTTGGATATTGACTCGTCTGTCATTCCCGCCCTTTCATAGAGGGTGATGTTGGCCGTATATTGGGCTCCCATGTTATAAAATAGCCAATACTTTGGACCTTAGTAGTGGCAGAATCCTGATGGGCAACTGTCCACCGGCCTTTAAAAAATAGAGGGGGGTGGGCTACTTTTAAGATATGTAACTTTGTAAAAAATGTTCAGTCATATTTTGTTTTTCAGGTGAAAAAAAATTTTTTTTGTAAACTGTGGACATAACTTCAAAGTATACTTAAGAAATTACTTTCACTCCTGATCCTAAGTCTAATTCCTCGGTTTTTATTTCAGTTTAAAAGAATGTGTGTGCTATCCCTATCTGTTTTTCTTTACGCTTCATAAATTGTCCAATAATACAATATATGAATTATGCATTCAGAAATGTCTGTCCAATTAAGCAGGAACAAAATTCTTACTTTTGAATTCCAGGTATGTGGGATTGGCGCAAACAAGTTGGCTCTGTGTATATGCGCTTGCATATTTTATTTTTAAGCAATAAATTCAAATTTAAAAAAAATATGTATAATGCGATAGTTTATTTGTTTTTTCTCTTACGAGCGGTTGGGATTTCATTGCACGATGTATGATTTATTTTAGCGAAAACTTTTATCTGCTGTAAAAACGAATCGTAAAATTTTAAAGCTTTTGCTTTGCGAGGAAGAATGGGGGGAAGGGGGTGGGGTTGGGGGGAGGGGCCAAAGAGAAGAACCTTAAGCGCATGTAATCTAATCAATACCATAAAAACCGTTGTTGAGGCACACACATTCGACTGTTCCCCCGACTGGGGAACGTGAAATCATAAAATAACCCAAAATTATAATAAAAACGGAACGTTTTTCTGCCTCAGACACACAAACGCACATCTCACCGAAAACAAACTTCACGTAGATCACGTAGTTAAGTATACTTATTCGAATTAAAATCGCGGAATACATTAAGCAAAGTTATGCCCCCGCGTCAAAAATACAAAATAAAAAGTACCACGAAATATAAACATGCAATCGCACAAGGAAGGTTCAAAACACGCCGTTTCAAGTTCGAGTTGGAACGAGACGAGAAAATCATGAATATTTCATCGAGGGGTTGCGATATAATGCTATTAAAACTGGCAACACGGCTCTCACGGATCCTGAACCTTCTCCAGCTATAGGTAACACCGGGAAAAGAATTTGCTATGCGAAGAAGGAAACTTCAGGAATAAGTAAGGTCTTGGTTTCGTAAACTTAACCGTGGATGCGAATCTCTGTTCTGCGGTTTCCGAAATTAAAATTCATTAAAGGCGCAGATTAAGATCGTTTTGCATGATGAAAAATTTCGCTGGAGCGAGTTGAGTTGAAGGAGAAGTTCGAAGGGAGAGATTAAGTTTCTCTTCTGTTGCGTAATAACCGTCAAAGAAACTTTTCGTCAAGAGTTCGTATCACACAAGAAGATGCGAAGAGTAGTCGAATGATTCTGCAGTTTGTTTTTCTTTATTGCTTAATTCCTATCAGTGAACGATTAAAGTCGTGGGCAGTGTGCGTGCATAAACTTTAGAAAGAATAATTACTTTTTCATGCCTATCTCTTACAGTTCAAAAAACTTTATTGTTTTTTTTTTTTTAATCCCTACTGAAATTGTGCTTGATGGCTTGATCCTATTACTACCGTTGTGTCCCGCAGTGGACTGGGCGCTAAACTCCGTTCCCATAAGAACACGGCAAGTGAAGCAGCATCTGGCTTGGCCAGTGCTTGGGAGGGACTTCCCCCTCTCGGCCCGTCCGCTGTGGAACCGTGTACGCTAATGGGAGCTGGTGCACGTAAAATCCGTCGTGGCTCCAAAGTCCTCCAAGTTGTTAAAAGATACCTCTGGGGGTGCCGATTTCAGGGGGTTGGTCCCTACTCTGGAATTGGTTCAAAATTACGGGACCCCGAGCTAAGACGGACTTTCTCCCACTGGGGCTCATTGAAATGGAAGTCGCTCCTTCGGCCCATCGCCTACCTATATAGGGGGATCTGTCACCGCAACGCGGTTGCCAGAGGGCATTAGCAACAACAACAACAACAACAACTACCGTTGTTTGATGATCAGTACCATGAATATCCTCTTGAAGTGTTCTATTTTTAAAAGATGTAAGATTGCCGTTATTTAGTTTTCTGTGTTTGCAAGGTAAGCGGCAAACATGTTTTCTTTTCGAAAGCGACTTCAAATGAATCTGGAACACATGCGATTTGACTTTATTAATGCATGCGAGAGTCTCATTACAGATTTATTAAATCTCTTCCACGATATGGCTCCGATGTGACGTTTAATTTCCCATCCGAAACACGACTGATTCCACTTGATTTTCTACTTTTTTTTCGTTCCCAATTTAGATTATGAACAATAACCTGTCCCGTCCAATGAAAATAAAATGTATCTATCTGTACTTTCCCCGACTGACGCTGGGTTTTCGAAGGTTAATCGGGCGCTATGTGATTTGTATATTAATGCAGCGAATCAATAACGTTGCCAAGGGAAAACGGGAAATAATAGATGGAATTTATTTCTGGCCGGCGCGAGAAGACGCCAGCTTCTTTGTTCGGAAGCGATCTCGTTTACACGGCTCTAGTCTTAAAATTAGTCCGTGAGAAATGGTGGGAAAATTTATCCGAAACGTTAATGTGGTTTGATTTATCGAGGAACTGTTTTATGTCGATACAGCGTCTTTTACAAGCTCACTGTCGTATGTGTGAGAGTTTAGGATTTCGATCGGTCAAACGAAATTTCTGCATTTGTTCTTAGTTTCCGTTACACTAACGAAATAATAGTTGAACAGTTTTAATTACTTTGTATTCCTAACTGTAACGCCTTTATTTTAGAGGATGGTTATTTTTAAACTTCCCCCTATGGATTGTACACGAAATACGCTCAAGGAACCTTATAAAAAGTTTAATTCAAAAATGTCCACTAGATGGCGCATTGCATAATAAAATGAGCCTTATAAATGACCCAAATGAGTTAACAAATGCTCAGAAACTATTGAATAAGCGTTGGAACTTTTTGTGCATTTCAAATTAGTCATTCCCATGGTTTAAAGTTGTTTTTCATGCAAAGCGCCACCTAGTGAATATTTATTGAACTTCTTTTTTTTTTCTTTTGAAATTCCTAAGCGCATCTCACGTATCCCAAATTTGGCTACAATCCGTGTATCTGTTTTAGCTGTAGAACCCCGTTTATAGGAGAAGTTTAATTATTGTAACAATCCTGTACGTACATTTACTAAAGCATAATTGTTAAGCCTAATAAAAATCTTAGAACTTCAACATATGTGCCTCCCTGTCAAGCATCTTGAGTCCTGAGCACCAGTCTATGTCTTGGGTAAATGAGGAAGACAGTCTCGTATTCTGGTACTTTCAAAAATCGTAAAAGGTTTCCGGCCACAAAAAATTTAATTTGGTTTCAAAATTTTGCATATTTAAAACTACTGCTCGCCCATAGATAAAAGGTGGGCTTTGGTGCACTGCCAAAAATATGTTTGCTGCGGAGATGGGTTCAGATGTGCAAGAAATTCTCTCTCTAGTATGTGCTGATAGTGTTGCCAATTTAGCCACTTTTTGGCTAGATTTTGGCCAACTGGCTATGCGGAAGTATTTTGTAAATCGGAAAAGAAAGTCCAAATGTCTCAAAAAACACTACTACCGTATAGAATTTTAAGAGTCCTTGTACATCTGAACCCATCTTCTTTCCTATGAAACAAATCGCAGCATCCATTTTTTTTTGGCAGCGCGCCAAAGCCGATCATTTATCTTAGGGTGAGCAGTTGGAATTGATGTGGACACAAATGTATCAGAACAGAGGTATTTCTAGAAAGAACTTGAATAACAGTTGGCAACGCTAATGTTTCCAGTTTCGTGATATTGAAACAAATTTCTGCACAAAAATTCGGAAGTATTAATTAGCATCTCAATAATTTATAGTGCGATGCTAGTTTAAATTTTTTCACGTGTGGGTCATAAAATCCCCGTACTTGGAAGTATAATTACGATGATTACTTTAAGTCTAGGAGATTCTACATCGCTAATTTTTTCTCCTGTCTTGGGTAACAAACACGTTTCATTCTTAGCGCCTCTGGCAATTTTTCCTTGTTAAAAGAGAGAGTTACTCCCTTACTTATTAATCGCCTAATTAAGGTGAAAAGGGAGTTATTTTTCGGCCTCTCTATTTCTCCTCCTCTCCGCGTGTTAGAAAATTCAGGATTTTTCTGGTGCTTAAAATAAAACTGCAGAAGAATGAACTTGATTGCATAAAGTGGCGAAGAATTAATCTAGTGTCATCGCGAGCGATACGCCACGTTAGGTGACGTCATTCCCGACGAAGACGTGTTTAAAAACTGAAAATCGAAAACTATTCCTCCCCCACTTTCGAAGCATTTCCTGCCGCAAGAGAATTTATTTTGACGCGTATTATAGCTTTTGATTAATTGGGAACTGCTCTGGAAACGGCAAGATTTATATGTATACCGATTTTAAAAAGCCGTGGCAGAAAAATTCTCATTAATCTTCGGATGATGAGGAAAAAATAGGAGAAAAAAAAAATTGGGATTTTTGATGTGCTAGTTTTTACCCCGCCTCGCTTTATTTAAGACCGATATTTCTTCTGTGAGTGGTAAAAATTATCGTTTTCCGTTTCGGGATTATATTATAGTGGCTCGGTGTGTTTACACCAGTGTTATAATCGTATGTTATTTGAAATGACGTAGAAAGTCATAGAATTCATCCTCAATTGTAGTGTCTGAAGAACACATTTAAATGGTATTGGTTTTCACTTAATAAGTTTCATCATTCAGCCGAATATGTTTTTTACACGTTAATCAGTTTTTCCATCGGTGTTTCGCTACCGAAATTCTGCCATCTCCTTGTTGATCTTAGGTTATTTATAAAATTTCCGACCACAGTGGCATGATCCTTTGACTTCGCAAGGAGTCCATCATAACACATTTCCGTCGTTAGCAGTGTAACTTTCGTAAGCCGCCTGTAACGCAGTTCCTTCCTGAGTAAGAATATTTAATTTATTTGTAATTGCAACAAAGATAGAGCATTATAAAACAGGGGACGTGGACATCACATATCCTCATTATACACATTTTCGATCCACTTCATTCAAATTATTTCTATTTGACAATGATATACATTAAACAACATTCATCCGATATTTCTCTAGTTCTGACGATAGGTGGCACGATTTTGGACACGACTCAAACAGGGACTGCTTATAACCCCCCCCCCCCTCCATCACAGATTTGGATACGATTGTCGACGTATTCTAAAAGAGCTAAACAAAATTTGCCTGTAAGATGGCGCTGCGAGTGTCAATCACTAAGTTGACGTTGTGCACGTGCGTAGTAGACGGCATCATGATTTGTCGCTAGAGGCCGCTTATGTAGCAGATACTTAAAAGGGAGTGGAGTATTTTAATTTCAGGGGATATCCCTATTTCGCCCGTCTGCCACTAATCGTAAACCCAAGTCCGTGTCCCCGATGTATTGTAAATAGACTACCCAGTAGATTGCAATTTAAAAAGAGGTACAACTAGGTGTTGCAATAGATCTAGTTTCAAGATTTCGACATTCTATGGTTGATCATTTTTTATCTATGCAAAGTACGTATGTACAGACGTCGCGCTGAAAATATTGGATTCACAGTTGGCATAAATGTATCGGGCGCACGTAAATTTACAGGATATACAGACATCGTCTCAAAATTTGGCTAAAGAAATCAAGGATGGTTCAAATCTTATTGCCGAAATTTTTCACGATTGCGTTACTTTCTTCACTTAGTGCAAGGAATTAAAAATAAAATGCTTAAATAGATCACGATTAAACAAAAAGTTGAGATTCCATACACTTCACTTCTTCTTCCACATGTAGTTAGTTGCAAATCAAACCAACATATGGGAAGAATAAAATATGAGGAAAGGAGAGGATTAGTAAACTCGTAAATTGGATGTTAATGCTATACTATTTGTGACATTAACTGTCGTATTTTTGAGCTTCGAAAATTTAAAATTATTGTAAGGTAGAAAGATCATTGTTTAGTATAATCATTGTTATATGATTTTTTTCAATCGGCAGTTTTCGTTTTACTGTGTTCTGTTTTGTATTTTGATCTTATGAATCCTGTATCAATAACATATTCTTTTATTTACTTGGTGCTCTATGCTGACATTGCCTTTATTGCTGCCCGTGATTTTGCTGTTTTAATTAGCAACTATCAACAACTGATAGCCATTACAGCATTTTTAGCTACATGTGGTTTAACCCTTTGAGGCCAAACCCTTTCCCAATGCTGAAAAAAGGGCAGCCGTTGCCATCGCTCGACTTAACTACCAGCAAGATGGCGGACGATCGAAACGCTGTGCCGGCACAGCCAGCTGCGTCAAAAAAGGGTCTCTAGATATGTAGCACGCGATGAACGTTTCGATCGTCCGCCCTCTTGCTGGTCGTTAAGTCGAGCGATGGCAACGGCTGCCCTTTTTTCAGCTTTGGGCAATCCAGCTGTTCTCGCATCCTTCCGTTTTTCAGCAGATGTCAGTGCTGTTAAAAAGAATCGTGACCATTTTTTTTTTTTACAGGAAATGACGTGCTAAAAAGCAAAAGATTCGCGTGGAGCTACGTCACCCGCAACTATTTTTATAGAAATCCAGTCGATTCTTCGTGACTGGCAACAGTCAAAACGTCAGAGGTTGGTGTTCCCAGAGCGGGAACACTGCTCGTTAAAGGGTTAATGAGCAACATAAAATAAAAACCGCTGTCTGCAGTCAATATTGTGATACATTTTCACTTTTATCTATCCGGCAACAATAAACACTGATGAAAAAAATAAATCCCTTGAACTGCTTCCGTAAAGTTCATGAATATGTATAGTCTTAACATTCCAAGGAAAAATATTACCCTTCTAAAAAAAAAAAAAAATAATAATAACAATTTCCCCCCCATGGAAAGGGAAATAAATCCCTTTTTAAGCGTGCGCCTCCTGATAAATTGAAATGTGTAATTGGGCTTAGGGAGAATTATCTCTGCTGAGACTCCCGTCTGTATGAAGCGCCCCGTAATATGCCAGAGTGCTTTATCATGCGATTAAACATCGTACAACATGAAATATGAAGCGCACGTGATCTTCCCTCTTCCTTTGTTTCATCCCCCTCCCCCCTCCCCTGAGGAATGGATCGAATGCCATTAGAGAAAAAAATATCCAGCAAATTAAATTGATATGCAATAAGTCCTTTTAAATGTTAAAAGTGTGCCCAGTTTCAATGAAAGGGGTTCTGGTTGAAAGCTTTTAGTGTTTGTTCTGGAGTGCTTTCTGTAGTAATATGTTCTAAAATGTATTTGGTGGGGTTAAATGTGTGTTAATTGCACTCAACCGAAATTTGCAATCGTAAAACCCTTTATCCTGAGAGAAAGCAGTTCTTATATAAAATTATTATTAGAGTTTAAAATAACACACAAGGAAGGTATTTCTCAAACCAACCAGTAAGCTTTTAATTAATTTTACATTTTAAAATCAGTTTTTCATTGAGTATTTTTATTGGTCTAGCTTTTAGTATCTCCCTTAACCCTTTGAGGCGCAACCCTTTCCCAATGCTGGAAAAAAGGGCACCCTCTTGCCATCGCTCGACTTAACGACAAGCAAGATGGCGGACGATCGAAACGTTCATCGCGTGCTACAGATCTAGAGATCCTTTTTTGACGACAGCTGGCTGTGCAGCTGTCGTCAAAAAAGGGTCTCTAGACCTTTGGCACGCGATGAACGTTTCGATCGTCCACCATCTTGCTGGTTGTTAAGTCGAGCGATGGCAACGGCTGCCCTTTTTTCAGCATTGGGCAATCTATCAGGCCGTTCTCGCATTCTTCCATTTTTCAGCAGATGTCAGTGCTGTTAAAAATAATCGTGACCATTTTTTGACGGGAAATGACGTGCTAAAAAGTAAAGGATTCTCGTGAAGCTATGTCACCCGCAACCCGCAACTATTTTTATAGAAATCAAATCTATTAGTCGTGACTGGCAACAGTCAAAACGTCAGAGTTTGATGTTCCCAGAGCGGGAACACTGCGCGTTAAAGGGTTAAAATAGTCAAACCAAACACTCCGTCACAATAGTTTCAAGTTACAGTATTAGTTAAGTATCACAAACTTTCCAGAATTTTTAAAAAAAATTATTTTATGCTCACGTTATTCTAGAAATCAACTGTCATTTTAATATTTTTTAATACACTATGCTTAGTTTATACAGTGTAAACTGGTATAATGCAGATCTGCAACTCTGTAATACAAAGGGTTAAAATGAATTTAATAATAATAATTTCACTACATAGAAAAAATATTTAAAAAAACTACATTAGCTTTTCAGCGTTCTTGTAACATTTTTTCTTCAGACTAATTTTATTGAAAAAAAGAAAAAGAAAAAAGCTATTTACTTTATGTACTAAAAAAGTGTTAATTATATCTTACTATGCAAAAGCGGGAAGTTAAACAAATATTGTTCCGTAACGACCCAAACAAAACAATGATAATAATCAAAACGAACATTTCGAAACAAAATTCTTTTTCGCCGGGTTCTTCAGAGTTTTCGGGAATTACGTGAAGAGGAGGCATATCGTAACTAAAAAATAATCTGATTATAGCGAGTGCTCTGAGTAGGAAAAGAAAAAATTAATTTGGAAAATAAAAGAAAATGGCGATGTAGAATGAAACAGGTTACTGCTCTTACAGTAAAATTACAGGGAAAATAATAAAAAGAAAAGAAAAAAAAAATAGAAATTATTACTGGCGAAAAGTCATATTTCTTTCGAGACAATTGTGTAAATAGAAGAACATTCCTGAGATGAAGATGATTTTATTTCGCGTTTTTAGATTAGAAGTAGAAAAAGAATTCTATGGAATGTCTTTGTAATAACGCGGAGGGTTTGATTAATGAAAGTATGGATGCTTCTGTTCTTTTTTGGTACTTAAATATTTTCGGATTTTTTCCCTCGTTACTTCTTCTGAGCCTTCGAAGTAATATAAATTATTTTATATTTGCGTCGATCGCCTGACTCTTAATCAAAACATTCCCAGGAGTAGCACATCTAAATATCAGTTAGTCCAACAAAATTTACGGCATTTAATTTTTATTTTGTTTTATTTTTTAATATTTATACCGAGCAGCAAATTCACAAAGAGCAATATGAATTACTTAATTATATTCGACATTAATTTAAAGCTAATTGTAATGTGGATTATATATAGTTATTAAGAGAAAAAAATACCAAGCAGTGGACTGAATCATCAAATTCAATATGAATTATTAAATCATTTTATTACAAATATTATTATATTAATTATTAAATATATTATTACAAATATTATTATATTAATTATCAAATTATAAATAATCATAAAAATATAAATTATTTTACATTTACTTCGACTGCTTGACTGTTAATCCATGCATTCTGAGTAATGCATCTAAGTTTCAGCCAATGCTAGTAGAATTACGGGATTCGATTACTTTTTAAATCATTGTACCCTGCGGCGACTAGTATTAGAGAAAAATATTACCAGGCCGAAAACTGACCAATGGTTAGTACTATTCCCTTAACCAGAGCCATGGCTAAGACATTTTTCAGTGTGTGTGTGTCGGGGGGGGGGGGGATGTCGATAAACTTCCTTGTCAAAGATCGGTTTTGCCAACTTATTTTTTTTTTTATCAACTTTACTATCAACTTCTTACTTTTGCCCACTGGGTTTGCGTAATTTTGCCAAGTGTACCAGAAATAAAAAGTAAATTTTTTTTTTACCAAGTTTACCGATTAGGTATGTAATTTTGACAAGTTTAATAGAATTTTGCGAGTGTTGGGGGGATACTTCGCAGCCCCCTTAGCAAGGGCTCTCTCTCTCTGCCCTTGGTCCACATCCTGGCATCTTCAGTCAAACACACAAGCATCTGCGAACATTACTGGATTTTGTTTGTTTTTAATTTTGGTGGTTTTAGATTAATATCTCCTGTTCTTCTGACATTTTGAAGCTATCGTGTTCGAAATATTCCTTTATTTTATTTTAAAATAACTCTGAGGATATACACTAATCGTGATGCATTTAATATAGTGTCGAAATTTTACATTTAGGATTATTGTAGGAACATCTAGTTGTACACCTCTTTAACCCATTTGTGCCCATAGAATTTTGCGACTTTCTTCGATTTTTGCTAATACCAGCAATAATAGATAAATTTCTGATGTCAACTTCTTGAACAAGGGATAATTTCTTTTAAAATCTGTATGCATAAAAATTTAAATGTCAACATCCTACTGGGTCATGTTAAAATATTTTGTGGAGTTGAGACTCAATACTCGGGAATAAAGGCTAGGAAAAATAAAAAACGTTTTCAACTGATAGCGAAAATGCCGTCCCAAAAAAGGGACGCTAGGCATAAATGGGTTAAAAAATTCATTGCATAGCTTATTGACAGCGTAATTCTGATAACTTAAAATGATATACAAATATTGAATGATAGCAATCAAATGAATAAACGGTAGTGGTAAATTAATATTTTGAAAAGGTTTTTCTTCTGCAATAATATTTCATTAATCCATAGATATTGATACCCCTTGAATCCACTGATTTTTTTTATTTCCCTGCTCCTGGTAAAGTATGAATACCTCTCACTAATAAACCGCATGGATAATAAATATAAATAAGCTTCTTTCGGTTGAGTGTCGCCACGCATAACAGAGGAGAAGCTCATATTGCCAAGCACACGCTTCCATCTTATTACGAAAGGCATGACTCTTCTTCCTTTGTTATAATCCTATTAACCTGCAAAAGAAGAAACTTATCTCCTGTACATACGTACCCTTTCTATCCCTGGCAAGTTGTCGGCAGTATTTTTATTATGCTCGGGGTCTCATCCACCCTAATCCTTTTTTCTTTCTCGATGTAAGCTTGTTTCGTTGCGTCGTCGGTTCGAACTTGTAATATTTGCTGCAATTTTAAAGTTTGGAGAATGGAATAGTGTGCAGGTCTTAATTAATTTTTGCTGTGTTGTTCATTAAATGGACGTGTTTTCACGGCGTACAGATCTCGGGTTCCAGCCAGTGGTGGATCTAGGGTAAGGGCTAGGGAGGCGTTCATTCACTCCCCCCCCTTCCTACACACACAAAAAAAGGGTTGCTTTAACCCTTAAACGCGCAGTGTTCCCGCCCTGAGAACACCAAACACTGACGTATTGACTGTTGTCAGTCACGAAGAATAGATTTGATTTCTATAAAAATACTTGCGGGTGACATAGCTCCCCGAGAATCCTTTACTTTTTAGCACGTCATTTCCCGTAAAAAAAAATGGTCATGATCATTTTTAACAGCACGGACATCTGCTGAAAAGTGGAAGAATGCGAGAACAACTGGATAGATTGTCCAATGCTGAAAAAAGGGAAGCCGTTGCCATCGCTCGACTTAACGACCAGCAAGATGGCGGACGATCGAAACGTTCATCGCGTGCCACAGATCTAGAGACCCTTTTTTGATGACAGCTGGCTGCGCCGGCACAGCCTCTATATAGTTACGCTTCTCCCTGACTCATTGATTCAGTGACTCTCTAACAATACCGGACAACCACTCGAAGATAAAACTTTTACTTAGAAGATTGAGTTCAAAAATATTAAAAAGTGCAAAAGCGAAATAAGATCACCGTTTGTACGATCCGCTTCAAGTTTTTCATAAATATGTATAAAAATGTAGAAAGCAATCTGCGCTACTTTAAAAATCTGAATTTTCGCGTGTGGATGAAAATTGCGGTCTCCCGTATTGGCTCGTTTATTTGGAACACAGGAAATACATAAACAACAAGGGATCATTCCTTTCCCCTTCTTTCGCGGCGAAACAATATATACACCTCGTAAATACGGGCTAGGATCCTTTAATATGTCCCCCACGGAGCGCATTCCTCCTATAGGCCTAGGACCCTAGTGTAGCCAATCTGCCGCAATCCACAAACAACAAACACGTATGAGACTCACCAGTAAACTCTTATTTTTAACGGTCCCCAAATCCTCTCCCCCCCCCCCTTCTTTTTTTTTTTTTAAATTGCAGACTTTCTATTCTATAATTTCTAAAAATATATCTCGAAATCAAGATTTAAAATATACGAGCTCTTAAATGCCCTTATTTTACATTCTGTACCACTCCGCATTTTCAAACTCATTAAAATTTCAGGTTTTTTTTTTACCATCATTAATTATGTGCTAATCTAGAATTCTTCAATGCACGCGGTATAATCTACGACTTCGATCATTACTGAAATTTTTTAATTAATATGTTTACTGTTAAAAATACTCACACGGAAAAAAAAAAAAGAGGGGGGGGGCTCTAACCATTCTGATAGGCTTTTTTAATCTCTCGTAAGCTTGTTTTGAAGTAATCCTATTAAACAAAAGGTAGGCTGCATCAGCAAATACAAACCGCCTTTGTTATAATCCTCTAATGGTGTAAGATTCTATTTTTTTTCCCCTTTTAATCTCCCTCACATTAAAAGCATTGTTATGCACAATTTTGAAATCCTGGACGTCTGTTGTGTATAATATCATAATTACTAGTAACAGTGTTATATAATTTTTTTATATAAGTACTTTTAACAATGTAATACTAACACTTATCATTATTTGTTTCTTATTTGTCATGTTAGAATAAACGGCCAAGACGTTTTTTCAAAAATATTTTAATGCGTTATTTATTTATTTATTTGTCCATGCTTAACGAAAGTGCGGGAAAAGTAGATTCTGTGCGGTTATAAAAGAAATAAACATAGTCCTTTTTTAACATGTAAAACAAAAAATGATAAATCATGCCAGACACATCCATTTTAAAACATTATTAAGAGCCCCAGGTTCGTTAAAAATTTAAGAATTCATTGCAAACGAACAAATAATGGTAAGAAATTGCGATTTGGGAGAACAGGATTAGATTTTTTTTTCTTTACTGATAAAAAAAAATTGCAGTTCCAAAAGTTACCGATAGATGGCATGGACACACACACTGTGATGCAAGATTTTAATTTAAGCAAAATCAAAAAATCTATCTAATCCTATCAATGCAAACCGCAGTTTTGAGTTTTGTCTAATTATTGTTGTTGTTGTTGTTATCGGGAACTAATAATGATTCAAAATTGCAGTTTGCATGGATAGGATTAGATGGAAATCTTTTATTTATTTATTTTTTTAATTCTATATTTGCTTCACATTGTGTTTGTTGGCGCCATCTATTGAGAACTTTTAGAAGTATAGTTTTTTTTAAATTAAAAAAAAATTCAATCTGCCCCTAATACTATTTATATAAACCATAATTTATTAGTAGTAGTAGTACTTTTTTAATGAATTTTTTACTTTTAACGACCTTTTGGCTCATATTTGTTAAAACCTGCAGAGAATAAAAATGTAAACAGTTTCACTGAGCAGTTTCATTAATTTTTAATGTGTTAAACTGGAACAATCAGTGAAAATTTATTGGCTTTCAAATAGCCATTCTAGATGCTTGAGGAAAATTGATCCAGAAATACTAAATTGCCGTAATTAAAAGTGTCGAATCACAATTATTAAGCTCACGAAATTACCATTATTGAGATTTAAATGTCCCTGCTTAAAGTACTAAATTATATGTGAGAGAAATATGCTAAATAATTGCTACTCTAAGCGTCAAAATATGCAGGCAGTTTAGGAAATTAATTAACGCAACCATTCCTTTAACTTAGAACTGGCTCTTTAAAATTTTATTGATTCAAATTAATTTTTCTCTGGCTCTAAGGAATATTAGTTTTGTTAAATTTATTCCAGCGTTTATTATTATTATTTTTAATTTTATTGTTAAACGGATGTGACTCATATGAAAATATATTAATATGCTATGACTCTTAAGAAAAGATATTTATTATTACTAAAAGGTTAAGAGGATATATAGGTCGTTTTTCTTGTTTTTTCTCATTCTTAGCGTGCTGTGTCTTCATTAGTTTATATTGTTATTACTGCTGTTGTTATTATTCTGTTTTACCTAATATTAAGATCTTAATCTAAATACTTAATTATTTTAAAGTATTACGATTATTTGAATTTTTATATGCCTTTTTTGGTTTAAAAAGAATTGTTTTGTCGACGATGGAACATAGATAAATTATATAATATAATGATGTTAGCATATTCCTAAGTGGTTGAATTTTTTCTTTCGAATTCTTTTCAAGCACATTATTAATTTTCAGAATTTCCCATTTGTTATATTATAGTGCATGCGTGTAATGCAAAATAAGTCTTTCCTTTTAAATAAAATAAATGTGATTTTTAGAACTGTTAAAACAAGTATATGAAAAACACATTTAAAATTTTGCTTACATTATGTCTGCTTTTACAACCGTTGGACTTTTAAAATATTAGTCTTAAAAGTATTTTTTATTTATTTAGTAAACATACTGTATTGTGCTACAAATTGAGAAAATGCAAAATTGTTAATTTTACTTGATTAGCCTTTTTTTTAAAAATAAAAATAGTGCTTAAATGCATTGTGTTTTGAAGGTTTTATGTTTAATCGTCTCGTCTGACAAATCTGTTTCAAGCGCAGGCTCTAAGTCAAGACGTGTGACGTTAAAAATAGTACCGTATGTGGATGACTTAAGTTTCTTCGTTTGAATAAGATCTGTATATGCCATGTAAAAGTATATTCTTGGAAGAAAGAAAAATGTTATAAAAGAGAATATTCTTATTCTATCGTACCGTTGGGAGATGATGTTTTAGATAAAAATCATCACCTCTCGCATTCTGTAATTCATGATTTACGTATTTGTAACTTCCTTTTATAGATTTTTCATCAAAGTATTAGAATGACAAATTTACTTATAATGTATATATATAACTTCAAAATTTACCTGTTCGGTTCTAATATATGTCATTGTGAAGGATTTACTAATAAATATTTTTTAAAATGCTTAACCTTATATTTTTATCGTTTATTCACATAAATGTCGAGCAAATTGCTTAACCTTATATTAATATCGTTTATTCACATAACGAAAAAAAAATCATGTGATTTTGGTACGGAAAACAAATAATTACGTAAGACGCTTGAAAATCTCTTAGGATGCCTTTTCACAACCTGTACTAGACACTGTATTAAAAACAAATAAACGATAATGCTATGATAATTAAAAAAAGTCCGGGAAAAATTTTGTATTGAAACATGAGGATGGTCTTTTACTGTAACATTAAAAGTCGTTACGAGTTATGTGTAAATACCATTGGCTTAACTAGTTGGGGGGCTAAGGTCCCCCTAGAAATATTTTAGTTCGTGTTAGAAAAGTTGATAAGAAATATTTTAGTTCGTGTTAGAGAAGTTGATAAGAAATATTTTAGTTCGTGTTAGAAAAGTTGATAAGAAATATTTTAGTTCGTGTTAGAAAAGTTGTGATAAACACGATTCACTTAAAAACAATAAACAATCATTATTAATTTTTAAATTATAAATTTTTTTGTTTAGTAGAAAAAAGAATTAATAACAGCATGATTCGATTTTTTTTTTCCCTTTAACTTAACCTGAAAAGCCATTAAAAGATACTTCGAAGATCCGCCGAAAGGAAGCGGATCCGGATAATTTATTTTCGCTTTGACTGATCCGGATAACTTATTTTGGACCAGACGGATGCGGATATAATTCTAGATCTTTTTTTCTCCTTCGAATATCCGCAGATCCGACATTCCTCTAATTATAATGCGTGTTTAGAAATTATATTTGCAACAATCGTTATTAAGATGCGCAACTGATGGTAACTCAAAAATTATGGGTAAAGGGTGTTAGGCACCACATTTATTTTTTTTTTTTTTATAATAAAGATCAAAGTGGGCATTAACAAGTTTGAGAACCTGTACTTTAAATTACCTGTATTGTTTAGAACCTGTACTTATTTTTCAGATTTTTTTTTTTTCTCTCTTCTCGCTAATAAGACGCTATTAAAGCGCATGCTTAAAGCTTTTCTGTCTATTTTCTCTAAAATGTTGTTTATGCCCTTCTTTCGTTGTATGTGTTAGCGTAATATTTATCATAGTTTGAAACATTAATAATAAAGCTTGTAAAAAAAATTGTTATTGTTACTAAATAAACAATTCACAGACTGTGGGGTGTGTCCACTAGGGAGATATGGTAACACTACATGGCATACGCACGAGCATATCGAAAAGTGGAAGATAAAAGATCATTTTAAAAACTATATATACACCGTAAAAACAAGGAACTTAGACATAAGGAAAATGTAGTCATTTCTGAGTACTTTGTTATCTTGTACTCATTTTTTGAATTGTAATTTATATTTAAGCACGTCATGTACTCCTTTATGACGTAAATGTACTTAAAAAGTACAAGTACATTAAAGTACTCATTTTTAAGTACTTTCTTTTTAACGGTGTATTAATTAACTGAAAGGAAGCAAAACGAAATATATTCTGACATAGTGAAAATTAAAATACACAATTACAAAGATATAACGTACTTATAAATGTATTAGTACTGCAAACTGTATTTGATAATTAATTTATAATTACTAAATTAAGAAAAATTTAATCGATTCTAGTTTTGCCTGTGCAGCGGATCGGTGTTGTCAAATATCGATGTAATACTTATCGTCGTTATTTGTACGGTTTTATAATTAAGGTCGTATTGTAGTGTTACAGCCAAAGTACATTATTATTGCGTTCAAAACATTGTTAAGGAATAGGCGGGATGAAAATTACGATTGCAAATTGGGTCTCAATTGTCGAAAGTTTGAAAATCACTGTGTTAAATGCATAAAAGTAGCGTGACTTTTTTTTTTTTTTTTTTTTTTTTTTTCCCTTTGGTGTGGCAGTCGGTCACATATCGAATTCTAAACTAGAAAAGGGAAGCGCATTTTAACCTTTGAAGCGATTTTTATATCAAAGGTTTTCTAATTAAAGTTGAGGGAACCACGTGCTATGCCTATGACCAACTATTATTTAGTTCGTCTTACTATTATAACCATGCGCTTTTTTAGGACATCAGGACATCTTTTTATATCATAACGTTTTGGGAGAAACAAAGTATGTGATACACTCTGTTTCTTTCTAACGTTACAATTTCTAAATTTTAAAAACAAGTTTAAATTGCGGTCTTTAAAAAGCGAAACGCGCTTTAAAAAAAATTTTTTAGCAAAGAAATTCGCTCTTTACTTCCAAAAGAGTAAAGGAACAAAAATTACTCGCCACATTCTTCTTCTAGAAACTTTATTAGGTGCTAATATGAGTCAAGTTTATCTTTTTCCCCTTTTTCAAGGAGAATTTTCTTCTATCTTCCCACATTCTAATTGTCTCATTATTCTAGAACCTCTATTTCCCTTCTTTTCGCCATCTTCCGTTTTTCTTTGCATTCCAGAAGCATTTTCGAACCTGTCCAATTTCAGAAATTTACATGCATCAAGTGATAAGCGAATTAACAGCGTAGCTTATTTTTCAGATTTTTTTTTTTTTTTTCCTTTCTTCTCGCTAATAAGACGACGCTATTAAAACGCATGCTTAAAGCTTTTCTGTCTATTTTCTCTGTAAAGTGTTGTTTATGCCCTTCTTTCGTTGTGTGTATCAGCGTATTATTTATCAAAGTTTGAAACGTTAATAAGAAAGCTTGTAAAAGAAAATTGTTTAACTATTTCTGCTTTTTTACTAACTAATCTTAATTCGGTTAATCAATTTCAGATTAAACTGCTAATCAATAGAAAATGAAATTATTACTGAAAATTGTAGCTGGTGAAGCTTAGAATATTTTTGGAGAAAATAAATTATGTCTTATTTGTATAACATTCGTAAACTTTGCCAATATATTTTGTTTACTTCCATGTAATGGCTAAAGGAGGTATTTTAACCTCAAAAAATTTTAGCTAGTCACATTTTGACACAAAAATGCATTTTGACTATCACGACCTGTAGTATTCTCATCATTTTTTCTTCTTTTTTTGATTTAGAGAAGTAATAATTAAAAGAATAACTCAAAAATATCTTCCAGTCTGCAGTTCGTATTAATAAAAGTGTTTTTGCGTAATTTTTAAAAAATTTCAACTCGATACCTTTTTTTTTAATGGAAAAGATCTCAGTACTGTTTCGTTTTGGTGTTTGAATCTTTAAAAGCTTTTTTTTTTTTTTTTTTTTTTCTGATCTTCCCGCGTTTAGAAGAAAACAGCCAAATGTGCCCCTTTCGGTGTGCAAAAGCGAAAAACTAATTGAAATTTATGATTATGATTACTTGCTTTTTTTCGGCGGCTTTTCTAAGTGCAGTGCAATGTCACGGAATGCATCACTCCATTTCGGTTTTCTTATGTGGAACAAACAAACGAATGAAGAAAAAAGAGAGAGAGAAGTCACCGCTTTAGGTTTTGCTCTCGTATTTGTGGAGTCATTTACCATGTTGTTGCCACGGCAACGCGAGGAAAAAAAGGAAATTTTCAAAGTGCCAGGCGGAAATTTTACTTCTTGTACGTTTTATGACATCCAGCCACAGTACTAGCATCATCTCCGAGGCTTCTTTTTAACATTTTGCAACAAGGTTGAAATGTGTTTATGGATTTCGGTTTGTCTGTCTGTCTGTCAGTGATCTAACTCCCGTAAATATGCAGCGATTACTATGAAATTGACGTATGATATTTGTATGTTACTGTACCATGCACCCTATTTAAAATGATCTATGCAGCAATTACAGTTCTTTTACAGGAGAGCTCAAAAATTTTCCAATATATTACGCTCTGTGGCTATTATGGGCAGCCATTCTTTAAAATGTATTTTAGAGCTATTTGGCTATTTGAAATGAAACAAAATAGATACATGTTATTAAGGATGACAAGGTAAAGCTCTCCATCGAAATTTATTTGTATTATTAGTTCTTCTACTGCAGCACTCAAAATAATACCCATACATTACGTCCAATGACAGTTTAGACTAGGCATCCATTTAAAGCCCTACAATGTACTATCCTACTATGTAGTATTTTCTAATGGTCCGACGACGATCGTATGCCTCCCTCGATCGTTGCCCCAAAATTCGCCAATATTGGCGACTTTTACGATAAATCGCCATATATGGTGAGAAAAAAAATCTTTCGAAAAATGAACCCAGCTTAGTGATATTTTCATTGTTGGGCCGGAAATCAAAAAATACCCAATCTGGTAGTATTAAGGTATGATGATTTCATGGCAACTTTTAATATTCATTATTCACGCTCTAATTAACCAATTTAGCATGTTGTGTTGAGTCAAGGCAAAGCTAAACAAGGGCTTTCTGCTTAGGGGATGTGTGTGTGTGTGCGCGCGCGCTTGCTTTGTTGGAAAGATTTTATAATCAATGCATTTGGCACGATTTATCTTTCATGTTTTAATATAATTTTATTTGCAAAAATAGTGTACCAGTTATTTACAAATAGATTTTCTACATACCTGCATTATAGAAGTTTCTCCCCATGGAGCCTTCGTACATCTACGTAATATTCTACGTACCCTATTAAAAAGAATGCATGTGGCAACAATATTTCATTTACAGGAGCATGCAGAAGAATTTTAATGTATTAAGCCTCTATAAGCAGTCACAGTTTAAAGTTTGCGTACTGTATGTTTCGAACACAGTAAAGTTATTAAGTATTACTGATGCTTATAGCATTATGTTTTACTACAAAAAACGGTTAAAAGCAGAATTTTATTATCTTTCTGTTGATTTTTGTCAATGTTAAGGCAAAGCTACACGAGTGCTATCTATTTAAAGGGAGCCATGCCTCGGGATGAGAGCTTTTTAATGCGTATTCACGTTACATCTGGAGAAAACCGTCCGATACTCAGTATCGTTTTAGATCGACAGCCGCGCGGTGGGTTAGAATCCTGGGCCTTCAGACTTCGGCCATCTCCGGTATTCAGTATCTTATCCACACGGCCATGGTCGGCCTTATTATATTTAGATGGGTAACTGAGAGTTAAAAATAAATAATGCTTATAGTTAACCCTTTGAGGCGCAACCCTTTCCCCTTTTTTCAGCATTGGGCAATCCATCCAGCTGTTCTTGCATTCTTCCATTTTTCAGCAGATGTCAGTGCTGTTAAAAATAATAATAGTAACCATTTTTTTTACGGGAATTAGCGGATTTTTTTTTTTAAAAATTTACGGAATTTTTTTACGGGGAAAATGGTTACTATTATTAAAAATAATAGTAACCATTTTTTTAACGGGAAATGACGTACTAAAAAGTAAAGGATTCTCGCGGAGCTATGTCACCCGCAACTATTTTTATAGAAATCCAATCTATTCTTCGTGACTGGCAACTGTCAAAACGTCAGAGTTTGGTGTTCCCAGAGCGGAAACACTGCTCGTTAAAGGGTTAAAAAAATTTGCTTTAAATAAAAATTCTAAATAGAGATATTTGTTTATTTATTTTATTATTATAATCTTTGCTACACGTAAACATTTTATTTTTAAAGGATTGGTCTTATATGAAATTCACTTTATTTAACTTTTTTTATAAATTAGCATGAATTATACAAGTTGTTCTTTTAACTTTTTGACAACACGTACGTAAGCAAGCGAGAGAAGTCATTATCTTCCACATTGTCTGTTCTGGCAAATTCGGTGCAGCTTCCATATCGGTACTCCCTTGTTAATTAAATTACAACAAAGTTGCAATGTCCTCCAAGAATTAAATTCGGTCTCGAGATTTGTTGGGAAGATTTGCTGGTCGGAAGAAAGTAATTATAGATATGCTATCAGTGTGTGGGGCTGGCAAGCTAAGTGAAATTTATGATCATTATGCCCACTGCTGGAATTTTAAGTGCAGGACTACATCATAAATGTACCGTTTTCGCTTCTTTCTGTGGCATTAAGTCTTGAGTTCTTTTTTAAAATTTTGTTCTTTTTCTCGGTATCATTTACCACGTGGTTGCCATGGTAACGAGGAAGCGAAGTTAATCCGAATTTTCAGATAACGTTTTTAAGGGTCGTTTACTTTAGTATATTTTGGAAGGTTTCTTCAGTTCCACCTCACGTTGTTGCCACTGCAGTCGATCATAGATTTGTTTAGTGTTAGTTACTTCTAACGACTGGAAGCTGGAATAGTCAACGTTAACAGTTCGGCATGAAAATTAAAAAGGCGATTTCAGAAGTGTGTTTATCCGTTTAACTTTCTTTCATCGTGCTGTAGAAATTTTAATTCATATTTTTCAAAGAAAAATTGTGTGCTTTAAAAGCGCTTAAGAATGTTGATACTAGAATGTGTTTTACTTAAATCCATTCTGTACGCTTAAAAATGTGGAGTATTCTCTTGCGTTGCGTTAAGTCAACGCTACAGAGAGCTATTTGCCTTGGGTGTGCCTTAGGCGTTGAACTTTTTGAGAGATTCTAACGCGTATTCACGTTAGAGAAAACCGCCTAAAATTCTTGGATCGTTTGATCGAGAGTCCAGCGGCAGGCCGCAACACTGGACCGTCACACATCGGTCCTCTACCAATTTTCGATGTCTTATCCACTCGATCATTGGTGGATTTGGTTTATCAAATCTTGAAAACAGAGCAGGTAAGAATTAGCTGGACATGATGACCTGATTATGATAACTGCAGTCAGTGTTAGTTATTTTAGTACTACAATGCTACTTGTAGATACGAGTGGCCTATCATATTAGTTTTTTGAGATACTAGCCATTTTGACTTACGCTTGCCAGACGTCCCTGTTTGACCGGGACAGTCCCGGCTTGCAGTCAAAATCCCGGTGTCCCGTCCGGTTTACTTTACGTCCCGGTAAAAAATTAAATTTGATTACAGATGACCAAAAAAGTCTAAAAATAATTAACTGTGAAGGGTTATTTAGGATAATTACTTTGTCATTCATTTCGTTGTACCACTGCTGTCATTTATTTCGCTCATTTTATTCCTCATTCAATTCAATTTTATTCTTTATTCCGCGAAGGATCAAGGTCGCTTGGCCGAGGGAGTTATTGTCCTCCGTGGGGAATTTCCTAAGGGATCCTAACCCGTATTTACGCCGAGTTTCGGAGGAAACCACGGGAAACTCCGAACGCGTTAGGTCGGCGGACGCGACCTGGTTTTGAACCATGCTGCTTCCGTCTCCCAGAAAAGAGCGCGAACACGTTCAGCCACTGGCCAAGCAAATGTACCCTTGAACACCCGAGACAGGGGCGTAGCCAGGGGGGAGGGGATATCGGGATATATCCCCCCCGAAATGTTTGGATTAGTGATGAAATTCCATCTATTTATACACATATAAGTTCATATTCCCCCCCCCCCGAAAAATTTTCCTGGCTACGCGCCTGACCCGAGACGCTGGGGGTATTCCGGTGTCCCGGTGTCCAGAAATCTGGCAAGCCTAGAAATAGATAAGGGACGAGAGAAGGGATTTGCTTTTGCTAGCCGATTCGAGACAATACTGTTTTTCGTTACTAAATAGGGATTTTGCGAGGCGAGACAAAGCTTTTCGGCTCTGAGACGAGGCAGCCCTCTCTTTCGCCTCGCGTACCTCCCTACTCAAGATTCATCTGGAGAAAACCGCCCAAAACTCCAGACCGTTAGATCGACAGCCGCGCGATGGACCAGAACCTTGGAATCTCACAGTTCAACCATCTGCCATATTCGGTGTGTTATCCACTCAGCTATGATGGAGACTATTTTTGCTTAAATAGATGAAACCAGGAAAAAAAAAATGCACTAAATAAATGTCACGTGTATATTGAATTAGCTTAAACAGTTTGTAAATCTTGCATTCTTTAAGAACTTAAGTTTTTCAATCTTTCTGTGAATACGTACAATTTTTTCACGAATAACTTTTTATAAATTAGTTCCCCCCCCCCCCAAAAAAAAAAGTTCAAAGCATTTTACAAATTGCTTAACTTCTTCGTTGTTAAGTGTATCATTACTGCATCATTTTTTAACATTTTATCTCGAAAATTGCTTCAGGTATAGTCGTATTGGAAATTGCTTTGAGTCACTATTCTTCGTTTTAATAATGCTTCGAAATCTCCAGTAATTGCAATCGTTATGAAATATATATATAGCCTCTTTTGAACCTGCCGACACTTTAATATCTTCAGAAAATTATTTGAAAATCCGGGAATGAAAAAGAGTATTTAAGACCCCCATTATTAGATATTTTTAAAGCGGTAGAACTCGTTTAAAACTCGTTCGGCTTTGCAGCTAACATCGCAATGTCTGCGACGTGTGTAATTTGAAAAGATGGTGCTTCTCAGATATTAATGTTTTTAAATGCTTTTCCTTGTTCATTATTAAAGCAATTTATAATTTCTGAATTGTTTTCTTTTTAAAATGTTGTTTAGCTCAAAAATAAACCATAGAAACAATTAGATTTTTTTTAAAACTTTAGTAATGATGCAATAGCTCTTCAATCTTTACATTTTTACTTATTTATGGTTATTATTTAAGTTTGTTAGAGTAAAATAAAAATATAAACATTTGAAAAGCGCCATAAAGAACTAATTGGTACTTTGAAAATACTTTGGAAATGGAATTTTAACTTATTAATAAAATTGAAGATTATATTGACATTCAAAGAAAACAAATACATATGTACCCGGCCTGAAATTTTCAGTTTTTCATCCTCTTCACCTTTCTGTTAGTTGAAAAAATTTTGTTTTCAATAAAATACTCTTAAAAATACTTTTTTAAAATTATTTAATTAGTTTCTCTAGTATCCCCTCGAAATTACGCTCTGAAAAAGGGCGGTTAGAGTTACGAAAACTTCTGTTTCATTTTAAAAACCTGAGTGCAAGATATCTTCCCTCTTCTAGCAATCTTTATTATTTTACCTTTGAGGGTTTATTCTCTGAACAATGCTAAGTTTAGACATTAAACATTAGAAGAAAGTTCTGGGACCGTTAAATTAATGTAGCGAATGAATTAGTAACATAAAAGATATACTTAAACTATTTCAATCCTGCCTTTGAAAGAGAACTCTGTTACTTAAATTTTATTTAGCAGATTTATTTCTTGTCTACATGAATTAGCTTTATATTTCGTAAAGAATTTCCCGATGGCTTGTTGACTTTTTATTTATGTATCAGTGAAATTTTTATCGCCGTCACTTTTACTCCAAAACATATTTCCGTACTTTCGTTTTATGGGATGCGCCTCACAAAACTAATTTTTATGAGTACCCATATTTCATCGCTTACCCCTCAACCTAAACAAGTAATAGACACTTCAGAATTTTTGTACTAAAAAAATCATGTTAAGGTCATGAATCAAGTGTTTCTGTTCAAACACGATCAAAAACATGACTAGGATAAATACAAGCTATCTTCATCCATCAATCTTTCACCGGCTGGTGATAACATGTACTGTATGTATTTTATTTTAACTATTTCAACTATAAATAAGTTTACTATCGATGTAACCCTCATTCCGCCCGTTCTCTGATTTTGTCTAGTTTTTTTTTTTTTTTTTTTTCCTTTTTTTTCCTGACATAAAGTATTTGCTAAACAATGAATTATTACCTTGTACGTAGTACAGTAGGTGTCTAAATTCTATTATAGGGACACTTATCAAATTCTTGCTTTATCTAGTCGTAGTTTAAAGGACTTTTTTGAGCATATAAGTTTGTTCTCATAAAGTTTTTTTAGTTGCTTTTTGCTGCTGGTACAGGGTGTTTCACGAAGAATCCCTATCGTTGAAAATTAATAACTCAAATACAGTGATAGATAGAAGCATGAAATTAGTGGCATGTGCATTAAAAAAGCTGTAAGAATTTGACACAGGAAGCCAGAAAATTTTAGTTTCAAATTGCACCGATAGATGGCGCTATAAGCAGCTATACGGATGCCAGAAAGAGAGCTCGATTACCGAGAACTATCGCATAAAAACCGATTTAATATGCGATCTTCCACATTACACGCTAGGGGCGTAACCAAGAAGAAGTTTCTGGAGTTGAGGTTGTGAGAATACGAATGTCAATTCGTGCCTTTTCCCATAACTGTCGAATAATTCAACGCAACAACTCTGTCATCAAATTATTCGTCCAGAAAGTCAAAAACGTATTGCGCTTGGTGTAGGCGAGTCCCATCTTGCATAAACCATGCCCTACCCGGTCGATCATCCAACGGTTGTTGAGTGGCGACAAATGTTTCAAAAGCGCAATACCGCCAGTTGTCGTCACTTCCCGAACGAACTAAGGTCAAACGATGCCTTTTGAAGAGATTGCAGCTTCGTATAATGGTGAGGTCACGTGTGCGGCAAATGAGGATTTTCGTAGATCCACCCCTATTATCGCTTACAGCGTCATCTATCGGCGCAATTTGCAACTGAAATCTGGGACAATCGCTGTACAGGTGGAATATCCTTAAAAATAGGAACTGTTTTGAGAATGAACCGTTTATCCCCCCTTGATGATAGCTTAGGGCTCAGCCCCAGCCGGAACCGGGTTCGGGCTCGTGAGAAATTTCTCCTTTATTGAACACACTCTCTGTGAACAAGACTTTAAAAAGTGATTCATGGTAGAAATAAACAAATTATATATTTTATAAACATTAGAAAAAGCAGTAAAAATTTGCTACTGTATGTTTGTCTTTAATTTGCTCAGGCAGCAAAATTTGTAATACTAACCGCCAAGGCGACCAACTTCGGCTCCCCATACCTGGACTCATTTCAATGAAAATCATGTTTCTTTGTTTTAACAGTATTTGTCATTCAATTTATTTAGGTTTAGGGTTGCTACATATTTTGGGTGTGTTGAAACAGCAAATGGCTAAAATGCCCTTTAGCCCAATCCATGGTGAAATTTCGTACATTGGCGATGAATGCGCCAAGTATTTTGAATTCGATGTTTTAAAGCTGTGAAAATGTCCGAAAGATCCTGCATTCTTGAATATCCATTATTGTTATCTTCCAATCTAGCTACTGCGTGACCTAGCGTGCTCCACTTGACGTCACTGAACTGTTCATTTGGATTTTTGTACATGCGTTATTGTTATTGCAAAAATGTATGCATCTAGCTGTTGCCGTTCGTAGCATTGAAATATTGTCGATATTCGTACTCCATACGTTAGCGTATTATATAAGTAGATGATCAATTGACTTTCATTTTATCTGTTAGCTGAAATTTCGGGCCCGGGCTCCGACTTGAATAATATCGCTCGGGTTTAGGCATGCTCGAATTAAAAGTCCTCGGGTACGGGCTTTAAAAAGTGAACCCGAACTCATCTCTAATAGCTATCCTTAACCCTTTAACGCGCAGTGTTCCCGCTCTGGGAACACCAAACTCATGACTTTTTGAATGTTGCCAGTCACGAAGAATAGATTTGATTTCTATAAAAATATAGTTGCGGGTGACACAGCTCCACGAGAATCCTTCACTTTTTTAGCACGTCATTTCCTGTAAAAAAATGATCACGATTATTTTTAACAGCACTGACATCCGCTGAAAAATGGAAGAATGTCAGAACAGCTGGATAGATTGCCCTATTGCCCCCGGCACAGCCAGCTGTCGTCAAAAAAGGGTCTCTAGAACTGTGGCACGCGATGAACGTTTCGATCGTCCGCCATACTTGCTGGTAGTTAAGTCGAGCGATGGCAACGGCTGCCCTTTTTTCAGCCTTGGGAAAGGGTTGCGTCTCAAAGGGTTAAAGGTTAATCCATGTTTTCATACGTTTATAAAATTAGTTTATCACTTTGTTTATCAAAACAGTATCTTCCACATTGGGGGGGGGGGGAGCGTTTATTTGAGTTATCTCCTTGGTCTCACCTTCCCTTTCACCCATAACATGAGAAGGGCAATATTTATGGATTATTTTTCATCGAAGTATTTATTTTTACATCATCATCATCAAGTAGAAATAGCGACTAAATGACTTTTCTCGCCAAGTAATGTGGTCCAAATAAATCACTTTTTTTGCGGACGGTGATTAGGCGTTATTTTCCGCTCGGTGGCGATGCGTTTTCAATTATCCCCGTCCTTCAGCGAAAGGGGAGAGCGCGATCCTGATTTTTCCCTACTCTTTTCCCTTTATTTTTATGAACCTTTTGATTTCACTCATTCGTGTAATGACTTACGAGTTTTTTTCCCACCAAACACACATGCGTAAGGGGGGGGGTTGTCTGTTTTGAAAAATTGGAAGAAATGGGCCCCCTTTTCTCAAACATCAAATTCTTAGAAGAAAACATCTTGGCGTATTAATATTTGCGGGTATATAATATGCCTGCGGTACTTACTCACTGCATGATGTTGATCACTGGTGCAGACTGCTTGCGTGCTCCGGGACTGAAACACCCTCCGCAAAAATCACGTAGGTTTGGAGCACCCGCAAATTTTTAAGACACGATTTTTAGTTTCTTTTCCGGAAGAAAAAAAATGTATTAAATATAGAATTTCGCAAAAAAAAAAAATCAAACAGTTTTCTGCAGTAAAATCAGAATTTTTCTCTACGACGTCACGGATCAGCATAAGATGGTGGCCTGGTACGTGTAGTTATTCAAAACAATTCATTTAAATTACAAAAAAAAATAAATATTAACTTAATTGTTTTTAAAAGTTTTTGCTTCCATTTATGTATTAACAATGTAAAACTATTGGAGAAAATATTATCAACGGAGATTTTCAAACTTGTCTAATTCATCATTCTCGAAAAATTCTTCGTTCTAGAGCAACAACTCAAGTTTTGCAAAGTTGGCGCCTCTTACGCTGATTGGTGCTGTAAATTATATATTTTTAAAGATTAGAAATTTCTAGCTAAATATAGGAGTATATTTTGTCCAAAGTTACCAAGTTTAGTGACAATTGTCGCGATTTCGGACAGGACCTATGACTTTAGTCTATTGAAAGCCTTTTTTGTGTCCCTGTGAATAAACTATCCAGTGAATTGAAATTCAAAGAGGGAGGTGCACATCTAGATGTCATAGCAGCCACTGACACTATGACGCAATAACCCACGTGGGACCAAGGCCTGTGCTGTCCATGCTCGCCTTCGCGACTATGTGATGCGGAAGCCCTGTGCCTCGGCTAGGTAGTCAGTCCATCGCGGAGCCCCCAGTGTTTAGTCCCCAAGCAAGCATTATCCTCATTTTATCGATCCACTCTATGAATGAAAGGATGTGTCACCCTTTGCCTATCCAGGGAATCGAACCCCAGTCACAACAATCCTACATACAGAATTTCAGCAATCTATGGCTACTCGCTTTCGATAGCTATACGAGTTACGTACGTGCAGACACGTTGCATAGAAGCGAATAGTAAGAATGGATTCAGGAATGCTCAAAATGAATGGAATCATCAGGAATGCTCGTTCATACGTACGTGCCTATACACGTCTCGGAGAAGCGTGTCAAAATAGATTCAAGGACTGTAGAAATCGTTATATCAGTCAAAAATATGTATAACGAAATGTTCTCCGACAACAAAACTCAATTCCTTTACTTCGTTATAGGAAGTATCAATAAACAGAAATTGAGCTGATGTTCCTTATGGTTAATTATTTATTAATTATTATTTTTTTAATTTTACCAGATTTTTTAAAAGATCCAGACTAGAAAGCAACCTCTTAATTACACCATAATATTAGTCTATGATTTATCGCTTTATAAAGTCTCAGCGAGAATTCTTCGAGTACATAATGATGAATGTTTTTACTTCTCCTTTCATGTGAATAAAGAAGTCTTTCATGTTCTCTTTCAGTTATAAGAACATCAAACAAACGTTCTTTGTTATTCCCTTCTCATTCTGTATGCGTACAGAAATTCTACGTCGTATAATGAATATTTTTAATTATCAGTTCAGTGAGCTTATGTGGGTGTGCCTGGTGTAATTAGCTAGCGTAATTATTTCTTATCTCTGTTGGTTTTAATTCTTTTTTTATAAATCTAAAAACGGAAATTGCCGTTTTCAAAAAACGCATTGCACAAGAATCCTTTACTAGCCTTTACCAATTGGCATCATATGACGATCTGTACTGGTAGCAGTTAGTTTGCTGTGCCGTGTTCATCTTCCGTTGCGTCATTGAAACTGGGTACCGCCAACCTAGACTTGGTAACCCCGCCTTTGAAATAAAACGCAAAATTAAACCTTTTATATAACAAGTATTTCTTTTTTTTAATGAAAAAAAAAAGCAATTTCTCGCCAAATATGGAAGATATCGTCAATCTGGGTTCAAGTTTGAACACTTATTATTTTGTTCGAAACTTAGCGATAAATCCCCAAGAATGGCCAACCTTGGCATCTTTTGACGTACTACTACTAAAGTACTGATGGTTTAAAAACTTGAGTTTTGTTTTTTTACGATTTTCTTAATGGCAATGTTATTAGAATTTTACCAAATTAATGTGGGACCACCTCTAAAGTGCCCCCTTTCGAATTAATACATATATACATATCGGAGGGGAAAAAAAAAACTCCGACGAATTGATAACCTCTTCCTTTTTGAATTCGGTTAAAAAAGGTTAATTAAGATTGTTGTTAACAGTTGTTGATAGTATAAAAATAATAATTTATTTCACTATTATACCTCATGTTTTCATCAGGAGGGCGGACACTTTAAATTAGGTTTTTTATTTTTATTTATTTTCCCCCCAAGGAATTGAAATATAACTAAGTATATCTGAAACACAAGGGTTCATTTTGTACAACTCAGCTTTTAGAAATTACTGAAATTGTTTCCATTTTGATTACCATGATAAATGATGTACTACATTGCTGTGTTTACGCCATGAGTGACAATTTCAGACAGATTTGCCATCGCGTAAGAAATATTTTAAACTATATACAAGCCCACTTCTCAATCTTTGCATTACGAACTCGAGGTGTGGAGGCTTATTAAAAATCTAGATCTCTCGATACGGATATGAAACAGATCGTTTTTTTTTTTTTTTTCTTCTTTTTTTCTTTTCTTCATACATCCACAAGTATGGATATTGGATATATACAGGTTGTCGGATACGGGTAATTGTATGGATTTTTATTATATCATGTAGTTCCGCAGATCAGACGTATACCAGGGGCGTAGCCAAGGGGGGGTTAGGGGGTCATAACCCCCCCATGAGGAATTTTTGCCATACAAAATGTATATTCTTCACTAACATTATTGCACACACGTATACATAGTCGTAACCCCCCCCCCATGAAAAATTTCTGGCTACGCCCCTGACGTGTACATATCAGATATATCGTATACAAATCAGAAGCGTACCGTAAGTAAAAGTTACGCCAATTGGTACATGTGTAACTATCTTAGCCAAGAATAAAAATATTTCAATTGCATTAGCGTGTTCTGTACTACAAAATACAACCTCTTAAAAGCAGCTGTAAAATGTATCTACACGAAGCTCATAATTTCTTAAATTAAAGAACAACTGCTTAAAAAAAGAGAGGACAAACCTTAATTTTATGTTCCTGCATTAGTAAATAAATTGTCCAGTTCTGATGTCTAAACTGGGAGGGAGGAAATAGGCTCTATTCCTAAGGATTTCCCCTACATTTTTTTTCTTTTTTCCCCCTACAAATTAATCTGGATTACCGCTTCCGATTGCAGGATTACACAAGAAAATTCGTTCAAATCGTAACTCAACCGTTACTTATTTTGAATTTTTTTTTCCATTTTATCGTTTCTTCGTGGTTAATTTTAACGGCTTTATCGTCTAATGAGCAAACATAAAATAAAATATAAATAAAAGTTTATTGAGTATTACTATTATATATATGCGTTTTTACTATATATAGCAGGAAATAACCATTAAGTATAAGAGCATCATCCACTGATGTCCGCTAAAAATTTTAGAAAATTAGTGTCTGCTAATTTAGTCCCGTGGATTATTTTCGCAACCGCAAATAAACTAAGGGGCGGTTTCAGCATCAGTATGTCACTTTTTTACATTTTTTTTAAAAGAACAGTTTGAAACTCTTGACTGAAAATTTCTCTGCTAACAGAGGACTGTACTACATACAGTTTGAAAGCGTTCTGTCTCGAAAAGAAAGAATAAAGAACTTCAAAGGTGTCATATTGAAGCTGGCTCGGCCCCTGAAAGGGTTAAATAAATATGGCAACATTAGTCAGCAATCACAGTTCTTCAAACACTGTAAATAACGCAACAACAAAATCGTTTAAACCGCTAATCAAAAATGAGAAAAATTGAAATTCTTTAACAAATAATAATAATAATGCAATTATGTAAAAAATTCCAAAGTCCCGTTACCTAAAATTAAAATTATAATAATTCTTTAAGGTCCCGTGTTTGAAAATTAATGATTAAATAAATCATAACACGATTTTCGGATCATAACTAATTTAAAAAAAAAAATCTCAAATAAGAATTATTTTTAAAAAATTGTCGAAAAAAGGAAAGTCCGGTGTGGGAAAATTTTTAAAACAATATACTAAGAGATAAATTTTTAGTCTCCTAATAAAATTTACTTATGGTAAAATTTGGAATTTTCTGCGGTACTATTTCCTAGCTGAGCTCATTTGAAAAAGCCTGCTCTGGACTTTTCCGATGATGAAGGGAATATAGTTAGCGGATAAAATCCGAGCTCTCTAGAAAAATGACGGGGAAAAAAGACAAAAACATAAAATATTTTTTTATAAATGATAATCCTTTTATTTATTTTATTTTTTGACATAAATTAAGATATTTTAACATAAATTCTTTTCCTTTCTGACATCACAGATATGAATTATAATGACGTTTAGTACTTTCCCCCCCCCCCCGGTGAATTTTATCACAACCACCGGCTAATGACGTTTTTCCATTTCAAAAATTAAAGTTTTGTTTTTCGGATTAACAAATAAATAAATAAATAAAAATCGGAATTCTTCACATTACGAATGTAATGATACTTTTCCCTTCTCCTCTCCTCTCCCTGATCGGAATGCTCCTTTCAGCTCCTCTCTTAATGACAGTAATAATCGTTAAACCCGGAATGATTTTCGGTTTGAGCTGCTGGTCGAAATCGTATTAATCGTGTGTGGCTCCCTGGTTTATGATCTGTTTTTATATTTCCGGTTACACCAGGGTATAGGAAGCTTCTCGTCCCGATTTTATTCTGCATTTGTGGAATGTGTGTGTGTGTATAAATTTACAACTTGTGTTTTTTTCTTATAATAACGGATTTTCTCTTTTTTCGCAGGTATGTACATCTTTTTTGCCTGGTTTTCTTTTGGTGTTCTGTGCGAGGTATGAGAGTTATTGTTATTATTATTATATTATATGTATTATTATGTTTTTTTTCATGTAATTACTCGTCTGTATGAAAAATTATAAAACATGTGCGTACACGCTTAAACCCAAAGAGCGAAAAAAAAAAACGATACATTGCGGAGCGATCCGTTTCCATGGAAACCTACCGGTATTTCCGCGAAAGTGCTCTTTAAGTAGTCTTATTTCGGAGAATTCCTCTCCTCGCTTCCTCTTTTTCCTGAGAACGCCCCTCCTCGCTTATCGTTATATTTCGCACCGCTCTTGTGATCGAAAAACACTCCTGAAGGAAAAGCGCATTTTTGAAAACTGAGCAGAAAATCGCTCCGACTGAACGAATTTCGCTGGTTTGGTTTAAGCGTGTAAACGTCGTCAGGGCTTGATTACCGCTCAAGCTCATTAGGCCATGACCTAGTGTCCCCAAGGTTCAGAGGGCCCCTAAACCGATTAAAGTAGCTCGAGATTTATTGTTGAACTAAATTATCATAAAAAACACTGATGACTGTAAGTAAAGATTTGCACTCTTACAACACATACCGCTGTGCAAAAATGCTTGCTTACACTGTATCCAGGAATAAAACGAATGTCGTGGGGGACAAGGGAGACTAAAATTGAAAACTGTTATTTCTTATTTTTTTCAGTCTCAAATCATACATAAAGTTATTTAAAACAAAGGTTTACATTAGAGATGAGTTCGGGCTCATTTTTTGAAGCCCGAGCCCGAGCAATATTATTTAAGTCGGAGCCCGAGCCCGAAATATCAGACAAGATAAATAAAATTCAATAAAGTAATTCTTCGATCGAATACAATAAATTCTGTCGTTTGTTGCAAATTAAAGACAAATACAGTTGCAAATTTTTAATGCACTTTCTATATATCTATGTTTATGAAATAATTTCCACTCTCATGACTCACTAAGCAATATAAGCCGCCGTTCTGAAATACTCAAAGAGCTTCACGCACCTTTTAGGCGGGCGTGCCGCTATTTTTTATTTTTTTTTAAGTACTTTTATTTTCCTCATGAATCACTTTTTAAAATCTGTTTCAAGGAGTATGTTTAATAAAAGAGAAATTTTTCACGAGCCCGATTCGGGCCCGGGCTCGGGCTCGGGCTGAGCCCGTCTCATCTCTAGTTTACATTAATAGTTAAAAAAACTTTCTTTAAATATATTTGAGAAAAAAACATCCATTCAATATTTTTTTTTCCAAATATCCCATGCGCATTTCAAATTAATAAACAGCTGTAATTTTTTTATAGTACACTTTTAATGCATGTATGAATATAATTGTGCATTAAATTTTCAAACAAAGTTTTTAATAGAGATATAGGAATTCAAATGTTACACTAGGATGGAAATTTGAAAGAAAAGCTACATCTAATATGAATTGATTTTTTTAAAAACGCTTACCCTTGTCACACATAAAAATGAATGCACAGATATGTTCATACATATGTTGCAATTATATATTTAAAATATTATAGCTTTTTATTAATTTGGAATGCGCATGGTATATTTTAAATAAATCACAAAAGGCGTATTTCATTAGAAAATGTATCAATTTTTCATTAAAAAATGATTTAGTTTTTAATTTTTAGTTTCAATATAGATGCAAACTATTATGTTAAACTACAATTATTTTATGTTAAACTTAACAAAGGATTACTAATGAAAATTCAAAATTCAAAATTTTGAATATTTGAAAATATTTAAAAATTAAATGAAAAATGAAAATATTTGCTAATGTTGAATAAATTTTGAAATTTTTTAAAGATTCCATCATCTAAGAAAATTCATCTACGTGACGTCATTTATAAAGCTTAGCTTCTGCAAATAAAAAATTAAAGGACAACTCCAAAACTCCTCTTTTGTACGTCACTGTGAATAAATATATTTTTTTTTTCCCTCTTGGTGGTACGTTATAATAAAATATTCCCTTTTACTTGAGCTGAAGCTGTCTAATCCAAATCATCAACCTGTACTGTATTTGAACCACCATGACAATAATGCAGCCAATGCATTAAAAAGCATTCGTTTTATATAACTTCCAACTTTATTAAAAGAAAAATGAACAAGACATTCTTCTTTTCTATTAGTTGTAATAACCCCGTGTAGATCTAAACTTGCCTTGTGATATTCAGTAAAATAACCAAATAACATGGCCAGAAATATTTGCCGATTGAAAATGAATTTAAAAACAAACCGAAATATTTTAACGTTGTAAATTTACAAAAATATAAATTATTTTTGTTCCCAACGTTAAAATAAAATATTGCATTTGGAGAGAAAAAAAAGCTTGTTTATTTAATTTTTCTTTACAAAATCATAAGAATTAAATGCAAATATTTTAGTTCAAATCCAAAAAATCTATTATTTCATCCGTGGGAGACAGAAAATATAAATCTCATCCCACAGATACATCTTTATTCCAATGAAATACTTTTATAAGTTTCCCAAACATTTATTGCATGAATTTTTTAGCGTGAGAGAAAGCGAAAAAAAAATATTTCCTGAGGGAAATTTTACTCAAGCTGTCATTCTACGTTATAAATAAATTCTGCAAGGTTGAAATTTGAATTCCCCGACCTGCAATTTACTAGATGTTAAAAGAAAATAAGGAAGCTGTGTATGTATTGCTTATTTGTTTTGAATATGAAAGATTGAGGGGGGGGGGGGAGATCAGTTTTACAACTTGCCTCGTTAGTTTAATATGTAAATATAAATACATTTCGGCTTCTGGCAGTTTTCACTGCGTAAGAGAGTATTTTACTGAGTTATTTTATAATTTAGGAACCGAAATTTTTTGCTTTGTGGGAAGTATCATTCTTTGCATTGCCATACCCCATATATATTGACCTTTTTTCTTTTTGTTATTCCTCCCTTCTTATCACTATTTTTTTATCTTTTTCTACAAAATCTTAACTGTCCATCTTCTGCTGGTTTGATAAAGTTCTAAATGCGGCATGGTTGCCAGACAATATCGGTACTGTGTATGTAGGTTAGTAACAGGCTATGCTAAACCGAAAATTTTTGTGATAGTCTTTGTGAGTTATTTATGCATATGAATAGTAATAAAACTAGATAAAACGAGGCATAATAAAATAAGTGGCATCGGATTTAGTTACGGTAACATGATCTGGCCAAAAGTATTGCAAGTTTCAGAAATCTAACCCTTTTCAAGATTAATCCCCCTTTCCCCCGTCAAAATTAAAAATCAATATAATTAATATTTTTAATGTCAACAGGTTAAATTAATTACTTCAAAGACAAGATAGCATTAAGTTAAAGAACAAAAATGATTGTTTAATTTATTGAAAAAATAGCATTAAAATATATAGGTTATTATAAAAATTATAATCCGTTTTGGCTCGCCGGAATAAAATTAAATGAAGAATTAATTTCAAGTTATTCTGCAAAACGAGGATACTAAATAAATGCAAGTGAACTAAAGATCATTTATTATGTTGCTGAGCAGCCTTGACTTTGATCACAACAGTCTTTTAGTATGGAATCCACAATGCTTTACAACACTTTCTTCGGTGTTTCATGGTGCCAACTTAAATTATGGGTTCCTGAAGCTCTCATTTTGTCTTTTGGTGATTTTCAGATGTATTCTTTCCAATTATTACTGCATGAATTCTCAAAAATATTTAAATCTGGAAAATTTCCTGTCCATTTTTTTTGGGCTTATTCTTGAAACGATGGTTAGATTTCTCAAGCTTGCAAGACTTTTCGCCAGTAGTGTAAATATTTTACACCAGTGTTCACAAGCACTGATACGCGGACCGGTACCGGTCCGCGAGATATTATTGCCGGCTCACGCAAATCAAATTTACTAAATAATAATAATAATAATAATAATAATGGACCACAAATTTCGTACTAAAAATGATATTTGTATAACACACGATTAAATAAACAAAATACATATTTATATAACATTTACTATTTTTAGTAGACGCTGGGCCAGAGAAATATTTTGTTTTTCTATTTATGCCGGTCCACAGATGTAAAAAGGTTAGGCAACATTGTTTTACATGCTTAGCCAGGAAAAATGCAGCAGACAATGCAGATGCATGATGTCAGCAGTTGTCGCTCATAGTAGGAAGTGCCGTTCCAAGGTTGGAATTTCCTAAATATTTCGATTTGTCATATGCCATCCCTACTAGCAATTTTGCTCGGGCTACCACCGGCCACGCAGCTAGCCGATGACGGCCCGAGCAAAACTGCTAGTAGGAATTACATCACTTGACGCTCAGGTCCATGTCTCTTCAGCTGTCAATTGGTAACATATACATTCTATTGACAGATAACCTCCTATGACATAAGCTCAGACTTTTAACACCTTAATTTCAACGATGGAGTGTTAAATGGCATCACATCTCCAGTACAAGTTCGATTTTGTCTTTTGCTTACGACGAAATCCAGCTATTAAATCTTGGTCATTAAACTTATCAGCTCAAAAAATGTACACGGTCAGGTGGGGGGTAATTATGACCACTTTTAACGAATTACAACTTGTGAATTTGCAACTCTTTTAATTATAGGGAAAATATTGTTTTCATTTTTTAAGGAAAAACTTTAACTGATATAGAACACCTAGTCAAAATTTTGTTTCCGTAGAAGTATTTGATTAAAAATTAAGAGGTTGGTCTTAAAATTATTCAAATTGAACAGATTGAAAAAAATGGGGTAATTATGACCAGTTGATTTTTTTTTATACCTGCGCTTATAACTTTTGTTGGAACAATTGGGATTGCTTTTCTTCTTTTTGTTGATGATTAAATTAACCTGGAGCGGAAATAATTGATAGGAATTGAATATGTTATATGGTATAAATACTTAAGTCAATTAAAATGGCTTCTTGTTGCCAAGGTGTGTTGAAAGTCACACTTTTTATTAAAGAAAAATTATTGTTTGTAAGAATTGCTGAAAAAAAGTAAAGAAATTCTATTATGTTTTTTTGACCCTTTAAGAATAAAATAAAATCAAATTAAAGAAATATAAATACAGAATAAATGTTACTTTTTTCAGTATGACGTGAGGTTTTGTGATTATTTGATTATGGAAAAGAAAACTATTTGTTTTAAAGAAATGCCCATGGTCTAAATGAATTTTTTGTATTTATGTGTCTTATTCATTTATTTTACAAACTCTTATCTGGTATGATTTTTCAATATCTCGAAATTTACTTCTAGTTCTGTTCGCAGGCCGTGACAGTAAATTTTAAGCAGTTTGAAATTTTTAAAATAATTAGTAGCTAAATTCCAGCAGTATTAGTTTATTCAGCAGTAGCAGTTTATAATTTGTGTTTAAGTTAAATATAACGAATAAATAAAATATTTTAAATTATTTTTCGTTAATATTTTTTAAGTGATATAAGACAAGCATGTTCTTTTTGAGATCAGAATACCTTTTTCTTACTATTTTTTTAATACATGGTCGCAATCTCCCCACATTAAAAAAAAAAATGTGGAGGTAATTATGACAATGGGTTTAAAAATATTTAACTAAGCTAGAAAAAGTAAAAACATATCGGAAGCTCTTAAATACATTACCAATCTACTTTTTAATAGAAATTAGTTTGCCTAAAAAAAATTTGCTTTTGCGCCAAATTACTTCAACACCGTCAAATTCGTTTATTGAAAATTTTTGAATGTTTGTTTTCTAATTGTTACTACCTTAAAAATATTTATTGATGAAACATACCTTTCATGGAAAATACATTATAAACTTTATGTCAAATATTTTTGCGAAAGTTTATCATTTATAGGTTTTTTTAAAGTTCCTGTGGTCTTAATTACCCCACCTGACCCTTTGTGAAATCCAAGTCGATTTCACTCATTAATCTATTATCAGCCTATAGTCAAACTGTAACCATCTGATAATCATTAGAACTAAAGTTTTAGAAATAAAAGTCGAAATATATGAAAGAGTTTTTAAGTCTATTAGAATCTTTAACCAGACTCTATCATTACCAGACTTTCTTTTTGTATCTTTTCCCTTAGTTATCATTATCTGCAAAAATGTAGTGACGCCTAAGCACACACGTTATTGATCCAATTTCCGATTCTTTTAGTTTTGAAGTCAACATAACATGTCGGTTGGCGATAAGAAGTTAGGGGACATTGTTTCTTCATTTACTTTTATCTTTTCTCTTAATGGTTTTGCTATTCAGATTAGGTTTTTCAATTCTCGAGGATTCTTTGTTTAGTTTGTTTGTTTTATCTTTTGCCCCATTACTGTAAAGTATCTTATTTTGGAAAGCTTTTCCACTGCTCTTAATCAGTTTCTTTCCTTTTCTTTCTTTCTGGAAGGTACACTACTGCAGATAAATTGATAAATGGAGACTTTCCAAAATTAAGTAGTTGCGACGTTTTGTATTTTTTTTTTTTTTTTTTTTTTTTTTACCCAATAAGATTTTATGTTGGTCTTTGGCGAGGTTGAGACATACATTGGTGGAACCGTATGTATAATAAAAGCATCTCTTTTTATTTCTTTTAAATTCTCGAGGGAGATGAGGGAGGGGGGGGGCAGTCGAAATACTTATAAGTAGATTCATATTATACAAGGTGTTCGAAAAGTGTGGCTTCACTTTCCAAAATTAATTACGGATAAATAAATACACTAGGAATAAAAACTGTGAGATTCACCCACATTAGCTTCAAAATTAAGCGGAATTTTGAAAATCTGGGTATGAATTTGAGAATTTTGTTTATTTTCAAAAACTTATTTTTATCTATCTATCTATTTATTTATTTAATTTTTTTTTCACATTTTACAAGTAAATTAATATCATTACAAAAATACAGCGCAACTAAGATTATAAGCATTAAAATTAGCAATGTAATATACAATTTGATAACAATGCAATTTAATGATATCCAATTCTGTACCCCATTAAATATTTTTGCTACTTTCATCGAAATCGAACAATTCAGCATGCGGGAAAAAGCCCACAACTTTTTTTTTTTTTTTGAGTGGGATTTAGTGTGGTATTGCAGGAATCACGCGGTCTAGTGCGAACCCTGAACATTATTCACTTACAATTTTTTATATTCCTCATATCAATATCACAGTTTTTTTTTTCCCCAATCGATTTCAACGTTTGCAGCTTTTAGTCAAGCGAAGTTATCCAGTCTGTACGAAATTTCTAGTCGCGTTCTATAATGCATTGCAAAGTAGAACATTAAAAAAACTTGTGTACGCATGCAAAGTGAAACGTTGAAATCCGATAAATCCAAACATGTTCATGGGCGCCGGCAGAATATTTCCCGGGGGGGGGGGACTACTCCAACGTATGGTTACCATGTTGCAAAAAAAAACAAGGAAAAACACTGCATGCAAAATTCGAAGGGGGCATTGCCCTCCCTTGTCCTATGCTGCCGGCGCCCATGAACGTGTTTGATAATTTTTGTTGTTTTCAATTACAGTGGTTTTTGAATAAGTGAGCGCTTTCGTGTCTTTTGCCTATGGACATTTATTTTATTTCTCCCTTGATTTAAGGCGGTCGGCCTTCATCGGGAATCGATGCAGACGAAATATGGGGGGGGGGGTCTATTTTACTATCCCTTCATAAAAATACAATCAATTAAAACGACCCTTCAATTATCATTTCACCATATATTTTAATTTGTTTCATTAATTATTTTTTAAAAAAAAGTGACTTTCACGAGAATTGTTATGAAAATTCACAAAAAGGAACAGTTTTCACAGAAACAAAATTCCTATATCGACCACTGTTCGTGTATAGACTGGCCCTGATTATCGCAGGGGCAAGAGGGGCCGATTTTTGAGGCCTCCCTAAATTATTACAGTATGTTAATTTAGTTTTAAGGTTTTTTGTTTTTCAATGTTAGTTAATGGCTAATTTTTCTCAGTAATGAATTTACAAGTTACAAATAGTCAAAATCTTTTTTTTTCCTTCATAATTCTTCCTCTTCATGGAAAAAAAAAATATCGCAGCAAGATCATATCAAAGATTTTTGTAGTAAAAAAAAAAAAAAAAAAAACTGTGATGTGATCACAGATTCAAGCAAATATCACAGTTTTTTTTTTTTTTTTTTTTTGGGGGGGGGAGAAAGAAAGAAAGAAAGAGGCAACTAGGATGGCTGCTAGATTTTAAATGATTATGCGGTAAGTTGCTGGACCCACTGAAGTTTGTTACGCGGGGGAGAATGGGGCATCAATAAATAGATCGGCAAATAGAAATTTGCCGATTATGATTATTAATATTACGAAAAAGTCAAGCATTTAGTTGTATTTTACAAATCTTCATTTTTAATAAAGCTTATTTCATAATGTTGGTTTATAATCTTCATAAATATTCTAATTTATCTAATATTAGTATATTTCATGTAGGATGCATTCAGGGGCGTAGCCACGGGGGGGGGGTTAGGGGGGTCATAACCCCCCCCCCATGAGAATTTTTTTGCCATACAAAATGCATATTCTTCACTACATTATCACACACACGCATACATATATATGTAGTAGTCGTAACCCCCCCATGATAAATTTCTGGCTACGCCCCTGGATGCATTTAATCATGACAAAGATTTATATGCGAACACATAAAAAATACATAAAGTAGTTGTCCGACACAGTAACCCGTTTATGGTAATCCGGCCCTGTCTGTAGATCTCGACTAGCAGATTTTAAAAAAAATTATTACCTAATCAAATGGCGCATTAAAACAGAAATATAATCAAGCGGAGCCCAATCATAAAAGGGGGCGAAAACCTGCTTTTAATGTATTCATTAAGTCCAAATTTACATCCGTGTATTTGTTTTATTTTCTTTCGGATACTCACCTTTCCTGATGTGGTTATTAAATGGTTAACTATTAAACGTGGGCGGTTTTTAACCTCCCTCGTTCCCCTCAGCCATTCTGGGTACTAAAACTAATTGAAATTTATGAATGCGGCATCTTGTGTTTCTTCTGGGGGCATTTAAGTGCGCATTACGTTCAGTCTATAAATTAATTTTAGAAGGCCATTAAATTGGAGTTTTCCCGGATTTTTCGTTTTAGCATCCGTTTGGAGAGCTACGCGTGGATTTTTTTTTCTCCCCCCCAACCTCATCCCTTATACACTTTTTTAATAAATTTTCTGCCTTACACATATTAGCTGTTAAGAGGTTTCAGTGTATCTTAATTCCTGGTTAGTACGTGTCCGTATCACCCGGTATGTGAGCGCCGTGAAATAATATTAACCCTTTAACGAGCAGTGTTCCCGCTCTGGGAACACCAAACTCTGACGTTTCGACTGTTGCCAGTCACGAAGAATAGATTTGATTTCTATTAAAAAAATAGTTGCGGGTGACATAGCTCCACGAGAATCCTTTACTTTTTAGCACGTCATTTCCCGTAAGAAAATGGTCACGATTCTTTTTAACAGCACTGACATCTGCTGAAAAATGGAAGAAGGCGAGAACAACTGGATATATTTCCTAATGCTGAAAAAAGGGCAGCCGTTACCATCCCTCGACTTAACCACCAGCAAGAGGGCGAACGATCGAAACGTTCATCGCGTGCCACAGATGTAGAGACCCTTTTTTTGACGACAGCTGGCTGTGTCGCACAGCGTGTAACGAAACGTGTCGCACCTCCTGTAACGAATTCTAATAACTATTTTTCAATAATATTTAACAAGTACATAAAATAATATATTTATCTGTGTTATGAACCAAAATATTTGCAAAAGTTCTAATAGTTGTAAAAATATTTCAATTTTTATATAAAAAATATTTTGTTCTAAAATAGCTTTTTTTTTTTTAAGGAAAAGATGGTTCTTAAATCAATAAATAAACTCAGAAATACTATATTCTGCTTCATAACATCGCTAGTAATGATCAAAATATTCTGTCCAAAATTCAAGTCAATATGAGACAGAATTTATCGCTAAGAAAAATTTAAAAAAAAGAAACGTTTTTCTAAAACGCTTTAAAAGATTTTAATATTGTACCAAATATCATCCTTCCGAATCATTATTTCTTGTATAACTCAGCTTGTAGTTATCGTAGAAACAAAAATAACATGGTTTTGATCCTAATCGTGTCTATAAAATAAGCAAATAATTTTTTAAAAATTGAAAATTTTCAGAAAACAGTAATTTTTTGAGCAGTCTCACACCTTAAAGTTATATTTTCTATGCTTATTCAAAGCATTTTTAATTAATCACACGATTGTAAATAAGGATTTTTTTTCTTCTGTCTAATATCTGGGTTAATCTTGACCACTTCGAGCGTCGAAAATGTTGACCATTTCATTATCGGGGTGTAAAGTAGGTAGGCCAACGCTACCCCTGTGAGGGGTTTCCTAACTTGGAACTCATTACGCATTGAGAGACCTAGCACCTGGATCGGCACCCCGTAGAGATATCGTTTGAATGTGGAGGTTGTCACTCATAGCTGACTCTGAAGAGGTTGTGAAGTCAGCGCCTCTACACTTCCGGATTCCTAACCCTTTGAGGCGCAACCCTTTCCCTATGCTGAAAAAAGGGCAGCCGTTGCCATCGCTCGACTTAACTACACAGCCAGATGCGTCAAACAAGGGTCTCTAGATCTGTGGCACGCGATGAACGTTTCGATCGTCCGTCATCTTGCTGGTAGTTCAGTCGAGCGATGGCAGCGGCTGTCCTATTTTCAGCATTGGACAATCTATCCAGCTGTTCTCGCATTGTTCCATTTTTCAGCAGATGTCAGTGCTGTTAAAAATAATCGTGACCATTTTTTTTACGGGAAATGACGTGCTAAAAGTAAAGGATTCTCGTGGGAGCTATGTCACCCGCAATTATTTTTATAGAAATCCAATCTATTCTTCGTGACTGGCAACAGTCAAAACGTCCGAGTTTGGTGTTCCCAGAGCGGGAACACTGCGCTTTAAAGGGTTAAGGGAACCGAGCATAGAAGACTCACTCATTTCGACAGCAAATTCATTGTCTTTTGCATACGTAAATAATATCTTTTCTGCGATCATTTGACTCATTCTTTAGATTATTTACAAAGTTATTTTTTAATTAAAATATTGCGTTCATGTTAAATCAGAGCTGGAATTCAATGTTTTTTATGTGTAAAAGAATAAGGGATTGAGAGATTTCCGAGACTAATATGTATGTTTTTTAGTTTAGTAGAAGAGAAAGTAGTAGGTTCTATCGATTTGTACAGTTTTGGGCTTGGCGCAAATTACTGAGAACGTAACGAAATAGTATTTTTAATAACAAGTATAAGTTTTACGGCGCTATACTTCGATTTTCAATATAGAAATAATGCAGTTATTAAGGCGATTTTAAACGATCTATAGAATTTTCACCAAAGTAAGTAAACTTATTTAAGTTAGAGGAATTCCGCCAAATTTCAGAAAATTGAAATTTTCGCATTTTGTACATGGTAGTTAACGGTGATTAAAACCCGTTATAGTTAATAATAATTTAAATAACTGCTACTTATCAATAATATGCCTGCATTAAATTTTGGCGATGGAACCATATAAATGATAGATAACTATTTCCCATTTTGATTGCTGTTAAATCAATGCTTCGAATGATTCTCTCAAAACAAAAAAAATCTCGCAAAATGGTGTATGTTGGCATTTGGCGATCGAAGTACTGTGTAATAAATAATTGATTCTTATTTGTTAAAGCAGCGCTACGGAAGTTTCTTTTACTAAAAGCTGTTAGAAAGGCGTAATTAATACTGTCTAATATATTTTTTGTTTTACGAATTGAAATGTATGTTGATTCCTACTTTAGTACATTTCTTAGCAAAGTTGGCGAAAAATATTCAAATGTAGTGCAGCTCTGTACGTATTATTAATTCCATTCCACAATTGAGATGAGCCGATGTCACTAGCGTATGCATAGATATATATATTTTTTAAATTCCGCCAAACAAAGTATTGCGTATTGCCTTTAGTGTCAAGTTTAATTTTGTGGTTTGAGCTATTTGCCATCGACTGGCGGTGTTAATTTCGCCAATATGGCAGTTCTAGCAAGGTAAACATGAATAACTCATTTCATGTTCTATTTTTAACATTGCTATAATTTCCGTAGCAACGGAATCCATTGTTGCCACTTAAGTTGTTAAATTTAACAATTAAGTGAAACCACTCATTTCTACAGCTTTTAAGACTCGAAAAAGTGAAAACGCATCAAACGTGAAATAAATAGAACTAACTGTAACAGAATTGCACTTTAAAAATAATCGAAGTTTTCATGCAATTCTATATATCTTTAATTTTATTTCCTTCGCGTGTGGATGTCATTTTTTACGTCATTTTTGCTATTTTGCTGGCAGATTATCCGGAGCAGCACATAACCTCTAATGTATTTGCTCCTCCGGACATAAGCAAGAGTTTCTGCCCTGCGCGTATTTGTGTAACCCCACTGTGTTAATCAGAATTTTCTGGTGTCGGATTTTTTAGACCATTTTTTTTACTGCGGAGATTCTGATCCTGAAGTATATTGATCACTGATAAATGAAAAAACAAAAAAATCAATTATATGCAAGCAGGAGTAGCCAAAAATTTTTCATGGGAATGTTACAGGAGTGAAGAATATACATTTTGTATGGCAAAAAACTCGGCATGGGGGGTTGTGACCCCCTATCCCCTCCATGGCTAAGCCTCTGTACGCAAGCATCAGTTGTCACGTCATGAAAAACCGTCGTAGATGGCAAACTCCGAAGTTGTTCTGAGGGTTATACAAAATTAAAAATTTTACGTTTAGTAAATTTTACTTTTGATACAGTTCGAATATTTGGTTTTAATACATTTCGGCCACGAAAGTAAGATGAAATATTACTAAATAAGGCAACCCAGAATTTTCTTAACTATTGAATTTGACACTATGCAACTACAGTAGATTCCCTATGACACGGTAGATACGTTCCGTGTTATAGGAATCCGTGTTGTACGGGTCCTGCGCTATACTCCACCTGGAGTGCGGACTGCGCGGTATAATCGCGGCAAAACTTATTTGAGCTCCGTAAAAATGCAATGATGTTTGGTGTTGCCATTCCAAAGGAATGTTAATTACAGGAGCTAAGGCGTCATAATATCAGAACATATGTCTCATTTTATCGTGCTGTACGAGTCTCTTTTAACGTGTTACACGAAAACGATCGTAATGTTTTCGTCGTGTTCTAAGAATTCGTGTTGTAGACCCATGCTATAAAGGGGTCAACTGTAATCTGTAAAAAATGAAATCAGTTATTTATTTAGGGCGAATTGACAGTGAGATAAACGTCAGTTTTACGTAACAAGTGTGATACTGCATTAAGAGTTCAGTAAGGGTAATACGCTATTTCTCAGAAGTTACATCAAGAACGTTTTCATTTACAAAAGCGACATGATTTTCACCGGAGCAGGGTACATTTTTGGCTTTTAAACGTAAATGATGCATCCATTGTTTCATGTAGGTTTTTTAATTTAGGTAAAATTTAAAAGTCGTGTGTAACATAACTGCGCTAATGCATTGTCCACGCTTTGAAAATTGCAAGATAAAATTGTTGTCAACATCATGTAATGTTATTTATGTAGTATATACTATATATTAATGCTATAATTTAAACCTCACAAAGAGAATTATATGATGTAGAAATCGGGCATTTTTCGAAAGAGAAAAGTTTTGTCTGCATACCATAAAGTTCTTTCTCTTTTGATCGCCAGTCACATTGACGTAGTTTTTGTGTCATGTTGCAATCGTCTAAAATTTGCACTCATGACGTCAACTTTTAGTCACTATTCAAGTATTTTTTCACCTTTTGAGATTCCGAATTACTGGGTTTAATTCGAATTATATATGTTTAAGGAAAATATGCTTTTCCCACCGTGCGGAGAACGGGTACGCAGCTAGTGCTTCATTAAAATTTGAGGATTTTAAACTTTGAGCCGCACACAATCAGCTCTGATTTTGTCCCTTTTCAACACTGACCTGTCTCACGAACCGCGCCGCTACTAAGCGGAAAGATTTAGCCTGATGCCTATTTTCTGTTGTTTCTCTCCCATCTCGAGTGGTCTTAACAGAGAAAAATAACGTGTCATTTGGTGAAAAGTCACGTTCGGCTTGAATAGGATGTCGGGTTTTTCGAAGCCCCCGACATTATAACACTTCCAGAATCTTCTTCGCTCGGGCCCATCTCATCCGAAACGCTCTCTCTTTTCGTTTTTATCTCTCTCAAATAATAGGGGGCCGTTACTTAAAATGGCCCCCTTTTCTTTTCCACTTCCGAAAGATTTTTCGTTTTCTGGGAGATCCGGGGAAAAAGAAAACACAAAGAAAGGAAACGAGGATAGACTCTTCAGGAAAAGTAAGACATACTTCGATTAGGGTATCCGCCCGATGCCTAATTTGTACTATTGCGTGTGTTTTCTTTGTTGTAAAACTTTTCCCCAAGTATGCTTGTCCGTTTTTAAAGTGCCTTTAATCGCTGTAAAGATAGATTCGGGAGTGGTGTACTAATGAGGCATCAGCGAATTTTCCAAGCTTTTTTCCCAGCGCCCTCCCCCCCCCCCCCGAAAAAAAAAAAGAAATAAAATTATTTATTTTTTATTTATTCTAGACTTTTTCCAACCACTATGGGGCTTTTCGTGGGATGTATAAAGGGTGGCCCTAAACTGTGCAGCATTTTTACTAGAGCGCGAGCATATCGCATTTTTCTTTCCCTTTTTCTCGCATTAAAAAATGACTGCGAGAAATTCGCGCTTTCTACAAACCAGTTTCTCAAAAAAAAAAAGAAAAAAGGAAGAAAGAAAGAAAGAAAGAAAAAAAAAGAAAGAAAGAAAGAAAGAAAAAAAGAAAGAAAGAAAGAAAAAAAACAGTAGTAAGATTAACGCAGAGTGTAAAATTGAATTCTGAAGAATTCCTTAACCCTTTAACGCGCAGTGTTCCCGCTCTGGGAACACCAAACTCTGACGATTTGACTGTTGCCAGTCACGAAGAATAGATTTGATTTCTATCAAAATAGTTGCGGGTGACATAGCTCCGCGAGAATCCTTTACTCTTTAGCACGTCATTTCCCGTAAAAAAATGGTCACGATTATTTTTAACAGCACTGACATCTGCTGAAAAATGGAAGAATGTGAGAACAGCTGGATAGATTGCCCCATCCTGAAAAAAGGGCAGCCGTTGCCATCGCTCGACTTAACTACCAGCAAGATGGCGGACGATCGAAACGTTCATCGCGTGCCACAGATCTAGAGGCCCTTTTTTTTTGACGCAGCTGGCTGTGCCGCAGAGCCGGCTGCCGTCAAAAAAGGGCCTCTAGATCTGTGGCACGTTTCGATCGTCCGGCATCTTTCTGGTAGTTAAGTCGAGCGATGGCAACGTCTGCCCTTTTTTCAGTATTGGGAAAGGGTTACGCCTCAAAGGGTTAAGTCTATGAAAGAAAAAAAGGTGGGGGAGGTCCTGGGGACATGCTTGTTTTCAATTGGGTTACTTTTATTGCATGTAACTGCGCCTGACTTGGAGGTTCCAGTTACATGCAATAAAAATAACTAAAATTCGTAACTATCCTGATTTCGGGTGTTTACCCGACGCAGGAATAAATACCCCATTTATAAATACCTTACCCACTGGGTATTTACCGAAACCAAATCCATAATGGAAAATTCTCACCCAATTTTGATAAGACAATGAAATAACTGAAGTGCATTCCAACTTCCTAAGTAGGAGAGAAAAAATACCTGCCTACCCTGAAAACATCGAATTTCGGCCAAAAAATCATTAAAATTATTCGTAAATCTTGTAAGCTAAACATTTCAGCTTTTAAAACCGTTTTCTTTGTTATCTTATGACGTTTGGAAATGAAGTTATATCCATTTAAAAACACATCATCAGATATGAACTAATATTAGCTAAGAACTTTAAACGTGTTTTCTCAGTATATGTTTTCGCTACTAACACCATAACTTCTATATTAATAAATATTGCTTACTGAGCAGTCTAGTAAATATTGAAAACATCATTGGCTATAAAATGACCTAAAATATTTTGTCTCATGTAGTTATTTGCTTCTATTTTAAAGTGTTTTGATGGCAAAAGGTCGCAAATTTGAAAATATATATATATATATATTTATTCATTGTATATATATATGCAATTTAGTCACATTATTGATCATATTTTAGTTGCCTGTTAAGTTTCTCCCTCTCTCTCTCTCTCTTTTTTTTTTTTTTTTTTTTTTTTTTTTTTTTTTGTCGTTTTGTTTATCATTGTCATATACACTTACCTCACTGTTAAATGAATTAAGATTTATTCTTGAGCTTGCTTGCTTGTGTGTACAGTGTTAGCCGTTTTCATACATTTTAGTGAAAATTTTCTATCTTAATTTCTCAAAATATGTGACAATTAAAAATAACTTTCTGGGTAATTTTCTTTTTCTGTTCTGCAATTTACCTGAAAATTATAAAAAAAAAAAAAAATCTAAATTGTACCTTAAAACAAAGAAATTGTCCTGAACGTAGCCGGATACCTTAAGCAGGATGTTATTTTTAGAAAAACATTATTTTTGTGTACTTAATATGTTGTGTTAGCATTAAAATGTGTTTAATGAAATATTCACAAATGACTTATAAATCTAATGCACTATTTCTGTTCTTTTTTTCTTCGTTATGTGTGTGTGCCTAAAACAATACACCTTTATTACATTTAAAAAAGCATTTCATACTTATATGTCATTTACTTAATTTTTTTCTTTCTAAACAAACAGATTTATTTTTATACAGCGATGTAATAAATGAACCCTCTACTTATATTTTTTTTATCTTCTAAACAAATAGATTTATTTTTATAAAGCGATATAATAAGTTTAGTTTATATCATTTCATTTAAACATTAGCATTTTGTTTTATTTAAATGTACCTTCCTTGGAGATACATATTCAGAATATATAAGGCAATTTCAAAAAGAAAAGAGAACGAAAACAGTTTTGAGCGTTATGTATTATTAACTGGAGAATTCTTTTACCTTAGGCTGAATGCAATTAAAGAAAGCATAAATGCCATAGTGAAAGAAAAATAACATTTAGTTTAGTAAATAATGCCTATATGTACTTATCTACTCCAACAATAATATTGTTTGAGGATGCTCTTTTTTCTTTCCTTTCTGTTTTTTATGTCTTCTTTCTATCAACATTTATGTGCTTTGATATATTTAATTACATCTATAGGTAAAGAAAGAACATCTCTGGATTTCATAACAAGGTTCTTAGATCCGCAAATTTTTGTAACAGAGTGTGCTGACAAACCTGGAAAAAGAATAACATGTCATCTCCTGTTTAATTATTACAATACGTTATCATACTATAAGATATTACTGAAAATTATTAATTCATTTTCAATTTCACAAGATAAATTGGTTTTGTAGTGATGTCTTGGTAGCGACGAAACTTGGCAGTTTTTTTTTTTTTTTAATTATTCAAGTATCTACCTTTTAACCCTTTAATGCGCAGTGTTCCCAGAGCGGGAATACTGCGCATTAAAGGGTTAACGCTCTGGGAACACCAGACTCTAACGTTTTGGCTGTTGCCAGTCACGAAGAATAGATTCGATTTCTATAAAAACAGTTGCGGGTGACGTAGCTCCACGAGAATCCTTTACTTTTTAAGCACGTCATTCACTGTAAAAAAAATGGTCACGATTATTTTTAATAGCACTGACATCTTCTGAAAAATGGAAGAATCCGAGAACAGCTGGATGCAGGGGCGTAGCCAGAAATTTTTCATGGGGGGGGGTTACGACTACTACAACTCATATATTTGTATACGTGTGTGTGATAATTTAGTGAAGAATATGCATTTTGTATGGCAAAAAATTTCCCATGGGGGGGTTATGACCCCCCTAACCCCCCCCCCCCCTTGGCTACGCCTCTGGCTGCCTAATGCTGAAAAAAGGGCAGCCTTTGCCATCGCTCGACTTAACTTCCAGGAAGATGGCGGACGATCGAAACGTTCATCGCGTGCCACAGATCTAGGCACCCTTTTTTTGACGACAGCTGGTTGTTTTCTGACGACAGGGTTGATTTCTTTTAACCCTTTGAGGCGCAACCCTTTCCCAATGCTGAAAAAAGGGCAGGCGTTGCCATCGATCGACTTAACTACCAGCAAGATGGCGGACGCCGCACAGCCAGCTGCGTCAAAAAAGGGTCTCTAGATCAGTGGCACGCGATGAACGTTTCGATCGTCCGCCATCTTGCTGGTCGTTAAGTCGAGCGATGGCAACGGCTGCCCTTTTTTCAGCATTGGGAAAGGGTTGCGCCTCAAAGGGTTAAAGGAACACTTGTAACTTCAGCAGGCCCTTTTAGTTCTTCATGTTTTGTTTTATTGTATTGGAAGCTTCTTAAACCAATGCATTAACTTTAAATAATAATAATAATAACAACAACAATGTTCGTAAATGGGATTTTAAAAACTAAGGCTTCCTCCTTATGCGAAGTACGATCCCATGGCGTTGGTTGCTTTTACTTGGCGCAGTTTTCACTTTCGATTTGACGTACGGCGGTTCTACTCGCTTCTTTCTCGCAAATTAATGTAATTAGATCTCGTTTTGTTGCCTTTTCTTAATTGCATTCTTCGATCGCTTTCTCTTGATAAAACAAGTTAAATTGAGCGGAGAAGGCTGCTCGCCAGCTTTGAGCATATTGCATTAGGGAAAGGAAGGAGGTTTTCTACCCAGCAGTGGCAGCATAACGAATGAACTTAGCATAAATATAGCGGAATTTTTAATTAAAAGATCTCTTTATTGGCGTAGCGCGTTTTTCGTTTGCCCGTAATTTAAACACAGCATTAAATTCCTCGTGTGTTCAGTTTAAGCCGAGCTTTTAAGAAATTTAACTTTTTTTTAAATCTCCTGTAGTTAATTTGCGAAAGATTTTACGTACAGTTCTGCTGTCTTAGCAAGAATTTTTGAGTGTTACCTATCGTTCGGTGCTTAAAGGGTTGGCAGAGGAGGAAATTCTCGGTTTTTATACCCCTTTTCAGCTGTACCCTAATTTAATTAGATAATTATAATTTTAGCATAGTCAGATTGCGTCTGATTTCTGAAATAAAATTCTGAACGTCAAAATTTTCATTTAGAAATGGACCGAATTGTTAACTCATCAGGGAAATATTGCAGAATTCCTCATTGCAAAGTGCATCTAATGGATTTACTTTTTGTAATAGCGCATAGTGCAGCTAATAAATAAGCGTTGTATTTTTTTTTGTGTGTGTCTAGCCCTGTTGAATTCTTTAAAAAACTGTTCGAAAGTTGCTATTCAAAAAAGAATAACCTTATTGGAGAGGAGGAATGTACAAATTTTTGCCGTACGTGATCCTCCCAAACCACCACCAGAGTTGCCAACCTGGCAATGTGAAAAATCAGGAGATTTTATTCTAAGAAGCTGGAGACTTGTTTTTGATTAAAAAAAATTAATTTTAAAAGATCAGGGTTATATCAGCTGAAACTACATTTTGGAGAGAGAGAGAAAAAAGCATCTTTGGTGCTGTTTGTCGCCAGATATAGATATTTTTCCAACACAAAAAAAAAAAAAAAAATCAATTTGGGGTCATGTCTTCTATTAGGTAGTCAGTAGCTTGTAAAAAATTTAGCAACATGAAAAATGTTAAGTTGGAGAGTAAAAAATTGTGGCCAATTTTTTACTCTTAAGTCATTGGAGGATAAACTAAGTCAAACGAAAAATGATCATTTTTTTAGAGTGATGGAAAAAGATAGAAATTTCAATGCTTTAGAACATGAAGCTGCACCTCTTTCACTATTATACATTTGTCAGTAAAGTCCGAACTTAATGATGTCACACATGTGTGGGTTCCTGGAACTAGTTTGATTGCAGGAAAGGGGGAAATGCTGAGAAGGGTTCCTTGCCACGACAAAACTTAAAAAGATTTCAAATTCAAAAAATTGCATTATTCATGTGATAAATGATAAAAATCAGGAGAAAATAAGCAAATGATCAAAAATCAGGAGAAATGTATCCTAAATCAGGTTGGCAGGAGATCAATGAAAAATCAGGAGTCTCCTGCCTAAATCAAGAGAGTTGGCAACTCTGCACCACCCTTTTCCAATTTCCTATCGATTGAAATAACACTTCATTGGCATTTTGCCCTATATTTTAATTTTTTTGTAAGTTATTTTGAGAAAAAAGAAAGTGATTTGTTTACAAAATTGGGTATGAACATTCTCAAAAAGAAATAGCTTTCACAAAAATTAATCCTTGGAAACAGTTCCTATAGATCGATCCCTGCCAACAAATTTTTACGCATTCTGTATTATCAATGCGCCTTCACTTGGTTTCCTTCGATTGAGAATAAAATTACACACACACACAAGCGAACACAAATAAATACTGCATTTTGCAAATGAACGTTGTTCCAGCTAATAAATATTATTCGAATTTTATCCTGTTTTCCCATTTCGGTTTGACATAGGGCGGTCATTTTTTCTTCCCTTGCCTCCTCTCTCGGGAATGCAGCGCTGATATTTAATGGAATTTTCAATTAGTGTAATTGGATTAATTCTATTGGCTGTCTCTCCGTTGGAATTCTTTTCTCGCCGTATAAAGCAGGTTAAATTGAAGATGATGGCCTCTCTCTCTCTCTTGGGCTTTAAATTTGAAGAAAGCCTCAGGAAAAATGACAGATTTAACAAATGGATGCATTCATAATTATCAGCGGAATATTTAATGTACCCATGCCTGAGCTAATTATAGAATAATTACTAAAGTTTTCCCGTTGTATCAATTTTTTTTTTCCTTTTGATAGATTTTAATGAATTTAAAGGTAGTACTTGTTACTATTTTTTTTTAATCCTACCGACTTATCTGTAATTAGGCTATGACCAAGGACTGTAAAATTAAATGGTTCCAACCGTGCGAAAATGCTTTATTAAGAAATCCCTAATAAACGAGGAATCCCTAAAAAACAAGTCGAAAACACTACTGCATTATCACGTACTACATGATAGAAAATGTATAAACTGTTAAAGAATTTAACATACAATAAGCCGAACAACAATTATAATTTATTAATTAGATTTAATAATAGAAACTTTTCAGATTAATATAAAATCTGAAAAACTTTTACGTACCTATGGTCGTATTTAATATTATAATGTATATTTAAAGCATATCATAATCCATGCGTCAGCCCTCTTTTATTCCTTGTTCCATTACGTTGGAAAGTGCATTGTAATCCATGTATATACCGTATTTGTCTTCCTTGTTCCATGAAGCACTTCTTTGGAATCAAATCTATATTAATATTGCCTACTAAAACTGTTTTTCAATCATCGTCTGGCATATTTTAACTATATTTTACCTTTATTTGCACCAATATTTACGTCTTTAAAGACTCTGATTAATATTCCCATTAGAAGTAACAGTAACCCATTAAACAGTAAAGTTTTGCAATTTATCGACAAATATAGAAGATGCCGCCAAACTGGGTTCAGTTTTGGAGACTTATGATTTTGTGCCGATAAATCGCCCAAAATGACCAATTTCGGTTACTTTTGACATTTTATTAATTCCCCTTCCCCCTGTTACCTGGCCTCACTTGAAAAGTGATTCCTCGTTTTTTGAGTAGACAAAAATCCGTGTCTTCAAATGTACACCACTCAAGTGCTTATGATGAAAAACTAATTCGACAAAATTTATGCACTAGCGTAAAGAACTATATTCACTAAGAATGTAACTTAAGATAGCATAAATGCTTATTAAATTACTTCGTTTAAGTGTAAGGAATTCTTTTTCAATTACAAAAGAATACATGTGTATGCTCCTTTATTTTAATTATTCTTGTCATATTTTTTAGGGTATTCATGATTCATGTTTCAGTTTTTTATAATCTTTTAATTTGATTTATTATAAACTGTTCCCCAGACGTTTCCTAATCTTCTCAATCCTTTTTTTATCCTATAAAAAAAAAAAAGATAAATAAAAGAACCGAAAGTGCAACATCAGCAGATTAGTCTATTTGCAAAGGATTTTCGTCCCATGTGCATTGAAAAATATTATTAGTAATGGAAATTGCTTATATACTTTACAACATTGATTATAAAATCTGTAAAAACTTCTCTAAGAACATCGATTTGTAAAAATATAGAAAATAAACCTCCCACCCCCTTCCCCTCTTCTCTTTTTTTTTTTTTTTTTCCCCTGTACGATCTGTATTTGGCGCTTTTAATTATTAGTGTTTATTTTTTTTATTTTATTTTATTTTGTGTGCATGTGTTTTTGTACTGGTAGAAATACTTTCAACATCTTCAAGTGTGCGAGTATGGGGAGGGGGGGGGATAGAAAGGGTTGGTCGCATAACTTTTTGACAGTTTATAAGACAATAATACCTTCAGCAGGACATTTGCCAGGTCACGAAGTATGTACGGAAGTTTGCCAAGAAATCACAAAATGACATGAAGCAAAGCTCTTAAATTGAAAATGTTGTTTCTCAAAGAAGCAGTTAACTCAAACATATACATGGAATTTATTTTTTTTTTTTCTCTCTTCCATTCAATCTGTAATTTTCATAATTTTTTCCCACCTCTTCTCTCTCTCTCTCTCTCTCTTTTTTTTTAATAAGCATGAATTTGTATTGTTTTGAAATTCCTTTTCATAATTCATTCCCTGCAATTACAGGGTTTCTACAGACCTGGGAAGTTAGGAAAATGAGTTTTGGTCAGGGAAAGTCTGGGATTTCGGGAAAAAATCGGGGAAATTTGAAGAAAGGTCAGGGAAATGTATAAGAATATTTGAATTTTGCGGCAAAATCAAGAAAATACTTCCTGTTTGAACGTAATTGCAGAAATTGTTCTATTTTCATTTTCTTATTTAACCTTATAAATAATTTTAAAATAAGTCCTTTATTAACATATCTTGTTCAGTTGAAATATTCTTAATTTTATCCTAAATTATTATCAAACATGGTTTTTTTTTTTTTTTAATGCAGTGATGTCAAATAATGTTTTTGTGTATAATTGAATTTATTATTATTATTTGCAAAAAAAGGGGCAAAATATATAAAAAGTTATTAATTAAAGGATGCAATATTAAAAATAGAAACGCAAAATTCAGGAAAGCACACTAGATAAAAAGTCAGGGAAAATCATGATAGGTGTCAGGGAAAAGTCAGGGAAGCAAAAGCTGTGAAATCTGTAGAAACCCTGAATTATTATTGTCCTTAAAAATTTCCAAGCTTTAATAGTTATATTCTAGATTCGTGAGGTGGAGAATGGAGAATAAATCTCTAAGCTGCAGTTAAAAAAAAAAAAAAAAAAAAGTTTAGCGGTTTATCGTTTAGTGCGGATAAAGTCCGATATAGACTCACGTGCGTTTCAGGGTTACTTCCCACACATCGGCACGCCAAGAGATCGCCAACAATTTCACCCCCTTTTCAAGAACGATCAGTGCGTGACCCTGCAGATCTAGACTCACGGAAAATATCACGAGGATGGCCCCCGTTCTAAAGTGGGGATGGCAAAAGCGGGAAGATAGCAACCCATAAATTACTCCAGCCAGTGTCATTCGGAGATGTCTAGCAAGGGTATAATAAGAGTTCCTTTATCAGCAGCAATAATTAAAACTTGTCTTTAGAAAAATATTTTAAAACGCTAGAAGCATCGCACTTACTATCGCTTGTTTTGAAAAAAAAAAATTTAATATTTTATTCTTTTTTTTTCACGATTTTAAAATTCGCTAATTTTAATTTAAAATGCGTGCGCTCACTCTCTCAGGAAGAAAAAAAGAAAAGAAGGGAAATTTGAAGGAAGAAAATTGCGTTAACTATTTACATATATTTACCTCAAAATTTACTTATTCGTTTTAGTTGTGGACGCAGGATCTTATTTTAGGCTGTGTATTCGGAGCACGTGACATGGCGCTTCCATTTTATAGTTGTCCTAGAAACTGCACAGATAGTATCAAAACACGTACTAAAATAATCTTTCACACATTATGAAGGTTTAATTTCTACCTGAAAATCAAAGTAAATTATCTGAATATTTTAATTGAATCCAACAAATTATTCGAAGAGTTTAGTTTCATAAATTGACATTTATTTTCCTATTTTATAAAGATAGTTGCAAGTTATGCATAAATGTATAAATTTAATAATATCTGATGCTAATAACTAATAAGTAGTTCGAAAAATCCTCTAAAGTTTTAGACATTCTAAAATTTAAACTTTTGGTCAGAGAAAAGAGAAAATTAGATTTTTTTTTTTCGGAAACATATATCGTAATTTAATGTGTTCTCTTGAGTATTTGCAGAGCCTGAAATATTTAACCCATTAACCGTATATAGAACACTGTAAAACTAAAATTAAAAAAAAAAAAACCTGTTAAATTCTTTTTAAAAGCATTTTCTTAAATTCATGTTAAATATTTTTTGCAATTCCCCTAAAGAACTCTTCAGCAATGTGACACAGGCATTTAAAAGTTTAATGTTAAGAAAATCTTCATGCACGGGTGATTTGTGAAACGTAAATTAATTTCATTTAAGTAATATTCCACAACAATTTTTTTTCGGGGTTTCCTGCAAGTACCCTACAGAGGGTGTTCACACATTTTTGTAACGATTTTGCAAAGATATATATAGAAATAAATATAAGAATTTTATTTTCTAATGTGTTCAGTCTGATAGCCCTTTCTTTGAACCATCATATTACATCTTGATTTCAAAGATGAAAGTCCTTTTCTTAAAACATCAAGGCTGATATTGTTCCACTCCTCCATCATAATCTTGTAGTAATATAATCTTTTGTAGTAATATATGAATGTATCTTGTGTTTGCGTGATTATGGCAACGCTATACTAGGGCAATCTGCCAAGGATGGGAAGGTGCCTTGGTAGGAGAACTTTCTAAGGGGTTCTAAAGCATATTCACGTTACATCTGGAAAAAACCTACCAAAAATCCAGACTGTTAGATCGACAGCTGCTCGATGGGACCCGATCCCGGGTCCTTCACTCTTCGGCAGTCTACCATTTTCAGTGACATAACTACTGTGCGATGGTAAGGCTATAAATGTATCTTAAAGTAGAAAGATAATTCAGCTCATCTTCGTTTAGAAATATATTTAATTTTATATTTCAATTCCATTCATTATCACTGAAAAATAACGTTCAATAAATACTTGTCACACATTTTTGCTTTCATGCCTTTTAAGATGCAATTTATTCCAGGAAAAACTTATTTATATGTAAAAAAAAAAAGTTACTATTACATTTGTTTGTTCATCTTAAAATACACTGGAATAAAATAAACTAGAAGTTTCTGTAGAAAATTTTACTTAATTGAAGTTTTAGACGTATTTCGTATGTATTAAGAAAATAAATGTATTTTGTATTTTTTCAATATAGAAAGCATTTTGTATTTTGTAATTTTTCGTGTTTGAATAAATGTAATTTGTATTTTGCATCGAAAATACATTTTTTTATGTATTTTGCCCAACTCTGCTTCTGTAGTTGCTTTCAAAGAGCATTGCAGAGCAAGCAGTAATTATTTTTATTTCCAACGGAGGGGAGAGTATGAGGGAGCGTCCTCTAAGTGAAACTGTACTCCCCCTCTCTAAACAACGGGGGATGAGGGGGAGAAAAGCAATAAACTTTAGGTTTACCTTTGCCGATCTCTGGGAAGATAGGGCGTTTCAGTGCGCTTGAATGGGAACTCGATGCATTTTTCAGTATCTGGAAGACGGATTGCGGGGAAAAGTGCCCCCATTGTGTGCATAGCTTGCTTTTATGGCTTCGCGGGTTATACTTTGTCGGCGAATCCCGACTGGTCAGTAAAAGCCAATAAATTCTTCCCTCCTGCACTGTTTTCCCCCCCTTTTACAAAGCCTTGACCATTAAAAAACTTCCCCTCATACAATGCAGCGTCCGGCAATCGCACGTGAGTCTACGTTGGCCTTAAACCGCAAAACACGTTTTCTTTGACCGCATGTCACAGATTTGTCGCGCTATATCCCCACCTCATAAATCTAACCGAGTCGGAAAAGCCCACTCTCAAAATATGTGGCCGCCCTTAAAATTTTTTGGGGCTAGGTGTGGGGACACCACCACTGAAGATTGGTACGCTGCGGAGGTAGGGTGGGACTTATCAGGTCTTGTGACGTAAGGGTAGAGGGGCAGTCAAAAAATACCCAAAAAGGTGTTACGTAATTCATTGAAGCGTCCTTTGAGAGTATTTGGGGCCCCCAAAATTGGAGGCCCATGGCACGTGCCCCGGATGCCTTGCCTTAACCCTTTGAGGCGCAACCCTTTCCCAATGCTGGAAAAAGCTGGCTGTGCCGCACAGTGCCATTTATAAATCTGTCACTTGCACAGCCAGCTGTCGTCAAAAAAGGGTCTCTGGATCTGTGGCACGCGATGAACGTTTCGATCGTTCGTCATCTTGCTAGTAGTTAAGTCGAGCGATGGCAACGGCTGCCCTTTTTTCAGCATGGGGCAATCTATCCAGCTGTTCTGGCGCTCTTCCATTTTTGATCAGAGGTCAGTGCTGTTAAAAATAACCGTGACCATTTTTTTAAGAGAAATGACGTGCTCAAAAGTAAAGGATTCTCGTGGAGCTATGTCACCCGCAACTATTTTTATAGAAATCAAATCTATTCTTAGTGACTGGGAACAGTCAAAACGTCAGAGTTAGGTGTTCCCAGAGCGGGAACACTGCGCGTTAAAGGGTTTAAATCAGTGCCTGATAGAGATGAGACGGGCTCAGCCCGAGCCCGGGCCCGACTCGGGCTCGGGCTCTGTAATTCACGATTGCGTTCGGGCTCGGGCGGGCTCGGGCTCGTGAAAAATTTCTCCTTTGTTGAACATACTCCTTGAAACAGATTTTAAAAAGTGATTCATGGGATAAATAGACGTACTTATTTAAAAAAATAGCGGCACGAGGGACTAGAAGGTGTGTGAAGCTCCAAAATTTATTGTATCCTATTAATAAAGTAGTTAATTTTATTTGTCTTTAGCTGAAATTGCGGGCTCGGGCTCCAACTTTAATAATATTGCTCGGGCTCGGGCGGGCTCGGATTAAAAGTCTGCGGGCTCGGGCTTCAAAAAATGAGCCCGAACTCATCTCTAGTGCCTGACGGTGACTTTAATTGATGCCTGTACACAAATGCATGCCTGTACACAAATTCGCTTTAGAAATTGAAAAATCTAGCTAAAACTGTTTAATTTGGAAAGCATCATGTGCGTAAGGGGATGGGGCGTAAAGAAAAAAAGAAAAAAAAAGAAAAGGAATTATTTTTTCCCCCCGAAAATCCTCTTTCCAAAGAATTGTACTCGGACTATACGTGGGCAGCACTTTAGAGTAATTCTGAAGAAGAAAAGAAATATATATCCAAGACGTTTCCTATCTATTTCTTTCATCTGTAAAATAACAGTTTCCTTTACAGTGACTTTCCCTAAAATTCTTCTGGTTGCGAAAGAAAAGTTTTTTTTTTTTTTTTTTTTTTCCCTTTTTCTTTTCCTTAGGTAGGGTGGCTAAGAGCATTTATTTTTCCAAATGTGTTTTAAATCTCAATTGTGGATATTGTTTTTTCTTGTAAACCTTAAGGTACGTTTCCGACGTTCATAATCCTTTGAGATTGATTGTAAGGTTATTTTTTTTATTTACGCCATCTGTGTGTGCGATTTCTTCTTCTTTTTTTAATAAGAAATGGCCTTTTTATTTCAAGGCATACTGGATTCGTAATTTTAAGGTTTTTTTTTTCTTCTTCTGTTTTTTCTTATCATGCGCTTAGACTATCGAGGGATTTTTAATTTTGTGTGTGTGTATTTTTTGTTATTTTTTTATGTTTTGAATAATGGATGAATAAAATTTTTAAAAAATCATTAAAAGTGCGTTAGTTTACCGTCATTTTACCTCTGAATTGATAGTTAATTTAAGCTTTAAAAAAAGTACAATTTCCTCCCCCCCCCTTTTTTTTTTCGTGTTACTGTAGTAATTTTTCCTCTAATCCAAGCTTGTAATTGCCTCAGTTTTACAACTTAAAGAATTACTCTCACTTCCAACATATTTTTTTACTATTTTGCTGTTTAAATTGAAGGCCTGGTTTGGGTCGTTTATTTAAAGTAATTGCAATCTAAATATGGAACTTTTTTTTTAAATAAAGATTTAAAAATTGTGATTAAAGCACATAATGCGTAACAAAGATGGTACATACATAAACTAAAGCCACTAAATTATGGATATTTGACAATGCTTTTTTTTTTTTTTAATCGTAGAATTAAAATACGTTTTTAGTATGAGTCTCTGTAATACATGCCATTTTTTCTTACTATTTATCTCCCAATTTACGCATGGATCAAACGTTTTTATCAATGCTTAGCTAATTCCCAATTACCTTGAAATTTGCCGATATACAGAGAATAGATGACTGTACAATATATGCTGAAAATAATGTGTATAGAAGGATTCTCTGACAGGTGCACTCATAGGAATTTCAATACAGTATATAGCCTATCCACGTATTGAAAAGCCATTTGAGAAACTCGTTTATTGCTAGCCATTTAAGACTGACACGGAAGAAAAGCATTTTTTTGGGATACTGCTCGGAAGCTGCTATATTGACCAATATAAAATGAAATGTTCCTTGCTTATGTCCACTGGTTATTACTAATCAAGTATAACTCAAGAAAATTTTTGTGAATTTTCATAACAATTTTTGTAGAAGTCACTTTCTTTCTTAAAATAATTTACAAAACAAATTAAAATACAGGATAAAATGCGAATAAAGAGTTCTTTTAATCGATTATATTTTTGTGAAAGGGCCGTTTTAATTCGTTGTATTTTTGTGAAGGGGCCGTTTTAATCGATTATAATTTTGTGAAGGGGCCGTTCTAATCGATTGTAATTTTGTGAAGGGGCCGTAAGACGGACCCAAATTTAGTATGCATCACTCGCTGCCTGTATAATTTGGCTTAGTTATGTGCAATCTTTCTATATCTACAGTTAACTCCGGATATAGTGAACTTTCGGCTATAGCGAACGCAAATCATTAGTCCCGATTCACATATAGTATCTCTGTTCAGTATAGGAACACTTCGGTTTTAACGAATTTCGCATGTAGTGGACGAAATTGGATGATTCCCAGAATTTCACTATAACCGGAGTTGACTGTATATTAGAGATGAGTTCGGGCTCATTTTTTGAAGCCCGAGCCCGAGGACTTTTAATCCGAGCCCGAGCAATATTATTTAAGTCGGAGCCCGAGCCCGAAATTTCCGTTAAAGATTAAAAAAAATCCAATGACTTCATTGATAGAATACAATGAATTTTGCCGTTTGTGCAAGTTAAAGATAAATAGAGTTGCAAACTCTCAATGCACTTTCTAATTCTTTATTTATCCATATGTTTATCAACTAATGTCGGATCTCATGACTAACTAACGAATATAAGCCGCACCGTTCTGAAATATCCAAAGAGCCTAACGCACCTTCTAGGCGCCAGTGCCGCTATTTTATTTTTTATAAGTACAGTCAATTCCGATTACAGTGAACCTGGATATAGTGAACCATCGGCTATAGTGAATGCAAACCATTAGTTCCAATTCACACACAGTATCTCTATCCATCATGAAGACACTTGGGTTTTAGTGAATTTCGAATAGAGTGGACGAAATTGGATGGTCCCCAGAGGTTCACTATAACCGGAGTTGACTGTACTTTTATTTTCCTCATGAATCACTTTTTATAATCTGTTTCAAATAGTATGTTCAATAAAGGAGAAATTTTTCACGAGCCCGAGCCCGAACGCAATTGTGAATTACAGAGCCCGAGCCCGGTTCGGGCCCGGGCTCGGGCTCGGGCTTTCGGGCTCGGGCTGAGGCCGTCTCATCTCTACTGTATATCTATATCTATATTTCGTCACTCGCCATATTGGATGAGGCTGGTCGCATTTCCGGTGATTGAAAGAAATTTAAATAAAAGTGCTTAATTATTAATTTATTTTACATATTACATTATTATAGATTTAGTTGTATTTTTAAATAAATAAAAGAAAATGTATTTTAGACTTAAAAAAAATACACACATTTCAGTTAGGAATTTCAAAAACTGCCATAAGTTAAGAACAATCCTCTCTCAACGTGATTGCCAAATTTCTCATGATTCACATTTATAGCGATTACCTGACGTCATGGATTTTGAAGAGTGCGTGATGGAGAGGAGGGGGGGGGGTGTTAAAGGAAATTGTCACCGCGTGTCATCAGTCTGGTGGTTGGTGAAATCGGGTTATCTACAAATTAATGATGTTGGACGTGGGTGAAGTGCTTGCTTGCAGCCTGGCCTGCCTCTCTTCCATTCCCGTGACCTCATTAAATGACTCGAATCGATTCCGACGACAGAGGATAGGGCAGAGGAGGGTTTATAGACTGCACTTTTGGCTCTCGGGACTGGAGGTAGTTCAGTGAAAAATGCATTTTCTTTTTTCAACGTATTATTAGGTTTTTCTATAACCATAACGGTCCTATGTAAAGGGTGTGGGGGGGGGGGGGGAATCGTTATTTTTCTAAGTCGTCGTAAATTTCGTTTGAAAAATCCGTTGAAAAACCGGCAGTTCTCAGGGTTAGGTGAGCTAGCTAACCATGTGAATTGCCTGGGAATTCTTATACGGCAGTCAGAACCGTGACGTCATAAATTAAAATTGCATGAGATTCATAGACTCTGCAGTGAAATATACGTCATTTTCGCAGTTTGTGCGATTTTAAATAGATTAATTACCCAGTTTAACATTTTTCACGGTAATGAAATAAATAAAACATTTTTTTTTTCTGCTGAACTATCGCGTATGTAAATATTTAAATTGTAGATTTAGTATGAATTGTTTTTGCTTATTGCACATGATCTTTTAACCCTTTAACACGCAGTGATCCCGCTCTGGGAACACCAAACTTACAGAAACTGCACAGACGCTTTGACTGTTGCCAGTCACGAAGAATAGATTTGATTTCTATAAAAATAGTTGCGGGTGACCTAGCTCCACGAGAATCCTTTACTTTTTAGCACGTCATTTCCCGTAAAAAAATGGTCACGATTATTTTTAACAGCACTGACATCTGCTGAAAAATGGAAGAGCGCAAGAACAGCTGGATAGATTGCCCAATGCTGAAAAACGGGCAGCCGTTGCCATCGCTCGACTTAACTACCAGCAAGAGGGCGGACGATCGAAACGTTCATCGCGTGCCACAGATCTAGAGACCCTTTTTGACGCAGCTGGCTGTGCGCGCACAGCCAGCTGTAGCAGGTAGTTAAGTCTAGCGATGGCAACGGCTGCCCTTTTTTCAGCATTTTGAAAGGGTTGCGCCTCAAAGGGTTAAGTGTTTTAACTGTGATAATAATTCGTGCGTACTAAATTAAAACGGACTTCAACGGGTTCGTTACAACTAACTCTACCCCAAATAAATTTCAATATCCGCCACTGATTTCTGTGATCGGCTGCTGTGCCTAGACAAACACATGCAATTTCATTCGCTTTTAGAATGTGTGCACTCGTAACAGCTCTTGTTGCTTTACTTTTTGAACCACGTACGTACAGTGAAGCAGTGAACAGATCATAAAAAGACTTATTTTATTACTTTATTCCGCGCTTGCGAGAAGAAAACAGTGCTCTTGTGAAATGAATGCGTGCGTCTGACATAAAAATGAGAAATGGCCGCTAAAAATCACTGGAAAATGTAACTAAACAAGAACGTCCATTTTCGATCTTTATTTTGCGGGCAACATAAATATTGCTTTCCAGTATCGTAAAGGCTTTAGAAGTGGAGCGAGTAGGAATATGGGTTTTCTTTCCTCCGTATAATTTTCAACATATTCACTATTTGCTGGTATAATAATGTTTGTTCTCTATTTCACATTGAAATTTTATTTACTGTCTATAAAAGATGTAATCATATTTTTGTAGTTTAATGAGAAGTTGTTTACGGAAGGGAAGTTTTTAATGCTCTTTTACATTGTTGATCGTGATTCTGAAACATTTTTCCCTTTTCCTACATTCTTTGAATATTTTTTTGTCGTAAAACCGGGGCTGTTTATTGAAGTTGTAAGAAATTGGATATCTTCCCCCCCTCCCTCAATATAAATAAATAAAAATCAATTTAAAACAAATTTCCGGGATTTTTAAAATTAAATTAAATTTATTTATTTATTATTTTGTCTCGCAGTCGAAATGTTTTCAATAAAATTAAGGAAAATGTTATGCGGATGCTTCTATATATGGAAACAATTATCGACTGTACATTCATACACTTCATATTCATTGCGTCATTTGCATGTACAATAGCAAATTATATTTTACTCTCCTGTTTTTGTTTTTGTTTTTTAATCATGGCAAACCTCCGAATATATTAAAATCCTAGCTACTCCCAAAGGTCATGTACGTAACTAACGAACAGTAGTTTTAACTAAAACATTCCATTTTGTGGTTTTGAGGTGGAATTTTGCTTGACTGCTAAAGACTGGGAAGAACCTTTTAGGTAAAAGAAATGTACTTATAAGCGATTCCTTTTTCTTTTTATGAGTATTAGGGAATGCTCCTAAAATATATTAGAAATTACTAAAACAGATTTTTCTTACTCATTGTTATGAATAATTTTTTTTTTCGAAGTTCTTTATAATACTCGATCAAAAATATGTAAATAAATTTTACAGGGGAGTTACATATCTTGTTTGTTTACGACTCCATGTTTGTCCCGACTACTGTAGGTAGGTCGATTCGATTGCCAGAAAAATTCGTATGTTTATTGGTATCGCTCGGGCGTCATGTTTTCCTGTAGGTAGGTCGATTCGATTGCTAGAAAAATTCGTATGTTTATTGGTATCGCTCGGGCGTCATGTTTTCCTGTTGAAAAGATTGTGGACTATTAAGGTCTGCAAGCAGTCATTGTAAGCTCATGTACTAGAGCAAGCAAATCCGTTCTTATAGATTTGCAGGGTCTCTACCGCTCCGGAAAGTCTGGAAATTGGGAAAAAACCGGGAAATTGGGTAATGGGTCCGGAAAATTCACCAAAATAATCAATTCTTTTGCTTTTGTGTGCTTTTTTTTTTACCCCTTCTTTCTTAGTCAGACTGGAAACCGAAAGTAACTGACACGCATTTTTGGGACCGCGAAAGCTTCAAGCGATGTTTTGTATAAGGAGGGAAAACTGGGGGCTCATCCATCGTGACGGGAGGGTAAAAGACAAATTAGCTTACTTAGTAACTTATGGCTTAGAAGCGTATTTCCGAGAACAGTTAGTTAATTCTATGAGAAAGTGCGACTACTTGTGTTTCTCAATGGATGAAAGCTTAACCCTTTAAGGCGCAGTGATCCCGCTCTGGGAACACCCAACTCTAACGTTTTGACTGTTGCTAGTCACGAAGAATAGATTGGATTTCTATAAAAATAGTTGCAGGTGACATAGCTCCACGAGAATTCTTTACTTTTTAGCCGTTATTTCCCGTAAAAGAATGGTCACGATCATTTTTAACAGCACTGACATCTGCTGAAAAATGGAAGAACGCGAGAACAGCTGGATAGATTGCCCAATGCTGAACATGTGCTAGAACATGTGCTAGCACGGCTGTGCTAGCACAGCCAGCTGCGTCAAAAAAGGTCTCTAGATCTGTGGCACGCGATGAACGTTTCGATCGTCCGCCATCTTGCTGGTCGTTAAGTCAAGCGATGGCGACGGCTGCCCTTTTTCCAGCATTGGGAAAGGGTTGCGCCTCAAAGGGTTAATCCTGTATACTTCAGTTAAAATTGATTTCAAGAAGTTGTAGAAAATATGCAAATATAAAGACAAGGGAGGGGCATTGTGCAATTTTCCAAAGTAAAATGCATGGGTCAGGAATTTTTTTCCCGGGGCCTCCCAAAAGTCAGGAAATTGACTTTCAGAAATTTGGTAGACACCCTGATTTGGCTGTAAGGAAGGTAATTTCTAAGCAAATGAAAAATTATTTTAGTTTTCTTATTTGCTTTAACCTGTTCACTCCATCTTTTCAAATATCTTTCCTTCGGTTAAAAGAAAAAAAAAAAAAAAAAGAATAAGACAGAGGGAGAATCTCATTTTTGAAGTGCACTGTATCTTGATATCGAATTTCCTTTAATAATAGGATATCATCGGAGAGGCTTAAGCGATGGGAGTAGTATTATCATTATTCCCAGCGTTATATTATTGATTTGCTATAGATAAAGAACAAGGAGCAAAGAAGAAGATATATATTTCTCTCTCCTTTTCTTTCCGTGTCTGAAAAGGTTCTGAAAGAATATATCATTGAGCCTTTTATTCAGAAAACGTGGTGTGCTGCTATCTCGTATAGAAACGGACGCCATTGGTTATCTTAGGGACAGTCCAGTAACTCAGTCACCATTTGACGTCTGGATTCACTATCCAATCATTCGGTTGGAAAGGTGCCATGTTTTCACGCATTTATCTAGAACACAGAGCGAAGAATAGAGTGGATTTCACTTTCAAAGGGATCTTATATATATATATCTATATATATCTATGGGAAGAGATAAATTGATAATTTATCTGAAAGTTCCATTTTCTATTTTTGGTCTGTCTTCAAATTACGGTGCTTTTGGAAATTGCGGATTTGTATATTGAGCTATCTCTGAGACTTACGTATCCATCTCACTTCAATTTCTCTTTTGCAAAAACAGCTAGCTGTAGCTGGGTTTTTTTTAAAGGTTTTTTTTTTTTTCTGAAGTGATATTTTTAAATATTAGATTAAATTCGAAGAAATGGGCAGTGAACTTTTTTTTAAAATTAACATCTTAGGATTGTAAGTTTTAAATTTGTTAAATTTGGTGATTAATGCCTCTACAGTACAAAAATTGCATGTAAGTACTATTAACTCGTATGACGGAACATTTTTTTTTAGTATAAAATTTTGTAGTTTTCTGCTGAAAGGGGCATTAAAGAAATAACCGATGACTAAATTATGTTAACAATCGTTGTTTCTAAGTCATCGTTCATGCTAGTGCACAGTTGTATAATTTATGAACATTTTATTGGTCATTATTAAACTATTTTGTTCGTAAGCATATACTCTGTAGAAACACGGCTAAAAAGTTTCATTTCGCCTTCATATGAACCATTCTCAAAGTAATTCAACAGAAATATGCCGGCACTTATTTTACCATCGACGAAATCAATTTTCCTTAACTACTGTCTAATTCCTTCGTAACTACAAACTATAAATATTCATGAGCATAATGTATTATTATTTTTTAAAGTTAGTAATCAAGTCACTAACAAAAAAGAAACGGAAAGCAAAGAACGGCATTTTCGAAATTTGTCTAATCTTATCTCCACTGCCACTAATGGATTTGTTATTCAGATTTCATTTTCAATTTTCTGATTTATATATATCAGGGATTTTTCATTTTTATTTTTTTCTTCCTGGCGAATTCTTTGTCATTTACTTCTGCCTCCTCTTCTTCTTCTTCTTTTTATCTTTTTTTCTTTCCGTAGATTATACGAGAGAACAGAAGTTCGAGGGAATGGAATACCTTCGAACTAATCTTTAGGAAACAGAAAATTTTTATTAGTTTTAAGAATGTAAAAGGAGAAAAAAATGTTAATTCTTGAAGCGTAGATAGAACGATTTTTAATGTAGATTGTTTTGAGATGGTATTAGGAAAGTATGTATTTGAAACAGAAACGTTAAGAAACTGATAAAATCCTTGCTTTTTAAAATTAAGATTAAAGCGTGACCTAGCGAGAAAAAAGTAATAATAATTTTCCATTTTTTAGACAAATCCCAATGTAGATTTCTTAAGGCACATTGAAATTAAAAAAGTTCTTTTAAATTCTATTTTTTGTAATCCTATTTATTTATTTATTTTTGTGTTATTGTGTGGGGTGTTCCAAAAGTACAAGGTGAAAAAATAATTATAGTTACAAAAATAAGGCTGTTTTTAATAATTTTCATAAATTATAAGATTATAACGTTCACACTAGCCAATGAAAATCTGAAAGTAACATGTTATTTAACCACCAGCAGTAGTAAAATAAGTACATTTAAATCTCTCAGACTGAATTTAATAACAAAATTTTCAATTTTTTTAGCTAAACAAAATGCGTTTGAAAGAAATCGAACAATTACAAAATTATAAAATTTGAATATGTGGATTTAAAGGGCAAACTGAAATTTAAAATTAGTATGTTTCATCTTTCTAATCAATAAAAGTAAATATCACTCAACTAATAAATTTATCTATTGTAACCGAAAATAAATGTTACTATTTTGCATTTTGATACAGGCGAGTTGTGGTTTAACAGCTGTAATCTGACAATTGCGAAAACAGTTTATTGTTTATTTTTTATTTTATATATAAATTATTATTTTGCGTTAAATAAATTTATAGCAAACACGTTCTAGCATAAATGCATCGTTTATACATGTCATACTTAATTTTAAAAATCAATTTAACTTTTTAATTAAAAAAACATTAAAACCTTCATTAAAAAAAGCAATTTTCACAGAGGAATATAATGCATCAGAATTGTTTTTGTGTACTCCTGTTAAAATGTTTCAAGCATCAAGCGCATGTTGAGAATAAACTATATAAAAACTACCAACGCAACTGTCATAGGTCTTATTGTCAAGTGTATTAATATTTACATTTTGTTTTTATCGGATTATACTTATAAAAATTAGGAACAAATAGAAGTCACAGTAAATAATTTTCAATACACTGAAACGCTTTAAAATTAATAATTTTAATCCACTTTCTTAAGAAACAGAAAGTTGTATAAGACTACTTTTTCTATTTTATTTTTATTTTATTTATTTATTTTGCTTTTAAAAACCGAGGTTAAAATTTTAAACATATATTAAACTCAAGATTAAACACAAGAGGATATGTTGACATTGTAAACCAGTTAACACTACAGCAATGTTCAACTGTATTTCTTGACATTCTGAGTTAATTTTTATTACCTGGTCCAAATTTCCTAGACGAGACGGTACCGTAAATTTTTTATGAGCTTCACCCTCTATTTACATAGAAATTAATTGTAACCCATGGCGTATCGGTTCTCGCTTTACTTTTTAAAAAGAAAAGCTTAATCCCTTGAATATTACGTCGAGAGCCTGCTTCCAGTCGCATCGAACAAACTTGTTAATTTAATTTCAAACGTCCGGGAAAAATTGAGAAAAGTGTGTTTACTTTTGCTTACGTATATATTCATCGAAGTGATTATTAAAATGCAAAATGGAGGCACGCTAATTCCCTTACTGTGCATTTTACAGCTGTTGTATGTTTGCGTTCGTTATTATTTCTGTGATCATTACTTTATGTACGCTTTCGAAGGGAAAAAAAGACGCTTAGAAGAGCCAGCGTTAATTGGAAAGTAAATGTAAACATATGAACGAAAATGTCTTTACACAATGAAATCCCGGCATAACAAATTCAACGGTCCCGAAATTCAAATTCGCAGTACTCACATGTACGTCAAAATAAAGTCTCGTATGACTGATTTTGTACTGTATGATTTTCTTTTATTGGAAGTACAAGTATTCTGTTCGTTAATCTGAACTATTCGTTTAAGTAAAGTTCATTGTAGCGAAATTTTTCTGTAACACTATATATCTCTTTTGATATGCCGCATAGCTGAAATCCTACTATTTTGTTGATTTTACTTATAGTCCTCTGGGTACGACCCCTGATGAGTGTCCCAGAGATCGTAACTTACTCCCATTCATTTCTGTTTAAATCATGGGTCATGGTACTTCGATTTCGATTTTCAACCTGTTTGGCCCTCTGTAAATACTGATATGATGTGGTCTGTTTTGTATTTTCAGTTTTCCTGCTGGGTTATGTCATTTTAGCAATGATTTTCTTCGTATTTGACATATTAATTCTATATATATATCAGTGGCGTAGCAAGAAATTTTTCCTGGGGGGGTTACGACTACTGCAACTCACATATATGTATATGTGTGCGTGATAAGGGAGTGAAGAACATACATTTTGTAAGTCAAAATATTCCTCATGGGGGTGGTTGTGACCATCCTATCCCCCCCCTTGGCTACGCCACTGATACATATATATATATGAGACGTCATATATTTCAATAAAGTTCCAGGGTTAAGGCAGGTAAAACGGTTTATTAAACATTATCCTTAAGTTACAGTATAGATTGAGAAGAGGAGAGGGGAGACGGGTACAAGAATCAGCGTGGACTCATTAAGCAGTTCCAGTGGCAGAAGTCTCTCGATTTTCGATGTGCGGGAGTATTTATGCTCATCATACCACGTCGGCTGGTATGACATAACTCCGCCTCTCTCTTATCTCTGATCGAACCACGCACATTTACCAACATGACCCGCATCCGGGGCTACAAAGGCGTGGGGACACGTGTACATCTAAAGAACTCAGAATCGACGGCCCGATGTCTGACAAATAACAAAATAAGTAAAACATAGCTCCAGAGCGCGCGTGGCAAGTATGACAGGAAAGCAAAACTTACAGTGAAAGTACCGCTTGAACAATACCCCCAAACTAGTAAAACCCAAATTACCTTTTTATACATTACATACATACATATATATATTGACGACAGCTGGCTGTGGCACGCGATGAACGTTTAGCTCGTCCGCCATCTTAAGTCGAGCGATGGCAACGGCTGCCCTTTTTTCAGCATCGGGCAATCTATTCAGCTGTTCTCGCATTCTTCCATTTTTCAGCAGATGTCAGTGCTGTTATAAATAATCGTGACCATTTTTGTTACGGGAAATGACGTGCTAAATAGTAAAGGATTCTCGTGGAGCTATGTCACCCGCAACCATTTTTTATCGAAATCCAATCTATTCTTCGTGACTGGCAACAGTCAAAACGTCAGAGTTTGGTGTTCCCAGAGCGGGAACACTGCGCGTTAAAGGGCTAAGTTATTTTCAGTGACGGAATGAGTGCTTTATTTATTTAAAAAAAAAAACACTTCCATTTCTTTAGAGTTATTCTCTAAGTGATTCAAAATTAAACCGAATTTTCTCCGAGTTAGAATAGGCTCCAATCAGTTTCACTTCTGCCATTGCTCCGTGCTATAATTCCGAAGCTCAAGCCGGGAAAAATCACTCAAGTGCAGCGTAATTATTTATTTAATTAAAGTTATTCTCTTTGCTCTTAATAACACGTCTCTTAACTTCCATCCGCGTTTGTGACACCATAATGAGTATCCGCCGACCGTTAAGAGTAATACTGCCGTCTAATGTGCACTTATGTAAATGAGATTTAATAGTCGAATTAATTTATAGCTTTATTCCAAGTAATGGGTATTTTATGATAGTACTTAAACGGACATCCCCCCCCCCAAGTATAATATTCGAAACCATAATGACACTTTCTCCCCATTACCATTGCCGCCGGTAATGACAGTATTGTTGGTGGTCGATCCTTTTATTAGCATAAAGATCCCCTCGAAATCCAGGTTTTCAATTGCATAGTGTTAAGTCATCGACGTTGTTTGTTTTGCGGATTATCTTTACATATTCGGTTACTTAATTTTGGCAACATTTTAGTTCCAATGTTATGCAACTCATATACAGGGTGTGTCATAAAGATGGTAACATGTTTTCTTTATTTTTTCAGTAGAGATGGATATGTAAATTGAAGAAATGTTCGAAATAAGCTCGGAAAAAGGCTACGTTAAGAAAAAATTGCTATTGCAAATTTTCAAAAAGTAGCACTTTTTAAATTTGCATACGTATACAAAAAATTTCTAGCTAATAAAATGTGCTCCATTCACTCATTAGATGATGTACAAAATTTCAACCTTTCATTGTAAAACGTCTCAGAGATATCTTTAAACAAAGACGACTGGGGGCTATACATGAATTTGTAAACGTTCGTTGCTAGAGTGAAAAGAATATATATATTCTTTTGAAATTTTTGTGCATCCCCTGAGATGCGATCATCCGACATGAATTTCCCTTAGAGAACCGTTGAAAAGTGGTTTAAGTCAACATATATTTATCTTCATACCTCTGACTCTTTTTAGGACACAATACTCAAATTTTGTACAAGATCTCATTAGTGTGTGTGTGTGTGTGACACATTTTAATAATTTGGGATTTCTTTCTGCGGGCGTCATGCACAAATTTAAAAAGTGATACTTTCTGAAAATTAACGAGAGAAATTTTTCTTAGCGCGTAGTTTTTTTTCCTACCTATTTTTAAATATTTTTTTTTTTAATTTACATTGCCCACTAATCTCTCCCACATAAAAAATTAAAGCATATTACCACCTTTTTGGGGCACACTTTTCCCTTTAAATTCATTTCAAAAAAATTAAAAAAGAACTTCATTTCCAAGACGATTTCACTGTGCTGCCAGAAAATGCTTCAACTGTCCAGAACAAAAATTAAAAATTCTAGAGAAATATAACAGTTTAACCGAAACAGAAATGTAAATTGTAAAACGAGATTTTTTTTTCGTAGACGAGATTTGCATTTTGAAGATATTATTTCTATCCTTACAGCTATGTAACCATCAATTAATAACCCTACTAGCAATTTTGCTCGGGCTACCATCGGCCAAGCAGCCAGCCGATGACGGCCCGAGCAAAATTGCTAGTAGGGAAGACTAGTAAGTACTTTTCAGAGTTTTGACTGGTTTTCAATGCTTATTTTCCAAAACTGGTTTTTTTATTTTTTGTTTATTCTAAAAAATAAAACATCTGACGTTTTGATTTATAATTTCTTGTTCTGTTTACAATGCTCTAATAAGATTTATTTGTTTTATCAATCGAATTTTTACAAAGATCATTTATGTGAGAGTGAAAACATATTAACGTCATACTTCTGTAAGGAAAATTCTTTCTAATATAGAAAGTAATCATTTCATGAAATCTTGAGCTTATTTTGGTAAACACTTCATGGGTATATATATATATATATATATATATATATATATATATATATATATATATATATATATATATCCGCTTTCATTTAACCTGCTCTTTTCTCTGTAGTAATATAATATACTCCGCGGAATCATTACGAACTTAATAACATAAAATTCCTCCAGTAAATCCCACGTTCTTTTGAGTTCTTTAAAATTTTATTTCCCCGTTATAGTAAACATTTTCTGGAACTGAAATTGCTTCCAGGAAGTTCCCACAGCACATTTTTCTTGTAATATGATAAGTAGCAATTTCTTGAGAAACGCTGATATTTCATTTCGGGGATTCTTACAGAAATAAGCTTTTAATAATAAACGAGTTGTTTATTAAATGACTTGACTTTTCGTTACGAATTGATTGAGAATAACGCGATTTCGTATGTAAGAAAAAGGTTTACACTTGCGCGAAATAATTTACAGTAGATTCCCCTGTAACACGGTAGATACGTTCCGTGCTGTATGAATCCGTGTTGTACGGGACCGGAGTTATAACACACCTGGAGAGTAAACTGTGCGGTCCAACCGCTACATACCTTATTTGCACATCTTAACAGCGCAATAGAGTATAATCACGCTTGTTGAAAGCACAATACAGTAGAACCTCGATTAACCGAGCTTCGGTTAACCGAGGTTTCTGTTAACCGAGGCAATAACGAAGTCTAATTTTTTTTTTCTCCTTTCCAAAATGAGCTTGGAAAAAATTATACACATTTTAGTTCGTTGTCCGTGTTCCATTTATTGTTTTGTCCAAAAAAAAAAACAAATCAATTTTACTTTTTAAAATTTACTACTAGAGTTGATTTCCTTTTTAAATCTTTTTAGCTGTGAGACATAAGTTCATATATGTTTATTTTTATCATTTAAAAAACGTTCTATTGTTTTTTACTTTAAAAGTTAGTTAAATTCGCAAGCGCGGAAGGTTTTGATACATAGTTTCTATTAACCGAGATTTCCGATATCCGAGGTACTAGCGGTCCCAATTAGCTCGGATAATCTAGGTTCTACTGTATATATTAATAAATGATTGAATGCATAATAATCATTCCGTCCCGCAGTGTTCTGGAGGCTAAACTCCGTTCCCTTAAGAATACGGCATGTGAAGCAGCATCCGACTTGGCCGGTGCTTGGGAGGGTCCACTCCCTCTCGGCTCGACTGCTGCGGGACCGTGTGCGCTCATGGGAGCGGGTGCACGTTCAGGGTTCCAGTGTTCTCCAAGTTGTTAAACGATACCTCTGGGGGTGCCGATTTCAGGAGATTGGTTCCTCCTCTGGAATGGGTTCAAAATTACGGGATCCCGGGTCGGACTTCCTCCCACCGGGGCCCAGTAAAAGTGGAAGACGCCCCCCCCCCCTCTTTCCAATGGAAAACACAGGCTTTTTTTTCTTTTCAATTGAAACGTAAACCACATAGGATAGTGTTATGTGTGGGAAAAGCACATCGGGCAAATGGCCTCCACGGCTTTACGGGCACACACGCACCCTTTTGTCAAAATTTTACAGGACCATTTCGAATAAATGTGGCAGAATTTCGATCGTGGACGCAGCGTTGAGTCCTCACATCCTCCTTCAATTTACGGCTGTATGTGGGCTTGTTGGCCTGGACCAGGTCGGCTGGTCGGCGATTAGCCGAGGGCCTCCGGCCCAAGGCAACGCCCCCTAGAGAGGAAAGCCGCGGCTCTGACTTGTGACGTCACACCGAGTAGGTAAAGCGAAGCGTTTCCATTGGGTTTCTCCTCTCTCCCCCCCCGGCGCAGGAGAGAGGAGAAACCCAATGGAAACGCTTTGCTTTACCTACTCGGTGTGACGTCACAAGCGCCGCGGCTTTCCTCTCTAGTGGGCGTTGCCCAAGGGGACCCGGTGAGACATTCAAAAGTGGATATACAACTTTATAATAAGAGTAATTTGATTATTTATTTTCCAGCAATCTTACGCAGTAAGATAGGAAGATGGAAGTGGAGGATCCAAAGATATTAAGTGGAGGATCCAGAAACCCCGGGACGCAAGGGGGCCCCCGAAAGTCAGCCCCCCCCCCCCAAATCTCTAAAACAGTTAAATGTGATTTTTAGGGGCGTAAGCCTAATTTTCAAATATTACATATTCTAATATTCTATTCATAGGCGCACCCACGGATACAGAATTCAGGAGGATAAGACATTGCACAAAAAAAAAAAAAAAAAAAATTCTTTACTTGACAATTTTCTTAGGCTGTTGAAATTTTTATGATTGCAAGGCGCACCCACGGAGGGGGCGCTATGGGGGCTGAAGCCCCCCCTAAAGGTAGAAAGTTAGAAGTGAAAAGCGTTAAAAAAAAAATGAAAACTGTCGCTAATGAATTAATTTTTTTTAGTTCCTTCTTTCTTTTTTTAACTGTCCTCAAATTATTTCTAACCAAAAAAGACATTTATTTAAAAAAGTTTTTAAATAAATGCTTACAGTTAGTTGTAACATTGTTACACACGGTTACAACGTCGCTCAAAAGATCAGATAATTATTTATGACTCTATAAGGAGTTACATTGCTTGTGTTCTATGGGACAGTCAAGTGATACCAAATATTTTGACGTTATAAGAGAGTTGTAACTAACCGAGATCACTATGACTGCAATCACTATTCAGCAATATTATGTAGCCCAGCCCCCCCCCCCTAAACTAAAATCCTGGGTGCGCCACTGATTCTATTCACCTCTAAATTCCTCAGTAGGAAGTAGGGCCTGGTTTCCGGGAGGGCATTCGGGGCAAGCGCCCGGGACCCCAAATTGTTTTTTAAAAATTTGTAAATTTTGAAAAAGTTTTCGAAAGAGGGGGGACCCCAATGAAGCTTTTGCCCAGGGCTCCCAAATCGACCAATCAGCTCCAGAAGAGGCCCCTTTTAAATCTCTAGCCGGGGGCCCCCAAGAGAGCCAGTCCAGGCCTGGCCTAGACCTTTGACTTCAAATAGCCCCAAAGAAAGAAATCCAATGGTTTTACATCACACGATTTTTCATGTCACTCATCATCTCAGAATCATCACTAATCAAACTTTCATTATTTTTTAAACGTTGTTCAACGATGAAAACGTGCTGTTCTTTCGTATATGGGTGCGCTTTTACTAACCCTAAACATTCGAGAAAAATAAAATAAAAAATATGCATGTCTAGTTAGCTATGTGGCAACCTTAAATTCCTTATGACTTTTTCAACTGACAATTTAAGGCGGCTTTTTACAAGAAGTAACAATTATATTGAATTTGAAATTAGACGTTTATTACATCTCCCTGGCATCCTGTCTGCATTTAAAATGGTTGCTGTTACTCCCTTATTTAATAATTTTTTTATCGATGTATCACTAATTCTCTTTTGTCCGAGACAGACGTTGCAGTTTATGCAAATACCAGCGTAGCGAACGAAACTTTCCATCTGCGCCGCAGTGTATTTTTTTTTATCACAAAAAGATGGCAACTTTATTCTTTATCTTATCCATTAGAGATAAGTAGGCTATGTAATTTGAAAAAAGAAGTAAGTTAGAAAAAAAAATCTGGAGTGACTCCACTCGACTTTCCGAACACTTACGATTAAGATAATTACCAAGCATTTAAATAAATTTTAATCGATGAATAATTCAAACATATATACCAAATTGAAGCTCAATCGAATGCACCGTTTAAACGCTAGCGCACTTTCAGAATTTCTCCCCATAGGCCATAATGTAAAAGAAATCTTTGTCGTAGCCCTGTAGAAAAACTATAAGTCCTATACACATCAAAATCAATACAGGTGTCTATCAATGGTGGTTTATAACATGTAATACCCAATTTGAGCTCAATCGAATATATCCGTTTTTAAACGCTAGCGCACTTTCAAGAATTTCCTCCCATAGGCCATAATGTAAAAGAAATCTTTGTCGTAGCCCTGTAGAAAAACTATAAGTCCTGTACACACCAAAATCAATACCGGTCTTGCGACGTGGTTTATAACATATATACCCAATTTGAGCTCAATCGAATGCCCGTTCAGGAGCTATCGTGTTCACTCAATACACACAAACACACACACACACACACACAAACACACACATACAGTCTCGTAAAAATAGCATAAATGAATTCAGAAGACCTCAAAACGTGTCAATACACCAAAATCTCGAATTCGAATTTTTTCATGATTACAATACTTTCCTTACATGATAATGTTCGGAAAGTTAAAAAAAAAAAAAAAAAAAAAAAAAAAAAAAAAGACTACGTTAAGAAAAGTGACAATTTTACTTTCCGAACATGTACGATGTAAGGAAAGTATTGTAATCATGAAAAAATTCGACTTCGAGATTTTTGTGTATTGATACGTGTTGAGGTCTTCTGAATTCATTTATGCTATTTTTACGAGATGTATGTATGTGTGGTTGTGTGTGTATGTGAGTGATGAACACGATAGCTCCTAAACGGGGCATTCGATTGAGTTCAAATGGGATATATATGTTCTAAACCACCGTCGCAAGACCGGTATTGATTTTGGTGTGTATAGGACTTGTAGTTTTTCTACAGGGGTACGACAAAGATTTCTTTTACATTATGGCCTATGGGAGGAAATTCTTGAAAGTGCGCTAGCGTTTAAACGGTAGCTTCGACTGATCTGAAATTGGGTATATATGTTATAAATCACCATCTTAAGACCGGTATTGATTTTGGTGTGTATAAGACGTATAGCTTTTCTACAGGGCTATGACAAAAATTTCTTTTACATTATGGCATAATGGCATGTGGGGAGAAATTCTTGAAAGTGCGCAAGCGTTTAAACGGTGCATTCGATTGAGTTTCAATTTGGTATATATGTTTGAATGATTCATCAATTAAAATTTATTTAAATGCTTGGTAATGATCTTAATCGTAAGTGTTCGGAAAGTCGAGTGGAGTCACTCCAGATTTTTTTTTTTTTTTGTGGTGTTTCGTGTGGCATATTGACTTTCTTATCATCCAGAATACGATTGGAAAACCCTTCAGCCGTTTTCTCTTGCCACAGTAAATCAAACGGCTAATTTCTGCCTAAACAAACGCTTAAGCATCGCAAGTTGTTTACGTGCTATTGCGTAAAACATGATCGTTGTTACGGTCCTGTTTTAAATGACAATTTCAGAAATGCATACGTCAATACGAGTGTGTGTGTATGCACTGTGTTTTGATGGGGGGCTGCAAGTCCTGGTTTATCACAGCGTCCTTGTGTATTATATTATCGACAGTTGCGAAAGAACCTTAATGGGTTTTCTCTTTGTATCTGTTATCGGCGTTCATTATTACCGAGCTGAGCTATCGTTATGCGTGTATTCTCTATGGAGAATGGCTAATTTGAATGGGATTTAACGCTAAGTGCATTTGTTGGACTGTCTGAATGACGTTTGTTATTGTAGCATTTCTGCCTCCAAACTCGTTAATCTTTGCATTGTGAAAAGTGATTCAAATATAGCTTTCGTGTAAAGTCGGTGACATAGTGCATCTTCGCTAATTGAGATTTTATGCGTTTCCAAAGCTGATTATGTTCTGTCATATCCCTTGTCGTTTAAAACAAAGAAGGAAAAAATCTTTTTTTCCATGTCCGAAGGAGTGAAAAGTGTCGGCTTGAATGTAAAAGAAATTGTCAGAATATTTATTGGTGCGTGTAATATGAAACAAGAGCAATAAATCACTGTAAGCGCATGTACTGTAAAACATGTTCCAACGCAACTTTTCTTTTTTTTTCCGTGAAATCTGCCGATATCATCTTCAAACTTCGCGAGATTGTATGGTCACTACCTAAAACCTAAAAAGAAAAAAAAAAAAAAAACTTCAATAATGCTATTTCTATCCTTTAAATGAAGACTGATGTGTGTAAACGTTATATACTTGTTGTATCGTGCTTGAAATAGATGAATGTTTCTAAACGGCCATAGATCATGATGTATAATAATTCTTTTGAGTGCGCCTGTAAAAGAACTATCTATGCTACTTAAATAATTTTCGTTGGAGAGCATTATTTTGCAATCCCGAAGAAGATATATCCATTCCGTTTTTGCTTGAACATCTGTTTGATTTTGCATTGTAGAATTATTTATGTACAGGAGGGTTGCATTTTTACTTCCCCAATATACCCTTATTGTACTGCTGACAAAGGGTTGAGCCCAAATTTAGCGTATGAATCGTATACGAGATGTACTCAAGGGAGATTTTTTTAAAGTTTAGTTCAAAAGTGGCCTCTAGGTGTCGCTTTCCATGGTGAATTCTGCTCAAAAAGTCCACCATTCCGTTAGCACATCGCATGTATAGTCTGCACACTGAATTTGGTTACCATCCATTCTCCTCTTTTAGCTGTAGAATCCCTTTTTAAGGAAAGTTTAATTATAGACACCCTATATAACAAAAATAATTGCTCTAAAAAGCGTTTTATAACCTGATACGTTTGACATGAATTTATCCCTTCTTGTTTTAATTTTGAATTATGTTCTGTCCTTTCTTGTGATTTCTGTAAAATGCAGTTAGATTATTGATACCGCCATTTAAAGAGAATACTTGCAGAAGAAAATCCAAGTTTTTAACCAAAACTTTTTTCTTTTCTGTCCCCTCCGCCATTTTAGAACTGTTAATAGGAAACTTGTTTACATTTGTTGTTCTTTTTTCGTCTCGAGTTTAGTTGAAGCAGTTCTTCTTCTCCTATTTTTCGGAGTTCATTAACGCACCAGTCGATTCTTTTTAGTATACAGTAAACCCTATTTCCGAAACGCTCTTTTGAGAATCCGATAAACTCTCATCAGATTTTGGGGAGGGGGGGTGTTAATGACAAGAGAAAAAGGTAATTATAATTCTGGTTGGTGCCAGAAAAGTAATAACAGTGCGAATAATGGTAAACTTGAAGAGTGCGGGTTAACAGATTTATCCGATTTATAATTAAGTGCGAGGATTTCTGGGAGAGGCGTCTTGTGTAGAATGATTATTTACAAAACTGGGTTGGAACACTAAAGCTGTACTACCGTATATTTTCGGATATATGCTTTATTCGTGTTTATACCGACAGTGGGTTTTTTCTTTGCTTAATTTACCCAAAACTCAAATTCGCCTGTAATTTGTCAACGCTATGGATCAAAACACAAGTATCATAATATTAAAAATAAATAAGTCATTAAAAATAAAGTTTTTATGTAATTCGACAGTAAAAAGCGGGTTTTATGCTAAGCCTTTTTCACGATCTGAGCATGTTGATAAAACATATCCTTCTGCAAAGCTGAGTTTATTGTTCCCAACCGTATTATTGAAAAACTACACTCATACATGTTCATTTCTTTTTCACGCGTTAATAGATTACGGAATTTTCATATTCCTATTTTTAAATTGCTACAGGTTACCACAGTAACACAGTCCACTGTTTGTCTCTCACGAGACTAAATGCTGAGTAATTTTATAGTGCTGGTTAGACTCGGGGGGAAAAAATCATATATATGGAGTAAAATGGAACTACTTTTATTTTCTTTGGCTATTGAGGGATTACATTTCACAGTTCCCTAGTCCATGACCGGCCATGCTCTACAAGAGCTGTCCCACTTTCCACAGCTATGTTTTTGACCAAGTAAACTCTATATATCTCTTTTACTTTGGATGATACAGTGAATTAGAAATACTACGTTCTAGCACTCCTTAATCTGTACTGATCAGTGGCGGATTCGGGGGAGCTAGAAAGCTTTAAAAAAAATAAAATAAAATAAAAAAGAGAAATTACTGAAGGATAACAATCTGCTTTATTACACATTTTCGATAGTTAAAATTGGGTATTTGTTGAATAAATAGCAGGCTTCCTCCCAAAATTTTTACAACTTATTTAGACTGACATTTTGATTTATCGTACTTTTGTTTCGGTGAATAGATGCGTTTTTTTTTCCCATTTCTTTCTTTTTCAACAATTAGCCACTTCCCCCCGAAAAAAAATTTCTCCAATGCGCCACGTTATTGACCACGATATTTTCCGCTGGCGTACAGTAACCTTTGAAAAGGCATAGCGTGCTATAACTGTTTTAATGTGCCTTGTAGTCTTAACTTCCCAGTTTTCACCGAACCTGGGAAGGAACAACATTATCATAATTGTACTTTTTGTGGCAGTTTTTTAAAATAACCTGTAAAATCCTTTTTTTTTTTTTTTTTTCAAAATAATCCTTATAATTCCTGTTATCACGGAATTCCGTTGGCACTATACATTTACATGGATTGTATTCTTCTCGATGACACAAAATATTGGAACACTGAATTCTAATAATTTTATTTATTTATTTATACTTTTATCTCGGTAAATTTTGGTGCATTTTTACCGTTAACCAATAATAACATCTTTTCCTTTCCGTGAAATATAAGACTTGTTGGAAGAAAAAATGAAGATATAAATAAAGGATTGTGTATCTTGTATTGTGTGAAATACAATACCCATCGGGCCACTTCATTTCCACGTCAAATTCAAATTCGCCCCATTTATCTTAACTCGTTAAACGCGCAGTGTGTCCCCGCCTCTGCGGGAACAACCAAACTCTGACGTTTTGAACTGTTGCCAGGTCACGACCCCTACTAGCATTGTTGTGCCTCGGGCGACCACCGGCCACCGTAGCCAGCCGATGATGGAGCTCGAGAGCAAACATTGCTAGTTAGGGGAAGAATAGAATTTGATTTCTCTAAAAATAGTTGCGGGTTGACATAGCGCCACGAGAATCCTTTATTTTTAGCCCGCCATTTCCCGTAAAAAAATATTGTCACGATTATTTTTTAACAGCACTGACTATCTGCTGAAAAATTGGAAGAATGCGAGAACAGCCGGATAGATTGGCCAATGCTGAAAAAAAGGGCAGCCGTTGCCATCGCTCGACTTAACGACCAGCAAGATGGCGGACGATCGAAACGTGAATCTCGTTGCCTCAGATCTCGGAGACCCCTTTTTGACGACAGCTGGCTGTGCGGCACTGTCAGCTGCGTCAAAAAAGTGGTCTCTAGATCTGTGACACGCCCGATGGACGTTTCCGATCGTTCCGCCATCTTGCTGGTAGTTAAGTCGAGCGATGGCAACGGCTGTCCTCTTTTTCAGCATGTGGGAAAGGGTTACGCGCTCAAAGGGTTAACGCGAAATGTGGGCTTATCTGTAGGGAGAGATCCTCCCCAGACGTTCATTAAAATTCACAAAATCTTCGTAAAACTTCACCGATTTCACTTTTTCCATTTTTTAAATGGCCAAACGTTTAAAAATTTACAAAAATCAACGCTCGTAAAAAAAAAGTTATTTTCTTTTCCCACTTTCGCATTTCGCCGAAAATTTTAAATTCCCGGCTCTCTCTCGGATTTTCCCGCGGGAATTTAATTTTGCAAGGAACCACTCGATCTTTAACACCCACTTGGTTACATCAAAAACATAGTTTTTTCCCCCCTCCCCCCCCACAACCCACCCACACACACACCAATTTTTTTTTTTTTTTTTTTTTTTTTTTTCCCTTCATTCTTCCCTTAGAAAACCGTCGTTTGCTTTGCGTATTCAGCCGCGACTCTGCCACGGTGCCTTGGGAAACGGAAAGCGTTACAAAAAAGTGTTTACCGAAAAAAAGATGAGAAAATTTAAGAATAAAAAGAGCTGTGTTTTTTTTTTTTTTTTTTTTTTTTTTTTGCTGTTCGAAATTTTTTTCCGACCCGAGTGTACCCAACGTTATTAGATCTCCTTCTCCTTTTATGCTGTTCCCATTTCCTTAAAAAACGACAAAATTCTTTGGAAAAAAGAAAAGGATGTTTGCGAGAGTTAAATATAAATCTTCGGCTTCTTGATTGGTGAGTGGAAAGCTTGGGGAGCGTCGTCAGTAAATATTCTGGAAAAGTTATATTATTAGTTTGCTAAAAGTAGATTAAAAAAAAAAAAAAACCGATCGGGATTGAAAAAAATACAGGATTTGAAAAGAAAAAGTTGCCAACTTCAGAAGGCTCTAGAAATTGCTTTTTAGGGGTGCAAATGAGATAAAAACTGTAGAGACATGCGCTTGCAATTTTAAAAAAAATATATAAAAAATTCACCAATAGTGGCGATTTAGGGAAAATGGTATTTATTTGCATATGTATTGAAAATCTAAAGCTCTTTGCGTTACAGTGCATCATTATTTCGTAGATAAGGTGAATTCTGGCGACTTTAGTATTTTCTCTCACACGTTTTGTTGCAAAGTGTAAAAAAAATCCGGTTAGAGAATCAGGATAGCAGTCATTCCCAAATCACGGCCTAGCTGCGGATATCACTCTCAAACGATTGGTTATAGCTTAAAACGATATCTCCTTCCCAGGCCGTGTGGGGAATCTGGGACTTTATTTCAGCGTCAGTTCTTAAAAAACCGTTAAACACACTCCACGTCAGCTGTGGAAGAAATGCGGTCTGCGATTTAGAACACTTTATTGGCAGTGGCGTAGGCAGAAATTTTCCATGGGGGGCGGGGGGGGTTAAGACTACTGCAACTCACGTAAATGCATTACGTGTGTGTGATAAAGGATTGAAGAATATACATTTTGTATGGATAAATTTTCTCATGGGGGGTTGTGACCCCCCATATATCCCCTTGGCTACGCCACTGATTATTGGATATAAAGAATTGAATTAGATTGAATTATTTTCATTTTTTTCCTATCAAAGCATATTAAATTCTTTATGTGTATTATCAAAGCATATTAAATTCTTTATGTGTATTAAGTGACACCTATCGGGGGATTTCGGTTCTAAAATTTTGTATTTAATAAATGTCAAGTGCATCACTGATACAATCTGTGGCTCTACCCAAGTTTTGAGAGGTACAATGGTTTAAACTTCTGGGGGTCTCAGTTAATCATCTACCCATATAAATGCTAATGGAATGATTATGCTTGATGTTGTTGCTTATGTCCTCTTATAACCGCATACTTTGCCAGATCCCGCCAGTGGAGAGATAGGCAGGAGGGGGCCGTCATCAATTTTTAGTGGGCCCCAGTGGGAGGAAGTCTGACTTTAGCCCGGGGTCCCCTAATTTTGAACCCATTCCAGAGGAAGAACTAAACCCCCTGGAAATCGCACCCCCAGAGATAGCGTTAAACCTGAAGGACATTGAAGCCACGACGGATTTTACGTGCACCAGCTCCCATTAGCTTACACGATCCCACAGCAGTCGAGCCGAGAGGAAGTTTACCCTCCCAAGAACTGGCCAAGCCGGGTGCTGCTTCACGCCGTGTTCTTATGGGAACGGAGTTTAGCGCCCGGACCACTGCGGGACGGAATGATTATTATGCATTTATTTATCAATTCATATTATGCTTTCAACAAGCGTTGATATGTATTGGAACTAAGCTGGAATATTTGTATCTTTCTTGTAGTTATTCTCTATCTTTTTCTCCCTTTTAATTTTTTTCTTTGTTTGTTTTCGTAATTTGTATTACCAAAAAAAAAATTTATGATGCTATTGTAATAGTGATTGTGTGTACCTAGCTTTTGAAATAAGAAGGAAAAACTAGTTATATATACTTACATACATATATTATATATATATATATATATATATATATATGTGTGTGTGTGTGTGTGTGTGTGTGTTGTGTGTGTGTGTGTGTGTGTGTGTGTGTGTGGTGGTGTAATGATATAAAAAGGTAATTTGGGTTTTACTAGTTTGGGTATTGTTCAAACCGATACTTTCACTGTAGTTTTGCTTTTCTGTCTTAATTGCCACGCGCGCTCTGGAGCTATGTTTTATTTATTTTGTTATTTCTCAGACATCGGGCCGTCGATTCTGAGTTCATTAGATGTACACGTGTCCCCCTACGCCTTTGTAGCCCCGGATGCGGGTCATGTGGTAAATGTGTGTGGTTCGATCAGAGATAAGAGAGAGGCGGAGTTATGTTCTTCGCAAACCACGTGGCTGTGGTAAGCGTAAATACTCCGCACATCGAAAAGTCGAGTGACTTCTGCCTCTGAGAACTGCTTAATGAGTCCACGACTGATTTTTGTACCCGTCTCCCTCCCCCTTTTCTCACTCTATATTTGTAACTTAAATGTAATATTCAATAAACCATATTATCTGCCTTAACTCTGGGCACTTTACTGAAATATCTGACGTCTCATATAAATTATATGTATATATATATATATGTATATATATATATATATATATATATATATATATATATTTATATATAATATCTTTATATATATATATATATATATATATATATATATATAATGTACCTTAGTATCTATGTTTGCTCTCTAAAATGATCGGTTTTCCCCCCTGTAAGTGCATGTGTTTAAAATGCCGCTCTTAGCAAAAGTATAATATAATAATTCACGGTTTATAAAAATTGCATCGGATATTTTCATTTGTACCTCCAGTTAAAAAAAAAGCAGAAATAATGCACACACACACTTCTGTACCGCTATACATCATATCAGCAACAAAAGGAAGTAATCGATTTTTCCAACTGCAATCGATTCTTCCAGTTATTGTTATGGCAGACGATTTTTTTCCCCCTTTCTTTCTGTGCCTATTATATTCTTTTTAACGCTTCTAGAAAATCGCTGCAGAAAGTTTTGTTCCATGTGTCTGGTATATTAATGGCAAAAGCTATCAGAGGAAAACTGGAACCGTAGTTAAAGAATGACAACGATAACGGCATCTGATACAATGCTGGTTAAAAGAAATAAGAGAAGGAAAGATATAGTCTTTTCGTTGGAAGATACTTTTGTGTATTCTCAAGAAAATAATATGTTACTTCTTAGAATGAAAAGACTCACTCTGTTTTCTCTTTGGTAAATCCGTTGTTTTTGCCTTCTACAGTTTACTTACAAAATTAGTATGCTATTTTAGTATTTTTAAGTAAACGTATTTGAAAATTATGTTTTCTGATTTTTGTCAATTTCTTTTGAGTTTACAGTCTAGATATCTTATCACTTCAGGAAATTCTATAAGAAAATAGCGCATGAAAACAAATAGTCCCCACCATGGCTCCAAGTCTTCAACTAAACATTTGCATATAAACTTATATAAAAAAAATTGTCTTCTACCCCTTTAAATACCTCACCATGTCCTAGTGGATAACATATTCAAAATGGTAGACGGGTAAAGTGTGAAATTCCAGCTTTCAGACCTACTACGTGGCTGTCGATCTGGAGTTTGGGGCCGTTTTTTCCAGATGTAAAGTGAATACGCGTTGGAATCCCTTAAGAAACCTTCCGCCCAAATAGCGTTGTCAGGCGTCCGGATAAAGCCGGACATAGTTAGGCTTTTTGATTGCGTGTCCGGCCAAACTTAACAGTGTCCGGCTTTTGTTAGGCTTTTTACTGGTGGCTTTGGCTGATTAGTAATAAAGTACTTGAACTGATTTGGCATTCGATGTTATTTATATTTCATTAGAATTTAACAAGATTCATTGAATAATCCAAAAAGCTTGATTTTACATGCAATTTTTTTGTTGTACCTATTAATACTGAGACAAAATCCTCAATATTGTAGGCTGTCCGGCCTTTTTACCCAAATGTCCGGCCAAACTGGCTGGTCTGTCCGGCTGTTTGGTTTGGCGACCTGACAACCCTACGCCCAAAGCACCCCTCTCCCTTTTGGCAGATACCCCTTTTAGAGTGTAGTCTGAGCACCCCTACTTGAGAGCACGATAAGTGCTCACCATCAAAAGGCACATTCTCTGTTGTTCATACTTTACGACGTTCCAAATTAAACTCAAAACAACAGTGTAACAGCCAACAAATTTATTTGTTAAAATCGAAATAGAACTTTAAAAACATATAATTAGTAGGTAACAAATAATTCCTCTGCTTATTGCAGACACTAACTGAGTTAAAAGTAGGAAAGCATAACTGCTGCCTCGATCTCTTCAGAACTCTTCGGTGGACTTTTCGTTTTGCACATGCAATGCACACTTTGCAATTGCAACTGTGTTCGTAAAACGACCGCTACTGTTCGTCGGCTGTTCGAAATTCACGCCACACCCACGCCCTCCAAGCAGGTTTGCCGTAAACACAGTACAGATAAAGAATTGCGTATCCTTGAGTGCTACTAATGAAGTGTTAATTGTTAAAACTTACTTTCCTTATATTTTTACGTTTGTAGTGATCTAAACATTATCTGTTAAAAATGTTCCTGAAACATCTTATTAGGCACTGCTGCCGAATAAAGTAGGCGAAATAACTTCAAATTGTGCGACGGTCATAGGAGCAGGGATAGGAGTTAGTTCCCTTCTAGAATTTGAAGAAAAAAAAAAGATAATAACATAGATTTCAGTATTGATATGTCTATGTGAGAGTGCTTAAATGTATGCACTACTGATATCTTGGAATTCACCAATGAGTAAGATCAGTGGCGCACCCAGGATTTTAGTTTAGGGGGGGCTGGGCTACAAGTACTGCTGAACTCGGTTGTAGTGACCTCAATTATTTATAATTCTCTTATAACGTCAAAATATTCTGTGCTAGTCGACTTGCTCGTAGAACATAACCCCACGAGGAATGTAACTCATTTTAGAATCAAATAATTATATGATATTTTCAGTGATGTTGTAACCAAGTTTAACCGTGTTTCATGCTCTAACTGTAAGTTTTTATTTAAAAACTAACATCTTTTTTTGGTAAAATGTATTTTAGAAATAATTTGAAGACAATTTTAAAAAAGAAAACATTTAACTCATTAGTGACAATTTTCAATACTTTTCACTTCTAATTTCCCACCTTTAGGGGGGGCTTTAGCCCCCGTGGGTGCGCCTATGAGTAAGATGCTGCCGGAGCTCTTGATGACATCATGTTCTATGTTCTAGTTACTAAGTTTGAAAAAGCTTGCTTTTTTTTGTATCTGTTTTAATATTGTTAAAGCTGGGAACCATTTTCTTCTCTACAGACATTAAGCTTCCATGTCCAAACATTTCTTTTCATCAGAAAACAACTAGAATTGAAATAATCCTATGGAATGGTTATATAGATTGTACCCTGCATGATTGAAATCAGTTATTCAATATCTATCGACGTGAAAAGTCATGTCCAAGAAAAATTTCGTCGATAATAAATTCATTTCTAGGAACAGAATTCGACTGGCCTCCACACACACACACACACACACACATCCGAAAATGGATTAAAATGGATATCATCCGAAGAATGGAATAAGAAAAAACACAACCACCATCCCTTCTTCCTTTCAAAATAACGGATAGATAGATAGATATATGTGCGTGATAAGGACCTCACATATTCTGTCTTTTGAAATGCAAGTTCGTGTCTTTTTCTTGATCTGAATCCCAAGTCTGGGAATGATCGTGTCAGATATTTGTTTGATTGATGCTTTGACAAAAATACACTCGCCTTAAAAAAGAAATGAATGTCAAAGTGGAAGAAAGAAATTTGCGAAATGGAATGAGAGATGCATATCTTGTAAAGCGAGGGTAGGTAGTTTAATAGATGTTAAAGATTTGGCATGTTTTGTACTTTATACTTTTAAATGCGGTAATGATTCTTCTAATCATCTGTGGTAAGGAAATCGATATTGGTGACGTTAAGAAATAACTCATAAAGAGCAGGTAGCAGCTTGAGCAGTTAAAACTGAAGCATACTTAACCCATTTGTGCCTGGATATTTTTGCGACTTTCTTCGATTTCTACTGATAACAGAAATAATAGATAAATTTCTGGTGTCAACTTCTTGAACAAAGGATGATTTCTTTTGAAATCATTATGCATAAAAATCGAAATATCAACATCCTACTTGGTCATGTTAAAATATTTTATAGAGTTGAGGCTCCATACTCATGAATAAAGTCTAGGAAAAATAAATAACGTTTTCGACTAATGGCGAAAATGCCGTCCCAAAAAAGGGACACTAGGCATAAATGGGTTAAAAACTTGCTTCGATGTCTACTGCAAAACTGCTCTTGCAGCATCATGAGTTGCTTGAAGTGAGAAACTTACCTTGTGGGTATGGTACTACTAATGTCAAAGAAAGGTACTACTACTACTAATTTCTTACCTTACGTTCTTGGAGAGTTTCACCAGTGCATGATTGGTGTGACCGAACCACGGATGTGCTCCGCAATTAAGTTGCTGCAATTTTTTCTTAGACTGCAATCTCATGCTTCTCCAGTATCATTCAAGATGTCTTGTTTTTGATCGAGGGCGGAAGTTTTTTCCCGCCTTACATTTGCCCTGGATGTAATCGTGGAAAGACCCCCCTGTTATTGGCCATCTGTCTCGGATTCGCCTTTGACAGAGTATGGTGAGCTGACATGAGCTACATGCTTAAACCCAAAGAGAAAAAAAAAAAAAACGATACATTGGGGAGCAATCCTTTTCCATGGAAACCTGCCGGTATTTCCGCAAAAGTGCTCTTTAAGTAGCCTTTTTTTTCTGGGAATTCCCTCGTCGCTTCTTCTTTTTTATTGGAATTCCCCTCCTGGCTTCCTCTTTTTTTCGGAGAATTCCCCTACTCGCTTATTGTTATATTTCGCTCCGCTCTGGTGATCGAAAAACGCTCCTAAAGGAGAAGACCACTTTTGAAAACTGGGCCAAAAATCGCTCCGACTGATCGAATTTCGCTCGTTTGGTTTAAGCGTGTAGCCAAAGTAAAAAAGAATCCGCGACAGAAATTGACTAAGAAAGGCTTGATTTGCTATTTATGCTATTAATTGTGTGTGTAAATTTGTAAATCACGTTGATCTGTAGAAAATATCATGTAGGATTTTAGTTTTCCGAAAACCGGCGATATCAGGCTTCAGGGGCATAGCCAAGGGGGGGGGTTAGGGGGTCATAACCCCCCATGAGGAATTTTTTGCCATACAAAATGTATATTCTTCACTACATTATCGCACATATATATACATATACATACATATATATACATATATATGAGTACATACATATATATACATATGTATATATATGTATGTATATATATATATGTATATGTATGTATATGTATGTATGTATGTATATGTATATGTATGTATATGTATATATATGTATGTATATATGTATGTATGTATATATGTATGTATATATGTATGCATATATATGTATGTATATATACATATACATACATATATATACATATACATACATATATATACATATATATGAGTTGTTGTAGTCGTAACCACCCCCCCCCCATGAAAAATTTCTGGCTACGCCCCTGTCAGGCTTGTAATTTACATAATCCGAAACTGCTGAAATTTCAGCTACAGAAAAGAAAACGTGCCTTAAAATATTCCAACAAATTCAACTGTCTGTAGTAACCATGCAGCTTTTAAGCCATGATCATTGAAGAAGCCTTTCCGTCATGACTTTTCCCGATCTCTTCAGCACATCAGAGAAATAAATGCAAATTTCGTTCCTTAAATGTTAAGCGATTCTCGGTATTTATTTCAATAACACCCATTTCGTTCCCAAAGATTTGAAGGAATTTACTCCACCCCCACCCCCTCCAGTTAAATATTGACAGTGCACCCCCATATGCATAATCTGTGCTTTTGTTCTAAGGAAAATCGGCCTCCCGATCTATTCCACTTCTGCTTATTCCTTTCTCGTTAGATTCAGCTTTCTGTTTCGCAAGATTATTCCACACGTTAGTGATTTGCCTATTCATTTGATATCGGGGATTAAGTTTAAAATTCCCCCTTCCACTTTTGAGGGTGGGAATGTGGAAGCAAATAGCTCCAGAACGGCTGGCATTTCATTATTAGAGAATTTGAATTTTTAATGTTGAGTATACGCGGGAATTTATTTCTCGAGTGTTGTTAGCGCTTTTCTCTCCATGGTGAGCATATTTAAGCCTTTAACGCGCAGTGTTCCCGCGCTGGGAACACCAAACTCTGACGTTTTGACTGTTGCCAGTCACGAAGACTAGATTCGATTTCTATAAAAATTGTTGCGGATGACATAGCTCCAAGAGAAACCTTTACTTTTTAAGCACGTCATTTCCCGTAAAAAAAAAGTGGTCACGATTATTTTTAACAGCAATGACATCAGCACTGACAGCTGCCTGTGCCGGGCACAGCCAGCTGTCGTCAAAAACGGGCTTCTAGATCTGTGGCACGCGATGAACGTTTCGATCGTCCGCCCTCTTGCTGATAGTTAAGTCGAGCGATGGCAACGGCTGCCCTTTTTTCAGCATTGGGAAAGGGTTGCGCCTCATACGGGTTAAATAGTCGAGCAAAGTCTTCTTCAGGGTTCGAATATAATAAAGTCAAAAAAAAAAAAAAAATCTTCCTTTCAACAAACCACGCGCCTTACCTCCATAAAAACGAGGTTAACGCAACCTTTAACAAGAAGAAATAGAAAGTGAATGAGCTCACAGCTAAACATGCCAAGGCATTTATTTCTTTTTGTGCGATGAAACAACGCGTATTTGCATTCTGTTGCGACCTTTATTTGTTCTACGCGGCTGATACTTGAAACATCAAAAGAATTCTCGAGATTCTTCGAGGGAGACAGAAAACGTTATGGTTTTCCACTTTTCTGCACACTGTTGACAAGATACTTTTATTTTTATTTCCTCGTACGAAGTAAAAGAAGTATTGTAACAGTGAAAAATTTCGGTACTCAGATTTTGACTATCTGTGAATTTACATTGACAAAATACTGCGTGAAGTGTATACGTACGAATGCATGTTACGATCCGTTTTTAAACAAGAGCGAATCTCCTTTGACGTGACGTCTGCATGCATGCATCCCGCATAACTCTTCACTAAAACGATTAGCGGCCTCACCATGGCACAGTGGTTGTGTCACTGGAAATGGTAGACGGACGAAGTGTGAAGGTTCCCGGTTCGCGGGTCCCATCGCGCGTCGGTCGACCCAACCGTTCGGAGTTTTCCGTGGTTTTCTCCTTAAGTTATCGTAAATACGAGTTAGGACCCCTTAAAAAGACCCCCACGTTCGGCACCCCACCTATAGGCCTTGATCCCTCTTGTAGATAATTGGGCTTAATCCCACAACGCACACTAAAACGATTAGCATAAATGTTAAAATTTTGTACTAAGGACTGTTTAACATCTAGTTGTGCGACTACCTTTTTGATTACAATAGACTGGGTAGTTTATCGATAGGGACAAAATATCTAAATGGATTAAAATGAATAAGCATTCGAGCCATCACCAACATCTAGTCAGCTATCGCCAAGCTAGGTGAATTTCTGAGAAAATATAACCAAATTTAACGCCAACAGTAATATCGGGAATATCGTCAAAATATCGGAGATACCGCCAAGTTGTATTCGGGTAAGGCGATTATCTCGGATATTTGGTGATTAATCGTCCCAACTAAGCGTTACTGAAGTCTTGTATCTCAGTTTCAGATGAAATAAGTTTAAATGAATTTACTTAGTAAAATGTCATAAACGTACAAGGAAGTCATGTGGTGTGCAGATCAGATTCTCATATTTTATTTTGTTGTTGGTTATAAACTGTTTTTACTTGATTCAATTTCAACAGGAAACTTGAAACTCCATTTATGATCGAACAATTAAAGGTTGGAAATTCAAACTGCTGGGTTCTTGCAGAAATTTGATTATCAGAAAATGACTAGAACAAATTAATTTTAGCTTTATAACCAATGCTTACTTAAAAGAAATCACAGCAATAAATCTTCAGAAACCGTGATTAGACATTACGTAATACCAACTTTTAAATGCACATTAAACTTGGAAAATTACTGTTAACCCTTTAACGCGCAGTGTTCCCGCTCTGGGATCACCCAACTCGGACGTTTTGACTGTTGCCAGTCACGAAGAATAGATTGGATTTCTATAAAAATAGTTGCGGGGGACATAGCTCCACTAGAATCCTTTACTTTTTAGCACGTCATTTCCCGTAAAAAAAATGTCACGATCATTTCTAACAGCACTGACATCTGCTGGAAAATGGAAGGATGCGAGAACAGCTAGATAGATTGCCCAATGCTGGAAAAAGGGCGGCCGTTGCCATCGCTCGACTTAACTACCAGCAAGATGGCGGACGATCGAAACGTTCATCGCGTGCCACAGATCTAGAGATCTCTTTTTTGACGACAGCTGGCTGTGGGGCACAGCCATCTGTCGTCAAATAAGGGTCTCTAGATCTGTGGCACGCGATGAACGTTTCGATCGCCCGCCATGTTGCTGGTAGTTATGTCGAGCGATGGCAACGGCTGCCCTTTTTTCAGCATTGGGAAAGGGTTGCGTCTCAATGGGTTACAAAAACACGGTACATTTCCTAACTGCAAAAAGAAAAAAAAAAAGAAAGAAAACGTTTAAAAAGCTTAAAAAATCTAAAACCAGAAGAGAAAGGAAGAAAAGCTTAACTGGAACACATTAATGATTTTGGCGACGAATGCGCAATCACTGCTGTTCAAAAGTAATAATAACACTTAAAGATCAAAAGTTCCTGAGCAACCATTATGAACCCGGAGACACATATTGACTTTTAATATCAAAGAACCGTCTCTGCAATTTAGAAATAGCAGTACCTGATGACTACCATTAAAACTACGCCATATTTCACGAGAATCTCCGGAGAGAACGTTCCCTGCACTCTACAAATTTAAGTACACTGTTTGCCATAAAAGCTCGTGTAATTGAATGAGCCATTAAGGACAAATTCGCTTCCATTTGGGGCCTGGGAGGGAATTAACGTCGTTAATATCGTTCCTCTAATAAGAGATAAAAATACAAATTCAAATTACTTTTTATTACTTCTGAAATGTGAAGGGACTATATATCTGGCCAAAACAATAGTTTCGAGTTTTTTCCTCTTTTTAAAGGATGATACATTTTTTCTTTTTATTAATAACAGCAATTAGAGCAGTTTAAAACAAAAATAATGAATGCTAAAATGGATTGTGTAATTTTCAGATATATTGGGTTGGCAACAAAGTAATTGCGTTTTCTTGTATAAAATTCAAGCAAATAAGTTTTCAACAAGTTTTTAATTACAGGTAAGCTGTGCCTGAACATACGATTCATATTTGTTACATTTAAAGTAAGAATTTCACTGCAGATTGTCCATAAAAGATCACCTCCTTGCACTGGCAGTATTTTTTTCGTCCTAAAGATGGCCACCCTCCCCCTTTTTCGCTTCTATCCTTCTTAGAGGACACTATTAAAAATGTCCTGAAATTAATTTTTAGGTATTCGTGACTGCTGTATTTTACAGAAAGAATTTCACGGATATCTCTACTTTTATTTGAGGTCACGCGGGATATGTGAAAAGAACTTTTTGGCCCCTTACCCCCCCCTTAGATTACGAATAATTGGAAAATGCGCTCTGATCTAGCACCTATGTTGAAAAACTCACGTACGTGCCAAATTTCGCATAATTAGCTTCAGTAGTTTTGGCCAGGCGAAATATTGACATACGGAAAAACGCAATTACTTTGTTGTCAACCCAATACAAGTACAGGGGCGTAGCCTGAAATTTTTCATACGGGGGGTTACGACTACTACAACTCATGTATACATGTGTGTGATAATGTAGTGAAGAATATACATTTTGTATGTCAAAAAATTTCCGATGGGGAGGAGGGGGGGTTTATGACCCCCCTAACCCCCCAAATTGAACTTTTTGCTTTATAATTTTATAAATACTAGGGGCAAAGACCCCAAGACTCGCTACGCTCGCTTTTCGTATGAGGCATTCGGGCCCCTAAAAAGGCTTATTCGTAAAAAAGGCATAATTTCAACAAACAAAACTCGATATGGTTGTATCAGATAGAATGTTACCGATCTACACATTGCTTGGTTCTTGGATGATGCTTGGAACATAAAAATTTAAACTTCGCATTATTTTTAATCATGTGGAACCCATGGAACACCTTGCGTATTAGTCAATTATGTAGAATTTTCATATTTTGGCGACTTGCATATATGTATAGTTAATAATTAGCTCTAAGAAAACAGTACTTCATATGTTTTCTTTGATAAAAACTACGTAACAGCTTGCCACCAACGGTGACTTTTCAATATTTGGCGATTGACACATGCTCACAACCTATAATGACTGCTCATGTAAGGTTTCCGGAAAACCGTTATCCATATTTTCATATACATAATCCTTTGCAGTTTGGTGTATTTATCACCACGAATTATATCATCTCGCCGCGCTGGCAAATATCCAAAGTGTGCTTACTATAACTGCTATAATGGCATAGTTAACACCACCCAATATTTCTACTCGTAGCAAACACTCCACCAAATAGCAAACACTCCAGCTGGGCCGAACCGGCTTTAAAATAATATGCATTTTAATTATTTTTCATTTTCAAGATACTGGGTTCTAATATTTTTGAATTCGCTGTTTAGATTCACCCTGCTTGGAAAGATACCATTTTGGCAGATCGTACCTAATGCCAAAATGGCGCTTTTAAAATCAGTTACAATTAGTTATTCTATTTTGGAAAAACGAATAATCGCTCATTCTAAACTCCTGTTGTCTAAGCGAACTTACTATTTGAAAATTGTCAACTTTGTGTAACACACTTTGAGTTATTTATTTCATATACTTTTTAATTTGGCGTAAAATGGGTCTCATTCTACTTCATGTTTGTCAACTTCACGCGATTCTACGTACTTGGAATTGCTTTGTTGCAAAGTAATGAATGATTTTATGCCAAATCTGGCAACCCTTATGTTTTATTTTTTCAGTCGCGGGCACAGCCAGCTGTCGTCAGAAAAGGGTCTCTCGATCTGTGGCACGCGATGAACGTTTCGATCTTCCGCCATCTTGCTGTTAGTTAAGTCGAGCGATGGCAACGGCTGCCCCTTTTTCAGCATCGGGCAATCTATCCAGCTGTTCTTCGCATTCTTCCATTTTTCAGCAGATGTCAGTGCTGTTAAAAATAATCGTGACCATTTTCTTACGGGAAATGACGTGCTAAAAAGTAAAGGATTCTCGCGGAGCTATGTCACCCGCTACTATTTTCATAGAAATCCAATCTATTCTTCGTGACTGGCCTCAGTCAAAACGTCAGAGTTTGGTGTTCCCAGAGCGGGATCACTGCACCTTAAAGTGTTAACACAGGTTCACAATACAAAGGGGTGCAGAAAGCGTTCCTATATAATTCGATGGCATATCCTTGTACTTCTAACACTGATGTAGCAATCTGTTTTCACCTGCATTTACCAGCCAATCTTATTGATTATTTATCGCGTCATTCTGCGGCGAAAACAAATCTGTTGGATGTTCTGTTATTGAATAATAAGTTGTTCCGAGTAATATATTCAGCGGAGATTAAATCTGTTTCATTTCCGAATCGATTCTCAGCTACAGTAGCTTCGTGCAGGTAAAACCAGAACGTTTGGGATAGGCCAAGATTATTTTTACAAACTACATCCCATTTCTACATTTGCAGCCCAGGCGGTGTAGTGGCTTAAGAGCCATTCTATCGCAGTTTGTGAGTGAGTTCGAATCCTAGCGTTTGCATGGATGTTAACTTGTCCGTCTCTTCATAATGGGGTAACGCTGGCTGCCCACTGGGTGCCCCCGATACCTTCAGGGAAGGTGTAGTGGACAATGCCTAATTGGAAAGTGCCCGCCCGTTGAAAATAAATAAATAAAGAACATTTATAAATTTTATTTGTTGATTTGAAATAACAATGTAAAATTCAACTAACTGGTATAATAAAATTTCAGTTCAGTTATCATTAGCAACACAGTATAACCAGTCGCAGCAAACATTCACATTCTTGGGAATGTAGCACTAATCCTTTGATGGCCGTCGGCGCCCATATCGGGGCTGTACGCAGTGTTGCCAGAAAGTTTAGAACATTAATCGCAAGAAGTTGATAGAAAAGTAGCAGAAAAGTTGCAACACAGTGGGACTTCATTGGTTGAGATGTGCTGGTGGATAAACCGCAAATCCTAAAATTTAGTAGCATGATGCTTTCAAAAGTATGAAAATTTCGAGAAGTCGCAAAAGTGATATCGCAGTGTGACCTCATTGATTGAGATGTGCTGGTGGATAAATCGCAAATCCCAAAATTTAGTAACATGGTGCTTTCAAAAGTAGCAAAAGTGACATCATGGAGTGACTCATTGGTTGAGATGTGCTGGTGGTGAAATGCTCAAATCCTAAAATTTAGTAGCATGATGCTCTCAAGAGTAGCAAAATTTCGAAAAGTCGCAAAAGTGACGACACGGTGTGACTTCATTGGTTGAAATGTGCTGGTGGATAAATCGCAAATCCCAAAATTTAGTAGCATGGTGCTTTCAAAAGTAGCAAAATTTGCGAAAAGTCGCAAGATCTGGCAACCCTGGCTGTATGTTGGACAATGTACCACGACGACATTTTTGACGACAGCTGGCTGTGCCAGCTGTCGTCAAAAAAAGGGGGTCTCTAGATCTGTGGCACGCGATGAACGTTCCGATCGTCCGCAATCTTGCTGGTAGTTAAGTCGAGCGATGGTAACGGCTACCCCTTTTTTCACCATTGGGAAAGGGTTGCGCCTCAAAGGGTTAAAATGGAAGAAATAAAAGGAAAAAAGAAATTTGTCCCGAAAGTGACTTCCATTCCTGGGAAGCGATAACATTTCCTGGGAGCTTGGAATAAGAGAGGATCAGACTCCTTATTTCTTTTTTTTTTTTTCCTGGGATCAATCACGTCCTCCACCCCACCCCCCTACCTGTCCCCGATTGTATGTGGCCGTGGAGACGACATTAATTCCAGTAAAAGTGTTTTATAAAACAGCGATCTTCTCTCGTAGGTCATGTTCTCGGTGCTTGTTGAATTTCAGGTATGCTTCCGTTACGTTTAATCCTATTAGATGGATGAGCAGCTTGTATTTTATTTTATTTTTTAATGGCCGTCCATCATGTCACTGGAGTATCCAAGAAAAAAAAAGATTTTAAAAAAAAAGATAAATAAATAAATAAATGTAGGCTGGGAGAGAGTTTCTTTTTTTTTTTTTAGGTGTATTCTGCTACTTTATTTATTTATTTATTTATAATAAGCTTTTTCAAATTTCGTAATATTTTTTTTTTTTTTTTTTTTTTTTTTTGTATATTTACTTATTGTTGAGCTTCAGGTATGTTTCGGTTGTATTTAATCCTATTAGATGGATGAGGAGCTGTTCTTAAAATGGCCTCCATCACGTGACCGCAGCATCTAAAATACAACAGCTGTACTTCGCTTTGGTAAAAGAAAATTAGGAAGCACTTAAAGTTTGCTTGAGTACTCTAGTACGAGATATTCGGGAAATATGACTTGTGTATTTTAAAGTACTGACATAATAGCGATCTAAAGTACGTATAAAATAAGGCAATTCCAGTCTTTAAATGTATTTTATTGATTTTGTTTTTCAGTATTAGTTGAACACACAGTTTATTCTTCCAAAAATAATAATTTAAAGGGACAGTTTACCTTTTCAGCATTAAAAAAAAAAAACTAAGTAGAAATGATCAACTGAATGCATTTCAATGTAGAGGCTCAATGTAAAAGTACAGTTTCAATGTAAAAGTACATTTTGAAAAGATAAATATCTTTAAGCTGCATATTTAAGTGAGAGTTTAAAAAGTTTAAAAAACTGATTCTTTAAAGTCACTACTATTTTTTTTAAATGAAGATTTTTGTCCCTTTTTTAAAATATTTTAAAATATATATTATACAAGACTGTGCATGGATTTTTAGATACATCTAATATAACGTCTAATAGTTTTTCGACTGATATATATATATATATATAGTGTAAAACAAAAAATGTAACATGATTTCATTTCTTCATTAGAATTTTTAAAACATGAAATTGAAGAAAATATGAACATGGAGAAAAAGCCATCTAAAGAGTTTGTTTGCCAATGAAATTGTTCTGGGTGTATGAATAAATGCGCATTCTCTTGTGATATTAGTGATGTATGATTGAAAATGGGTTATGAAAATTTTCATAATTTAACAGGCTTTCATTTAATATTTAAAAAAGAAAATTGATTTTTGATCAAATTTAGGGTAAACTGGCCTCTTAATTCTATTATTTTTTTATTATATCTGAGGCAAAAAAAAAAAAAAAACCGCATGTCTCTAACTTAATTCGTAAAAAAATTCTACCGTTGAAAAAATGTAAGAATCTCATAAATACCCCTTTAAAAATCCGAAAAAATGCCTTTTGAGTAAAATGAATATTTTTCGCAGTTCTTTAAAATGTCCCTTGCAGCACAATTTTTGAAGAAATCTTATAAAATTTACTATAGAGACCTTTAGATACACATAAGCATAAGTTTTTTTTATCCGTTTCAATTTTTGGGGTAATTAAAAATATAAAATTTCAATATAGTTTATAAAATCATGAAATTTTTGTGGAAATTCAGTATTAACGCATAAAAGTATACTTCCTAAAATTTTACTTTTCAACGAATCTCTAAATTAATAAGAAAATATATTCGGAGTATATTTTTGAATAATAACAAGGTAAAATTGAAGGAAAAAAATAAAATTGGCACGCAAGAGACATTTTTTTTTCTAAATTCAATTTTTTTAAATTTAAATTTAAAAAAAGAAAATTTATAATGATAATACTGTATGAGCTATTTTTAATTTGAACTATTCTCAACTATACATATGCTTGGTTAAAAAGTATTCTTCCGTGTATTTACTTACTTTTGTCTGTACTTCAGGAAAGTAGTTCCTGCAAAAAATACTATACTTCGTCTTTTGTAAATCCTTCAAACGAAATCCTTATCGCCTTTTTTTCTTCCCCCTTGAAATGGATGGAGTTTTCTAACATCAAGGGAAATATAATTTTCGCTAAAATGTTTGTTTACTTTCGCAGCGAAAAAAACAAAGACATTTTACTTTATTTTAAAATAATAGAGACGTATAAAGGGGGGTGTTTTATTTCTTCTTTTGGTAGAGCGAAAAGAACGTCCTCGGAAATAGTATATATATATATGTACTCCACGATCGTTCACTTTTGTGTTGTTCCAGTGGACTGCACTGGTTGAAACCTTTTGGCGAAGTAACAAAGGACTGTTTTATGGATCAATGAAACTGGACATTGTATAAGTAGGGAGAAGCATTAATTTCACATGAAAGTGCGCTATAAAGCTAATATTTTTAGAACTAGAGCTCTGTTTAATTTCAAACCTCAATATGCCGATTCAAAATGTGTCCCACCATTTTGTGAAATGGCATGTTTCATTTTTTTTAATTCTATAATTTTATTTTTTGAATTATTAATGAAGAATTATATTTTTAAACTTCCATGTTTTCTTTTATAATCTTCTTCTTTTTGGGCGAAATTCGTATTTCTATATACGATATCGATAAGAAACAAGTAATTGAACTCACTGAAAAAAATTTAACAAAAATTTTGTTAAAAACCAACAAAATTATTCGGTTGAAAAAGCGCCAAGAAAATTTTGTTGAATTCAACGGCTGCATTTGTAAACTGTCCTTGATTTTCACTATAGATGCCTCTTCATAAATTACAAACGCTATTCAAACAAAAAAACTAATGCGGTAATCGAACTAATTAAAATCTTTGTACAATAACACTCATAAAAGGTGCTTATAAATATGTGTTATTGTACAAAGATTTAATTATTTCATCTTTTAAAGGTAATTGTCTACTGCTTAAATACAAAGCACACTTTCTTTTGTAAACTTTTTTATTTATGATTTATTTACAAGATTTGAATTACCGCTTTTTAAACCACTTGTTTTCTATTCCAAATATAGATGAAATTTTCTTAAAAATACTTGTTTTCGATTCAAAATATAGATGAAATTATTTTTTTTAATGCACGTCTTTTGTGATCGTGTAAAATTAAAAACTTCCAAAGATCGAGATTCTGCCAAATTTTTTTTTGTAATTGGACCAAGTTCGCCGAACAAAAATCCTGTGCTCTTATTACGTTAATTTTTGCTTCGAATTGCTACAAATTAAAGGATGGGAGAAGAATTTTTTTCCTAGAATATTCTGTGTAACAAATCTATTTATTAAAGCAGAGGAAGGGCTGTTATTAGTTCCTCCATTAAATACAGCATTGTCTAATGACCACACGCATGGTAAACTGCACCATTTCGTCAGCACTACCAAATTATCTTGTTGAATTTGCCGTCTTCGTAACCGTAACTGTCTCCTCTCGCCATTTTTATCCGCTTCCAGTCATCCTTCTCATCATTAGGTATTTGTTTCCCAAAATACTGAATCAACTTGTTTATTGTCCTGGTGTTCTTTTTTAATTAGACGCTCGAAGATCGCTCATTACTTTTCTTTCTTTTGATCCGAGGAGTACTTTTGGAAACAAATGGGATCTTTTTTTATCGCTGTTAATTTATTTTGTGATATCAAACGGGAAATTTTATTTCGTAATAATACGTTTATTTGTGTTATTAATTGTGATGTTGGAGTGTTGTATGTCATTAATAAGGGTTTAAGCGATTTTATTGATTTAATGAGTATTTTTTTTTGTGGAATAATGGATTTTTTTCTTTCAATTAAACAGGCTTATTTCCATAGCTTAAGAGAGTTACTTTATATTAACAAGAAGAATGAAAACTTGATGTGGGCATTACATGACTTCTTTGTACCTCTGTTAAAATGTACACATTTTGTACACACGCATGCATCAAAATGTACACATACCTCTGGAAAAAAAAAAAAAAGCGCAAAAACGATTGAAAGCCGTTGCCATAGAACAAATTGTGGACGTTTGCAATATGTAAATCGCGTTTGTCAGCTTGATGTTCTTATTGTTGTTGCAGACACCCCAAAATAATCCCACAAAATTAGGGATGGACGCGAGACGAGACAGAGATTTACAGATTTTTTGCGAGACGAGACAAAGCTTTTAGGCTGTTTTGCGAGACGCAAATTTTTCGTCTCGCGTCCATCCCTACACAAAATAGTGTTACATAAACCCTAGGGGGGGGGCAGCTCTTTCTTGGAAATATTTTAGGTTGAAATTTAAAACTAGGGATGGACGCGAGACGAAAAATAAGCGTCTCGCGTCTCGCAAAAAATCCCTATATCGTAATGTTAAAAATGTGTGTCTCGTCTCGCAAAAAAGCTGTAAATCTCTGTCTCGTCTCGCATCCATCCCTATTTAAAACCGCGTTTTACTGAGTTCGATCTCCCCAGCACCTTTAAAAAAAAAAAAAAAAAAACGCGCGTGGTTTTTTTTTTTTTTTTTTTTTAAAGATAATTCGAATCGGAAACTCAGCCATTAAATGGAACTATTAATCTTTGTCATTGCTGGATCGTTCCTTTTGCAAGAAGATAACCGGGCCGTTTTCAGGCCATTAATTCCTTTGTTCGTACGTCATTACGTCGTTCGGAATACACCGCTAACTCCTCGATCATCGTTATGGAAGTCGAAAAGCGGATTCGTTCTTTCTTTTCGCATCTTCCAAGACACGATTTCACGTCGCTTTCGGAACGTTCAATATGCTTTTTATCAAAATAATTCAGGAACTGTTCCTCATTTGTCTTCTACTATCGGCACACACTCATTTGATTCCCGAATTCTGTATTGTCTCCGGGAATATTGGGGTGGGAAGTGCATAAGCATTTTATTGAATTTCAAGCAGAAGTGATTTCTGTGCTCACGAAACGTCGTGTTTTTAATAGCTTTTTTAAATGGAGGGTTTTTCAGTTGAAATAATTGTTTTTGCCCTTTCAGACTGTGCTTCTGCAATCGAGGATACAAAGTTTATCTACACTGGGGGGGGGGATGCCATTGATATCTAGAGAATAATTGGTGGAAGTAGAATTCAGGAGTCGATGTACTCCCTATAAATACTGGATCATAGAACAAGACACTTCTAAACCGACTTATTCAATTTTTAGATCTCTGCACTATAAGCTGATGTTTGTGCATAGTTGAAAATATCTGTAAATCGATGCGTACGCTAGCGGGTAGACTCACAAACGGTCATTCTAGTGCACGAAAGGTTATACAAACTAGTCATTCTGCTGTTATTAGCTACAATACTACGAACCAGAAATTCTTGATAATTTCGTCGTACCATTTGTGTGTATTACCTACACGCCTAATTCTACAATCTTTTCTTCTGGTTTTTGTACACAAAAAACTGCCATCTATTCGTTCTGAATTAGAGCGGGGCTCCCCCTCCCCCCTGAATACTATTGTAGGGCTCGAAATTAGCAATGTTCCGCCTGTCCAAGACTACCAAAATATAAAACGAACACAAAATTTGAATAGAATGCAAAATTGGTTGATCCGTCTGAATAGTTACGTATTATTTTCATTTTCCTCTTGCAAACGTACCTCATTTAGTTCCACAATGAATGTCATCTAATTTTACTAATATATGTCTTAAAATTTTTATCTATATTTAATACGTTTATGATAGGTATTTACATTTTTTTAAATACAGCTTTTAACAGAAATCAGTATACATTGCTCGTGTAATTTATTTTATTTTGCTCTTTTTTTTTTCGTTCTTAAATCATATGTACGGACCAGGGAAGTTATGGAGTCACTAGTCATTAGGACCACTGACTAAATACTCTAATTTCTACCCTTGATATCGCACAGGATGGATAACACACTAACATGTGCTCATAGAGAAAAACCAATTTCTCTCCAAAATCCGCTAATTAGGATTAGTTATTTAATATTTTTGATTGCAAATTTCATGTTTATTATTTAAAAAAATATTGAATTCAAAGAGAAGTCGATGACGTCTTTGTTTGCGTCACAATGTGTAAAGTTTATCAAAAGCAGAGGCGGATCAAAAAATAAATAAGTAAATAAAAGAATAAAACTTAGTTCATCTCTCAACAATTTAGTTTCCTCTGGATCCGGAAATGATAAAAAGCAGTGCAGTATATCGTTAATTTTCAATGCCATTTATTCAGCTCACACATTTCGCTTCTAATCCTTGATTTCAATGCTAATATTTGTTCCCAAGCTACGAGATTTAACAGCCCCAACCTCAGAGCTAGTGCTCTGTGGTTTTGCCATTTCGCTCACTGTTCGAAGCTGTTATATTTATTCTATTACTAACAAAGTATCGACTGCGACCATAAAAGCATTTTGAAAATGGAAACTCGTAAAATTATATTCCCTAGTGTGTTTGTGTATAGGCGTCCATAAAATAAATCTAGTTTATGGGTAATTCTTGGGTTTCAATGAAAAATATCTTTGTTCGTCTAAAAATGGCGGAAATGTGTTATTTATTTATTTATTTATTTTAATCCGTTTGAAAGCAACATATATATGTGTATATATATATATATATATATATATATATATATATAATATTGTTTTCGTCTATTAACTCGAATTTTTATTCAAATTGAGTACAATGCAGTTTCTGATTTGGAACACAATGAAGTATTACTCTGAAAGTTTTCGGAATTAACGACTCCCTTCGTTCCGCGAAAAATCGGCCATTGAGAGAGGTGGTTGCTCAAAGAAGTATAAACATTTGATAGCCAAGAAAAAAAAATGCTAAAAAAATTGTTTGTTTTGTTATTTATGAAATTTAATATTAATACATAAAAAAATTATACGAACATATTCTTAAAATTTTAATTTTAAAACTGTTAAATTTAAAAAATATATATATTTAGAAATTTCGGATTGTTTAGTTTTTTTTTTTCTCCCTCCGAGTGTATTTCCCTCCTTACTTTACATCTGCCAAAAGAGTATTTATCCGGGTGTTCTTCATACATTCTCAATTTGCCATAGTAAAATCTATTTTGCACTGCAAAAAAAGTCTGTCAAATTTACAGAAAAAAAAACTGTCAGCCAAGACGCCAGTTTATTTTCGTGTAATTTACAAATGTCTTCCGTAAATTTTGCATATTCTCAGTTTATTTTACAGAAATCTTTAGTGTACGAAAAAAATACGGAAGACTTCTGTAAAACATACAGAAATAAACTGGCGTCCTGGATGACAGTTTTTTTCTGTAAATTTGACAGACTTGTTTTTTGCAGTGCGCTTTAAAATTTGCTTCTTTCTAAGTTTTCTGTCTAACTGAAAAAAAAAAAAACTGTCAGCTAAGATGCCAGTTTATTTCTGTATATTTCACAGAATTCTTCTGTATTTTTTCCGTATACGGAATATTTCTGTAAATTAAACTGAGAACCTGTAAAATTTACGGAAGATTTTTATTTCGACTAAAGCGCATGTATCATCTCTTGTTTGCAGCAACATTTTACGCCCGAAAGTTCCTTATAAACATGTACTATTTTAGGTTTTATAGTCCTTTAATAACCATCAACGCAACATTTACTACCTAATGCAGGTTTTCATTTATTACGTTCTAAATCGTTGTTCTTCGAGCTGCGTTATGTAGCTCGTTTGCATGATCGCTAACTAATGGATCTTTTTTCTATTCTTCCATTCTCTTTTTATTATTTAAGTTTTTAAAATTAAGCTCATTGGCGTTGTGCTAAATTAATGGAAATGCTTCAATAGTGAATCTCACTTTTTTTTTTTTCTAACTTTTTTATTCTTTCATACTAAATTGGTCTTGCTGAATATTTAGTTTATTAAAATATCTCCATTGTTTTAACTATTTCCTTGGTAAAAATTATAACTCTCTTTTTTTAATTAATGCCAGTATGCAATTAATTTTATACTGAGTTAAATGTACTGCAGAAGATTAGGGTATTTTTTTCCCCTTTTTGAGAATTTCTTTGTAGAAATTTTAATGAAATGAGTTCTTGAAAGCTTCATTTTTTATTTTCTGTCCCTGTATGTAAGTGCATTAGTTGAATGATTCTGTTTTTTCCCTCCTTTTGATTAAAAATGTCGTTTAGTTATTGCATTTTTATTATTAAAATTAATTGCAATTAATGTAATTTTTTGTTTTTCTTTTCTTTGCAGGTAAGCTATTTCAGATGTTTATTTAAATTAGGTATGCTTTCTCTTTATCTCTCTAACTATGTTTGAAAAATATTGTGTTTGAATCGATGCTGTATTGTCAGATATAAACTAATGAAATATTTCTCGCTCGCAATTTTCTTTGATATGTTTTACTATTTAAAATTTGAAGACGTAAAAAGTTTGCCGTTCTGTTTATTTATCATTAAACAGGTGAAGAAACACTGCACCCTAGCAATTGCAACGCCCTTAATTCGGCATACTAAATTAAAATTTATTAATAAATGTTAAGTGTATTAATGAATTAATAATATACAGACATACCGTAAAATACTCTTATAAAGAACTTTCCATTTGTGAATAATTTGAGATTAACGAGCGAAATACAGTCAACTTTTGATAGCGTGAACCTTTATATAGTGAACGCATTTCATGAGTCCCGGTTCACAGACGTTAGAAATGTTCATCGCATTTTACGGTTTTAGTGACCATAAACTTCGGTTGTATTGAACTTAAAATATTCTGGACGGCAGAGGTCATGTTTGTTGTAATCTACTTTTGTGTTCGAGTAGAGAGAGAGCGATTATCAAGCACCTGTTCCGAAATACTGGTGAACTGCCAGTGTCTAGGCTAACAAGGGGCGGGTGGGGGTTGTAATTTTTTTTCATTGCTGTGATGCATTCTAATCTTTAAAAGTATTCAATAACAAAAGCAGGGTTACTTTTGAAAGTGAATCAAAAGCTGAAATTTAGTTCAAATAAAAAGCGGAATTGACCTTCCCCGATTTCATTTTCCATTCCCAAAGCAATGCCACAGGTTAAAAGCGCCAGCAGTTTTTACCAATTGAATAGAACGTACATTATTTCCATAAGTGGGTCTAATTGTTTGCTTTACTTAATAAATATTTCTGTAACCATAAATGCGATCATGTTTGATTTACTTAATAAACATTCAGTATGTGTATTAAAATACTATTACCTAGTTTTACAGTAAGTTTTATTGTTTGGCATGGGGAAACATTGGTTTTAGTGAACTTCTGATATAGTGAACGAAATTTACCGGTCCTCAGAGGTTCACTCTCACCGGAGTTGACTGTATTTATATTAAAGGAAAATCATATGGTGCAATCTAGTTCCTTGAAATTCTTCATATTACTGTAATCAAAAGAAAACGTAATAACAGATATTAATAACACTGATTTATGTGTTAAGTTATAAGTTTTTACTAATCAGCACTATAAAATAATAAATCCGCAAACTTGTCCTAAATTCTAATTTTACCCTGCTTAATTCTTTTTTCAGTAAACGGATCCTTAATCTCTTGGCATCAAGGATTCTAATGCCCTAAATTACACATACCCTGATTTAATTCAATCCCTGAAATTACACCAGGGCGTTAAGAGCCTGGGCATTCCAGCCAGGGCATTCTGAGCCAGGGCATTCTGAGCGTAATGCTCAGAATGTTTCGTAACTCTTTCAGGTTCACCATTTGTAAAGTGTATGGTACACTTGTCTAAATTTTTTCAAGTCTCCATCACAGTTGGATTCTTTAAAGAAGGAAAAAACAAAACAAAAACAGTTATTCAAAAACTGCACGATCTCTTAAAATCACAACCGTAATATACTACCGCGATGGTATTTACGGCTCTGATTTAAAAGCCGTGAACATACCAGTAAACAAAGAAATTTTGTTAATTCAAACAAATAATGTAGTTGATTTTAACCAAATAAACCATTTTAAAAAAAGAGTTTGATTAAATTAACAAAATCTTTGTTTATTTTAACAAAATTGTTTGGTTAAATTGACAAAATATTTTGTTGAAATAACCAAATAATTTTAACAAAATTGTTTTTATTTATTTATTTATTTATTTATTTTTTGGCGCTATTTCAACCGGATAAGTTTGTTGATTTAACAAAATTTTTTTTGATTAAAAAAAAACATTTTTTTTCAGTGCGAATGACAAGAACGCGTTGTTTTGAAAATACCACTTGAACGGCACAAGCATGATCTTCATAAAGCAGAAAAAAAGATTAGGAATCCGTACACCCTGCAATTCTTATACACAAAACAGCGTCTTATAAATATTCACATTCACTGTGTATCCACAGTGTTCCGCGGAAATTTATAATTGCTCTAATTTCGTAGCTTAATTTCAAGAGTGTATATAAATAGTGCTCCTTCTAAATACAGTAAATGTTAAATTGCTTAACGCGTTTCGCCGGTTTCTCATTAGGGACAAAATTCCGTATACTCGTACATTAAATTAACTTGCAGCGTGTAAGAGGGTTTTTGACTGTAAATAATCATTTCATACAGTGTTTGTTCACCAGTGTGCTTTAATTGGCTCTTAGTTTATGAGGTAAATCGATTTTACTCTTGCAGATTTATTTAAATGATGCTTTTTTAGCACTGGAGTGCCATTGAGTTCACGCCTGAATATTTTTGTAACATAATTTTGTGGACCGATTTGCGTTGAAACGTTTTCCTTTCATTTTTCAGTAGCATGCGAGTAGAAAGTAACGTCTTTATTTTATTTTATTTTTTTACGTAAAATATTTAAACAAATAAATCTACAAATTTTAAATTACAAACATCCAGAAGTTGAAGTTCTCCTCTCTATAAATTTTATTACTACAACAGTTTTAGTTCTCTAAAATAATGGGAAATACTGTTGTAATTTAGAGCAAACAGTATATTTTCTTAAATATGCTTGGTTTTTTTTTTTTTTTTTTTTTTTTTTTTTGTAATTATTGAACTATGTAAGTAATCTTTTGTGTGACTGCAAACGACATTCGTAGAATTATTGGCATCTATAAAACAAACCTTAAGAGCCTTAGAAAAAAAAAAAAAAAAAGAAAAGCTTTACCAACCACTTTTAGTCGCTTAATCTAAAAGCCTACGATGGTGACACAGTACTTTTACGCAGTACAGTTTTTCAGGACAAGGTGGAGAAGGGGGGGTATGAAATTCCTCCCATACTTTTGAATATTTACTGCGAAAAATACGCTTTTAAACTCTCGTCATGAATATTGCATTCGCTAAAAAATTCCTGAAAGTGGGAGGGCGTGTGGACGATACCCCAAGCTTTTAGAATGAAATATATGCCGCCAGGTGTTTCTCTTGATAACAAAAACTTGTTACACGCGTCATTGGCCTTTAAAAGATTTCTGCACGCCCTGAATTTTGTATGTAACGTTTTCAGAATCTGTATCTCTTTCCGTTTCAAACTTTCTTTTTTTTTTTTCTTAAGTAAGACAGATCGTGTCACTCTTTTGTGAAGGTGAGTTCATATCTTTTTCAACATGCGTGCGTCGTTTAATGTCACAACAGTTGTCTTTGCCGGCAGGAAAAAAAAACGGTAAAATTTAATCTTTCTCTTTAGGGTTTGACACTTTAAGTATGTCTATTAGAGATGAGTTCGGGCTCATTTTTTGAAGCCCGAGCCCGAGGACTTTTAATCCGAGCCCGAGCAATATTATCTAAGTCGGAGCCCGAGCCCGAAATTTCAGCTTAAGATATAAAAAAAAAAATCCAATTACTTCATTGATAGAATACAATCAATGTATCATGTGCATGCATCATGTCAATGTAATCATGCCGTTTGTGCAAATTAAAGACAAATATAGTTGCAAACTCTCAATGCACTTTCTAATTCTTTATATATCCATGTTTATCAAATAATGTCGGATCTCATGACTAACTAATCAATATAAGCTGCGTTCTGAAATATCCAAAGAGCTTCACGCACCTTCTAGGCGTCAGTGCCGCTAATTTTTTTTTATAAGTATACTTTTAATTTCCTCATGAATCACTTTTTAAAATCTATTTCAAGGAGTATGTTTAACAAAAGAGAAATTTTTCACGAGCCCGAGCCCGCCCGAGCTCGAACGCAATTGTGAATTACAGAGCCCGAGCCCGGTTCGGGCCCGGGCCCGGGCTCGGGCTGAGCCCGTCTCATCTCTAATGTCTATTTAGGATATGTTATGTGCTATGTTTATAGCGTCTTTAGGGACATGGGCGAACAGTTTTTCGGTTGTTGTAAGCTTTCCAGTTGAGTTTCCGCCGATTTTTTAGTTTTGCTGAGCTTTTCCTCTTCCGAAAATTTCCGATCTGTTCGATATTTTCGCTATCGAAATTTCAGGTTTTTATTTATTTATTTATTTAATTAGTTTGTTTTCTTACCTTTAAAAACAAAAATAGTATTGGGACAATTTATAGCAGTGTTTCCGAATCACTGGAACCGAAGATTAATTTCGCAAATCTGAAAAGTTTCTTTCAAGTAGAATTTCATTTTGACTGAATTTATATGCTTGAGGCACTAGCTTGGAACACATGAGAAATGTAACGTCAATTGGTCAAAGTGCCGTCAATGGCAACCGAGACACGTATTCAATAGCACTCCATGCCATCACGCCAGGTGATGGACCAGTAAGACGATGACGAATGCCCATGTGCGTTCACCACGATGCCGCCAAACATGATGCTGTGACTCATCATGATGCTGTGAACAAAACCTGGATTCATCTTAAAAAATAAAGTCTCGCCATTCGTACGCCCAGGTTTGTCGTTGATAACACCATTTAAGGCATTCCTGTGTGTGATGCAGCGTCAAGGGTAACCGCAGCCACGGTCTCCGAGCTGAGAGTGCATGCTGCTGCAAACGTCGTCGAACTGTTCGTGTAGAGATGAGTTCGGGCTCATTTTTTGAAGCCCGAGCCCGAGGACTTTTAATCCGAGCCCGCCCGATCCCGAGCAATATTATTTAAACCGGAGCCCGAGCCCGAAATTTCAGCTAAAGAAAAAAAAATTCAATTACTTCATTGATAGCATACAATAAATTTTGCCGTTTATGCAAATTAAAGACAAATAGAGTTGCAAACTCTCAATGCACTTTCTAATTCTTTATATCCATATTCATCAAATAATGTCGGATCTCATGACTCACTAAGTAATATAAGCCGCCGTTCTGAAATACCCAAAGAGCTTCACGCACCTTCTAGGCGCCCGTGCCCAGTGGCGGATCCAGAAATTCTCTTTTGGGAGGGGCTAAAGTTTGAAAAACGCTTATTTCACCCAAACAAAATATGCAATAAAGCAAAATTTTAGTCTTAACCAATGTAAAAACTTTTGGGAGGGGCTAAGTGATTAAAAAAGATCACTTAACATATTCAAAGTGCATAATGAAGCAGAATGTTACCCTTTAGCAACCCCTTTTTTTGGGGGGGGCTGAAGCCCCGTAGCCCCTCCCCTGAATCCGCTAGTGCGCCGTGGTGCCCCTATTTTTTTATAAGTACTTTTATATTCCTCATTAATGACTTTTTAAAATCTGTTTCAAGGAGTATGTTCAATAAAGAAGAAATTTTTCACGAGCCCGAGCACGGTTGGGATTACAGGCTCGAGCCGTCGGCCCGGACTCGGGCTCGGGCTGAGCCCGTCTCATCTCTAGTGTAGACATTTGTTGTCTTGCAAACGACCCCATTATTTCTTGACTCAGGGCTCGTGACGTCGCTGCACGATCCTTTAAAGCCATGCAGGTAACATGCCTGTCTTCTCGGCTGCTACTGATAGCTGGCCGTGGAGATCCAGCACCGCGTTCCGTATTACCGTCCTGAATCCATCGATTCCATATTCTGAACGGTCATTGGATCTCGACCGACGCACTCAGCAGTACTGCGATAGGATAAACCTTGATCCCGGTTGGCTATAATTCTACCTGTATCAAAGTCAGAAACGTTCTGGTCCGCATCCCAGTAAACACACACAGGTTCTCTGAACGTCTATTAACGTTCAGAGAACGTCTTCTGAACGTTAATAGACGTTCAGAGAACCTATGTATGTTTGCTGGGATTTCACCTACTTACGCGAGGCATCACAACAACATTCCACCAGGCAACAACGTTCAAATTCAATTCGTGGGTGAGAAACCGGCTGTACCATTTCCTCATCTAAACACATTGTAGTCGCCGCTACCGACACGTCTGCTTTGTCTGAATGCGCTGAAAAGCTATTCATTTGCATTGCATTTCTCCTACATTTCATTCAACCCTTTCCCAATGCTGAAAAAAGGTCAGCCGTTGCCATCGCTCGACGTAACTACCAGCAAGATGGCGGACGATCGAAACGTTCATCGCGTCCCACAGATCTAGAGACCCTTTTTACGTTTCGATCGTCCGCCATCTTGCTGGTAGTTAAGTCGAGCGATGGCAACGGCTGCCCTTTTTTCAGCATTGGGCAATCTATCCAGCTGTTCTCGCATGCTTCCATTTTTCAGCAGTTGTCAGTGCTGTTAAAAATAATCGTGACAATTTTTATTTTACGGGAAATGACGTGCTAAAAAGTAAAGGAATCTCGTGGAGCTAGGTCACCCGCAACTATTTTTTTATAGAAATCAAATCTATTCTTCGTAACTGGCAACAGTCAAAATCGTCAGAGATTGGTGTTCCCAGAGCGGGAACACTGCGCGTTAAAGGGTTAACTTTCACGTCTGTAGCTTGGCGCCATCTTCGTGTAACAATTTTAATGGCCACCAGTAGTGTATAAACCAATGGCACATCCCATTCCAGGATAGTTGTACTTTAGTAGTATTTTTTTTTTTTCCAAGTCCGACTCTTCATAGTTCCCAGGATATAAGATTCCTCACAATATTCTCCATGGCATGTTCTTTTCCGCCGAAGTCCTTGTGCCATTTTTCTCAAAAACCTCTTCCACATTTCCTCTCCCCCCAATCCATCATCCTCCTCCTCTTGTCATAGACAATACCAGAATCCCGAAAATTTTCGAGTCCCGTCGAAGGAGGGGACCCTGCCCCCCTGTCTCTTCTGCCTCTGCCTGTATAATTCTGGGGCCGATTCCCCGATATATATCCTGGGATTTTGATGAATCTTCCCTTTCAAAGCCCCGTTCTGTCTCCGGGTTTCATAATCCATTTTCTGGCGGTGTCGTTGTCCCCCGGATTTGATTTTTCTCCGGCGAAACCCCCACCCACCCAGCCCCACTTTCTCCCCAATCCCGTTTTCGACATATCTCTGGACTGGAGATAAGGGGGGTGGGGAGTGGAAGTGCCTTATAATTTCCCGCTTTATATGCCATATAGATTGACGGGTTGAAGTGACTTGGAGTTTTGGTGAAGTTTTTGGAGAAAAAAAAAATATTCTGGGGGAGGAGAATGCGTTTATTGTTTAGGTGCTGCTGTGATTAAAATCTGTTTATTTATTATGTTGACTTTGTAAATGCTTGGAAATCAAACTGTACGTCATTGCTTATTTAATGTGCATGATTGTAGGAGCTATAATTCGTTGGTGGCAAAAACTTCCCGTGAAAGTTTAAAATTCCAGTTTAATTTTTAGTTGTGATTTTTTTTTTTTTTTGGTTAAAAACGGAAATATATAAATACTTTTGCAATGCCCCCCACCACCACCAAAAAAAAAATAAAAAACATATAATGGAGGCCACTGTACAACAAATACTCCTAAGACAACAATTTTCACACTCATTTGAAAGAATTGTTGATATGTACCGGAAAAATAAGTGAAGCGAACAGTACAAATTTTCATTACAGCTAAGTGAAGCCGTCTGTGCGGCCGCCCCGAGCCTGCTGTGTAAAAAATGTCCTTTAGCTCTGTGTCAGGCGACGGGCGATTCGATCGACCGCCATATTGCTGGTTGTTAAATCGAGCGGTGTCAACGGCTGCACTTTTTCTTTCGAGTTAATAGCTTCTAAGGGTGAATCTGTTATAAATTGTAAGATAATGAAAAAAAAATAAATAATAATAACTTAATCAGTGCCGTTAAAGCCTGAATCCATGACAGTTATTTTCTGTCTAACGGAAAATGGTGAAACCTTTCCAAACAAAAAATCCTCAGCTTCGTGTTCATGACGTGAAATGAATTCAGAGATTTATTCTAGTAGATTTCGTGACCTATCCCATTCTGTAGTTTTTCGTGTCTTACGTAACTAGCAATTTTATCCTGAGGGGAGGAAGAGGGGGGGTGTCACAATAAAGAAAGCTAGATATTTTTAGACCCAGCATTATATATATAATGATACGTACATGAATATATCATGATTTGAAGGTATTAATAGTATACCTTGTATATCCTTAAATATCCTTAAGTGCTTTTTTTTAGATTTTTGCTGCAGATTAATTTAAGATCTTTGACATCAAATCGAAATGTAATCCATGTCTTGTTTGAAGTTTCGTACGGTAAAACAAAGGTATTTTGTCATAGAGGCCTGAAGGTATATTTCTTTATCAGGAACTATTATTATTATTATCTATTTATTTATTTATCAATGGAGTGGCACTGGAATATCAAGCCTTGTCTGGAGGGTCACCACACGTAGTGGACATTTGTAAAGGGGTGCCGAATGGGCGGCCATCCTTATCCTTATAGATGGGCACATAGTGTGACTTTGTCCGAATAATTACTAACAATTAGTACTTAAAGATATTTGAGTGATGTTCCTTTTTCTTCTTACCTCTCGATACTTCACTCTCTCCGATAACCTTTGATCTGGGCGGTATCGTAAAGTCTTCGACAAGAAGCTGTAGATCTTTGATAATGTGCAGTTCTGACATTATAAAACGAATAAATCCCTGAGTGCTTCAAGGACTCTCCAGAATCACACACTATAGCGACGTAAGGAATCCTATAACTTTCGAACACTTACTTCAAGCATCCCACATGATCGAAATCCACTTGAGATTCCAGCTTAGCCAAGATGAGTAGTTCAAGAGAGAAGAGATCTGTTGCAGACAGTGACCAGTGCAGAGGTAACTTTCTTAATGCGTTAGGCCGGTAACGGCTGGATTTTGCCCGAACCCGCCATCTGACTGAAAATTTCCAACTCAAATTTTATGCGTTTGTATGTCCGTCTAATAAAGTGTTTTGTGTGAGCAAAAGGGCTCCATCTCTTTATTTATGACGCCACAATAGCAAACACCCAAGCTCATGTCATGTATCGAACCCGGTCCCAAAAATTGGTCGAATGTCTGGCTTTAAGGAAAGCCTAAACGAGGGCTCTCTACCTAAAGGGTCCGTGCCTTGAGCAGAGGGCTTTTTTAAGAGGCTCTAACGTGTAATTACATCTAGAGAAAGCCGATCCAGAATGTTTGATCTATAGACGCGCTGTAGGCCAGAGCCCTGGATCTTCAAACTTCAGCCAGTGACCAATGTCCCGTGGTCAGTGATCAGTGACCCAGTGTATATTTAATGTTATAACAATTATCATGTTGAGAATTAAAATCTACTGGCACTTTTTGCATGGTTTAAAATTTAAATCATAGAAAAATTGGTTAAAGATAAAAATTAATTCAAAGGTAACTGATTTGTCGATAGGGTTTAGTTTTGGGGCAAATCAGTGTTGAGAGAAAAAAAAAAATAATAAATCGAGATGAGCGATTGAAAATTTTTAGTCAAAAATCACGATTAATGATAACGTAATTTGTGATTACTAAAATTTTCTATTGCCAACCCTTACTTTTGGTTAAATATTAATCGTTATTGAAAAGCTCTTTTCTCGTGCAGAAAATTGCATCCAACTGTTCCAGCTGAACGCTGTTCCAAAAAAACAATTTTTTTCTTTAAGAAGCCAGTCAGGCAGTATAAAATAAAAGAAAATAAAGTAAAAATCAGCACTTGCTGATGCGTCGCATCGTGGTGGGAAAAAAATTGTATATATTGTTCTTTCAAATGTAACTTTTTTTTATATGGACTTTTGGAATTCGTTTCTGAAATCTGTAAAATGGCGAATGCATTTTCTCTCTTTTACTCTACATTGTATCAACTTTAAATTCGATCAGTGCGGCTAGTGCGTACTCGCTGCCAGCAGGGTTTCCTACTTACCTGATATTTCTTGTGGCTCCCTTCTTTTTTAAAGAAAAAAATGTCTTCTTATACCTAGTGTTTCTTTCTTCACTGAAAGCATCCTCTGGGTATTCCATTTCGAAGGGAAGTTATTTTTTGAAATCTTTGCTTTTTTTTTTTTTTTTTTTTTTTTTTTTTTTCACTCTATTTTAGCGACTTTATATATGTTTGCAGTCGACCGTTCAAAAGAAATGAAAAGTTTAGTCTGAAATACTAACAGAACCTAGATAGTGTCCTAAGACCGAAATATACTGAGTTGTATAAAAAGTTCTTTCTTTTTTTTTTTTCTTTTTTTAGTCAAATAGAAATTAAACGCGGTTTTGGGATTGGAAGCAGGGTTGCCACTTTATCCACATTGTGGCTACATCTGGCCTTTTTGCAGCTAGATCTGCCAATTTAGCCACTTTGTGGCAAGATGCGGCCAACTGACAATACCGAAGTGTTTTGTTAATCGAAAATGAAAGTCAAAATAAATAAATAATAATAAGACGAAAGAAAGAAAAACACTTGTAGGCAAGCATATTTCAGCAGCAGAAGTACTTAGAAGTAAACGCCAATGAATATATATAAAGATAGATAGATATATTTTTTTTTATCAGCTTGAAAACATTTTTAGCCATTTCAGGCCACTTTTAACTTTTAGCCACTTTTTCTTTTGCCGAGTTGGCAACACTGATTGGAAGAATGAAGAACACACACACACACACAAAAAGGAAATACAGTGTTGTCCAAACTTAAGGTTCCATACATTAAAAAAAATGGGGGGAAGAAGTTAATACTGAATGAATATGCTGTGCTTGTGGTTTTGCGCAGAGTATTCTGAATACTACATTAATAAAAAAGGCATGCTTTCAATTTTATTATCTGCATTCGAAGAAACAAAAATGCATCAACACCGATTAGCTCGCGGGAAAAGAAAACAAATAATCCTGTGTTTATCGAACTTCCACAATTTTCGACGCAGTGTTACACAAAATAGTCAAACTTTAAAACGTTTAGTTTTTCTTTTCGGGGGACATGAGAATAAATGATAGAATAAGGGAGGGAGGGGGGGGGTTAAGCATATAAAAATCTCCTAATGCACAATTCGTGTTTTTTTTTTTTTTTAACTAGAACTAATCTACTCAACGAAATTCCCTTATCTCTGCATTTAGTTTAAGGGGAAAACGGCGACGCAGTCTCTCTATCCCAGATAAAAAAACAAAGCAAACAAACAAAAAAAAACATTGTTTTTTGTTAGTATTACAGAGATTTCACCTTTCTGATCGGAGTTTTTCTCTCTCCGGGATGTTAAGGGGAGGGAGACAAAAAAAAAAAAATGGTGGATCTTTTCTACTGAATGCCGTTCCTCATTAGCGGCGAAATTGTTGCAGCACAATGGAAATCACAGAAATTCGGAATAGCTTTTGGCAACGCCTGCAGTCGTTACAGCTTCCTTTTTCTTCCACTTACTACACGGTGTCTTTTTGTTAAGATGCCAGAGAATAAGACCGACCCCATGGTTCGATTATTTTGGAATAATTTTCGTTCTTTTTCTCCCCCTTCGCCTAAAACAGTTTTTCGTTAACATGAGTCATTAATGTATAATGCTTCCTACTAAAATTTATTCAACAGAAATATCACTTGCCCGGTGCACGCTTAGAGAACTAAAAAAAAAAAAAAAAAAAAAAAAAAACAAAAAAAATACTACATTTATGAGATAAAAACTAACGCTCATATTGTCTGATGTGTTTTGCAAAAAGACGGTGATATACTATAGGAGGGCGCATTCTCCATAGCTGCTTTATGAGATTTGTGCTACCCAAACTATGTTTCAAAATATATAAACATTCGAAATCGAGTAACTTGCAGCGATCCTAGCGGTTAGAGAATAAAACATTTCCCGCGCTGACTGCTAACTAGTTTTACATATTTTTAATTTCCCAACCCACCATTGGAACGAGATTATAAACGCGAGCACTCGACTTTAATTATTTTTTTTTTTCACTTTTCATTACGTGGTTGCCTTAGTAACAAATGAATTTTAGAAAAAAGGGGGGTAAATGTTCTATCTTGAGATGATTGAAATATTGAGTTTATATTTATTAACGAGTGCGTATATCGTGGCTGACGAAAAAGAACATTTCGTCTGCTATGTTGTGTATTTACACCCGAAAATGGCTTTGAGTTCATGACTGAGTTTTTTATGTAACATGAATTTAATATTTTAATATAAGTTTGATTTTAGGAGGATTTTAAAGCAGGATTGTGGCTCAGTAGAAATTCTTATTTATTCAACACCGTAAAAAGAATTTTAGAAGTCTTAATGTTTTGAAGGGCGAATTTCACGCTTAGAAAATTATTGTACGCTTAAGAATTTTCCTGAATCTTCCGTAACTGTCATATGATCACCATTTGTAAGAATGTACGGACTGGGCTTGTAAAATGGTGGTTTAAAATTCCAAAATCTTAATTTAATTACTTCTAATGATTTGATAATTTCGTATGATTTAAAACAATCGACAGGCCAATTAAGTTTCCAGTTTTAAAAATTGACATCGATTGGGGAAGTTCGAATGATTGCTTTGAAAATTAACTTAAAGCTAGTTTTCTGAAAATCATTCTAGAAAACTTAATTATTATAGATATAAGGTGAAACTTTTTTTTTTAACATTATTATTAATAACAAGGAAGATAGATCCCAAATGTATTTTGTGTGCGTAAATATTACTATACGTATAAAATTATTATAGAAATTTAAACTGTTACTAAATCATTTCGTTGAATTATCGCCTTTAGAGCGTATTCTTGGGAAATTATTATGCGTGTTTCCATAAAAAAGATATTAACACTACTTACATAGTTCCGAATAAACACTTTCAACTTTCTATACCATACTTCTATATTTCAATAAAATATTTAAATTTCGGGAATGTAAAAAAAAAAAAAAATTGATCAAGGTTAACGATTGGAAATAAGGACTAATATTTAACCACAATTAAGGATTGACGATTGAAAATTTTAGTAATCACGAATACCGATATCGTTAATCGGGATTTCTGACTAAAATTTTAAATCGTCAATCGTGATTAATTTTCCTTTTCTCTCAACGCTCGTTGCCTCCATAATTAAACCATATCGAAAGTCATTTACCTTTGAATTAACTTTTATCTTGAAACAATTTTTCTATGATTCATATTTTGAAAAATTCTGGAGTTTCGGGTAATTTTCTTCAGTTGTAACTTCACTTCTCTCTTAGAAAGTCCTGCACCCAAAGCACCGACCCCTTAGGCAGATAGCCCTCGTTTATGTTTGTCTTAACCACAAATATCTACATACTTTGTGTGACACAATTAAATTCTAAGTTTCCTTCGTCGCTTTCGTTAAAAAGGCCAAAAATTTTGTATTCTGTGTAGATCTCATTTGTGTGTCTTTCTAGAACGTTTAATTTCTTAAAATAAATAAATAAATAAATTTTGTTGTAGCATTATCATAAGACGCTGTTTACTTTTGAATTCTAATGTATCCGTCACATCTAATTTTTCATTGATAATATTCCAAAAGTCACGGAGAAAAAAATTACAGTCATGTTTAATTTTGGCGCTTGTGTACACTTCTCATGTAAAAAAAAAAAAAAAATCCTTAATCTGCTGTGCCTATTTTTGGTCCACTCTTTTGTTTTAAAGACTATAGAATGTGGGACATGAGCAACCGATGCCAGTCTTTTTTTTTTTTTTTTTTTCGTATGTTTTCAGATATGTTCCACGGTAGATAGAATAGCACCCAAACCACATCGTAAATCGTATTTGGAGTCCATCCATGTTTTCCAGCTATTACGCTCTTGTAGTGGCAAAAACCGTTTTACAGGCAAAGTTGGCTGGTTTTCTTGTTTTCATTCGGCAATTTCATACTTATTTATTTTTAATTCATTATTTATTTTTATTATATTTATCTATTTGTTTTTAATTATTATTAACCTATTTATGCCTAGTGCCCCTTTTTTGGGATGGTATTTTCGCTATCATTCGAAAACGTTATTTATTTTTCCTAGCCTTTATTCACGGGTATTAAACCTCAACTCCACAAAATATTTTAACATGACCCATTAGAATATTGACATTTCAATTTTTATACATAAGTAATTTTAAATGAAATAATCCCTTTTTTTAAGAAGTTGACATCAAAAATTTACCTATTATTGCTGATATTAGCAAAAATCGAAGAAAGTCACTAAAATATCTGGGCACAAATGGGTTAATATAAATATTGTATCGCATACTTCTTTACTTAATAAAATCTTCATTATTTGTAAGTTCATATTATATGTATTTAGTTTCTGAACCTATGTTTATTCTTTTCCAGGTAATGATTATCTTTTTCTCGCCATCTCTCCTTGTAATTGGTAGGGATAAATTTTTAGTCATTTATACATTGATTCTTTTTTCCCCTTTTATCCAGTTATTATGAAACGAATAGTACTCCCATTGCATTTATAGAACATAAAGAAACTGCATATGCTGTAAATTAGATATCCCCATCTAATACAGCAGTGTATTCTCAGTGGCGAAATCGCCTCTCGCTGCCACTTGAATCGTAAATTCGAACGCTTTTTTTTTTTTTTTTTACGTGGATGTGTCTGACAGCCATAGATTTGGCATTATCTAAAACAAACGCCATTGACGTCGGTTTAAAAAAAAAGCGGGAAAGATTAAGCTTTAGGAAACGGCGAGATAAATTGCACCTTTTTTGGCGTTCTATACAGTTTTGTTGAGGAAATATATTAAGGCATCTTTTCTGGGAATATCTAGATTATTTTGTTTTCTTTTCTAGATTATATTGATTTATTTGGGTTTATTCATGGCGCTAGGGTGTAGATTATTAGCCACCGAAGTGACTTTTATAACACTAATCGTGTAAAATTTTCTGAAACTGAACTTGCAATTATTTGTTTGAATAAGCAGTCTTTCAGTGAATGCATTTCATGACACTTATCGAAAATTCTTCTTACAATTTGTTGTTGTTGTTGTTTGTTTCAATAAGTAGTCTTTGAAAGATTTTATTTCATAACACTTATAACATTTCTAACTCTACTTACAATTTTTTTTTTTCAGTAGTCTTTGAAAGACTCGTTTTGTAACACTTATCAAAAAACTTCTTTAAACGCAAATTTTTGTTTTAATAAATAGTCTTTGAAAGACTGCATTTTAATAGGATATTAAGAACTAATATATTCAAAAATACATTAGTTACTTTCAGATATTTTTTAACACCTATAAAGATACATACTTCATGAAACTAATATCAAAAATACGTTTCAAAGTTTTTATTATGCTTACTTTTGCGCGCTGGGTGTTTTATTTAAATAAATGTAATCTCCTTCGAGACGTGAAAATAAATAAAGTAGTATTTTTATTTTGCCGCTTTGGTTCGGAAGTAGTAATATATCTGGTTACTTAGTCTCGTGAGTTTCTGAGATGAAATAGATTTATTTTATCTTTAATTCTATGCATGGCTTTCTTTTTCACTTTTTATCTTTACATATTGAGTGACTGATAATTAAATGCCGGTTATTGGCAGGTGACAAACAAGAGTTATTTATTTATGTTACTTAACATTTATTTTGCATTTGAATGTAGATTGACTTCCTATCTTTTAAATCAGAACCCCCCACACTCCCCTGTGGTATCGCCGAGTTAGAGGAGATGGGGAAATTATGATTCTGTAATTTCTCCCCATGTAATCCTAGTAAATAATCCCTACGCAGAATGAGGAGATATCTATCCGAAATTAGTAAATTAACTGACGGCTTCCCGACATCAAAGAATTATCAAAAAAAAGAGAGAGAATATTAACGTAAAAATGAAAACAATTTCGGTAACGATGAACGCGAGATGAAAAATAGGACTGTCTCGTCTCGCAAAACAGCTGGAAAGCTTTGTCTCGTCTCCCCAATTCAACTGCAAATCTCCGTCTTGTCACTCATCCAACTGTTGAAAATATTTATTCACATTGTTCTTACCGTATATCTTTAAGGCTGATCGTTTTACTAAGCAATAAGACGGGCAGATAAAAATAAAATATAGAATTAAAAATATATATATATAGAAAAATAAAGAAGGAGAAAAGAAAAGAAAATGGCACGAAATAGAAACATCCAAAAGCAATAGAAAACAGAACAAAAAACAAAAAAAAAACTTTTTTTTTGGACTTTCTACTGCTGCTGATGAAGATAGAATTTTTTTCGATTGAAACACGTTTGATAGTACCTTTTAGGTGTGTTATTTTGCAAGGTGTTAATAATTTTAACTATAATAATAATTTCAGGTATATCAAGTGTGCTTCTTTCATTATCTTAAAATATTTTACTATCTTCATCTCATTTATATAGAGCTTGAGTACATTACAGTTTTACCTAATTTAAGTTTAGGACAAAGAAAACAAAATACAGCAAAAAAACTTTATTCTTTCCTTTTCTTTTACTCTATCATCAGGAGGTATTGTGTTCAGTATACTGGACCATTTATAAATGGAGATCAAAAAGACTTGGCGCTGTGCAGACCCCGAAATCTCACCACTAATGGATGGTGTGAAAATGGTGGCGTATTCAACGCCGGGAAATGTTCTTCTAGCTGCGACTGAATCATTAATTTGGGCGAAAAACTGGAGATTTTCGCGTGTGTGTGACAGCTACAGGCGTGAGTATCCACTGGAAACTGAATAAGTTTAGAAGAGAAAAAAAATAAAAAAAATGAAATATAATCTCTAAGGAAAAAAAATTTAGTTTTAACGCTCGTAAACAATTTTTTTAATTCAAGTTTTTGTATGTTATATATTTAAATATAATCTGAATAGACTTTTAGATTATTTTTAATTCTTGAATCCTGCTACTATTTATTGTTGTTATTATTATTATTATTATTTAATTTTCTCCTGCTATCTATTAATGTAATAAACCGCCGGGGTCGTGGCTAGAGAGCCATTCTACCACACCTCGGTCCGGGTTCGATTCCTAGCCCGGCCTTGGGTGTCATTTCGTCCGTCCCTTCATAGGAGGCGACGCTGATCCACTCATTGTGTGCCTCCATAATAAAGAGACTAAGTAACTCCGGCCATAGTTGTGGTCAATGCCTATAAACGGAAAGTGCCTGCCATTAGGGGGGGGGGAACTCTGTTGATGCAACATAAATAATCTACTAAATTATCCTCTACAATATAGTCGCCTTTTTCCCCTGCAATGTAACAACTAAAGCAGATCCTCCAGTATTAGGAGAATTATGCTGCAATCATTTATTATTTTTATTATTATTCACCCTAGTTTTCATAATAAATTACACAAGATGCACGTAAAGCCCACTCAAGCAAGTTATAACTTATTTTTGCAAAAGCTATGTGATTGTAGGTGACGAGGCAGATTTCATGGTATTAATTTTTATAGCACCTACAATCAGAGTTGTGCTGTTATTATTCACTTAATGAAGTTCTAAGACTATAGTAATCGTTGTCTTATTTGTCTTTCTTGCAATTTTAAGATACGCTGATTAAAGCGTCATAGACAGAGCCTTAAGAAAGTGTTTTTAAAATAATTGTATGCTCATTACCTAACGTGAAGTAATTTCTAACTGTTATTATTACCTAGTGTAAAACGGATAAGAAACCCACTTTCGTTCAATTCATAACACGGTATTTTGATGATTCCTGAACTACGTAGTAAATTTTGATCAGCACTAAAAAAAAAAAAAAAAATTATAAGGTTGGTATTGCTGTCCTCTATGGAAGATGGTGTCTAATGAACACATTCTGTAACTCGCAAGTTACAAAAAAAAAATTTTTTAATTCAACTTACTTTAAGAAATAGCAATAAAGACACCAAAAAGTTAATTATACTGCAGGAAATAGCTCAAATCTACAAAAAAGCATACTTCGGTGAGAATCTTTAAAAAAAAATTTTTTTCTTTTCGATTTTCTGAGAAACTGTTTTACGTGATTAAAAAAAAAAAAAAAAAAAAAAAAAAAAAAACATACACCTCAGAATCAACTTTTAAATTGTTCAAATTGGTGCTTGGGAGCAACATCAACCAAGAGTGTATATCTCTATCAGGAAAAAGCTGTAATATCTCTATCCGTCTGGATCTATCCCTAAAACCATACATACAATAAATAATACGCGTTAAACATAGAAGCTCCTCTTTTGCTGCAGACGGTTAAAAGCTAAACACTAATGTTATCAAATGACCAGACATTTAATATGTTTCATAAGGTTTTCGAGAAGCTAAGGCAGTTCTACGTTATCAAAAGCACTCTGAACAGCAAAACTGCGCATTTTACAGCAGCCGAAAATTTCAGATCACCGTCGGTGACATGTTCATTAAATGAATGCGAAAGTGGATGTGTTTCAAATACGCAGTTTTTGCATATCATTTCTTTTTGCGTGCATTGAAATAATTTAATTCCGACAAACAAAACTGATACATCAAAAGGATCAGGCCAGTAAATCAAAGATGATGTCTTTCCCGTGTTGCAATAAATTACATTAAGAGCGCATTTGCTCAGCCAGGGCTTTGTTCATGCCCAGAAACTATTTGAAGCAATATCATTTTCGGGAGCAACATCAACCAAGAGTGACAGCGGCAAAACTAATGACTTTTTGCAGACTGTGCGCAAGGCCTTATTAAAGCAGATGATAATGTTCCCTTTTTGATGGAAAAGTATCAGAAGTGAATTAGTAGAGCGCTATCTGTGACGATCAGTATGTCTCTGGTGGCATTAAGTTGGCTTTATTTAGTTAGTGTTCTTCTTTGCCTCCTATTCCTTTCCTTATAAATGATAGTTAAATACAGCTGGATGCATGAGAGCATTTGTTTCGTTATGTGTGATTAGATTTATTCGCGTTTGAATAAATCGAAAGGCTTTCGTAATTAACAGTACTACTTTTTTATGAAGTATGTCTTACAGCATTGATTTAGGTATAGTAATGAAGCAAATACTTGATATAGAATTAGTTAAGAAACAATAATTCTTTGAATATAGGTGGTTGTAAGAAACTTTACAAGTTTTTCATGTGCCTGACAAAGTGCTTTAGAAAGTATGGGTTTAGTTTTCATCTTTTAAAAACTCTTAAATGTTTTGACCTTTTTTTTTTTTCATAAAACTCCCTATGAAAACATCTTGAATTTGTCATTTTAAATATTTAAGGATTTTTAGTATTCGCCTAAAACAATTGAAAGCAATACAACTTTTTAAGTATTCCACTTTATTTATTTTTGAGGTCTTTTTGTTTTCGATTAATTGTAAGGCAAATTTAAAATAAATCTATCAAATATTGTCGATTAGTGGGGATGTGCCGTTTTTAATGGCAAAATTAATTAAACTGAAATTTCCAATATCTCTTTTACCTAGCATAGCCAGCAAAATGCAGCCAGAAAGACTGGACCAATGTGTGATTTATTTGTTTATTTTTTATTTATTTATTTTACATTGATGTATTTAGTATTTGTGTACAGAGAAGTCAATCCTTGAATTAGGCATGAGTTCCAGACGAAAAAAAAAATCTATCTTGTCTCGCATAGGAACTGAAAAGATTTATCTCGTCTCGCAAAATGCATATTAAGGGGTATTCGCAATTAGTTTTACAAACTTTCAGGAGGGGTAAGATACACTCAGACGGTTCAGAATCACATAGCAGTTCCGGGTCGGAAATGTCGTCTTTGCATGTATTTGTCAATAATCACTTTATGAGAAGTGTTGAAGTTATAGCAAACTTTCTGACAATTGTTTTTCAAAACCTAATCCATTTTTCACAGAGTGCACTTGATAAAAACTGTTACTTGAGAAGAAAACCCATTGTCTATGAAACTTGCTTAAGAAGTTAGACGCACACTTCAACACTGATTCGAACTTCAGTGTATCCTACGATCCTACCCCTACTAAAAGTTTGTAAAACTTCGTTTCACCCTGTATATATGCACTAGAGTAATGGGAAGTAAGCTTGTCTCGCCTTCTACCTCATCCATCCTTGTGAGATGTGTGTGGTGTTTTAAAATTTGATGAACGTTCTTCTCTTATTATCAAGGCTCAAAATTATCGGTGGTTCACTGGTCCTAGACCACTAAAACATATTTAACAGGTCAGTAGAATACAAAATTTGTTGGTCCGTCGGACCAGTAACGTTTTATTTACTTTTTTCTCTTGCCAACTTTCCTTACGTAGTTCCTCTATACATGTCATCTATATTTTTCCAACACATATCATATATAATTTATTCTATTTAATGTTTTTATCCATTTTACATTTTTTCATTCATCTCTTAACGGAAATCAATGTGTATTACTTATATAATTTCTGTTGTTTTTATGTTTCTTTAAATTATTTATACGGACCCGTAATAAATGTTACCGATCGGGAAAGGCGTAGAGTGATTGGTCCTTTGGTCCACTGACTAAGTACTCTAATTTTTATCCCTACATTAACCCTTTAACGCGCAGTGTTCCCGCTCTGGGAACATCAAACTCCGACGTTTTGACTGTTGCCAGTCACGAAGAATAGATTTGATTTCTATAAAAATAGTTGCGGGTGACAGATCTCAACGAGAATCCTTTACTTTTTAGCACGTTATTTCCCGTCAAAAAAAAAAAAAATGGTCACGATTCTTTTTTACAGCACTGACATCTGCGGAAGAATGCGAGAACAGCTGGATAGATTGCCCAATGCTGAAAAAGGGCAGCCGTTGCCATCGCTCGACTTAACGACCATCAAGATGGCGGACGATCGAAACGTTCATCGCGTGCCACAGATTTAGAGACCCTTTTTTTTTGACGCAGTTGGCTGTGCGGATGGCGGACGATCGAAACGTTCATCGCATGCCACAGATCTAGAGACCCCTTTTTGACGCAGTTAGTTGGCTGTGCGTCACAGCCAGTCTGCGTCAAAAAGGGGTCTCTAGATCTGTGGTACGCGATGAACGTTTCGATCGTCCGCCCTCTTGCTGGTAGTTAAGTCGAGCGATGGCAACGGCTGCCCTTTTTTCAGCATTGGGAAAGGGTTGCGCCTCAAAGGGTTAATTGCTTCATTTTAATTCAGAAAAAATGTTGTCTAGCATCTCAGCTCTGGATCGATGTTATTTAATATTGGATGGCCAGCTGAATTAAAATTTCCGCCGTGACTAACTATCAGTATCTCCGCGCATAGCCGAAATGTTTATGTTATTCAAATCACATTCGCCGAGCTTAAGAATACGCGCTTGCATGATTTAATATACGCTTTCCGAATTAAACTTAACTCATAAAACGCGCCCGGAAGCTTTATTATAGGGTCGCAGTCATTTGCTTGGCCACTAGTGTTAATTGCAGCACATCAACACCATTAAAACCTCCTGCTTTCCGCGCAGTATCCGAATAATTACCGCCGTTAATAACGGCTCTAGAAATAATGAGCTAATTGTTAGGGGGGGGCTATAGCAAGGAGTTGCCTTTCGCATTCCATACTGAAATTTATTTTCGCAGACGGCGGGAATGAATCTGTAACCCGGGTAACCTTTTGTTGTGCTCTGGAAAGTCACGTGCCCGAATTTATACTATTCTCCGAGGTCATTGTTCCTGTGGTTTTCGTTAAGACTTTCTGCTTGGAAAAAGAGGTTATTTTCTTTTGAATTCTAGTACGGGGCACTTGGCTAAATTATTTGAGTGCTGTCGGTGCCTACTTTTTTGTGGGTCGTGAGTTATTTCTCCAGATAGAGAAATTTACTCACCTGAAAGCGCATTAATTCTACTTATTGACAAGTACACAACAGACAACGACTAAACCATTTTAGAATAAACACATAGCAGTGGGGGGGGGGGGGTGACTTGGAACTTCTTGGCCCTCGAGTGCGCGTTTTCTAAGTCTAATAAACAAAAAGAAATAATTAGTCATCCTAATCTCTGCTTGCCAGTAAACCATTCGTACTAACATTTTTTACAGCCATTTATTTTTTGAACTATTTTTAAAAGCATGCATTCACTTCACAGACAGGGTTCCTACTTACCTGGCAAATCAGGGAAATGAGTTTTGGTCAGGGATTTGGGAAAAAAGTCAGGGAAATTAGCAGAAATTGAAAAAAGGTCAGGGAAATGCAAGAAAAATTGAATTTTGCGGTAAAATCAAGAAAATATTTGCTGTTTGAACCTAAGTATAGAAATTGCTTTATTTTCATTTTCTCATTCAACCTTATAAATAATTTTAAAATGTTTTCTTTATGAGCATATCTAGTGCAGTTGAAATAGGCTTAATTTTATCCTAAATTGTTATCAAACATGGTTTTTGTTAGAATCCAGTGATGTCAAATAAGATCCTTTTATATATTATTATTTAAGTTTATTATTATTATTTGTAAAAAAAGGGGGCAAAATATATAAAAAATTATAAATTAAAGGATGCAATGTTAAAAATAGAAACACAAAATTCGGGAAAGCACGCTAGATAAAGTCAGGGAAGAGCATGATAGATGTCAGGGAAGCAAAAGCTGTGAAATCTGTAGAAACCCTGACAGACTTGGGGGAAAAAATTGAATACCTTTTCAGGAGTTCCACTATGCAATTTTGCGACTATTCAAGTTGTGAGACTTATGAAATATTATTAGGAATGAAAAACTATAAATATCGATTTTGCTAATAACCAAAACAAACAGCACCTCTGCTCGTTTTATAAATTCATTTCTGTGCTTAAGTAGTATAGTTTGTATAGAGGCACTATCAAGTTTTTAAAATGTTTAACACCCTTGGTTTGTTTTTAAAGTTGTTCATAAGTCTGGTCGGTCATGCCTGTAGCTTTTTAACCCATGGCTGTTACGAAAAATTCCTTCTACTTAATTCCAGTTTTCACTGCAATGCATTTACAGTTTCTATTGTTTAAAACACGCAGGTATCAGAAAATATATTTTAATTTTATGACATGTAGTTATATTAATAACTTATTTTTCTAATAAGAAATCTTCTTACCAAAATTTCTTTCATTTTTGTAATTTTAAAACTGCATGGAAATTGAACCTATTTCTAATAAGAAATCTTCTTACCAAAATTTCATTCATTTTTGTAATTTTAAAACTGCATGAAAATTGAACCGTGAAAATAGCGTTACACTGTTTGCCTATATATCCAAAAAGCTCAGAGGGTTAAAAAAAGAACAATGTTTCGAAAACACGCAGTCTACAGCAGGGTTTCCTAACAAATGGTCCGCGGACCGGCACCGGTCCACGAGACTTTACTGACGGCCCACCTATATTAAATTTATTTTAAAAAGTAATCAGCAACAAATGTCGTACTAATTAAAATTATAATTAAATAACTCTTCATTCGATGAACCAAATACATGCGTAGCATTTATTATTTTAACTCAAGCTAGTCCTCGAAATATTTTTCCAAATTTTGCAGTTCATCAAAAAAAGTTGGAAAACACTGACCTATAGGAAAAAAGCCTGAATCAGAATATTTTCAATGAACAAAATATTTCCGGACAAAGATTTTGCAATTTAAATCATTCTAAGCAAAAACTGTCGAGTAATTATTTAAAGATTCACTCCAAATGAAGAATGCAAGTACGTCCAAAGCAGTCTCTTTAGTAAAAGCCAATACTACTTTTTGCCAGGAAAAGAACTAATGCGCCAACAAACACGTTCAAGCACAAAATCTGTAACATGCCTTCACCCAAACTTAAAAATGCTCAGCAACATCAGATAAGTATCTATTCGCCTTAGATTGTGGCGACACAAATCATCCTGCGAGAGCAAAAATTCCGTTAATAAGCCAACACAAAGATGTAGCTGAAAAGTGTTTACGGTAACGGAAAATCTGTGCAACTGTGTGTATCAGCAAACCTACATAAATTCCAAGTGTTATTAAATTTGCACAAATCGCAAAAACAAATATTAAAATTTACGTTGTGAACAATTTTCCATCTGATTTTCTCTCAAAATAGGAAAGGAAAAAAAAGCTGATTGTCTTTTTCCACTTCTAGTATTTTTCATTTTTCCTTTCTGCAACTCCGTTTGTTCTTTTTATTTCTTTCATTTTACTGTTCTGTTTTTTACTCAGAGTGGCAGCTTTCATTTTCGTTGGAGCTTAATGCCAGATTTTTTGTAAGACTTAATGCTTACTGTTTATTTACTTGGGTAAATTCTGTTACGCACTGTGTGTGCATAGCCTAGCAAAGTAATGCATTTCTTTTAACTCTGCCTGAAGTGGACTAACTTTCATCGTTTCTTCCCAATTTTCTTTCAATAACTTAATTACAGAGATCAAGGTCTTCCTTTCCTCATAAAACAAAACATTTTGAGACATATCCAAAACACTACTGAATATCGAAATCTATTAAAACTATTGTATTCTACTTGTAAGCCGAAAGATACTCTTCGAATCATAAAGAACTTAAATCTTATAATCTCCATGACTTAATTAGCTGAAGCAGTAAGGCAAAGCGGCAGGCTCTTTGTCTTTACTGTAGAATGTTCGATTGATAAGCAAATAAACAAATGGGGGAGGAAGGATTAAGGAAAATTTTCTCTCAAGGGAATAATTGAGTATTTACCTGAATGCGATTTTCATCCCAGTTGTCTGGGAAAAGAAAAATCAATTTACTATGCTTCAAAGGTCGAATATTCAGTTTTTATCTACTCTAACTGTGCGCCATATTGTTGGTGCGTTGGATATTTCCTGACGATCAAAACTAATTAGGATACTTTGATCAACAGGGTGTTAATAATAATTCGTTTGCTGGTTTCCAGAGAATCGAAGGCGGGGATCAAACGATAGATGTGAAATGGGAAGTTGCTTGTTCGATTGCCGGACGCTAATTAGCCGCTACGTGACTGGAAAAAAAAGATTTATCGCTCGAAACTCAGACTTGCATTGAAAACTGCTGTAGAGAAATAGATAAGTGGGCGTTATTTCCTCTGCTGTTGGAATTGCGATAAACGAAGATGAAATTGCAACCAGTTATTAATTAATGTCGTACTAAACGAAGGAAATGTGGTGAACCATAGCCTTGCTAATTTTTCATTTTTGTTTTTGCATCTTTTACAAACACGTTGTACTATAGAAATAGCTAGTTCAGCGAATTACATGTACCAGCCTTGCGGTAAGCGAGATTGCTTTACAAATGCACCCAACATCATGGATGGGACATTGTTTTTGTTGTGTTAAAGGAAAGCTGAACTAGGTCTATCTGCCTAAGTGCTGGGGGTTAACTTGGGCGAAGGACTTTTTAAAGAGTTTTAACGCGTATTCACGTTACGTGTGGAAAAAACCGCCCTAAATTTTCAGACCGTCAGATCAATAGCCGTTCGGTGGACCTTCATGCCTTACCCGGATGACGAGTCCTTTACGTACTTACGTACTCCTTACGTACAGGATCCCTTATTTGGAACCCTAGACCTTCATACTTTAGTAACTACCAATTTTCAGTGACTTATCCTCTCGGCCATGATAGACGATGGTTCCTACCAGCTAGCGCTGTTTCAGGCTTTTTGCATCTCATCAACCATCAGCTGGTCAACAATGATGAATGGGGAAAATACTGAACTAGGAAAGTTCAAACTTTTTTCCCAGGTTAAACAATTCATTCAGGGGAGAATTTATTATTATTATTTTAGGAAGGACTCTTTTTCCCCCCCAAGCATGATATCTTGATATGCCATAAATCTAATGGCATATGAATTTTGTTCACAAAACAACACAAGTTTGAAATTTTTTTATTCAAATACTGTAATTTCATTTAATTATGTTTACTTAATAATCACCTGTAAGTCATTTTGACTTTAAATTGCAAGTTCTATCATTGCTAAGTTAGCCGATTACCCTTAGATACTGTTTATTTGCGTATCCATAAATATATTTACTCCTCTTTTAAAGCTTAGAGTTAAAAATAAGTAGTGAGACTTAAGAGTTACTATTTGGAATGTTTGTGTCTTAAATTCACAAACTATTCAGAATTAACGTATAGCAGAAATGAGGTTTCTAGTTCAAGTAATAGTTTAAAATGTCAGTGTTCCTGCTTCAGACATTTTTATTTTCTTTATCGCGAAGAGCTACTTTTCTCTGTTATGATAAATTTTAACCAACCGTTTTGGAAAATGCTGTGCAGCTAATTTATTCAGAGCTCAGAAAAATAAAATAAAATGAAATAAAAATGTAAATGAAGTATTCGAATAACTTATGCGTAACTTTTTTCTGTAAAACTGCTGTGCGTTCATTTAAAAAGAAGCTAAACTGTCTGCTTGTTCAGTAGACTCTGCTTTATTTATTCATCTTTGTATCTTTTCCAAAACCAAGTTAATCTTCTAATTCCTTGATAGCTAATTCTTCACTAACAAGGAATACAGTTTATTTAATTAGTGATCAATACGATGTCGCTACTTAAATTATTCATTCTACTTTCAGAACTTCGTTTTCTGTATGCTCTATGCTAGTTACAATCTGTTTGATGCAACAAAAGCTTAAAAAAAATTCAACACTGTATCTTCCTTCGAAGTTTTTGTCCAACGTCATTCCTAAACTTTACAAATTTTTTGCGTTAATAAAATTTAATTACGTGTGAGATTCAACTAAAACATTGGAGCTTTTTCATTCGCTAAATTTAAGACGAACTGCAAATTTCGTGAAAGATAAGAGTCTTAGTTTAACTGGCTGTAGAAAAGTGAAAATACAAAATGATATAACAGGTAAAATAGATTAGATGTACCTAATTCTATCTTTAAAGAGGTATACAGTAGACAAAAAATACGACTGCCTCGTCTAGCAAAACAGTGCAAACCTTTGTCTCATCCTGTCTCTTACGCCCGTAATCACCAAACACTTGACACGCGGATTAAACCAAACTCGAGTATTAAAGTCATTGGTAAGATATCTTACCAATGACTGTAACACGTGTTTCGGGATTAATCCGCGTGTCAAATGCTTGGTGGATACGGCCGTTAAAATCTCTACGTAGTCATAGGCTTGCAGCTACTGCTAATCTCCGTGTCGTTTAGACTCGCCTCGCATCCCTAGCCTTAGAAGCTCCATCCTTCTGAAATAGGGATTGTGCTTGTAGCTGGCTCATACGGGAATTCTCATCGATCTTCAAACTGTTCAGAAACTGATTGCCTATAACGACTACGACCCAACACACTTGTCATTGCTGTTTATAAGTCATTGGACAGAAGTTCACTGAAAGAACCATAAAGATTAAATGTCAAATCTGCGAATTAAAGACAAACAGATCTACTCTACTTTGACCACACTCAGAACGAAACACCATAGAGGGAAGTAACTCCAGAGAGAGGGCGCCAGAACTTACCAAAGCTGCAGGAACTGTCCTGAAATTGAACTGAACCCTGAACATATCTGTGCTTGTCCTGCCATTCTGGCGAAATTACAACTAACTACCGACAATCCCCAATCATTATGGGGATAGCTGCTAGAGATGAGACGGGCTCGGGCTCGTGAAAAATTTCTACTTTATTGAACATACTCCGTGAAACAGATTTCAAAAAGTGATTCATAGGAAAATAAAAGTACTTATGAAAAAAAAAGTGGCACAGGCGCCTAGAAGGTGCGTGAAGCTCTTTGGGTATTGCAGAATGACGGCTTATATTATTTAGTCACGAGATCCGACATTATTTGATAAACATGGATTTAAAGAATTAGAAAGTGCATTGAGGTTTGTAACCGTATTTTTCTTTAATTTGCATAAACGGCAAAATTTATTGTATTCTATACAATGAAGTAATTGAATTTTTTTATCTTTAGCTGAAATTTCGGGTTCGGGCGGGTTCGGGCTTCAAAAAATGAGCCCGAACTCATCTCTAATAGCTGCCTCGATATCGCAGGGCTGTGTGGACCGCCTTTGGTTCAATTTAGATCCTCGTGAATAAGCGTTAGAACCCCTTAGAAAGACCTACCAAAGCACCCCCTCATCCTTGGCAGATCGCCCTAACGCAACGTTGTCATATCTCACAAACAAATACACCAATTCAGGCCAATCGTCCACACTACAACAACAAGAACTGTCCCCTTCATTGCCTCTCTAGAGTTTAGAACTTGACATCGGGCTTTCAAAAAATGAGATATGTACTGAAACAACTTTCCGGCTTTTTACGAACCTAGCTTCCCTTAAATTTAGAGGAGTTATGTGATATTCTATTGCGAGATTATAAATAATAGGTCATACGAAATTAAGTCGGGCAGTTGTTTCGAAGGAAATTACTCAAAGCTTCAGTAGCATGAATTATTCACATCTCGCCCCAATAAATATCGTGAACGATCAGCGGGAACTTTTATATTTTGAATTTACCACCACGGCTTTCAAGAATTTGTAATCGAACCATTCTTCCGTGAAGTAATCTCAGTTACTGGATTGCATGCAGCAATATTTGCCTCCAAAGCCAATCTTCACTTTGACACTCATTCACCAACCACTCCGTTAATATTCCCTCCACCTTGTCCTTCAAACTGTACGCAGCAGTTGCGTTGCTTATATGCTCTGCCACCAGCCCATCGATCAAGTGTACTTGCCTCTCTGACACGTGCCTGCATTTATTCCTGAAACTTTACACATCGGATTTCCTTTCAGCGTGCATATAAGCTGTGATCTCGCGCTTTTCAAAAACCCCCTCTCTTGACATCAGAGGAGCTTTTGGTAACATGGCAGAAGTTTCAATTTATTTTCTGAGTTTTCTATTTTATTTATTTACTAGCCGCCTCCGGCGACCAGTTGGATCGCCATTTAAGTAAATCTTGTTCGGAGAAAATCCTGTTCCTCACCAGCTTCCTTGGCACTGAAATCTCTCGGATTCTGAATGGAATTTAAAATTAAGATGGTTACAAATAGGAGCGGCCCTAGGGTAAGTGGCGCCCCTTGCTAATGCAAAAAAAGACACCCCTTTTAGCTCTACTTAGTTTTTGAGTTCGAATGATGGCCCTTCGAAGCCGGCGCCCCGATGCAATACTTACCGTGTCGGGCCGCCCCTGGTTACAAAAATAAGATGGTTAAATGATAAAAACCTACAAAAAGAAACAAACTATTTTCGTCCTATATTAATTCTGAAGAGCTTCTGGATATATTGGCAAATGGAAAGGAAAAACACTTTCAGATTTTAAATACGCACTAAAGTGCTATGTATTAAAAGCGTATTATAATTCATGGGTCTTCACTATTTTCTTTCCTTATTCCATTAAGTTGGAAAGTATATCATTATTGATGAGTGTGATTAAACACGATTAAAATTGATATTTCTAACAATTTTCTTTCTGGATGTAATATATTAGAAATAGATGGGGAAAAGTTGCGTAGAAAAATGCACAATTCGAACTGAAATAAAGTTTAAAAACTCATTCAGGTGTATTCATAATTCAAGTAGCAAAAGCAGACGATAAATAGCGATTGGCGCTAGAATCACATCTTCTCAAAATCGCACATGAACCCTTTTATTTTTCGCCAAATTAAAAAGTTAAACATTTATTCTCGGAATATTTCCAAATTATATGTTTCTTTTGAGTATAAAACATTTCATTCCTTCTCAGATTTCACATGCACACGGTAATTTAATTAAAAAATAGCTTTACAAATAATTTAATCTAAAAAGAACAGTTATTCTTTTCTTTTTATTTCAAGAGTCTGAATCATTTAATAAACTTGCCAAACATATCAACCTAGACAGCTAAATTTTCCCTCTTTATACTGCAGGGTTACAATTGCGAATTGGCGAGAACAAAATTAGCCTTTGCTTTATATATATAGATTTGCTTTATATATCTATAGATAGATTACACTTTGCTTTATACATATAGATTTCGAATCGCTTTTTACGTGGTTTTCGGCTCTTACCGCTGAGCGATTTGAAGCCTGGGAGTAGATAGTACATACGTTCGTTCGATTAATTAAATATATATATATATATATATATATTTTTTTTTTTTTGCGATTTTTCAAGCATTCGGAACAGCTAAGTTGACAGACAACACTTACTGCACTTTTTTGCTTGCCTTCAAAATCAAAGTGTTTGAGTTGTGAAAAGCGGTACTTGAGCTACACGTGATACATTGCTTCAGAAATCCCATACTTGAAAATTCTGGCCAAAATTTTGCTCAGAATTTGTGTTTGTCATCCCCCTGCCCAGTGGTGTATCAAGAAACAAACAATCAGTACAGGGTTTCTACAGACCTGGAAAGTCAGGGAAATGAGTTTTGGTCAGGGATTTGGGGAAAAAGTCAGGAAAATTAGCAGAAATTGAAATGTCAGGGAAATGCAAAAAAAAAAAATGGAATTTTGCAGTAAAATCAAGAAAATATTTGCTGTTTGAACCTAAGTATAGAAATTGTTTTATTTTCATTTTCTAATTCAACCTTATTAATGATTTTAAAATGTGTTCTTTATGAGCATATTTTGTGCAGTTGAAATAGGCTTAGTTTTGTCTTAAATTATTATCAAACATGGTTTTTGTTAGAATCCAGTCATGTCAAATAAGATTCTTGTATATATTAATTTTATTATTATTTGTAAAAAAAGGGGGGAAATACATAAAAAATATTAATTAAAGGATGTAATGCTAAAAATAGAATTGCAAAATTCGGGAAAGCACGCTAGATAGGGAAGAGCGTGATAGATGTCAGGGAAGCAAAAGCTGTGAAATCTGTAGAAACCCTGCAGTATAAAAAGAAACAATTGGAAATAGCTACATCAATTTACTTTCTTGCGACTGATTACCAATAAATAAAATCATTTTAAAATGTGTTCTTTATGAGCATATTTTGTGCAGTTGAAATAGGCTTAGTTTTGTCTTAAATTATTATCAAACATGGTTTTCGTTAGAATCCAGTCATGTCAAATAAGATTCTTGTATATATTAATTTTATTATTATTTGTAAAAAAAGGGGGGAAATACATAAAAAAGTATTAATTAAAGGATGTAATGCTAAAAATAGAATTGCAAAATTCGGGAAAGCACGCTAGATAGGGAAGAGCGTGATAGATGTCAGGGAAGCAAAAGCTGTGAAATCTGTAGAAACCCTGCAGTATAAAAAGAAACAATTGGAAATAACTACATCAATTTACTTTCTTGCAACTGATTACCAATAAATAAAATCATTTTAAAATGTGTTCTTTATGAGCATATTTTGTGCAGTTGAAATAGGCTTAGTTTTGTCTTAAATTATTATCAAACATGGTTTTTGTTAGAATCCAGTCATGTCAAATAAGATTCTTGTATATATTAATTTTATTATTATTTGTAAAAAAAGGGGGGAAATACATAAAAAAGTATTAATTAAAGGATGTAATGCTAAAAATAGAATCGCAAAATTCGGGAAAGCACGCTAGATAGGGAAGAGCGTGATAGATGTCAGGGAAGCAAAAGCTGTGAAATCTGTAGAAACCCTGCAGTATAAAAAGAAACAATTGGAAATAACTACATCAATTTACTTTCTTGCGACTGATTACCAATAAATAAAATCATTTTAAAATGTGTTCTTTATGAGCATATTTTGTGCAGTTGAAATAGGCTTAGTTTTGTCTTAAACTATTATCAAACATGGTTTTCGTTAGAATCCAGTCATGTCAAATAAGAATCTTGTATGTATTAATTTTATTATTATTTGTAAAAAAAAGGGGGGAAATATATAAAAAAGTATTAATTAAAGGATGTAATGCTAAAAATAGAATCGCAAAATTCGGGAAAGCACGCTAGATAGGGAAGAGCGTGATAGATGTCAGGGAAGCAAAAGCTGTGAAATCTGTAGAAACCCTGCAGTATAAAAAGAAACAATTGGAAATAACTACATCAATTTACTTTCTTGCAACTGATTACCAATAAATAAAAATCATTTTTCAGTGATCATTTCATTAGCGTGTCCCAACCATAGTTGCTGCTCTCAGAAATTTCCATTACTTGTACAAAAGACACTGTTGAATTCGCATGTACAGGCAGGATGGTGAAAATCGATGTAACTTATTGATAAGGAATACAAGCTTTTGCTATTCATATAAAATAAAATCCCATCATGCAAAAGAACAGCTGTGTGTCATGTCTTTCTAATTTCTTTTCATTTGCAAGGGACTCTCTTCTATCTGTGTGTGTGTGTGCATCAGCCAACAGATAGGATAACGGTTTGAAAATTAAGTTATTGATTTCGGATTTTCCGTGCCCTTCTGTAAAACTAAACTATCGAAGACAGTCAGGCGAGGCTTTTGCGTCGAAACACATTGAAGTATGTAGCGTTTCGTGTTTTTGTTTGTACTGTACCGCTGCTATACTTGGGTTTAATTTAATTCTGAATTGCTTCTTTTCTTGTTCATCGATTTCGCTTTGGGTTATTCATTTCACGTAAATCTACAAAAATAAATAAATAAGGTGTTTTCTCCAGCTTTGCTTGTGCTCTCGTTTTGGCTATGTGTTTTGTGGTTGTACGCAAAGCTGTTTTGGCATTCCTTTCTTTTGATTGTTATTCTTATTTTGAATACAAAATTAAGTAAATAACTAAATACGAAGGTGGTTCAGAAAGTAAGATAACAAGTCCCTTAACCCTTTAACGCGCACTGTTCCCGCTCTGGGAACAACAAACTCAGACGTTTTGACTATTGCCAGTCACGAAGAATAGATTTCATTTCTAAAAAAATAGTTGCGGGTGATATAGCTCCACGAGAATGCTTTACTTTTTAGCACCTCATTTCCCGTAAAAAAATGGTCACGATTACTTTTAACAGCACTGACATCTGCTGAAAAATGGAAGAATGCGAGAACAGCTGGATAGATTGCCCAATGCTGAAAAAAGGGCAGCCGTTGCCATCGCTCGACTTAACTACCAGCAAGATGGCGGACGATCGAAACGTTCATCGCGTGCCACAGATTTAGAGACCCTTTTTTGACGACAGCTGGCTGTGCCATTTGGCAACGGCTGCCCTTTCTTCAGCATTGGGAAAGGGTTGCGCCTCAAAGGGTTAAAACGCGAGAACCGTCGAACCCTGGGTACATTGAAGGTATACTCCCGTAAAAAAATTCTTCACAGAATTAGTCGTGCTAAAGAATAGATTAATATACTGATTCACTAATATTTTGCTACTTAGCAATTATAGTCGAATCTGTTAATTCGACTTCAGAGCACTGTTTTACAACAGAGAAAAACTGCTTTAGAAAGCAATGTACATTAGAAAAAAAAAACTATTATTATTAATAATAATGAACTTAAAATAGTGAATCTTTTTTAGATCAGCTCATTTAGCTCAAAAGAAAAATGTACCATACTTTACTATACTGGATTAACGATATTGTCTTCTGATATATGTGTGTGTGTGTAACCTATTAATCTTCAACTGCTTGTTTCAAATCCCTCAGTTGCACCCCTTCTCACACACACAAAACCTTTTCTTTCAAATTTTGCTGTTTCTGCGATTTAAGAAAATTTCAGCTTGCCTACAGTTATCTTCATTTTGCAAACATTTTTCTCATTTGTTTATCTTCTCTGTTTTTAATTAAAGTTTACCTAACTTGGCGTAATTCCTTACATTTCCGTTTAAAAAGTTTTACTTTTTCAACTACTTTTTAAGTGACGTTATTTTGTCTTCTGGTATAATTTCTTCCGCTTCCTGTATGAAAGTTCGACATAAATTGCAATTGTTTTTGCTAGTTATTGTGGCAATTAACCTTTTTTCTTCAGCTTGTTAATTTTTTTTTTCCAGTAAGTTTAACAAAGATTTTTTTTAAAGTCCTCAGAATCTCGAAAAATTGTTATTGAAAGGTAAAAAAATATTTATATTGAGCTAACAGCAATAATTTATCTTCAAGATTTTGTTCTCTCTTCCTGCCGTTTTTAGCTTTTCTTTTTATTATCTTTCCCCCCCCCCTTATAGTAAAACACGAAAAGAACACTGTTTTCTAGTTAAAAAAGAACTTTGACAACGCAATTCTTGTAGAACAACTCCTTCCTCCCCATCCAAATTGTTCGATATTCTTTTTTGATAATTGCTTCAGCTTTTTATTTTATTAGTTTTATTTTTTTAATGAGTATATAAAATAAAAAGGAATTAATTAATGATTTTTATAAATTGGGCCGTCGTAACCTTTTTATTTTGCAAAGAAAACTTAACTTCCATGGGATATATATATATATATATATATTAAATTTCTTCCGTTTTCTCGTACCCTTCTCCTCAGTACTAACGAGATAAAATAGTGTATTAAAAATATTCAGCTGTTCTTTATCATTGGTCGATTCAGGAACAAATTAAGCCTGGCAAACATTAAGTCGATGGAATGAAAAAATTCTATTAAACCCCGCCCAATTTATACAGGGCTTTAAAAAATACAATTGTTGCAATTGTAAAAAAAGGCGGCAGAAAGAACTAAGACGATTCAGAATTACATAGCCATGTGGGGGTCGCAAACGTTGTCTACTTTTACCTGCTTATGATCGCTTGGAAGAATCTTCCGACTATTTTCTTAAATGAGATTCATGAACTATGGTCTCGTCTCTGAAAATTTCATCAGTAACATGAAACGAAATTTCTAAACTATTCATTTTAGTCAGGGGATTTCTGTGAAAGATCCGTTAGTTCTTGACAGATCTGGGTCAGAAAGTTCACCATTAGGCCTGAACTCCACATTGATTGAATTACGACAGAAACAGAAAAATTGGACTAACTTCCAGTTTTTTTTCCATTTCTGTACAGCAGAATCGCGCCAGATGAACGAAGTAAAAATGTTGAACGTTTCTGTTTCTGCCCGCTTTTTCCATCATGCGTGTGCTAGTTAATAGGAATTCGTCTAATTCTTTTGAACTCAGAATTTTGTAATTTATAATGTGTTCTGATCAAAGGCGCCAGATATAATGAGCTTGCACTTTATGAATCAAGATAATATTCGCTATCCAGGTATTTTTACGCACTTCTTTATCCATCACCAAAGGTAAGAAATAACAGACGATTTAGACTGAAGATGGTGGATGGCACCTGCATTACGGTATCCGTTGCGGCCTCTGTCAACATGAGTCAAGCTGACGTGTAATTCGGACAGAAACGAAATTCAAAAAACTATTCATCTTTCCGAGAAAATTCTGCTTTCTGCCCATATGGAGTCCTAGCTTTACTTCAACACTTCGTACAGAGATTATTAGCAGGCACTCAAAGACGACGTTTTATTAGCTAAATAATACGCATGGTAACTCATAAAAGAGAGAAGTTCGTCAGATCTTCCGCTTAGGCATAAGATGATAGTTTATGCTTAAGATACAGAATTTTATGTTTTGCTTTCCGCTTTGCGCCTACCCGTTATTCACATAAAAACAATACTTTGAAATTCAGTTTTACTTATTTCTGGAGCAGTTATTCATTTTTCATATGAAATTTCAGGAAAAAATACTATAATATAATAAAAATCGTTATAGTAAAAATAAGCAGTCAATTTTCATTTGAATCAGCTTTCATTTAAAAATTGTATTTCTTTAATTTCTGTATTCACCAAACATTAAATCCATGAGTTCAGAACTAGATATTTCAGAGGCTGGCTGTTTAAAAAGTAAGGTAAGCTACCATGCCAGATGCAGGGATTGCCATGACATCGGTTCGATACAATTTCTATGTTGTCTCTGAGAGTCAAACCCTCCATTTAGATTACCTGACTCACGACGTAAAGTCATTTCATGAATATCGCTGTAAAATATTTGAAATAATAATACTATTTTTTTTAAATCTAAAATACTTTCATATTTTAAATACGCACTAAAACGTTTGTATCAAAACTGTTTAGAATCCATGCATCGACCTTGTTTATCTTTCTTGCTTTATCACACTGGAAAGGAATATCATAATTCATTTGTCACCTGTATTTGTCCGTCTTGTTCCAATAGGTTGGAAAGTGCATCATAATTCATGGGTCGGCGATATTTGTCTTTCTTGCTTCAGTTTGTTGGAAAGTGAGTCATTGCCCATGCATGCGCCCTATTTGTCCTCTTTGCTTCATCATGTTGAAAAATGCATCCTATTTCATTCATGGCCGTATTTCTCTTCCTTGCTTCATTTTGTTGGAAAATTCATCATAATCTGTATATCGATCCACATGTCTTTCTTAATCACAGAAAATAAAACATTTAAAAGGGGGGCACAGGACCTTTAAAACCTTCAAAATGTCGGTTTTCATATTTTAACGTATTCTGAATACTCATACATTTATCAACCCTGTACAAAAAACTGCATTCAAAAATTCCTACTTGATCATGAATTATAACGTTTTTTGTAGCTCATTGTGCAGTCGGCAAAATGGAGAAATGAAACTTTAAATCGTGTTTTCTGAGAATTACTAATTTTCAACTTGCGCGCACGATTACTTTAAACGCTAGCCTTCTGAAATTTATTTTCCACGTGTATCTACTTATAGTGTACACACTGAAACCAAAAAAATATCTCATTACAATTTTTGTTTTGTTTTAATTAGACATATATTATGCATTTTACACAATTTTTGATAAATTTTCAAATTTTTGCTAAAATTTTAATTTTAATCCCTCTTTTTCTATGTATTCTGGTTTTAAGTTGACGATAAGTATCTTATAAATAGAATTTGTCAAGAATTGTTACTGTGTTTGCTTTTTTTTCAAATTTTACAGTGTGTGCAATACTTTGTGATTACCATTGTAACATACTTTTTAAAACTTAAATTAAAGAATTAATTTTGTATCTTCAGTTTTTATTTTCATGTATGATAATACTACATTAGTGTATTTTTGGTAATACTAAAAAAAATATATATTCCTCTGTTCATGTTATTCGAAACACAGGAGCTCGAGTATGATCATGTTTGCAGATCATTTCGGCGAAGTTAAAGGTCCTGTGCCCCCTTAAAAAACATAGTCACGCGATTGAATGTTATCCTTAAATTCTTACAGAGGCCGACCTTGGCCAAATGCATAAGACACCGAACGTGGTAGATGGCCGAAATGTGAGGGTCCAATGTTCTGGCCGGACGTGGGGCTGTCTGTCGATCTAACGGCAGTGGTTCCCAACCGGGGGGTCGCGACCCCCAAGTGGGTCGCCATGCCTTTTCTTGGGGGTCGCCGCAGACCCATTTTGCAGGAAATTAGTGGCAAAATATTTCCACGTTTCTCTGCTATGAGACACGCTTTCTCCCTTTTCTCTTTGTAAAGTAAAATTCCTTTTTCTCATTAGGGCGCTTGTATCAAATCTACAAAAACTGACCTCGCAAAGTGTATCTAGGAGTGTTAGCCAATTTTGAAAACGTGTGCACTAAGGCAGAATTATTGGAAATTGCAGTTAATTTAAGGTGAGAAATTATGAACCACCTTGAAGCTCTTAAATCTGAAATTCAAAGATATATCCCAAAGCTCACAATGAACAAGAGGCGGCACTAGTGCGAAATCCACTTCACACATCTTTAGATGTCGCCAATCTTCCTGATGAAGCGCAGGACGAATTTTTGAATTTGCAAAATGACTCTTCAGCACATGATTTATACCAAGAAAAATCGTTCATTCAAAATGGGTGTACTATGCGTCACTCATATCCGATAATTTCTAAGCTTTCGCTTCAAATGTTAGTGCCATTTGCACCCACTTATATGCGTGAAGTTGAATTTAAAACTCTTTTGTAGATTAAGACAAAAGCCAGTAATAAATTAGATGTCCAAGATGCGGCTGGCTTTGACCAATATTCAGCCAAGGATAGCATAACAGGTCAGCCAAATACAACCTCAGTCATCCTAATAATAATCAGTACGGAGATCATTTTTATCAGATTTTACAGAGATAATCATTTTTAAATCCCAAGATATATTTTTTCATTTTTTTTTTTGTCTTATTGGTCAAACATGATGGATGGAAGGAGGGGGGGGGGGGTCGCGAACATTTTTGAAAAATGTAAAAGGGGTCGCGATTAAAAACAGGTTGGGAACCACTGATCTAACGGTCTGGAGTTTGGAACGGTTATCTCCAGACGTGACGCGAATGAGCTTCAAAATTCCTTAAAAAGTCCTCCTTCCAAGACTCCCCTTCCCCCTTTAGGCAGATACCCTTCGTGTAGGTTTGTCTCAACGGTGTTGTTCGAAAAAAACCATGTGATTTTGGTACATAATTACAAATAAACTCATTATGCCAGACACTTCAAAATTTTGAAACTGTCTCTTTACAAGCTGTGCTACATTACTGCAATAAACGATCAATCTGTATCAGTTTCAAAACATTTAGAAAAAAATTCTTAAAAATCGGAAATTTTCGCAAAGCGATGTCACTCTTCGAAAAATCTTGCAGCTCAGATCCATGTTTAAGAATTTTTTCTGAAAATTTCACAAATGCCACAGCATTTTCGCTTATTGCAGTGTGTAAACCATCTTATGAAGAACCATCTGCAATTTTTTGGAGACCATGGTGCTATTAGTTTATTTCAAATTGTGTACCAAGACTAAAATCAGAGTTCTTTTTTTTTTTTTTTTCGACTTACACCCTTAACCGCAAATTCAAAGCAATTCTTAAAGCGTAGCGTTGCCAAAAGTAGTACTTTTAACACTAATTCAGTAGTTTCTTTTCTTATTTATTTATTTTTTTTTAATTTCTGGCATGATTTTTAAAGTACCTGAAATACATTACATTCTAAAAAAAAATACCACAATAAATAGCCATATCCTAAATTTTATGCGAAAAAAAAAAAATACCACAATAAATAGCCATATCCTAAATTTTATGCGAAAAAAAAAATACCACAATAAATAGCCATATCCTAAATTTTATGCGAAAAAAAAAATGCTGAAGTAGTATTAAAAATACTACTTGTTGCGGGTGAAAAATATGGTCATTTTAATCACTTTCTTTAAAACCTCCAGATTGATACTGACTTACGGGGCATCTGTATTTCGGTTCGACTTCTTTTTACTATAATATCTCTATCAATGTCCTTATCTTTTAAATTCTTCGCCAGTGCCGTGGTACTGTGTGAGAAGTTCTCTCTCGGACCGATTTGTTGCTGGTCCTCAATGAGTTCAACCCCTCTCGGAGGATTAGGCCTTTTTCCCTTAGCATCATTGGAATTCAGTCCACAGTGCAACGCCAGACCCTTAGTTGGTCTTTTTTTTTTAGTTTTTTTTATTCCCATAGAGCCTGTGGGATACAGCAGTCCCTTCTGTGATGGGAGGAAAAGTAGATTCCGAAAAGATGTGGGAAGAATGGCATAAAAGGAGTGGTTCTTGCCACTATTTTATTTTATTTTATTTTTTCACTCTTTTCCACACAAACTTCCGCATCAGCTCACGCTCCTCTCTCCCCCCTTTTTTTTTTTTTTTTTCCTTCCTTTTGGTCTTTTCTTGGAAATTCTATTGAAGTAAATTGGATTCGAATGCCCTGCCTCTTTTCATATTAACCCATTTGTGCCCAAATATTTTGACGACTTTCTCCGATTTTTGCTAATACCAGCAATAATATCAGGTTGTAACGAAAGTTTTCCGCCATATCTGCCTGGAATACTAACTTCGAACTCCTTAGATAACTGTTTTTGAACTTTCGGTACCAAACCTGCACAGTGTCACATGATACAACAATAGTACTTAAAGCTGCACTCATCATTCGTTGATATTCTGTAGCTGACTTTTTGCGACACAACTGGAAGTAAAGGATGGTTCTAATCCTCTAGAGTGATAGTTCTATTTAAGACACCTTATACTTAATGATAAATATATTTTTTACAGATTTCACAACACAGTGTTATAAAGTAAACCTCCTTCTTTCAAATACCAAAAATCGTTGACAAAATAGGAGCCAATACGCCAACGAGACACCTGTAGTGCTGACGAAGTTTGCGGTGGCGGGAAACTTTCGTTACAACCTAATAGATACATTTTTGATGTCAACTTCTTGAACAAGGGATGATTTCTTTCAACCCTTTAACGCGCAACCCTTTCCCCAATCCTGAAAAAAAGGGCATCCGTTGCCATCGCTCGACTTAACTACCAGCAAGATGGCGGACGATCGAAACGTGCATCACTTGCCACAGATCTAGAGACCCTTTTTTGACGCAGCTGGCTGTGGCACAGCCATCTTGCTGGTAGTTAAGTCGAGCGATGGCAACGGATGCCCTTTTTTTCAGCATTGGGAAAGGGTCGCGCCTCAAAGGGTTAAGGAAGAACAATATATGCTACTCGTGCAATTTTTGTTTTGCAATTTTTATAAAATAATGTATACGGACCACCAGTGATGAATGGGCTAAATAGTCCGTCCCTTCATAGGGGTATAACACTGGCCGCCCATTGGGTGCCAAATTCGCCAGTAGTTCGGTGCTTTATAGAGGAACCGGCTTGTGACCGACGCCCGAACATTGGAAAAATAAAAAATAAAATACTTTCAGAAAAAAAAAAACATAAATTCAAAACTCGGCTTCAGCGTATGCTTAGCATTTTTCCTGATAGTAACTAGTACAGGCTCAATATTTGTAATAGTTTTCAGTACAACTTGTAAAGAGACACTTTAAATTATATTTAAGAAAACTAAAAGCTATTGAATAAATTTTGAAATTATTTATGCATTCCAAATTAGTCATTTCCATTGTTAATTTTTGCTTATACAAAGCACCACCTGGTGTACATTATTGGAACTCTTTTTTTTTTTTTTTTTTTTCAAAATTCTTAGAGCTCATCTCATGTATAGTCTGTATATCAAATTTAGCTGCAATCCGTTCAGCTGTAGAATACTGTTTATAGGAGAGATTAAATTAAACCACTTTGTATATCTCTCTCTGCATCGTGGGTCTGGAAAAGTCATTACTTTACAAAGGCAACTACTATTAAAAGTCATTACTTTCCTTTTAATAGTAGTTGCCTTTGTCTCTCATTATGACGCGATAACTAAAAATCTATAACGTTCTCAGTCTTAATCCAGAATTCCCGAGAAAAAAAATTCACTACTCAGACAGGAAAATGGATTCTGGATTTTCTTCTTTAGAAAAAAGTTCAAAAAAAAAAAGAACTCGAAATCTCCCTACGTTTACAGGAAAATAACTTCCAACACAGAGATAAAGACTTGTATCGATTCCTGTAAACTAAAAGAGGAAAGGGGACTTAGCAGTGCTGACGTCACAGCTGAGAGGCCAATGCTATCAATAGTTCGCGAATGTGAATAGTGTTGTTTTTTCCCCCCCTCGCTGATAGTTTGGGGATTGAGTAATAATGTCGCTGGAGCACGGAAGAGAAAATTACTAACCACCTCGCATACTCGCAACTAGCGGTTCGATACATGGATAAATAAAGGAGATAAATTGTTCCAAACGCATTGATGGAACACTTTCCACCACTTGCTTGTTATTGTGATTGTAACACAATATTATTGTAAAACACTTTCCAACAAACTGGGTTGTTTTTTTGTTTGTTTGTTTTCCAGCACTTGGATGCTATTAATTTCAGGCAACGAGTTTTGTTTTCCATTTTTGTCTGCACAAGAGACGGCGTTCCACTTTTCAAGGGTTGCCAGATATCTGGGGGTAGGGTTGCCAGGTCGCCAAACCAAATAGCCGGACAGACCAGCCAGTTTGGCCGGACATTTGGGTAAAAAGGCCGGACAGTATTGACAATATTGAGGATTTTGTCTCAGTATTAATAGGTAAAACAAAAAAATTGTATGTAAAATCAAGCTTTTTTGATTATTACCATGAATCTTGTTAAATTCTAATGAAATATAAATAATATCGAATGCCAAATCAATTCAGTACTTTATGACTAATCAGCCAAAGTCACCAGTAAAAACCCTAACAAAAGCCGGACACCGTTCAGTTTGGCCGGACACGCAATCAAAAAGCCTAACTATGTCCGGCTTTATCCGGACGCCTGGCAACGCTATCTGGGGGGGGGGGGAGGGTTAGTGAAAAGTCAAAAGTTGCCAAGGTTAAACATTTTTAGCGATGGATCGTCTGGTTTGGTGCTAAAAATATATGTCACCAAAACTGAACCGAGCTTGCGATATCTTCTATATTTGGTGAGAAATTTACGAATATTACTCTTTATTTTTGGGAGACTATTAATTAGCGTCTATAACGTATTAGTGTAGGGTGAAGTATAGTTGGAATATGCCGGGAGAAGATTGGAAAACAATTTTAGTAAGCGATTTTAATACAGATTCGGAAGAAGGGTTTCACAGAACAAGAAAAACAAATACTGTACACTCATGGATTATGATACGCTTCTAATATATGCTTTAGTACGTATTTAAAATATGAAAATTCTTCAGATTTTTTTTCCTCCAAATTCAAAAAAGCATAGATATGTGACGATATATCGTGGTCAAAGGAAATGTGGCGAGAATTTCAAACCAAAAAAAAAAAAGAAAGAAACTGCTTCGGTATTAATCCAATCCAACAACTGTAACTTCTGCATTCAGCCATTTCAATAAGGTGCATGGTATAGTACAGAACAATAACATAGATAAATTTCGTAGTAATGGAGGTGCGTTTATAATCAGTTATTGTATGTACAGACAAACAGAAATCAAAAACAATTTTAAAGTTTCTTGGAAAGTGCTGAAAAAGCTGGTTCAAATAATAATAATAATAATAATACGCGTTTAACTTATGTATTGTATGAATTTGGATTATGAACATCGAATCGTGAGAATGTATAAACTATAAATGAATGATGCATTTTAAAATTTTAAATGATCAGGTTAAAACTGCAATTCCCATTGGCAAATATTGCGCTATTCTTAAACCTTCAGTGTTACTCAAATAAATACTGACAGTTTGACGGACAGTTATTCAGCCGAAGGACTTTGGAATAATGGCTACGCCCTTTGCAGGAAACGTTTTCAAATGCTCAATAAAGCTCATATTAATTGAAAACGCGTCGTGTATTTAGCCAGTGTATTATGCCGTAGCACTCCAGAGCCATTGTTTATCGCTGCGACTTGAGGGATTGTATTCGCATTCACAGTTCGAACGTAATCGCAAATACGGATTTCATCCACCTGAGATCTGTCTCCATTTTCACTCTGGCAGCGTAGCGTAGCATACCATCTGGGGGCGCTGTCGTTCTCTTGGCATTTAAGTTCCTATGATTGCGTACACTCTGTTTGATAGACACAAAATATTAGAAAAAATGAGTGAAAAGCGGCTGTGTGACGTCATTTTGAAGTCCAAAAAAATCAGTAGTCACAAAATAGTCACACAGTGACTTCACAGTGGAGTCACTGAGCGACCAATCACATACTAGTCACATGGTGACTTCACAGTTGAGTCACTGAGCAACCGATCACATACTAGTCATATGGTGACTTCACAGTGGAGTCACTTAGCGACCGATCACATACTAGTCACATGGTGACTTCACGGCGACGTCACCTGGTGACTGGTCACAAATAAACTTCACAGTGACTACACAGTTGAGTCACATCACTCACAAGTCACAATGTGAGTAGTATGTGACAGTCCTGTAACAATTGTGACCCTCTGTGACGTCACAGCGACTCTTTTGTGACCATCTGTGCTATTAGGGCAAATTTCAGAAACAATGAATTTTTGTTCGAGACTTTCATGGAGAATTTATAAACTAAACCAAAAGAAAAGGATTTCGTTCGTAAACAGGTTTTTCTGTGGCCCGACTACGAAAATATTGGACTTATACATAAAGAATCCTACCTTGCGGAGATTCATTAATCGCAATCCGTCTGTCCTGTATCTGCCTGAAATACGCATCGATCCCCCTACGAAATTTATGTATGTAATTCCTATGCACTATACCATGTACCGTATTGAAAAATAGTGATTCTGGCGATCATAGTTCTTTTACAGGAGCACCCAAAACAATTCAGATACAGTTCGCTCCATGGGCAGTCATTCTTCAAAACATATTTTAGAGATATTCGGCTATTTCAAACGAAACAAAATTGAAATATGTTGTTAAGGATTACAAAACTGAAATAGTGCCTGTATCTTGTGTAGTTCTTTTACAGGAGCACCCAAAACAATTCAGATACAGTTCGCTCCGTGGACAGGCATTCTTCAAAACATATTTTAGAGATATTCGCCTGTTTCAAGCAAAACAAAATTTAAGTATGTTGTTAAGGATTACAAAATTGAAATAGTGCCTGTCTCTTGTGTAGTTCTTTTACAGGAGCACCCAAAACAATTCAGATACAGTTCGCTCCATGGACAGGCATTCTTCAGAACATATTTTAGAGATATTCGCCTGTTTCAAGCAAAACAAAATTGAGGTATGTCTTTAAGGATTAGAAAATTGAAATAGTGCCTGTCTCTTGTGTAGTTCTTTTACAGGAGCACCCAAAACAATTCAGATACAGTTCGCTCCATGGACAGGCATTCTTCAGAACATATTTTAGAGATATTCGCCTGTTTCAAGCAAAACAAAATTGAGGTATGTTGTTAAGGATTACAAAATTGAAATAGTGCCTGTATCTTGTATAGTTGCTCTTATACAGCAGCATTCAAAAGAATTTGAGTACATTACGGTCTATTGTAATTTAGCGACATTAATCCACAAGCACAATTGAATAAGTGTATGAAAGATTGTACAGTGAAACCTCCCAATTCGGACACCCCCATAACTTTGTACACCTCTCTCAGCTGGACACTTTTCTGGGGAACGGAACGTGTGTATAATACAGAAATGTACCTCTGTAAGTTGGACACATTTGAGGGAACCGCAGTTTCCTAACTTACTGAGGTTTCACTGTACCCGCTTGGTATTCTTTTAAACGATGTAATAACATTTAGAGTCCTTTTAATGGGTCTCTAAAAAGTGTATTTTTAGTGATGCACAGTCGTTTTTGGTGATATCGCGAAAATATCGCCAAATTTGGTGGAAAAAAAGAAATATTTCGGATTTTTATTCGTCAAATAGTTCGCTGTTGAACTTTGCTTTCAAAGACTTTTCTTCTCTAAAAACTGAGATCGCTGAAACTGCCACTGCTGATGGAGACAGGGGTAAAAGAGCATTTTATGGGTTTTTGTTTAAGGAATTTTTTTTTTAAACTCCATTTTGAAACGTGTTAGAAATCTAGAAAATTACTATCGATATCTGAAATGGTAACAAAATAAAATTCCCTTCTCTCTCTCTTTTTCCGTTTTTCCATAGAAATCTTCCTTTAAAATTCCAATAAGTAGCTCTCGTTAAGAGAATGAAGAAGTGATAGCTGTATTTCAAACGGTACCGCATAGGAAGCTAACACTTCAACTCTTCCCCCCCAAATGAGGCACGGGTTTGAAAAGAACGGAAAAGTGAAATTTCCGGACGTTTTCAAAGACTTTCTGCCTCGTGTGAGGAAGGGAAAGAAGGGAGAGGGGGGGGATAAAAAGGGGGTATCTGTATTTCAAAAGAACGAAAAAAAACAAAAAAATCTTTGACCAATCTAAATGTTCCACTAGACGCAAATGGATACAATTTTATTCGTACATGAAACATCTATTGAGTACTTTTGATAGGGGAAGCAACTGAATAAAACGTCCTTGTTAGCACATTCAAGTCTGCAATGAAAGAGACCCAAAAGTAAAAGGAGGATACAGGATGTGCTTTTTAACAGAATTGGACTGTGCTGAAGATGGTAACATTCTGCAATACCCACAAAAAAAAACTTTTTTCGTATGACTCGTTTACTAGGGGCACGAAATGAAATTATTTTATAACCTTCAGCTGCGCTAGTTTAGATTAAATATATTGATTAATGAATATAATGCATTTTGTGAGAGTTGTTTTTCATTCTTTTGAAAATTTTCGCTTTGAGACTTGTAAAATAGAGCGTTTACATCCGGTTCTGATTATTAGTACTATTCTTTTGCGAACGGATAAGTTTTCAACTGATAGGCAATGTTGACAACTATTAAAAAACCATTCTTCTTCTAAAGACATGCTGAAGTTGCCGTAAAGTATTTAATTTTGTTTGAGAGGGGGGGGGCGGGTAAGAAACCTATTTAGAAGTTCAAGTTTTGAATGGCGTTCAAGGAAAATAATTATTTAAAAAAAAAAAGAAAGAAAGAAAGAATGACTAGCCCAAGCTGTATAATCTAGTTCGCAAACAACTTTTAAAATGATTAACGACGGATTTTCTTGCGGAAAAAAAATCACTCCTAACTACCATCTTGTTTGACAGCTTGTCACAACCAGTCAAAATGGGTTTTTTTTTTTTTTTTGGGAGCTTGGGGGAATATACTTACCTCCTCCAAATCATTGCATGAGTCTGAGATGTACTTTGCTCTGGTTCTGTAATTTAACCAATACAGTCAAATATCATTCCTCCGGTAATACGTATAAATAAATAAATATAGATTATTATATCTTTATAACCATGTATAATTAGATCATTTCAGTACATTTTAGTTATTACGAAAAGAACTTCTAACGCATACCTTAAAAAAACTGCTTTTGTCCCTGCAAATTTCCCTCCAAATTTTGGCGAAAACCTCCCAAGTTAGCAACTACAAGTTGTTTGAGGTTGGGAGAGGGGGGGAAAAAAATAAAGAATAACGTGTCATGTATTATGCTCTTTATTTTCTTTTTTCCACATGACGAAAAAAAGAATAACAAATTGTCGCCCACAGCTGATTATAAAATATACTTTTCCAAGTTATGGATCGCGTGCGTTTACATAATTGTCTAGCAAGGTGTCTCTCTGGAATCTGTAAGATCTAGTGTTTCTAATCTTCTGTTTGCTCTGCGCTGAGGAAAAAGTAAGGAACACAGACATGCACCATTTGCCGTTAGAGTTGGTATTATGTTTTAGCTTAAGGTTTGGTTTTTTTCTTTCGTCTCTTTTCGAACGCAGAGATGATATAAACCAAAACCGGAATTTTTTTTTTTATTTTAATGCTGCCAGTCATAGTGACCTTATCGTATTATTATCGTATCGTATTATTATCGTATACATTAACCCTTTGAGGCGCAACCCTTTCCCAAAGCTGAAGAAAAAGGGCAGCCGTTGCCATCGCTCGACTTAAACGACCAGCAAGATGGCGGACGATCGAAACGTTCATCGCGTGCCACAGATCTAGAGACCCTTTTTTGACGCAGCTGGCTGTGCGACGGTAGCTGGCTGCGTCAAAAAAAGGGTCTCTAGATCTGTGGCACGCGATAAACCTATCGATCGTCCGCCATCTTGCTGGTAGTTAAGTCGAGCGATGCCAACAGCTGCCCTTTTCTCAGCATTGGGCAATCTATCCAACTGTTCTCGCATTCTTTCATTTTTCAGCAGATCTCAGTGCTGTTAAAAGGAATCGTGACCATTATTTTACGAGAAATGACGTGCTAAGAAGTAAAGGATTCTCGTGGAGCTAGGTCACTCGCAACTATTTTTATAGAAATCAAACCTATTCTTCGTGACTGGCAACTGCCAAAACGTCAGAGTTGGGTGTTCCCAGAGCGGGAACACTGCGCGTTAAAGGGTTAAAAAAAAATAACTATTTCTAAGTATTTAAACTTATTTTTTACTTTAAAAAATGTCATCTGTTCTGTGTGAATAAAAGCTTCCATTTTTCTAGTTTATGCAGTGCGGCTGCCTAAAATAAACAAGACTATGATTAATTGGGCCCCCCGACTGATAATGTTTGCCAGTCTTGTTTTCGTTAAAGGCATCATTTTATCGAAGTACTCCATCATATCTGTTTGCGCATTTTCAATGGGCTCGGGTTTTTTTCCCACCCTCAACCAAACACTCCTTCCAATGATTTGTGTTTTTGTGTTAATTAGTTTGCTGATTAATTTCTTCATGCTAATTTCTGCAGGACAAGGAGTATCGCGATATAACTTTTAACGGGCGCGACGCCACCCGCTTAATGTCAATTTTCCTTTTGTAAAGTTGATGAATTGCTTGCAGTGTGATCTATAACGGCACGTTATGTCTGAGGAGGCAAGTGTCAATAAAAGGGAAAGTGCCTGCTATGCCAACGCACGGTGTTTGGACAGTGTTATGTTTTTATGAGTCTGCGCTTGTGTTTTCAAGGGCTATGCTGCAGATTTCGGATATCGGATTAATTTATGCATTGTCTTATGCGTCGAAGGGGAGTCAGTCTAATAATGAGACTTCTTTTTAGAACACTTTTCTACACAACGGCTTTTTTTTTTTCCCCAAGTCAAATTTGGCGATGTACTGTCGCCAAACTTGGCGCGATTTTTGGGGGTAACCTTAACAAAAGCTGTAATATCACTATTCATGTAATTTTATGTGACTCTGTGAAAGAACTTTAAATGTTAGTTTTATCTGTTAAAGCAAGAGTAAGCTGTTACAAGCGTTTATATACAGTCGAACGCGTTTAATGGAATATCGGTTAGAGGAATACCCCGCTTATTGAGATAAATGTTCAATGTACCAGACCGTAATAATTCGTCAAAGTAATCCCAGATAAAGGAATATCTCGTGTATTAGAATATATTTTGGTGGCAAATTGGCTATTCTCTTAGGCGGATTTGACTGTACTAATTGTATTGTTCTTGAAAGAGATAAATGTCTTTAAACTCCCATAGACCATAATGTATTGGAATTCTTTTAAGTGCTCTTGTAGAAGAACTATAAATGCTGCATACGCCATTGGTGGGGTACATGGTACGCAGTTAGTACATAGGAATAACATTTAAATTTTGCTGTCATCGATGCATATTTACGGCAGAACATGGACTAACAGACGGACGAGCCGAAATCATGAAATACTTAGTGTTGAAAAAAAAAGACCATAAACTTTTCTTTCTTGCTTTCATTTTTGAAAATTTCTGATGATTGTTTATTATTTAGGTGTTTGTGATTAGAGATGGACACGAGACGAGGCAGCGCTATGCAGCTGTTTAGCGAGACAAGACAAGGCTGTGTTTCTTCTCGCGTCCATGTTTTGTTTTTTTTTTTTTTTTTTGTGATATTGCATCACCTGACAGTTTTGGGTATCCCTTCCCTTTTCTTCATATTTACTTGTGAAAATCTAAATAATTTACTAAAAATAATTTATTCGAAAATTGAATCTTTTACAGATTTAAATATAGAAGTAATAGGCATCTTAGAAATAAATTTTCCAGTCTGTTTTATTTTATTTATTTGTTTATTAAAAATTTTGGTTTATGCACATTGCTTTATTCGAAGATTATATCGAAGTCAATAAATTCAAATTGTTGTTGATGATAATTTATGTAGCATTTAAAGTTTATAATTTCTTATTCAATTTTCTCGGACAAATGGACAATAACCTCCTGACCTCCTGATGCTCTCTTTAACCCTCGTATCCCTTTCTCACAAAATTAAGCTTTTTTTAAATCGTTTTTTGTTATTGCAGCTTGAATCAGCAACTATGCGAACATTGGGAAAAAAAACTGATAACGATTTAAAATGCAATATTTTGTGCATTCCCCCCCCTCTCTCTTTTTTTTTTTTTTTTTTTACGTTCATGGAGATTTTTTTCCAAGGGTGATTATGAAACATTTCGCAAACAAGCGCCTTTCCTAAGTAATACTGTAAAAAAATAAGATAAAAGTAAAATAAATTGATTTTTTTAAGGGGTTCGGTTCATTGGGGGAAGGGGGGGAGGGCGGGAAATCCCCTCCCGCGAATCTCAAGGTAGAAGTAGAAGTAGAAGAAACGTCGAAACATTACCATTTTTGCGTCTCGTCGTTCCGTCTGAACATGAATTGGAAATGAAAGCCAGGGAGAAAAGAAAAATACTAGAAGACGTCGTAAAACCTCCTCTTTGATGTCTAAGAGCTTTTGAAGCCTCAAGCTAGGGCATAGTCTGAAGTCGCTGACTCGGATATGCCGAAGCATTGAGCCGGAATTTACGGCGTCGAATTTTGGATAGCGAAATATTTCTTTTCCTTTTTTAGGTTATAAAACAAGTTAATGGCAATGGGATATTTTTTTTAATGCCGTGGAAGTACATTTTGCGCCAATTCAGCTTCTGTGTAAACTTGGCAGTAAAATTGCCGTCGCAAAGTACTAATTTATTATATTTTTTAAAAAACTGAACTAAAATCTTGATTTAAGATAAATTGTAGAGTGTGGTACTTCATATAAAAATGGTTAGCAGAATTGTTTTTGCCTGATGAAGGCGTTGTACTTGAATGTTATTTTCGAGTGCGCTTTTTTTGACAACAGCTGGCTGTGCACGCACATCCAGCTGCCGTCAAAAAAGGGTCTCTAGATCTGTGGCACGCGATGAACGTTTCGATCGTCCGCCCTCTTGCTGGTCGTTAAGTCGAGCGATGGCAACGGCTGCCCTTTTTTCAGCATGGGGCCATCTATCCAGCTGTTCTCGCATTCTTCCATTTTTCGGCAGATGTCAGTGCTGTTAAAAATAGCCGTGACCATTTTTGTTACGGGAGATGACGTGCTCAAAAGTAAAGGATTCTCGAGGAGCTCTGTCACCCGCAACTATTTTTATAGAAATCCAATCTATTCTTCGTGACTGGCAACAGTCAAAACGTCAGAGTTTGGTGTTCCCAGAGCGGGGGCACTGCGCGTTAAAGGGTTAAGTCTATTTCAAGTCGTGTCCCGTATTTTTTCAGCCAGTTGCGTAAGGATTGTAACATTGTAAAACTAAACGTTGACATTCTTCACGAAAGTGACGCGTGACTTTCAGACTTCACCTTACGTAACGGGATTTCTGTGGGGGACTTTTTCCTTCCAACTTGGAAAGGATATTTACATCCTCAAAATCACTTTCGTGTTTTTATTTCTGCACCATCATCGGCGTTGGCGGAGAGAACTATCCATGCAATTACCAATTAAGGAGTGAAGCTTGGAAAGATAATTTTCAAAATATCTGATGAAAAGATTATTCGGGAATTCTGCCAGAACCTTCAACAAACTAGCCAAGGAAATAAAGTTTTCCCACTAGGACCAAGTGAACGTAATTTTCCTCTTTTTTTTTTTAAAGCATTTGAAGATTTTGAAAAAGCACGTTGTCTGATTCTTCTTAATTAGCTCGTGGCTGACACTGCAGGTGTTTTAAAACGGAATTAAAAAAAGAAAATATTTTTTCTGAAAGCAATTATGAAAAGTTTATAAAGTGTGAACGGTGAAATTCTGTCATTGAATACTTTTTTTTTAACACTTTAACGCGCAGTGTTCCCGCTCTGGGAACACCAAACTCTGACGTTTTGACTGTTGTCAGTCACGAAGAATAGATTGGATTTCTGTAAAAAATAGTTGCGGGTGACATAGCTCCACGAGAATCCTTTACTTTTTAGCACGTCATTTCCCGTAACAAAAATGGTCACGATTCTTTTTAACAGCACTGACATCTGCTGAAAAATGGAAGAATGCGAGAACAGCTGGATAGATTGCCCAATGCTTAAAAAAGGCAGCCGTTGCCATCGCTCGACTTAACTACCAGCAAGATGACGGCCGATCGAAACGTCCACATTGGTGCTGGCTGTGCCGCACACAGCCAGCTGTCGTCAAAAAAGGGTCTCTAGATCTGTGGCACGCGATGAACGTTTCGATCGTCCGCCATCTTGCTGGTAGTTAAGTCGAGCGATGGCAACGGCTGCCGTTTTTTCAGAATTGGGAAAGGGTTGCGCCTCAAAGGGTTAATTAGGTATTCTCTTTCTGAACTCGTCAATCATTATTTTGAAATGCACCCAAGAGATATAGTGAAAAATCACTTCCTGAGTGCCGTCATAATTTATGACGTAAAATGAACTGCGTCGAAAAATATTAATTTTTGGCAATGCAATTTTTTTCTCCAATCTCCCCCCCCCACACACCCTCCTCAAGTTGCAGACTGGATTATCTAAAGTACAAAACTAGCTACAGTCGCAGTTGAAAGCTTTGTTTTTCCCGCAGTGCTCCAAATTAAGTCCATCGAATTACATAATCTTTAACGTGCTCTTTCTAAATATTTTTTATTTAGTGTTTTTTAAACCGAAAGTTTTCGTTTTACAAAACATTTTCAAATGCTTATTTTTAATGGAAAAAAAAACACCGTGCATGGAAAATATTTTAGCCACCACAAGCTCCCACACTTTTTTTTTTTTTTTTCTGAACATGTTTTCCAGCAAAACTAAAAACTATGCTATTGAACAAAAAGACTGCGATTTGTTGATCAAGCTGTTTAAAAATAAAATTTAAATTTATTTTACTTATCATTACACATTGCTTTAAATCATATATGGGCAACGTCCGGCCCGCGGGCTGGATGTGGCCCATCCCTCCTTTCATTCAGCTCGCAGGGCATCTTAAAATCACGCTAAAAAAATATTAAATATTCTCGATCGTGGTAATACGGAATATCAATATTTTTCTATCCCGCGCAATAATCAATGTAATATTATTCTGATTCTTGGAACATTGGCATTATAATTTATAAATATGTAAAATATACCATCTCATAATTATCTTTTCTCAGCTACCTATTATGTGCGGTCCGGCGACTTTATTAAAATCCTTAAGTTTAGCCAGCAACGTACAAAAAGGTGTACATACCTGGACTAAATGGATTTTTTTTTTTTTATGTCCGATCTAAATATTGCGTATTTATGTTCTATAAAAGGAGCATTTTACTCTTTTTCTGAGTGTTACATCGTCAGTCTTACTTCTTTCTTTAACATTAGCGGAAGATCTAATGAAATAAGTGTAAACTTGCTACGAAATATGTCACAATCTAAGAACTATGAGTACTAAAACAGGGTTTCTACGGACCTGGAAAGTCAGGGAATATCAGGGAAATGAGTTTTGCTCGGGGAAAGTCAGGGACTTGGGAAAAAAGTGAGGGAAATTAGCAGAAATTGAAGAAAGGTCAGGGAAATGCAAGAAAAAGGGAATTTTGCGGTAAAACCAAGAAAATATTTGCTGTTTGAACCTAAGTATAGAAATTGTTTTATTTTCATTTTCTTATTTAACCTTGTAAATAATTTTAAAATGGGTTCTTTAAGAGCATATCATGTGCAATTGAAATAGGCTTAATTTTATCCTAAATTATTATCAAACATGGTTTTTGTTGGACTCCAGTGATGTCAAATAAGATTTTTGTATATATTGTATATATTAATTTTATTATTATTATTATTTGTAAAAAAAGTGGTAAAATATATACAAAAGTTATTAGTTAAAGGATGTAATGTACAAAATTCGGGAAGGCACGCTAGATAAAGTCAGGGAAGCAAAAGCTATGAAATCTGTAGAAACCCTGTAAAAGAAAAAAGTAATAAAATCTGTACAGATTATATAATAATCTTCCTAGTAAGGTAAAAATAAAAAGAACTTCTGAGGGAGGGGGGGGGGGGAATAGGTCCCTCCTGCAACCTCTTTTCTTTTTCGTTCGCCACCGCTGAGGGCAAGTGAATGTTGTTTAAATTGAAGAATCAAATTATTTACCTGGAAATTCGTGCTGAGTTTTTCTCTTTTCTTTTAAAAAAAGATTTAAATGCTGCCATCGTATTCAAAATAACTGAATAAATAAAATAAATGCTTGGAAAATAAGGACGAAAAAGAGAAAAAAAAAAAAGAAGCAGCACTTATCTTAAAACTTAAATTAAATTTGGAATAAACACACACACACACATACTGAAAATCATTTTTACTCTCTGTAGAAATGGAAAATGAAATTCGTATGGAATAAAGAAAAAAATAAGGGGAAGGGGAGGGGGGGAGTAGAAAAAGAGAAAACGAAAAGAAATTGAAACATGCTTTTAATTGGATTTAAAGGCTATCAATTGTGATAACTGAATGTTGAAACATGCAATGTTGGACGTTTTATTTAAAAGTAAAAGAAAAAAAAAAAGAATGATTGGGGAATTTTTCATCTGACTGTTTTCCTTTCAAAGATGCACATTTAATTTGTTTTTTAAAAATTACGCGTGGTAAAAATATAAAGATTGCGAAGTTTGAATCCGATTTGATTAATAGATGCAAGTACAAAGAGAGAGATAAAGAAAAAAAAATTAATAAATGCATTTAAAAAATCGATGTTTTAATTCGAAAAACTTTGTTTGCGCCATTAAGGAATAGAACGAGATACATTCTTAAGGTTAACATGTTTGACATAATATTTTACTAGATGACAGCACTTTATTTGGCTTCAAAATCTGGTTTCTAATTCTTGCTAATAGCTGTTATATTTTTATGCGAGATATGTCTTATTTGTAGTATGTTTTGTGTTTTACTTGTTAGTTATATTCTATTCTGTGTGTCATAGTTGCAATTGCGCGTTACAAATAGGATATCTTCGAAATAAATAATTATGGATGTTTGATTTGACTTTATATGCCATTTTTGCATTGCTAATAATTTCATAAATCTTCTTACAAGCTATATTTTGCTGCAAGTGCGCATTTATAGTTTTGTAATTTTCCTAGTTACTACCTTCAGTTACGCCTTTTCAATCAGCATCTATGATTTATCTATATTCATTTTGAATACTTTGTAAAATACAGCTATCTATTTAGACTATCTCCTTTCTATTTTTATTTTAATTTCCCAACATTTTCAACAATAATGTTCAAATTTCTTCTGCCTAGTGTTATGGTGTTGCTTCCGCTGTTTTTAATTTAATCAGTGTAAAAAAACAACATCTTTTTTCTGTAATAATATTACCTTTTAGTATTTGGCAACTCCTATGCTTTCTTCTATCCACTTTTACACTTTTATTTAGTGGCAACACCATTTTTCACTTTTTACAATTCTTAGCATTGGCAACACATATCAATTGTTCAAATGAAATTTCCATGTGCTCAAGGTCTGGTATGTAAAATTATAATTCCTATTTCTAATTTTTGTTATCTTTTTGATTTCTTCTTTCCTTTATATAGTAGGGTAGGGCCCAGATGTGTGGAATTAATATCTCTTCTGATATGCCACACAACCGAAACCCTACTATTTGGTTTGCTGTAAATTATAATCCACTGTTTGTGGCCCCTGACGATGGTGACAGTGGTTATAATTTCCGTTCCATTATATTATCACAATAATTCTTGCACTTTATTTGGCTTCAAAATCTGGTTTCTAATTCTTGCTAATAGCTGTTATATTTTTATGCGTGATATGTCTTATTTGTAGTATGCTTTGTGTTTTACTTGTTAGTTATATATATATATATATATATATATATATATATATATATATATATATATATATATATATATATATATATATATATATATATATATATATATATATATATTTCTTTTTCGGCAAGAGGAGGATAAGCATATCACTTTAAATTAAGTACTAAATTAAGTATACAATTTCTAAAAAAACTTTGCCCAAAACGCACGGTAGAGCACACACGCCTAAATAAATTCCATGCATGTTTCGAGAACTTTAAAGCTCTTCCTTCTTCTGGATCAGAACCCAGATACGAAGCATATAAAGAAAAGTATTTTCTATTATGAATTATGGCAGGCCTGCATTTGGTTACGGAGGGTAGAGGGGTGCCTTGGGAGGTGGACATTTTAAGGGGTACTAACGCATATTCACGTTACATCTGCGAAAAAAACCGGCCAAAATTCACGACCGTTAGATCGACAGCCGTGCGGTAGGCCCGATCGCCGGACCTTCACACTTCAGCCGTCTGCCGTGTTCAGTGGCTTGTCCACTCGGTTATGATGGGGTCCTCTTAAGCATTTTAAGTTAAAACTCTGTTCAGGGTGTATGGGCCAGTTGCACCTTCATCACTATGGTGGATTGTAAAACTAAAAGAAAACTGCAAGCTACCTGAAGCTTCCCATTCGTAAAAAAGAAAAACTTCAATACAAACATATACGCAATACATACACCCACGGAGGAAGCTATGGAGGCTAAAGCAACCTCCACCCCACCTAAACCCGGTGAGTTAGTTGCGAAAAGCTTCAAAAATTGAAGATGCGAAAGCTTTAAAAATTGAAAATTGTCACTACTGAATTAAAATATTTTATTTAAAAAAATTGTTTTCAAATTATTTCTAATTTTTTTATGGTGGGGGGGGGTGGGTAATTAAAAGTGGGGGATGTTAGTTTTTAAATAAATACTTACGGTTAATGCATGAAATAAAGTTAAACTTTGGCACACAACATCACTGAAAAGTTGAATACTTATTTATAACTCTAACGAGTTACATTGATAGTGGGCTCGTGTTGTATGCACAAGTGCTAATGTTTTAACGTTATAACAGAGTTGTAACTATAATCTACGTCACTATAACCGAGTTCAGCAGTATTTCTGACTCTAGTCCCCCCTAAACCAAAATCCTGGGTGCGCCACTGAATACAAACATGGGTAAAATAACAGGCTGAATAGAAAAAAAAGCCAAAAATTGTAAAAACTGGGGGGATTGACGAAATGAAGAAATAAAGAAACGCACAAAAGAATGGGGTTCTAGGCACTTACTGCCTTATCTCATTTCATTTCGCTATTTTGTATCAGCTATAACTACATGGTTGCCACTGTTAAATTTCCAATCCATTTCATTTATGTAAAACAGCCCGTGAAGAATGAGAAAAACAGCTCTCACATTGTTAGCAAATCATGTGCAGTGTATAGAATGTAACTACCGTTTCTCCCCCACGAAAGAAAAAAAAAAAAAAAAAAAAAAAAAAAAAAAAAATTGTTGTCGTTTGTAGGAAGAAAAACGTATAGTAATAAAAACCCATATTTTTGTTATTTGTTTCGTATGTGAAAAATTTAACTAATTAAGTATTTAATTATTCACAGCATGTGTATAGTTATTTTGTGCAATGAAACTTTTCAATTATGTTCTGTCAAAATAATAACGCAGTTGCTCTGAGAGAACGAATATTTTTAATGTCTAGTTTATTTTTACGATATTGCGAGAAAGGATAAACGAGAAAAAAAAGCAAGACCAAATTAAAAAAAAAAAAAAAAAGCAAGACCAAATTTAAAAAAAAAAAGATGCTTGTGAAGCATCATCGGAATTTAATTAATAAACATGCAACATCAAAAAAGGCAAACTTCTCGACTCAAAAAATAAAACAAAATAAAAGAGGGTAAAAAAAACTCTGCCTTAATTACGGCAAAACATTGTTTGCTGTGTTACAAAGCACACTGAGAATTATTATTATTTTAAATGGTGAAAAGTTAATTTAGCACGAAATTGAAGCTCTTATAATTGGAAACATAATTATGCATTTTATTTAAAAGTTCAGTAAGCTAACAAACTACCGATCTTCCACAACGGCTGCTAAAAATCATACTTGTGGTTTTACGAAAAATACTTATTGAGAATAATTAATGTTCACATAGATTTTTTAATTTAGATATTCTGGTCCTGTATGATTATTATTGCTTTTCTGTGATGATTATATTAGTATTATTAATTAGTTATTTGTTTGATATCTAATAACATTTTTAAAAAGATAGAATCATATGAAAGTTTGTTTATAATTCCATTGCTGTATTATTTAAACAAAAAATAATATTTGTTTCTGTGTAGTAATTAATTACTCAAAAAAGTATTCATGATATCGAAGAAATGTTGTTAAAAACGGCTTTTGCATTTTGAATATACTTTTTGTGTTTTCAAAGATAAATAAATTAATAAATAAATAAATAAAAGCTATACTCAGATTCTGACTGAGCATTTTTTACTTCCTTGTATAAAGTAAAGGATGCATTAAAATTGCAAAAAATTTTCAGTACTGAGGTTTAGAAGAAAAAAAATGATTTTGAAGATCCCTAAATTTAATTTAACAGGTTACTGCATGATATCTGTACTTGTATATACGTATATGTATACATACAGGGTGATTCTGAATTGTTTTTACAAAATATTGGGAGATAGGGCACATAATAAGGAATCAGAATCGCATGGCAATGTGGGGTCGAAAACGTCGTTTTCACTTTCCTGGTAATAATCCCTTTATGAAAGTGTTGAAGTGTTTGTCTAATTTCTTAAGTAAGTTAGAGTAGGCTTGTCTCCAAAAATCTCATCCATGAAATGAAATAAAACTTTTTTAACTATGAATTTTAGTCACGTTTTCCTAGAAAAATACGTTAATTTTTGACAAACAATGGTCGGAAAGTTCACTGTTGTTTCAGCACCCGTCCCAAAGTGATTATATTAACAGCTACATGAAGACGACGTTTGCGACACCACCTTGCTACATGATTCTGATTACTTATTATGTGCCCAATCCCCCCTTAAATTTTGTGAAAACAATTTAGAATCACCCTGTATATATATATATATATATATATATATATATATATATATATATACAGGGTGATATAACAAAATATGACAAAAGAAACTGGTATGCATAAAAATGATGTTAATAACTATATATATATATAGATAGATAGATAGATAGATAGATAAACATTTTCGACAAAGATTCTTACTAAGCTAGTTGATTTTCTGCACCAACTATTCATTTCCGCTATTTGACAAGGATTTTACTCCTTGAAGAGCCCTTTAACATTTTTTTATTTCTTCGTGGTAATTTTCCCAAACTAAAAGCAGTATCGAAAAAATAAATTTAATTTAATTTTCGAGCATATTTATAAACTTTTATGAACATCGTCAACTTCCATAAGTTCGAAGCATCTGAAAACAGCGTTAGCGCAGCACAAACTTTCGAAAAACCTGGTATTTAAGTTCTTTACATTGTGGTTGAATTTTCATCTCTCTAAACAAAACTTATCTGTTTTTCCTCCTTCTCTGGCTCAACTGTACTGCTGCTTTTGTTTCTCTGCTTTTGTTTTTTCGCTGAAGTGTAAACAGCTTAAATGCTTCTTTCTTTTGGAAGCTAATGAAATTCTGTCGATGTTATCTTCTTGTGTGTTGTTTCCTTTTCTAACTTTCGCTTTTATTTATTTTTATTTTTTTTACTTAAGAAAAGTTTATGATTTTCTGTAATTAAAATGCCTTAATATCTGATGTTGGACTTCAAGTAAATATGTACATTTTTTTTTTACTATTATTTAAAAAAAAAACTTTCTTCAAATCTCTTAATTGACCCGGGTTCGTGCGTTATTTCAATTTGAAAAAAAGGAATCTGGTTTCTCTTTCAAATGAGTAGATAAACTGGAGCGTAGTTTCTTTAAATTTTAATTCTTTTTCTCCCGTAATTTGATTTCTTCTCTTTTGCAAAAAGCATGAAATACTCTGATTTTCAATGCAATTATTGCTATTTTCCGCTTTTATTCATTTGCTTGTGTGGCAACATTCCGCAAAGCTCAATTCCTTTTAGTGACCGATCACCCGGTGCCATGTGCTTTAGCCTCCTAGTAGATAAAGCGCCCTTTGATGTCGGAAAAATCGAAACCGTTTTGGAAGCTTTAACTTGGCAGATAATGCTTAGCCTTAATAGCAATCCACGCTCAGACATAATTTACTCATATCTCAATTTTTTCACAAATCTGAAGGCGTTCAAATAACAGAAGGCAAAACTTGGATCATGGCTCGTTTACTGTTTGTAATTGGGCATAGTAACAGCTCCTAAAGAAACATTCCAAAAAATATTTTATAAGTCTCCAAGCGCATTTGTGTGCGCGAGCACAGCCAGCTACGTCAAAAAAGGGTCTCTAGATCTGTGGCACGCGATGACCGTTTCGATCGTCCGCCATCTTGCTGGTCGTTAAGTCGAGCGATGGCAACGGCTGCCCTTTTTTCACCATTGGAAAAGGGTTGCTCCTCAAAGGGTTAACTATGATTTATCTTAGGACTAAACGACCATAGAACAAGCGATGCAACATGCATTAACTTTATATAGTCCCATAAATCTACGGATATAGTTAAGTAAAAAAAAAAAGAAGAATGCTCTTCCGTGTTATCACGGCCAAACAAGCAAGCAGTTCTTGAAAAGAAAGTTTCAACCAACCTCTCATGAAATCTCTTCGGGGTGTTATTAGTCGTCAAATTGCTGGTTTTACGAGACCTCTTCTTCAATTTCCTTTCCTCTTCTTTTTGCTCTCTCCTTACCCCTTTTTTTTTTTCGGAGAATAGGTAAATAGCGTCGCTTAGCAGTGGTGGCACTTCCAAGTTTTGTCATCTCCAGGAAGATGTGTCGTAAACGTTATGTGCTCTGGGTTTCGTAGATAAATAGACGCCTTCACTTATCTTGGGTGCTTTACTCTTTTTTTTTTTTTTTTTTTTTTTTTACAACGCGTGTTTAAAGAGTTTCAGTTTGAAACTACATGCAGAAAGAAAAAAAAGTTTAGGTAGTCTCATCTGTTGAAACGACCTCGCGATATATTAACGTAAGATTTATACTTATCGTTTACTTCGTTGTGTGGCTGCGGTTGAAAAATTATGAGCAGAACAAAGGCTTTTAATTTAATATGCACGAAATATTTATCCACGCGGTATAATGTGCCTTAATCCACGTTATCGTGATAAATATTATATTTTTAAAACTGTGGTTCTAATGTTACCATTACTACAACAATTAAAACATTATGTCTATAAATAAAGACAAATCATGCGGAATTAGTCGCCTTCAGCGACCAGTTCTGGCGGTCGATGGCCGCTTAGCGGAAAATATGGGCAACCTAGAGCACAGACGCCGCTTCGCGACGGATATTTTTAATGATTTAGTTAACAATATAATTCATAGCTACCAAACAATCTGTTGCGCTTTTTCTCTCATCGATCTACTCGAGAGATTATATTCCGTGAATTTTTTTTTTTTTTTCAAAGAATCAAGGAATGAATCGTTTGCTTCGCTTGTGTTTACTTTTTCAATGCGTGATATCTCGCTAGATATTTAGAGTTGAAAGTACCTGAAAGATTGAAAAAGGTTGATTTTTCAGACATCTTTCGAACTGTACAAAATGTTTTTGCTTTTAGTTAGAGATAAAAATGTCGTTTTTGCCAAAATTTCAACATGGCCGCCAGATGCACCGGGAGCGATGGGTCGATCCCGGAAACGTTACAGACAACGGCTTTTATTATTTAGATGATCAGTTTAAATATGTAAATCTTCAATGGTTCAGCAGAAGAAAATAGGGTTTTTTTTGTTTTTTTTAAGTATCTCCAACTATCTTGTGTGCGGAAAATAGTAAAAATACGTGAAAGGATTCCACACAGAGGAATGAGAGAGGCAGCTCTTAAAGTAACACAAGAACTGAGGATTAGAGCTACATTCTTTTTGCAGTAAACAAAATAGTTGCTTTTTTCCCCCTCCATCAAGATAGTACACTTAACTCCAAACTGTCGTAAGATAGAGCTACCTCTTTTTATAAGCAAACCTTTCAATTCTAAAATGAAAGTTGCAAGTTCTCCTAAAGCCAAATGGGAGTGCTTGCATCTGCTAGGACGTGTCGCCAGGATACGTCTTTTATCCGTGGAGTACTTCTGCAGTTTTGCTGCTAGAATGTTCCAGTACTTCTTTTTCCGGCTGTAAAAGGGGACTCTGCCGTTTTGCTTCGGAAACTAATTTAGATGTTCATTATATTCGCGCACTCCCCTCCTTTTATGCTACTACATTCACTCTGGAGGAGACATTTCCACTCGGAGGAGCTCTCTCTCTCTCTGATGATGATGATTTCCTACGGGAGTTCACCCCCATCGCCCCCCCCCCTTTTTTTTTCTTGGCTTCCTGCTGTCCCAATCAGCGGTAATGGACAGAGTCGCCGAAGGGAATCCAGGAATAGACAGTTGCATAGTTTTTGTACGGGCGATTGGTATTTGGATTAAGATTCAATCAAAATAAATTGATGTATGTTTTTTTGTCTTCCCATCGACTAAACGTTTAGAAGAATGTCTGTTTGTGTCTATAATAATAAAAATGAGTGTTTGTAAATCTGTCTGTCTGCATGTGCGCGGTCTCCAGACAAACCTACAGCACGCAGAAGTCAGAAAATTTGAATATATAAGCCCATGAGTCCGATAATGTGCACCTGACAATCAGAATTTTGAAATTTTAATTACTTTTTTAAATATTAATTAAAAACCGTTCTAAAACGGAAATTTTCTTACCCTATGTTACGAATTTTGGGAGCAACCTGCTGTTCTGGGGTTTAAAATAGTTTAAAATTCGTATTCTACGCGTTAAATTGTTAAATTTTGCTTTTTGTTGCATCAATATGGAATGTTCTGGAAATCTCTGTATCTATGGGTTGTAGGTCTTCGAAAACCTAATTTTTGGGGACTTATTTTTGGCGCCAACTTTGGCGATTTTTCTGTCATTTGGCGCGTTTTTCCTAATGGGACCTTTTCAATAATTTTTTTATGGTATTTAATACGTTTAATGACCTAACATTTCCTAATTTTCAGAAATTTAAATCGAAAATTGTGGATTTTACAAGATAATTTGTTTAATTGGATGAAATATTTAATAACTCCAGCAATTTTAATGCAAATTACACGATATTTCTGGGAGAAATATGTAACGGACACGGCAGTGAGTTGTCTTTAGTGGTGCCTTTGTAAGTATGTACTTTGGAACCATTATCTGCACTTCCTGTTATATAATTGCGGCCTAGAGTACTAATCTGGAGTTGCAGTTTACATGTCAGATTTTGTAAATCGCATAATTTAAGGGATTCACGGGCAATGGAAAAAATCAAACAGAAAGTATCGATTGAAAAAACACTCAAAATACTGGTGTTAAACGATAAAGTAATTAAAAAACTTTGTAAAAAACACACATAAGAAGTAAAAGGAAAGAGGATACGCGTTTCGTTCAAAAATTGTTTTGAACTTCTTCAGTCCAAGCCCTTCGACGTAAAGAACACAGGGAACTGAAAAGAGAAAAACAAGCAAGATGTTGCCACAAGGGGCAAAGAAAAGTCGAACAAAACCACGGAGAGGGGAGAAAAAAAATTAAAAAGGGGATAAAAAGGAAAGGAAAGAAGCACAAAAAATACAGAAATAAAAAAGAAAAAAAGAAAAATAATAAAAAAGGGAACACACAAGTACAAACACACACAAAAAAAGAGAAAACAGAACAAACAAACAAAAAACAAATAGCACACGTTTTTTTTTTTTTTAAACACGCAGTGTTTCTAATACTTATGCTTAACGAATGATCAATATGTTTGCTTCCATCGTTGCAAAGACAAAAGACGTCAGCGATTCCCTTTCGCTTCCTCATTGCTTCCCGAGTTTAGATCTTTGTATATTTCAGTCCGGAGTCAATTTTTTTAGAACGAATTCTTCTTTGAACAAAAATCTCTCTTCAAAAGAAATATTTTCGGGGCCTCAGTCTTATTCCCTTGTTCAAAATACACTTTTTATTCGTACGGAACGCCTCGCCTTTAGCGATAAAAATGCATTGTTTTCTTTCGTTTAAGACAGGTTTTTGATAATCTACACCAGGCACAGTAATTGCTTATTCCATAGTCCATACAAGTTGTTCCGTCATTTTGTGACGATCTCACACCTATACAATATAGCATGACTAAAATTCCAACAGCTGTGTGCTGTAGCTGTCTGTCCGAGTTATTTTTAAAAACTGTGTCACTGATTTCCTTGGGGAACAGTCCTCTTCCCTTCACAGAACTTGCCTCTGTCTAACATTTTCCCAATCAGTATAATAACGGACGCTCTGGGATCTCGGCAAACTGGACTACCTCATTATCACTTCGAAATCAGCTTATTTTAAGGTTTTCTTGGCGACGAACGTTTAAATGTTTCGCCCGTGGGAGGACGATAAAAGAAACTGGAGAAGCTTTTGTGAAGAATTTTTATTTTTACTTAACAGGACGGTTTTTGTAACGTCGTCGTGTTACTTAAGAATTTTTTTTTATTTTATTTATTTTTTTTTTTTTTTTTTTTTTGATGCTATATTGCTCTGGTTAACTTATTCATAATTAGAAATTTTCTTTAGTAATATAACTCCTTTGCCGCGTACTTAGCAGAAAAAAGCATTAAAAAAATTCTCTCATTTATCTTTAAAAATAACTGAGAGAATTTCAAAACTCTCCAGGACTGAAACTGGGGGGATCGCCCTCTCCGACCCCCCCTCCCCCTTTAATCCGCCCTTGAGCGTAATGTAATAGCGTTACCAGCGTAACCCTTATTATTCTTTCAAAATTTGCGACTGCGCTAATCAGTGGTTTTGTGAAATGAAATTCGAATGTACTGTGCGTAATTTTTGCGTACTTTTCCTCGAAATGCTAAAAACAAAAGAAAAATACGGGATTTAGCCGTTAAGGAAACAAGATACAGTTAACTCCGGATATAGTGAACTTTCGGTGACAGTAAACACAAACCATTAGTCCCGATTCACAAACAGTTTCTCTTTTCACCATGGGGACCACTCCAGTTTTAGTGAACTTCGGACATAGTGCACGGAATTTGATGGTCCCTAGAGGTTCGCTATAACCGGAGTTGACTGTACTTTGAAAATGGTGGAAATTGACCAAAATTTCGTGAGGGGGGGGGGATATTCTGCCCAAAAAAAGCTGATTTCTAGTTTCCACAGCGAGTTAAATTTTTTTAAATTGGACAGTTCTAACGTTTGAAATTTAGATTTTAAGAAACGCTATATAAAAGATTGGCATCGAAGATGTTGCACTTTAACGTCCTTTTTCGATTTTTTTCTTTCAACAGCTCTGTATTTTCAAAATACTCCATGTGCATCATTTTTTATCGTTCAAATTTCAGTTCAAATTTCTCATGAATATTTAGAATGACATTATGAATGTAATTTCGCGTGTTTTTCTGTAATAATAATAATTTGGCCAAATATTTATGCATGTTAAATGAAATAAAACTAGTGAAAATTCTGAAAAATAACAAGTTATCACGAAATGTTTTTTCTCAACTTAATATATATATGCAATTTAATGCGAAGTTATACCTTTATATTCGTTTTAAACTTGTTCGGATAAACTGAGTTTTTCAGATTTATATAGGATGCACCTAGAGAGTTTTGAAAATTTTTTGTTTTTGAGTTTACTTTTCATTAAAAAAATACTTTTTCTAGTACTAAAATATGTATTTCTGGGATTTAAATTTCATGAAAACGTGCTAGAAAATGCATCGTATTTATCATTACATTACATAGAGTGTTCAATATTGAAAATTTTTAAAAAAAAAAATCAGATTCAGCGTTTCTGACCCTCTTAAATGCTTATCGTTGGCTGGATGAAACTGTTTAGTTACTTATGACATTTGCTTAATGAACCGCTATATAAACATATTTAGGTGTACACATTTTTATTTTATTTATTATCATTATTCATTTATAGCTCAATCAATCTTTTGCCCGCGCTTATAACATTTTCAATGTGTCAAATGTGCTTTGTTTGCTTATTTCTAAATGTGTATTTTTTTTTCTATTGCAGGTAAATGAAACTTCTTTATCAAATCATTTATAATTATGGAGTAGTTGGAGGTAGGATAATCTCCGATTATATTAATCTTTTACTTCCTTGGAATCTTAACAATTCGCAACTTGCGTATCATATGCTGTGAAGAAATTATTCCAGTCTTTTTTTTTTTTTTTTGATTTTCGGTTGTGTTCATAGAGATACTACCTTCCATAAGTATAAGAAAAATTTAACACTTTTCCAGAGTCTTGTACAATTCGAGTATTTTCTTAAGATTAACCTATTCCTTAGAAAATCTTTTGTAAAGCTGATTTAAACGTCTTACTTAAGTTGAGTCTGTAGGATTTTTACATCCTACATGACGTGAGACATGTTAAGTCGGGGAAAATCAGAGAATTGATCTTCGATCAGGGAAATGAAAAAACGGCCAGGAAAAAATCCATATCAGCAAACATGAAGAATTAAAAAATAATATAAAATACAACTTCAACATTGAAACTACATTTTCGTGATTTTCCTCTATCAAGACTGCCTGTGCCGAACATACCAGTATATTTGGGAAAAGGAAATCCATTCAAGAGAAAATCAACTCACTAGACTACTTTCAACTTTCAGCCTTTAGAAAAAGAGTTGGTGATGAACTTTTTTTTTTTTTTTAGTTACCAAAATAAGTGTGTGATTTGCAATGAAAACTGGGGGCTAAAATGAAAGGTATTTTGCGTCTCAGCCGCTTAAGATGTCAAATGTATAGAAAAGCATCCCGTTGACAGTGTTGAAGAACAATTAATACCGATCAATCAACTATTTACTCTATGTGACTATTGGCAAAAATATTTTAATCGTAATTAATTATGAATCGTTAGTTTTCAATCGTTAATCGTTATTAAATATGAATCGTTAGTTTTCAATCATTAATCGTAATTAAATAAAATCGTTAATGGTGATTAAATATTTATCGTTAGTTTTCAATCCTTAATCGTTATTAAATATCAATCGCTAGTTTTCAATCTTTAGTCGCGATTAAATATTGATCATTACGTAGCTAGTTTACAGTCGTTAGTATTCATTAAATATTAATCGTTAAATTTCAAACGTTAATCTTCATAACTGCTAGTTTTTCAATCGACAATTGTCATTAAATATCAATAGTTAGTTTTTAATAGTTAATGGTGATTAAATATCAATTGTTAGTTTTTATCATAAATGGTGATTACATATTAATCGTAGTTTTCAGTCGTTAATCATCAGTAAATATTAACCATTAGTTTTCATTCGTTAGTATTTATTAAATATTAATCTTTCAATTTCAAACATTAATCGTCATAATCGCTAATTTTCAATCGTTAATTGTCATTAAATACCAATTTTTAGTTTTCAATCGATAATCGTTATTAAATATCAATGATAAGTTTTTAATAGTTAATGGTGATTAAAAATCAATCATTTTTTTAATCATTAATGGTGATTAGATATTAAACGTTGATTTCAATCGTTCGTTTTGATTAAATAAAATATTAATCATTAGTTTTCAGTCGTTAATATTCAAATATTATTTTTGAATTTCAAACGTTAATCGTCATAATCGCTTGTTTTTCTATCGATAATCGTCATTAAATATCAATTTTTAGTTTTCAATCATTATTGGTGATTAAATATTAATCGTACTTTTTTATTCGTTTACGTCATTATATATTAATCGTTAGGTTTCAAACGATAATCGTAATTAAACGTATTCATTTGTTTTCAATCGTTAATCGGGATTAATTTTTTCTCAACACTGAATGATCAAAATTCCTAGAAATTAACAAAAATCCATGAAGTCTTCCTTTTGACGGTACGTAAATAGACGGATTAGAATCCAAGATCCAAGTCATTATCTTTGAAAACTTTTCTCTTTTTCTTCCCGAATTGTCTCGCCTAAAAGCTGTCTGCGAGAACCGAAAACGTCGTCCATTCAGTTGCCTTGAACCTGAAATAAATTGAAATCGTGCAAAACTTGTGATTTTCTTTTCTTTTTTCTTTCTTTATTCCTGTGTCCTAAAGTTTGTTTATGCGCATTGGGTTAGACGAAGTAGCTTGTGCCATCCCCCCCACCCCCACTTTTTTTATGGCTGTTCTTTCTCCAAATGGCTTCTTTCCTCTTTCTGGCTTTGTATGAATTTAAAAGAGGAGGGGGGGGGCACATTGTTTTGTATCATTAATCTGTGTAATGACAATTCTTAAGAGTTCTACGAAAGAGGGTTACGTTCTCTTTTCGTTAAAACGAGTTTTTGATTTGTTTTGGGCAAAGAAAACAGCTTCCCCCCCCCCTTCACTGGTGTAAAACGGACTTTATTTCGATCATAAAATCATGGAATTTTCCTACTTTTCTCAAATGGCTCCTACCTACTTTCTCAAATGACTGAAGTTGTTATTTTCGCAATTAACATTAGAACTACCAATTTTTTGATATACAAGATGATATAAGTAAATTTTTCTCGCCTTATAATGTTAACTCCGAAAATACTTGTCAAATAACGAATTCGTGATTTTATTCACGCAAGGATCGCACTCTCTCTTTGGGCGGCGCCCCAGGAGCTCACAAGATTAACTATTTCAGGGCCCTTTGCTTAACTGAATGGGTACTTTTCAAATAACATGAGAAAATAATAAGAACAGTGATGACCTTAATGCAAGGACGTGGAAGTGGGTTTTCAAGTACATCTGAGGTCAAAAAATTGCTCCCAAGGAACCGATGATTTGAAAGAAAAATGAAAAATAAGTACTATCGTTCTATCCCTGTTCACTTAATTAATCTTTAGTTTTAAAGGGTAGTATTGTATTAAATATAATTCGAAAGTAGTCTTGGGAAAAAAAGTAAGTTTAATATAATTATTTTAATAATGCTCTCATTTTATGTTCACGTGAATTAAACGGGGGGGGGGGGGGGGAGAACGTTAAAAATATATTTATCTTGAAGAGAACTACTTAAGGATTCCCTTGTAAAAGCAATTCCAATGGCCTAAGTTTTAATTTTTATAAAAGAGAGGGAAACGTTTATGTCATATAACCCCGTAAATTAATTCTAGTTTCCTTTCCTTTCAATTGCTACACATAGGAGGTGTACAATTGAAGCTCCCGCGATGGAAACAAATACGGTGTTCTTTACCTTGTGACCAGTCAATGTCAATCATTGATAAGCAATCAACCTGAGGAAGCTGTAGGGATAATCCCCTCCCCTATATTCCTCTGTAAGGTAAAGGAATAAAAGTGAGAATTTCTTAATAATAGAGAGTTCTCCATGAATTAAAGTATTTTAAAAATTGTCTTCAAATTATTTCAAAAGTGAAAGTTTGGCCAAAAATCACAAAGGTGTTATACTATAAATACATTTATTCATTTACCGTTAGTTACCATTGATATTTCACAGACTTAAACACCAAGGATGACAGATTGTTTGCGCTTAAGTCTTAAATGTATGATTTCGTGTTAATTTGTTTGGTTATTCATTATTCTTTCCAACCTGTATTTCCACTAGCAAAAGTTAATCGCTAAATAAATACTTTCTGACAGTACATGGACACTTGAACTCGGCTATAACGTCTTTGAAAGCACCAGATAATTGTTCATGAAGCTTTATCCGAGTGGCGTTATAAGTAAGCTTTTGTTCTATGGTTGAATGATGCAGAATATTTTGATGTTGTAAGAGATTTGTCACTCTAACCGAGTTCAGCTGTATTTCTCATTGTATCAAGATATTTACTTCAGCCAAATAAATAGCATACCACCTCAAGTTGAACAAAATTTCTATTGCTTCAGCTTTACCAGATATCGGCTGTCTTACTTTTGACACTTGAAAATTGACCCCAAATCCAATATCTTTCCGTCACTTCTCCCCCCCCTCTTTTTTTTTTAGGTTTGTTAAAGAAACTTTCTCCCTTTTTCTCTCTCCCCAGCTTTCTCACAGCTACTGTAACCTCCACGGATTCGTAGCGAATCGATAAAATTCACAGAACTGACAAGAAAATATAATTTCTGCGAGAAAAATGGCAACGCTCGTGTTCTCCCCCAGTTGTTCTCGTGCCAATAACCCATTGGTGGCCCGTCTCCATGGTGAAAATAACCAATGTAATAAAACAACTTGCTAACAATGCAAAGTATCAAGTTGCGATCTTCAGAAAAACAAAAAAAGTGTGGGCAATCTTTCTTGGTAGGCCATAGCCATTTCTTTTTTTAATTGGTTATTCTATCCTGAGAGGAAGCAAAGGCGTGCTTTATGAGCTTGTTTTCGCTGGTATTTTATGGGTATCTAAAGCAGGTCCTCTTACTTGTTTTACGACCTTACCTGTCCAAAAGTTGTAATATGATAGCTCAGCTGTTTGCGTAATAAAGATACTCGATGCTTTTTTCGAATCTTCTTTAATTAGAATATTCCCTAGAGCGTCGTACTTGTGGCAAACGCTTTACAAAATAGTTGTATCACTGTTAGAACAAAGGAGTAGAAAGTGGTTCTTTATCCAGAATTTTTTTAACCGTTATACCTTTGAAAGAATGTTACCATTAAAGAGCAAATGAATAAGAATAGATTAGCTTTTTTTTTTTCACAAATGTGCTTATAAATTAATAGTTCGTGAAATATTTGTTGCAATTTACTGCTGTCCAGGCTGTCCAAGTACTGTGAAAACCAAGAAATTGACCGGTTAACGCATCAGTAATAGGATACTTGCATTAATTAATAAAAAAGAAGATCATAAGTGGCCTCTAAAATCGGCTGAAAGAATCCAAATCCAGACAAAAAATTAAATGAATCTTCTGCAGTTGCTTCCAAGGATGACTTATGAACTTTTTTTTATTTGTAAAAGTGGCTATTAATATGTGCATTTCTCATTGCCGCTAGATATATCTTGATTTTGTGCCACCTAACACAATTATCAACTGTGATGTTTGCTGTCAGCGTTTACTCAAAATAAATCTTAAATTTCTCACTTCAGAAAAAAGGTCTCTTAAAACACTTATTTGACTGAAGCTAATCTTCAATATTCAGTTATTCAATCTCATAGATAGTAAACTCCTGTAAGGAGACACGCCCAATTTTCATAGTTGTCGACTGCAGATGAAATACGAGTGATATTATGCCCCAAAAATATAAATGACTGGAGTTTCGAGTGGTACCTTATCAGCGCTTAAAGTGTAGTTCTGAAAATCATGTGATTTTGGTACATAAATACAAATAAACTAACTATGACAAACTTTTTAAATTGTTTTAAAATGCTTCTTTAAAAACTTCACTATGCACTGAAGTGAACGATAAACATGCAACAGCTACTAAACTTTTAGGGAAAATTCTTTAAAAATCGAAGATTTCTCAGAATGTATCACTGTTTGAAAGTTTTGCAGTGGGATTCCATCTTTCAAAAATTTTTCTGAAAGTTGGAATTTTTTACATTAATGTCAAGTGTGTAGTGCAGTTTGTACAGAATCATCTTGAATTTAGTCGTGTCCCTGTCGCAATTAGTATATTTTAATTTGTGTAGTAAACCGCAATTGTTTATTCGGAGGTTTTGCTTATTCGAACTACGCGATTCATCTGAACCTCGACCACGCTTCTGTTCCGCGTGACACCTAAATTATTGGGGGGGGGGGGGGGATCTGAAAATATTGTAAGATGTGATGTACCTGACCGAATATTTCTTCATGTTTTGTTTACACCATAAAAGAAACATTCTCCAGCAGCTGTCATTGCAGCTGGCTTTTTTACTAAGGCGTGTGTGGTTCGGCAGCTGCTGAACATCTGTATTTTTATTTTTTCTTGTTCCAAGATGGCAACGAAATATTTCTTCTCCGACAAGCCTTCTAGCATATCGGAAGTAATGTGTGTGCATTTCTGCGTGATTAAAAGTCCTCAAGGGCTTTCATCATCGACTGGCGTCGAGGAAAAAATAAATAAACCAGTAAAGAAAGACTAAATCGTCCACCTTCCCTCCAACCCTTTAATGAGCATAGTTATTTCGATGTGTAATTCATCCTCCCCCCTTCTCAGGTGTCGTTTTTCTTTCTGGGGGGGGGGGTGCGTTTATTGCACCATTAATTAATTCCTTTGTCTTCTGAACGTTTGGGCAATTAATGGAGTTTCACAGTAGAAAGAAAAAAAAACCTGTGTGGATTTTTATTGCGCAATAATATTTTACAAGCAGATGGCAGATTACTCTCGTGCACGATAAAAATATTAAATCCTTTTTCAACGACCTGATGCTCTTGCACTGTGCAATTAATCCATATCCTTTAACTATAATAGGCTGATTCGTTTTTGTGTTTTATTTTATTTTTTTTTATTTTACTATTTCCTTCATAGAAATGGCATTGAAAACAGCCCGGAGTTTTGGGTTTTTTTTTTTTTTTTTTTTTTTTTTCTAATGTTAACCGTGAAATGAATAAAATCTAGAACAAAGTTCTGAAGGTATTATATTTAAACTTGTGGACTTTTATTGACATTGGAAGCTTTTTTATGTAACTTTTCGTAATCATTATTTTATAGGGCACGTTATTAACAAAACATTTTATTCTCTCTGGATCACGGTAGCCATGTTAATTTATTTTACGATTTGATGATTTAGGGTCAAATTCATCAAAGCAGGGTTGCCAGAATGGTTCTTTTTAAGGCCAACCTCATCAAATATGGCCTTAAATGAAAGCCATTCTGACAATCCTGCTTTACCGTTGTAAGCATGTAATATTTAAATAATAAACGTGAAAAAGGAATTCAACAAAGGAAGCTCTTTGTCGGCTTTGCAGACTTTTTCAAAAGATCTTAATCATCAGAGTAAGGGAATGAAAACGGCAATCTCTCACTCCGTTTTCTTCAGATGTCAATGTAGAATAATCTCTTAGTGTACGCACATATTTAAAGTACTGAATTCCAATATGGTGAATATAATAGTTAACAATATTTTTTGTAGATGTTGTATTGTGGTATTTGATTATAGCGTAGATTATATTTTATACAGAGTACTCTTTTAAACAACGTGGTAAATAATAGCTAATGCTCAATTTAATTTAAATTTTTATTTCAATTTAACTTATTTTATTTTTGTAGATATAAATTGTAAGAGTTGATATAGTTGTGTTAGTATGAGTTGTAAATCTTTTGTATAGTACTTCCGCAATACCTTGTGTCTTCAATAAATTTTAACCGGTTTCGTCACCGCGTTGCAGATTTGCAACATACCAGTTAAAGCTGTTAATTTAATCATAGTGTATTAAAGAATATTTGAATGACTTTTTTTCTAAAATAACGTGAGCATATTTATTTTTTTAAATCTGAGACGTTTGTACTACTAAATTAATATTGTAACATGAAACTGTATTTTGCCCTTCTGCAGTCGCACTATTGGTTATTGCAACACTTATAGTGTTTTTTCATAGGTCAAGAGTGCAAGGAGTATTTCATAGGCCATAAGTTACAAGAGTACTGATGATTGTTTGAAAATGCTTACCTTACACTGTTCATAAACACTTTAGTAACACTTTGGTATACTGCAGATATATTTCCAAGTAATGCAAACATAAAAATAACCGTTTTGTTGAATTCTACAGTTAACACATTTTGATGAATAACTTTTACATCAATTGGGAAACTGCTAAATGAATTAATTCTGCTTTGTTATAATCTCTTTTTGCACGTTACAGAAAGCAAATTTTTAAATTTCAGTTGTTGAGATAAAAAGGGTTAAAGTAACATTTATGAGACAAATGGCCCTTCTCGTGAAACTCTAGATATGCTCTTTCAATTCTTAAAAAAAGTAGAAAAGAGACAGAAAAGAGTTAAATTGAAAAGTTAAAAAAAAAAGTGTACATCTGTGCTAAAAATAACCAATTTAATCACACACTTTTAAGACAAAACTACCGGTACATTTCTTTAGTTCAGCAGTTAAAAGAAGAAGAAAAATAAGTAACGCTGTTACAAGTTTAATGGAGAAATGTTAGCTTTTTCCTTCCATACATCCACTAAAACAAAAGCAGATATTATTTTACAATAGGCGACACTATTAGAACGATGAGAGGAAAAAAAAAATAATAATAATTTAAGAAGTGAAATCACTAACATGGAATTCTTTTCATTCCCCTGGAGATAAAGAGATGGCTGGGGACAAAATACTCAAAAGAAATAAAGAAAAATCCTTAAAACTGTCTTATTGGATTACCAAGAACGAAACAGAAGTTTCGAAAAACTGCGAGATACAAAACAAAACAAAAATTTTGAAAACGAGCATCGAAATGCTTTTAACGATACCGGATTTAGGAAGGCGTTTGCGACAGTGTCGTTACGGTCGCTAAAATCGCTTGCTTAACCCTTTGAGGCGCAACCCTTTCCCAGTGCTAAAAATGGGCAGTCGTTGCCATCGCTCTACTTAACTACCAGCAAGATGGCGGACGATCGAAACGTTCATCGCGTGCCACAGACCTAGAGATGGCACAGCTGGCTGTGCCCGGCACAGCCAGCTGTCGTCAAAAAAGGGTCTCTAGATAATCTAAATTCTCTAAAGGGAATCTAAAATACGCTTCCTAAACACATTCTAAAGACAGTTTTACTCACTAATACAGTAATAATGTAATAATATGTAGTAATGATAAATTAAAAACAGTAATAATGTGTAGTATAATATGGATGTAGTTATGATAGCGGGAAGGAGAAACGAAATCTCGTAACTGACATTGTTGTTTTAAAATTATTTACCAATTAGAGTGAATGTGAAGCGTTTTTATGCTAAAAATGGCGAAAATCCACGAAATTGCCGAAATTATATTAAAAAAAAAAAATAAAATTCTTTGAGAGCTAAATGCGCGAACGATGAGCCACAAATGGGTGAGGGTATACTGTATAAACTTAACAGTTTTACTTTACTCACTAAATATTAACCCTATGTTTTTAACACCAGCTAACTGGGTTTTTTTTTTTTTCAATTCCTATTATTAGGTCACATTCTCCCTACATATATCTTGTACAAATTTTTAATCGTTAATAAAATACTTTTTTATTCATCCACTGAAGTTCAAATACATTTTTTTAAACTTCTAGTGGATGACACTGGATGTTAATACAGTTTTGGTCCCAATCAACTAGATAATTTATATACAGGACCGCTCAAAAGATTCTAAATACATTACGCTCTATGGGCCGAAATTCATTAAACTCGCATATCTCAAAAACTGTTAGACGTAGAATGTTGAAACTTTATATTCAGGATTGTTGTAACATCTAGTTGTGCACCCACCATTTCGGTCCCATTCGACTGGATAGTTTATCTACAGGGCCGCCCAAAAGCATTTCAGTACATTACGCTCTAAGGGCCGAAATTCATTAAAGCATGTTTTAGAGGTATTAGGCTAGTTCAAACGACTCACAAGTGATATATGCATTTATGGGTTACAAAATGAATTTTTCCATCGAAGAAAGTGTTCGCTTTCTCCTTCCCGAATCATTTATACTGCTGCTACAGGAACACTCAAAAGATTTCCAACGGTCAATGACAATTTTAGGGACATTCATCCATTTCAAGTACAATACTGTCCTACCATATAAGTTAAGTAATGGTCCGACCACGGTCACGTGCCTCCCTCAAGAATTACGCCAAAAGTCGCCAAGCTTGGCGACTTTTGTACGTGTGTATGTATTTTACTCTCAAATCTCAAAAACTATTAGTCGTAGAATGTTGAAATTTCATATATAAGATTGTTGTAACATCTAGTTGCACATCTCGATTTTTGGTTCCAATCTACTGGAGAGTTTATTTACAGGGCCACCCAAAAGCTTTCAATACATTAATGTCTATGGACATCTTCAATATATTACATCTGTAGTCAGCCATTGTTTTGTCGGTGCCGAAAATATGACCAAATTTGGCGCCAAAAATTATTTCGCATAACTCTAAAACTTTTAACCGTAGAATGTTGAAATTTTGCATTTAGAACTATTGTAACATCTAACTGTGCGTCTCTTTCTTTTTTCAATTCCTACTATTAAGTTCGCACTCTCCCTATAGGTATTTATATATCTTATTCAAATTTTCAGTCTTTAATAAAATACTTTTTATTCATCCACTCAAATTCAAATAGTTTTTCAAATGTTAATTCATTAATTAAATTTAATAAAAAGTAACTAAAATTAAACTTTTCTTTGTAAACCTAAGTAGGAATTGACTTTTTTATTACTTGTTTAAATTTAGTATGATATGAATGGCGTGAAACATCGTTAGATTTGGATTGTCACAAAATTTGGAACTGAACAGTTCCTAAACATTACGGCGTGTATTGGCTGTGACTGTTTTATAAGCGTTTCAGTGACGTCATTTTAAAAGAAATGATTATTTATCAGGTTGTAACGAAAGTTTTCCGCCATATCTGCCTGAAAAACTAGCTTCTAACTCTTTAGATAACTGTTTTTGAACTTTCGGTACCAAACCTGCACAGTATCACATGATACAACAATAGTACTTAAAGCTATACTCATAATTCGTATATATTATGTAGCTGACTTTTTGCAACACAACTGGAAGTCAATGATGGTTCTAATTCTCTAGAGTGATAGTTCCATTTGAGACACCTTATACTTAATGATAACTCTATTTTTTACAGATTTCACAACACAATGTTATAAAGAAAACCTCTTTCTTTCAAATGCCAAAAATCGTTTGACAAAATAGGAGCCAATACGCCAACGAGAACTGTGTGCTGACGATGTTTGCGGTGGCGGGAAACTTTTGTTACAACCTAATATTTTGCTACGCAGTATTTATTATAAACAAACAAAGCACTGATCGTGGAAAGTTTTGGCATGATTTACATTGGAGCATAATAAAAAAATTTTAAAAAATGGAGTCCAGAAAATTTAAACCTCTCCCTAAATTTAATTGTTTCCATTGCGGTAAAAAAAATCTTGACCCCAGGTTTAACCTATTGGATAGCATCAATGCAGAGGCGCCAGAGATTACAGTGTGCGCACTGATGCTACCCCGTATGGAAAACTTTCGGACTTCAAAACCCTGTTAGAATATATTCGAGAGTGTTACACAGTTTTCATATAGTAGCGAATAATGCAATTACAAATATAAACTCAAGTACTTTAATTGAATCGATTATTTAAAAAATTAAGTCCCAATTCTTAAGAAATTAATAGAAAACACACAAACACATAAGATTTTCATGGTAATAGTTTTCATAGTTTCCTTATGGTTAAAATTATAGTATGTAGTTTCCATCTAGTTTCATACTAAGATTATGATTCGTTTTAAATTTTCATAGGATGGTCAGGCTTCATTACTTTTATCGTAATAACTTTGATTAAAAAAATTATTTTAAAAAACTGTGTTCCACTGTGCTTTTTAAGTGGTTTTTTAAATTACATCATCATCACCTTTACTTTAAATCGTGAATTTTTATAAAAATAGCAGAACACAGATTTCTGAAACAACATTGTATATTAATATTTAAATCATTTTGCATATATACGGTCGTACTATAGTTGCAAGCAGGGTCGCGCTGGTTTTTTTTTTAAAGTTTCGCCAAATTAGATTTTGCCGGACATCATTAAGAAATGCAATTGCCAATATTTTTGCCAAATTAATTTTATTATCGCAATTTGCTACGTTGGCGATCGACAGGGCGGCCCCTGGTTGCAAGTGTCAGTTTTGTGTTACCTCAACCAATCTTGATGTTATCAATACGGGGACCAATCATCTCTTGTACTTCCCCGTTCGGTACAACATCATAACATCATGCAGTGTATATACACGTAAAATATTAGGAGATGCAGGAACGGTTGTAATTAGTTTAGAAAAGGGATGGGGGGGGTTAGATTTGCGAATGGGTGAAAATTATCGCCTTACTTAGCGCGGGCATGTGCTTGTTTCCTTCCGAATCTCTCGCCAAATTGTGTGGGCCTCGAGATAACAGTTTAATGTCTAATATGTATGCAGCTTGCAGATTTGCCGGCACAATTTAATGGGGGGAAGAGTGGAATTTGGTTATTGGAAGTGGGAGTTCACTCAACGGGGTCCCTAAAATGTGTTACGAACAATAAAATTTGAACTGATTAAAATTACGCAGGCACGAAATTTCAGCAAGGGGGGCGGATAATCTACCTAGTATGCGTATCACTTGCAGCATAGCTTTTGAAATGTTGAGTGGGATTTGAATTATTTACTGAAAAAAAAAGGTAAAACGCTTGACAAAGTAAAATTTCAAGATAGCTGGGATTTTTTTTCGAAACAAAATGGACAGTCGACTGTTATATACTTCTTTTTTATTTTTCGTATAATAATTTCAATCTTAAATTTCCCTGTATCTATTTATTGTTAAATACAAACAATATCCGTCTTTAATTACAAACAATAATCTGTGCTGATCAGGGGGTATAGGGGAGTCACAACCCCCCCTCCCATGAGGAATTTTTTTGCCATACAAATTGTACATTCTTCACTCCCTTATCACACACACGTATACATATATGTGAGTTGCAGTAGTCTTAACCCCCCCATGACAAATTTCTGGCTACGCCACTGGTGCTGATGGAAACATTCCATAAAAGCAGCCCAGATGAGGACCGGTGACTTGGAAATAGACAGTCCCGCTTTCGGATCTGTCCATTTAACTGTCTGGAGTTTTGGTCGGTTTTCTCCAGATGTAACGTGCATGCGCGTTAGAATCCCTTAAAAAGTCCTTCGACCAAAGTTATCAACAGACTCAAATGGCTGATCTGCATTCAAAATTATATAAAAACGTAAAATTTTACCACATTATTTTTTACAGTTTTTCAAATTCCCTTTGTAAATAGCATGTGCGCGGTCGCACACGTGCGCACGCCTTAGGCCGGCTCTGTGTGCTAAAACTTTCATTGTGTTGTCCACTTTACTCGACGAGGTTTTTATAAAAAGCTGGTTCATGAAACCAATCTCACAATCCGAAAATAAATGTTCAAAATACAAGAGCTGCTGCTCAGATATTTTTTAACAGTTTTCTCCCATCCCATGATACATCAGCAATAACCATCTACCTTCCACAGTAATCGCCACCTGAATGGTATTATTAAGTCATCATTGTTGACGTAATATTTGCGTAACGTGCAACTAACCTGTGCTTGAGTCATTTCCAGAGCTCTATTCATTGGAAGACGTCGCCATTCACATTAGTTGAATAGAGTATGTTGATGCTGTCATCGTCTGAGCACGGTATACTCCTCTGGCCCTGCCCTGGCTTAGTTATGTGTAGGTAACTGTTAGCGTTCGCGAATCATAAACGCTTCAGTGAATTGGCTCCTTGAATGTTCGAATAATATTAAACGTGGGATCGCATTTTTTTCTAGGAAGATCGATACTGTATTAAGGCAGAATGAGAGAAGGGATAAAAGACGTTTTTCTTGAAACTTTTAAAACAGCGTGTTAGTTAGTGTTTCTTGTTTAAAAAAGTACGTGTGGTGTTTGGTGAAGTGAGTTTTGAACTTAAAAAAGAATTAAGTAAATGGAAGAAGATAAATGAATTCATTTAGTGAATTATATTGATATATGGCAAGTATCCCTTGCAAGGAAAACTATGCCGCATCACAATTCTGTCCCAATATTAAATTTATGATTGATTTTTTTTTTCCCGAATTGTTTGCCCAATATCAGTTGTAGTGTTTGTGCTCCCTACTTGAAAAGCGTTTGGTGAAGTGAGTTTTCAGCTTATAAAAGAATAAGGAAATGAAAGAAGATAAATTGATGCACTAAAGTGAATTACAGCAATGGATATCTGACAAGTTCCTTTGTAAGCAAAACTATGCCGAATCACAATTCTGCCCTAATATTAGATTCATTTCTTTCTACCCAATATCAGATCTAGCGTTTGTGCTTCTTCATGTTTAATCTAGATGACGCCACTAGTAATGCAACTTATAAACTATAACGTCAAGCGTTCCGATTCTAATTCTGTGTGTGCAAAAATATTGTAGTCCTTGTTTATAGTTATTGTTTTGTAACATGTATATATTTTTTGTGGGTAATTAAACACCTGTGTTGCAGAAACTGCTGTCTAGATTTATATGCCACCTCCATTACCATCCATATTCCCTAGATTTATATACCATCTCCAAAATAGAATAAACGGCACCGAGAAAACCTCTAAATAAATCATGGTACTTTAAGTTAATCTAGAATGATAATCTTCCAAAACATTCAGTTTAACAATAAATAAATAAATAAATACAACTTTGAAAGTGGGATTGCATTTTTAAAAGTGAAATTTTGAAACGAACCATGCATTCCCTTCCCCCCCCCCCCCCGCTACTTTCTTCTATTTTTTCCGTATCATCTAAAAAACAGTTATGTTTTCATAAAATTCTAGTAATAATGATAGCCAGGTTAAAAAAGAAAAGTAAACTATTTTGTTCATGGTGCTTGATTTAAAAAAAAAAAAAGAACATGAACGCATGGAATAAAAGTAATTGAAGTAATATTTAAGTTCTTCGGATACATTTCTGGAATCTTTTAGGAGAAAAAAAAAAGATAAAAAAGAACAAATAGATAAGAAACAGTGGCAATTTTTTTACTTCCTGCTCAATTTTTGTGCCTTGTGGGAAAAAGAGAGATAGGAAAAGAGGAAAAAAAAAACTGGCTGTGTGATCATTTGCCGCAAATACTCCGCTGTACAGGAACGTGTGGGCGTGCGTTTGTTCCAACTCAAGAACGTGATGGAGCAAGAGTTTTCCTTCCACACCTGGGATATTGCCTTCCGAATCCACAAACTTAAGAGAGTTTTAGATACGAGAATGGTTTCCTCATGCCGTTTTGTAAATGGGGCACACCCTTGCTGTTCCAGCTTTAGTTTCTGGTATACCGGTAAATTGATTTCCATCTGAACCCTTTGACGCGCAACCCTTTCCCAATGCTGAAAAAAGGGGCCGCCGTTGCCATCGCTCGACTTAACTACCAGCAAGATGGCGGACGATCGAAACGCTCATCGCGTGCCACAGATCTAGAGAACCTTTTTGACGGCTGTGCGCGGGCACAGCCAGCTGCGTCAAAAAGGGTCTCTAGATCTGTGGCACGCGATGAACGTTTCTATCGTCCGCCATCTTGCTGGTCGTTAAGTCGAGCGATGGCAGCGTCTGCCCTTTTTTCAGCATGGGGCAATCTATCCAACTGTTCTCGCGTTCCTCCATTTTTCAGCAGATGTCAGTGCTGTTAAAAAGAATCGTGACCATTTTTGTTACGGGAAATGACGTGCTAAAAAGTAAAGGATTCTCGTGGAGCTACGTCACCCGCAACTATTTTTATAGAAATCCAATCTATTCTTCGTGACGGGCAACAGTCCAAACGTCAGAGTTGGGTGTTCCCAGAGCGGGAACACTGCGCTTTAAAGGGTTAAAAGACTTTGATTGAAATCGCCTGTCCGTCCGATTGAAATGACCATTTTCACGCAACGCTGGGCCGCAGCGAGCGACATTCAAAGACCCTCGCCGGGAAGCAACGATGGGAACGGAATGAGGGAATCATTGCGATCGCATCTTTTGCAACGACGGACGAGAGCGAATGAGTCAGTCTTTCGACTGAATGAAGTGTTAGAGCAGATATGGCAGTGTTGGAAAATGTTTCACTATGCATGCGTTAGGCATGCTATTCGTCTTTCTAGTTTCGCGCTCATTTTAATTTCAGATTTCGCGATTCCATTAAGGTTGTTCGAATTTAACTAAACTGCACTCGCCTCTCAGCGTTTCGGTGTGCCCGAGTTTAGCTCCATAATATCAATCGATGGGGATTTCAAAATGGCGTCTCTAGCAAATTCGAACCGCTGAATTCGAACGTTGAGTTTCTACTTCGCTCCTAAAGCCTACCCATCAAGGTGATTAGCATATTTTATTCTTAAGTACTTAATTGGTCTCTCCCGTATTAATTGCTATGTTGGTAATTATTGTCATGTGGTAAATTTGAAGAGCAAGATTAAATTTGCAGAAATTTGTTCCTTGTCTAATTGATAGGAAGAATTTTAATATTACCGTGATGGGTTAGCAGATATGCAAGTTGCTACATTAAAGTAATTATCTACTTACTGTGAGTTTAGGTAATAGAGATAATAAAAATAAATATTACGGATTAACCAGAAAAATTTCCGCTGATTTATTCACCGATTTATTGAAACTTCAATCTGTTCTATAATTATTTAATTTTCCTGTTTACGTAATTTGTGAAATTTATTTTTTATGTCTATAACTAAAAGAAAAAAACTTGTATAATAATACAATATAAAGTAAGCCGTAAGATGCTAAATTGCAAAAAAAAAATAAATAGATAAAAATGAAGAATTATTAATCATTACTTAAAAATTAAACTCTACATTTTTTATGAGTATAAAACATGCTATATTTTAAACTAAATGAGAGAATCAACTCTGCATTTGTAATAGTTTTGATCGAACAACTGACTAACGGAAAATATTAATCTTAAACAGGGGTCGAAAAATCTTAGAAACCAGCAAAAATTTTTAGGAGCCGCATATACCTGTATATTGACAGATAATATTAATGAAAAAAAAAGGTTAATCGCCAAGGGATGGTTTTTAGTCGCCTGGGCGACCTGGTTTTTTTCGAACCCTGATTTTAAGTGATAACTAAAGCAAATAATTAATTTCTTTAAATATAGTAGTTTAGTCATTTTAATTTTCCGTTGTGATCAGCTTATGTAAACACCGATGTGTTATCGAATTGTTGGAGGAAAACATATTTTTATACCACTTAATGTAATATTTTATGGATTCAAATTTATTATGTACATTTCAGTCTGACACTTGAGCAGTTCACTGTAAAAAATCTGGGGACGCTCCTTTGGAAATAACGGGAAAAGTTAGATTCACCAATACAATACAGAAAGTAAGCATTCCCATCTGAAAACTTTATTTACTTTAACTCGTTCGTGCATGAATATTGCTCTCCTGATTCGTTTATAAAACACGTAATTCACTTAAAAATGGCCCACACTGTAAAAATATTCCAGGAGCGTTCCTTGGAAATAATGAGCTGCTGAGATGTCCTAGAAATCCAAGAAACAGGTTCCATGAAAATAGCAGGAACTTTGCCGAACAATACAACACAGCGGAACTTACCTGATTGTTAAGTAAAGTTACTGGTATTTTCATGGAACGTTCCTTGGAATTCTAGGGCACCTCATCATTATTTTCAAGGAAGGTTTTTTGCGGTGTATTTATTGCTCATGTCTCTGTTCCTCGGATTTAGAAAAAAGAAATCTGGAATGACTCCACTCGACTTTCCGAACACTTACGATTAAGATCATTACCAAGAATTTAAATAAATTTTAATCGATGAATAATTCAAACATATATACCAAATGGAAGCTCTATCGAATGCACTGTTTAAACGCTAGCGCACTTTCAAGAATGTCTCCCCATAGGCCATAATGTAAAAGAAATCTTTGTCGTAGCCCTGTAGAAAAACTATAAGTCCTATACACATCAAATTCAATATCGGTCTTATAATGGTGATTTATAACATGTATACTCAATTTGAGCTCAATCGAAAGGACAGTTTAAACGCTAGCGTACTTTCAAGAATTTTCCCCCATAGGCCATAATGTAAAAGAAATCTTTGTCGTAGCCCTGTAGAAAAACTATAAGTCCTACACACACCAAAATAAATATCGGTCTTATGATGGTGGTTTATAACATGTATACCCAATTTGAGCACAATCGAATGCCCCGTTCAGGAGCTATCGTGTTCACTCACATACACACAAACACACATACACACACACACACACACATACATACATACATACATCTCGTAAAAATAGCATAAATCAATTCAGAAGACCTCAAAACGTGTCAATACGCCAAAATCTCGAATTCGAATTTTTTCATGATTACAATACTTTCCTTACATGGTACATGTTCGGAAAGTAAAAAGGTGGGTTTGTGATTTCAGTTACACAGTTCGCATATTTCTTGCACAGTTGGAAGCAGAGACTGCGAAAATATCTGTCTTGTCTGGTGTTTTGCCTCCCATTCATCTCCGAAACGCAACATCATACATGAAATTCGATCCTCAACAGTGGTATATTAGGTGTCTCAATTCACCTGATCCCTTTCGAAATGCCAATTCAGAAATTTTTTCAAATTTGATGTTTGATAAAGACACGCGAGTTCTTCGTATTGGCTCGCTGGCCCATGCAAAAGTCTTAGCTCCAAGAGCAGCAATCAGCCATTCCAAGGGTCGCCTCGCATCACGCCGTTATTGGAAATTTCTGGGATAAATCGGAGCCGAAAACCTGCACGAGCGGCTGATTTATTGATTTACCTTAACCGAAAACGTCATTTTCTACAAACGAGAATTCGATGTTGAGGGGCACAGCAGCCCACGTCAAAACGTTGCCTTTTCTCCCCCGAAAGTAAATCTATTAATAGAATGTGCGTTTTGTTAAGTAAACAATACAAATTATCTGAGCGTTCTCGAGGGAGTTTCCCCCCCCCCCCCAGTTGTAGTTTCTAACTAAATTATTCATTAGATTAAATTTTATGTCTTTTGTTTGTTGTTTTGCAGCACTTGCAATCGTTTGTTGTTCTGGTAATCGTTATTTTGGGTTTTGGTGTTTTAACTTCGCGCAGCGCACAATCATGCAACAATTGTCTGTTGATTATCAAAGGGAGCCATTAGAAAGTTCTTCTCTTCTCAGTCTTAATTAAGGGTTGAGCCTTACTTTCTGTTCATTAGGGATTCTTTTTTTTTAAGCGATTTCACACACTGAAGTAAGTTGATGAAATGAGGTTTTGCCTTTTAGTTCAGAACAGCGGGAATCGTCTCAATGGAATGATTCGAGGCTTTATCGTGGAAGATGACAAAAGTCTTATTCTCTTCGAAAATTGAACTAATCGCGACACAATTTTCTTTTAAAGAAGTTTTATTTGATGAGTGAGGTTGTGTATCCCCCCCCCTCCCCCCCCCCCCACATTGTGAAGTTCTTCTGAGAAAGACATTGCTTCTTGATTCTACCATATTGGTTTGAACAAAGACGATAGCATCAATAAGGAAGGATAATAAAATGGCTATGTTTTGGAGTTCCCGAAGCTCTTCGCACGTAAAAAAATTATATTCCCGCGTTTCGTTGCATAAAAGTAAATGCCTGTGATTGTCTTGTTTCTTCTCTTTCTCAAAACTTGATACTATGTGAAAACATTAGCATAATATTATTGACAAGTGTAATAAGAGCTTAATTAACAAAAAAAAAAAAAAAAAAAAAAAAGGGCATGAAGAAAATATTATCAAAATGTAGCTAAGATCCATCACGATAAAACCCTTATTCAAACAAAACGAGCCACGTTAAAAGCTTCAAGCTTTATGACTACAAGGGCCCTGGTAACACAGTGGTTAAGACGTTGGGCTCGTAACCGGAAGGTGGCAGGTTCGATTCCCACGTACCACTGAAGAACACCGTGTACATGCGGTGTGCGAGCAAATTAAATCCGCGGTTCAGTAAGTCCTCTCGGCGTTCTCCAGCAGTTTCTGAGGGGTGCCAATATTCAGAAGTACCCGTAACTTCTGATGACGGTCTAAATTCTGGCGGGAAGAATGGTGGAATTGTGGTGTCTTGGGAAACACGCAGGGGCGTAGCCAGAGATTTTTCATGGGGGGGGGGGGGGTTACAACTACTGCAACTCACATATATGCATACATGTGTGTGATAAGGGAGTGAAGAATATACATTTTGTATGGCAAAAAATTCCTCATGGGGGGGGGTTATTACCCCCATAACCCCCCCCCTTGGCTACGCCCCTGGAAACACGTATATAGCTCTAAGCTGCACATTCAGTGAGCTGTCCTCTCCTGGCAAACGAACAAACTTCATGAGTCGGGGATTTTAATCTTGTATTAGTTAAACCGCTGAAAAGAATTTTATCAAACGTAGGCGAGAAGAATCCTAATTAAACTAGACCTAATAATGAATCGCAGTGAAAGATCGTTTTATCCATTTGGAAACTTATGCACACAAACAGACAGGGACTGCATCGGGGGTTGAAAATATATGTAGTCACTGTTTATAGGTACTGGCAGTTATGTTTACGACGTTTTGTTGCTTTTTTTCATTTTAGTTGTATATTATTTTGCCAAAGAAAGAGCACGGAAAGTTAAAAGTAGTCATGCAAAAGTGTTGCCATGATATAACTTTACCATCTTCCGTTTCTGTTGCAGGAAGGCAACGGAACTCGAAAAACATGTCAGAAGACTAAAAATTTGGAAAATTTGGAAATTTGTATTTATCTTGTTTTTACTTTTATGTACTTGGGGAAAAACGATGGCCAATATCATGCTCAAGAACATCGTAAACATACATTGTTTCTTTTCTAATAGCACCTTATGAAAACATTTTCGACTGATTTAGATAACTTTCTCACTGCTTCAGGTAATTAGCGCAAACGTTAACATGGAATGATGCAGATGAAAATTGGGTCCGTCCCTTCCACAAAATTGCAGTCGATTAATACTGCCCCTTCACAAAATTACAATCAATTAAAACGACCCCCTCAGCAAAAATACAGTCGATTGAAACGACCCCTTCACAAAAGTATAATCATTCGGGGTCGATGCAGACCAAAATTGGGTCCGTTTTTCGGCCCCTTCACAAAATTAAGTTGATTAAAACGGTCCCTTCACAAAAATACTATTGATTAAAACGGTCCCTTCACAAAAATACTATCGATTAAAACGGCTCTTCATTGTCATTTACTCTATATTTTAATCTGTTTTATCAATTATTTTAACAAAAAAAGTGACTTTTATTGAAATTGGTATGAAATTTCACAAAAATAGGTTTTGAAATTTACAAAATTAAGTATTGAAATTCACAAAAATAAGCCATTTTCAGATAAATGAAACCCTGGAAAAAAATTTCTGTATCGTCCCCTGGTTAAATAACGTATACGCGTAAGATGTAAACAAAACATTGTTTTCCAGACGTAAAAACTCACTGCGTACAACTGCAATGAACAGGTTATCAAATTGTTTAAAAACTCTTTTCACTGCTTTCCACCATACACAGAATTCAGTATTCTTTTCTTTTGCGAATAGTTATTTTAAACTGCAGATAAAACATTTTGTGCTGGAGGAATTCTTTCCTTTTCGTTAAATTTCATAGTTTAAACGATTTCTAAACACCAGTTAAAAACCCGTTTAAAGAAAAATCTATCAAAGTTAAGGAAACTTTCTAAAATTTCACTTGAAAAACACCCTACACGGAAAAATTTAGCGCGTTGCTTAATACGACACTTTCTTTGTCATAGAAATCGATTTCTTTGACAAATGTTATATGCTGCAGCTTGCAATGGAGGAAAGGAAAACCTTCCATGATCCTATAGAATTTCGGAAAGGAAAAGAGAAGAGATCACTTTTAAATCTTCGGGAAATTTTTTTCCTTTAAAGGAACGGGCAAATCCCGCTGCATAAATCGTTGATACACACTAGAAGCTTTTACTGGCTAATTTTAAAAAATTGCATTTTCTGCCATCTCTTGGCGAAATTGAAGATCTATTCAGGAAAACGTTTCACCTTATTACGCCATTTTTTTTTTCCCTTATTTCTTATGTTCGTTGGAAAATAGATTTTTCAATAAAGAAAGCGAAGGAGAGCGATTCTTTCTTTGGAAAAGGTCATGGCAGTTACAGATGAGCCACTGATCGGCAGATTTTACTGCATTCTGCAAATTCGGATATTTAACATTTGAGACTGTCTATTTTTGTCACATTTTGTTTCAGAACCTAAAGTCTTTTTTTTTTTTTCACTTTTACGTAACACAGGCTTAGTTTCACTTTCGCAACTAAAAAAAAACCTCCAACTGGCATCGTTGCAGGTTTGTTTCAGTTAAGGCAAATCTACACGAGGGCTATCTGCCCAAGGGAGACTTTTTAAGGGGTTCTAGAACGTGTCCATATTGCATTTGGAGAAAGCCGCCCGAAACTCCAACGGCGTCAATTTGCTATGCATTGTCACCGGACCAGTGTCATGGCATAAAGTGCCAGAATCTCATTCTAAAAAGAATTTAAAGGAAAAAAAAAAAAAAAAAAGAGCAGGAAATATAAGTCATAAGCGAACGGATCTATTATAAAACACTTCCAACACAATCTTGCACCTGTTCGAATTTTTTAACACTTTCGTTTCCTTCGTCGTGAATACGCGACGGTAGACATTCCTTTTCTGGGTCCATCGTTGCTTCCAGGTTCCGTACCCCGTTATGGCCAAGCACGAAATGATGGGTCTTAGTGCTATCTTATCCAAATAACTTTTCAATAACTACAGAATAAATATCCAAAAACGAAATATGCACCAAAAAAAAAATCATCCATTTATTATAAAAGTAACTAATGTGCTTATATGACTGTTGAGAAAGCAGCAAAACTTATATTTTAGCGGAATGTTTTGAGAGCGGACTTTTTTTCCCCCCCTTCTATAACCTGTTTGATAAGAAAATAAAAGCTATGACTGACTAAATAGCACCACGCTCTGTCGTCACAGACATTTTTTTGCTATTTATTTAAAGTATTGACGGGGTAAAAAATATTTATTGACCAAAAAAGTATGATTACACAATAAAAATTTGTCTGGGTGAAGAAACGAAATCCATAAAATTCTTTAAAATTTAGAAATCTTAATAAATCACAAATTATTTACAGCCCTCATGAAATTTATCTGGCACGTTGATAAAGAATATTTCCAAAAATAAATATAAATTGTTAGAAACTTTGTACAATAAGTTTGATCTTATGGCATTTTTTAGAAAATCCTAATTTTTTTGATTTGCTAAAGTAATAGGAAGTTTGCCTTGTATTTCATATGAAAAACTTCGTCTTTTAACAAAAAATAAATTTTTATTTTGCTCTTTATTTTTTTTTAGTATTATTTTATGCAAAACCAAAATTAGTGAAAATGTATTATTTTAAATATTCATTTGTATGACATTAATTTGGTACATCTCTCTGTCTCCGACCATGATCCTCTTGTGTTTGGAAGTGACAGGAGCATGGGCGCCGGCAGAATATTTCCCGGGGGGGGGGGCAAAGACTACTTCAACGTATGATTATCATGTTGGAAAGAGCAAAAAAGCAAGAAAAAACACTGCATACAAAAATCCAGGGGGGGGCATTATTCCCCCCTTGCCCTATGCTGCCGGCGCCCATGGACAGGGGTAATGAATTCAGCCTTATAACCGTTCTTAGTAACCACAAATCGTGAAACCTTCAAAAACAATTTCTTTGTACCCGAAATTGGACTGGTGGACCTAATAAAATACACGTTTTCCTATTTTCTACTCAGTACTCACACACGTAACAAAAATTACACTTTATTCTAAAAATGCGCAAGCTTGTAAAACAAGCAATTTGCTTAAACAACAAGGTACTTAGTCATCAGAACGTTTGAGCATTTTTACCCGGACCTGTCATAATTTATGAAATTCGAAATAGCTCAAGTGCACAATAAGTCCTTTCATAATTTCAGCTTATCGGGAGTATAACAGGTAAATGAAGTGGAATAAAAACTGTCTAGTTTCAAGTTTTGTACATAATTACTCCACAGGAAAACACGACGACAGTTAATGCCAGATAATTAGTCCAGGTAACCGAACATTTCGGGAGCCTAATAATCACTTTTGAAACGATTACAGGACAGCCTGTCACCCATTTTACTCGGAGTATGTTAAACAACCGTAAATCCAAGAAAGATTAACGCAATTAGCTAATAAGCTGTTAGCAAATGCTCATCAAACGCTGGGACGGAAAAATTAGCCGATGGGAGGAGGGGGGGGGGACACATTCGTGACAATTATTAACATTTTTGAGGCATAGTACGAGGTAAGCTATGTCTATGTAAGGTTCCTGTCTATACAAGCTGTGCATTATTCTGCCAGAGGGTTGCCATAAGTGGAGGATCTGAGATTGTTTTTTTTACACAGGTGACTGTTTCACTGATACAATTTTAAGTAATAAAACATAGTTAAAAATTAAACAGTTAGACAATAAAACATAGAAAAATACGAAGTTAAAATATTAAACAAAAGTGAAATGAAAGAGAAATTGATCACCACATGGCTCTTGCAAAATATTTTTGGTTATTTTTTACTGCCTGTATATATATATATATTTGTGACGTCAGATATTTCAAGTAAAGTTTCAGAGTTAAGGCAGGTAATATGGTTTATTGAACATTACATTTAAGTTACAATTTAGAATGAGAAGAGGGGAGGGGAGACGGGTACAAGAATCAGCCTGGACTCATTAAGCAGTTCCAGTGGCAGAAGTCCCTCGATTTTCGATGTGCGGGAGTATTTACGCTTACCACACCACGTGGTCTGCGAAGACATAACTCCGCCTCTCTCTTATCTCTGATCGAAACACACACATTTACCAACATGACCCGCATCCGGGGCTACAAGGGCGTGGGGACACGTGTACATCTAAAGAACTCAGACTCGATGGCCTGATGTCTGGCAAATAACAAAATAAATAAAACATAGCTCCAGAGCGCGCGTGGCAAGTAAGACAGAAAAGCAAAACTTACAGTGAAAGTACCCGCTTGGCCAATACCCAAACTAGTAAAACCCAAATTACCTTTTTATACATTACATATATATATAGCAAAAGTAAAATAAACTATGGCTAAAACGAATCAGCATACCTCCATGAAACAATACAGTGGGCTGGTTACATGTCTGAAAAAGAAGCATAAAAAACAAGATTATTTGGAATAGAAACTGGAAATATTTACAATCGCTATGATTCTGTTACGGGGCCACCCACAGCAGATTGCAAATATAAAGAAAAAAATAGTAGAATTTCGGTAAGTGGTATATATGAAAAATTTCGAGCCCGTCGAGCCAACGGTGTGGGTTTTATTGCGTTTTTAGACCATTAACTTTTTAATTTTTTGAGCAATGGCTGTAAAAGTTTTGCCTCGGAGTAGTTAAATCGGAATTGGAACCTTAGGCTAGGGAAGGAACATTATTAATTTGTGAACATAAGACTGAAATTGTTGTTCTGAGGAAGAGGATTCCAAAATTAAATTTTTCGGATATTGGGTTGGTTGTTGAGCGATGGTTCAATGATTTAGTGACAATGCATTTTATAATGTTTAGAATTTCGTAATAATGTATTTACAGATGCTTCCTTTTGATGTAGCATCATGAATTATAAGTTTTAAAATATTTCCGGGCTCCAATATATTTCGAAAGTGTTCAATATGTCTCAAAAAAGTAAGTACGCACAAGGATGCAGTGAGCCACTTGAAATCATCCAATGCGCCAAACGTGGAGCATTCGCCAAGATTTGGCCATTCTTGATTTAGGCAACACATTTAGGCAACCTCCGGACAGCACAGGCTTTGAATCTGACCCTCATCAAAGCCCCATATAAAGCTCATATAAGCCATTGAAATACCCTCATAAATCCTATTATACGGCCCGCGACTTCGATAAAATCTTATAGTTTGGCTCGCAACTTTTCAAGGTTGCTAATACCTGATTTACTACAGAGAAGACGTTTCTTGCCAAGTTTTCATCATAAAGAACTGTTTCTTTTTTTTCTGCCCTTTTTAGACTTACTCTGATTAATTCGTGATTTTTCTTAAACGATGTGACTTGGGTAAGCTTCCTTGGGTAACCTTGGGCATTCGTAGCTATTAATTTGATTCTATAGAGACCAACATTCTCCCTCTTGTTCGGATTTAATAGGAGTTACACGATAGAGTTATTCCTCGGATTTCATGTTCCGAGTCTATAAAACTAGTGGCGTAAAAATGATTAAGCGGACACCGCCGCTTCATATTTCACGTCACACCTTTACCCGGGAGTGCACTGAATATCTCGTAATTTATTTTAAGCTGTTGATCTTTTAAGGAACTTCCCATGATTAATATCCTCTCACCGTAGCTTCTGATCTCCCACCTCAAAAATAAATATCCCTTAAAATATCTATAGCGTTATCGCCTATTAATTGCGTCTGCAGCATTCTTTGGTTTCACGAGATCTTTCACACTTTTACCCGTTAATGGAGGTGACGTGGATGATATTGGTTTAATGGGTTGGAACTGTACGATATATCTGTTACTAAATGTATGTGATATTCAGGGAACTGACAAATGCGCTTTAGTTCTAGAGAGGACTTGCTTGCTCCCTTTGGGAGTATAAAGTGGGGGTGATTGAACGTGTTCTGATGTCCGGAGGGCTTGAGAAAGGAAACTGCCTCAGCCAATTTTCGTGAAACTTGCTACATGCCCGTTGCTACTTTTCTGGTTGTGTTTCTTTGCCAAAATATATGTATTAATTAAAATCAGACATTTTCGTACATTTGGCAGTGTCAGACTTGGCACGGCCGCCGTCGGCTTTTATGACGAGTCCTATAATTTGATTATTAATTAAATTAAGTATAAAGTGCAGAAGGTATGGAACGGCGAAGTGGGCCGCCTTAGCGGCTAGTTGTTTATGCGTCTTTACTATTTCGTTTCCTTCAACTGACAATTTTTTATTCTGTAATCGTAATTTTTGCGTCTCCATACGGTTTTACTTGCTCATTACGGTAAAGTTATGGGATTGGTTGAAACAAGATTTCTCTACAATTTATTTTGTGGAAATGCTTCAAATCTTTCTTTTTACCAAACAAAAGACAACGACTCTGATAACTATTTTGTATCTTATATCGACTCCGATGTGTTCAATCGTTTACTCTTTGTTGTAATCAGCATTGTGATAGATATTTAATGAGTAGGGAGGATTATTATTACTCCGTTAAGGTTCAATGAGCTTTTGCAAGTGTTAGTAATGCTTTAATTTTATCATTCTGGCCCAGAGTGTTAGATACTTTTGTTCCCCGTAATGGCGCCGGTGTCGGTGCTGCCATCTAAAAATGAATTTTGCTGATGTAATTTCTCTGGCTGCAACGTTAGAAACCTCTTTCTTAAAATTCAGTAATTCTTTGCACGGATTATTGTTGGCTACAGAAGAGCTATTTGAGCCTTTGAAATGCTCACTCGTTGATGAATGACAAGTTAATCATTAAAATTCTTTGGCCAGCCGAAAATAAACATTCTTGTTTCCAAAGCTAACATAGTACAACGATGTTTAAATTAAAACAAATTGCACCGACTAAGCTGGCGAATTTTTAAAAAAGTTGCCCCAGTCTTCTTTTAACTGTTTTAGCGTTATCTGGAGGAAATTTGAATACTTTGTAACTTTTTCAATACCAGTTAGAGCGGTTTAATACTGAAGATCCACATACTCTAAGTTTTGGCAGCCCATGGACTAAATAATGGCTGTTTGCTCAAGCTCTTAAATCTACTAGCCTTACATCTACCAACATCTAATCATCAGGAAGCCAATCTTTCCGTACTGTAGCTTGATTCTTTTAAATTCATATCCTACTTTCAGTTTCCTAAATACTAATTTCCAATAAAGAATTTTATAATACTGCTAGAGAGTACTGTCCCCCGTGTAGAAATCGTATGCATAAATGCAAGCCGAACTCTTCTCAGATCTGAAAACTGGTACAGTACCCGGTATCTGCTATTAGTGAGCGTGCCTTCCTAAACTTCTCTACAAAAATAATATTTCACGAATTTATCTTTATTCGTTTTTCTTCTTTGCCAGTGTTTATCTATGAAAAAGGAAGTCTTAATTCTGTGCCAATACAATAACCTCTCTTTTTTTTTAACCTTTATTGGTATTTTATAAGAGTCTATCACAAAGGAAAGAAAGAGTGTGATTGTATCAGCAAATAAATGATGAAGTGTTTATTTATATATACTGCTTTATTTGTTCAGTTTTGATGGCAATTCTGCTGTAACACATTCCAGTTTGCTAGTGTCTTTTTTTTTTTTCCTCATGATTATAAAACATTGTTCCTGTTGGACACAGAAAACATCATCTTAAAAATAAAAATGGAAATTTCATTGTTTATGTCCTTACAAAACACAAATATAAGCCGTTGGGCTCATCGGCTGGAAAAATTGGATATATAGAAAAAAGAAAAGGAAAGAAAAAACTGAAAGTCGAGCCTTCAAGTCCATGTGCGGCACAGCCAGCTGTCGTCAAAAAAGGGTCTCTAGATCTCTGGCACGCGATGAACGTTTCGATCGTCCGCCATCTTGCTGTTAGTTAAGTCTATCGATGGCAACGGCTGCCCTTTTTTGCAGCATTGGAAAAAGGGTTGCGCCTCAAAAGGTTAAAGGATTTTAAACGCTGCTTTGGAAGCAAAATTAAAAGTATAATAAGCTTCCACAATTTAAACATATTTTCGCGTGTCGTTTTCAAAATCTTGGTCATTACACTTCGAATCAAGACTGACCGTTCGGTGTTTGCCAGAAACGGCACACGAGTGCAGTGCTCGAGGGGCGGTCGAATTCTCGGTGTATCGATTTATTATTCCAAACCGTCATCCGAGAGAGAAAACCGAGCAAGTTCTGACGTAGCCCTTTTGAACGCCTTCCCAAAATAGCTCCGCTAATGAAGTTGGGATGTTCAAGATGGGATTCGATGCAGATTGGGGGACCCAACAACTGCATCATTAAACGTACTGATAAAGATGATGATACTTTGTAAAGGAAATTAATTCAATTTCGAAGCGGGGAGTTATACTCTGCTGGTGTATATGTTTCTCTCTATTCATTCAGGGCTTTCGTTCGTGAATTGTTTGAGCATGCAAACTGGATCAAACGGGTGTATCGGTCTTGCACGCCAGAACTTCTTCAAGGAGCAGGGAGGGTTGGTTCTTCCCTTAGTTGTTTTAGCGCAGTGGACGGCACTTTAAAAATAGACCCATTAAAAACGACGAGATGACTGGATGAACAGTGACATTAAAATATATACATACTGTCGAACCCGCATAATAGAAAATCGGTTAAAGGAAAACTCCGCTTATTAGAATAAATTTTCTTGGCAAACTGGCTTATTCCACTAAGCGGATTTGACTTTGTATGGAGATTTCAGGGTGGGAGAACATGACAAGGGCTGCACTAAACAAAGACGTAGCCGGGGGATCGGGGGCTGAACCCCCTCTCAAAATTTACACTTTTCTTGATTTAATGTCCATAATTAACCCCCCCCTTTTTCTTAATTATACCTTTTCCCACTTTTCTGGCCTTCCCCGATTTTTACTTTCCGAACATGTACCATGTAAGGAAAGTATTGTAATCATGAAAAAGTTCGAATTCGAGATTTTGGTGCATTTACACGTTTAGAGGGCTTCTGAATTCATTTATGTTATTTTTGCGAGATGTATGTGTGTGTGTGTGTGTGTGTGTGTGTTTTTGTGTGTATGTGAGTGAACACGATAGCTCCTGAACGGGGCATGCGATTGAGCTCAAATTGGGTATATATGTTATAAACCACCGTCGCAAGACCGGTATTGATTTGGGTGTGTATAGGACTTATAGTTTTTCTACAGGGCTACGACAAAGATTTCTTTTCCATTATGGCCTATGGGGAGAAATTCTTGAAAGTGCGCTAGCGTTTAAACGATACATTCGATTGAGCTTCATTTTGGTATATATATTTGAATGATTCATCGATTAAAATTTATTTAAATGCTTGGTAATGATCTTAATCGTAAGTGTTCGGAAAGTCGAGTGGAGTCACTCCAGATTTTTTTTCTGGCATTAAATGTTAGATGTTTATTGGTTCTACCAATGGCGTAGAGAGGGGAGATAGGGGGATCACAACTCCCATGAGGAATTTTTTGCCATACAAAATGCATATTCGTCACTCCCTTATCGCACACACGTATACATATATGTGAGTGAGTTGCAGTAGTCGTAACATCCCCCCCCCCATGAAAAATTTCTGGCTGCGCCTCTGTGTTCTACCAATTGTCATTATATGGCAGTTTTCATTTGTAGAAGATGTCATTACATAGTAGATTTACAAAAGGGCGTTCTTGTAATTTTACAGCAGATTATCTGAAAGGTCGCTCTAATGTGATAAGGCTTTTACAGTCACTGAGATTTTAAGTTTCTACTGCAGACAAAATCTATTGCCGGGGCAACACCATTCTCAACATACAGAGCTGCCATGTGTAGCTTATTTTAGCTACATGGGATGGTTTTATTAGCTGCTGTACTTCAAATGATTATATAAATTCCATTGCATTGGAATTATCTAGCATCTAAGAGGTTTTATAGCCTAAACTTACTCTAGCAACATGTGTTTCAATTTTATCAAATCTTTGGCTAAATAGGCTGCTGCCCATCTGACAACCTTTCTCATAGATGTCACTTTTATCTGACTCGGTCTCATTCCGCTTAACCCTTTAAAGCCCAGTGTTCCCGCTCTGGGAACACCAAACTCTGACCTCTGACGTTTTGACTGTTGCCAGTCAAAACGTCAGAGAGAATAGATTGGATTTCGTCACGAAGAATAGATTGGATTTCTATAAAAACAGTTGCGGGTGACATAGCTCCACGAGAATCCTTTACTTTTTAGCACGCCATTTCCCGTAAAGAAATGGTCACGATTATTTTTAACAGCACTGACATCTGCTGAGAAATGGAAGAATGCGAGAACAGCTGGATAGATTCCCCCATGCTGAAAAAAGGGCAGCTGTTGCCATCGCTCGACTTAACGACCAGCAAGATGGCGGACGATCGAAACGTTCATCGCGTGCCACAGATCTAGAGACCCTTTTTTGACGACAGCTGGCTGTACGCGGGCACAGCCGGCTGTCGTCAAAAAAGGGTCTCTAGATCTGTGGCACGCGATGAACGTTTCGATCGTCCGCCCTCTTGCTGGTAGTTAAGTCGAGCGATGGCAACGGCTGCCCTTTTTTCAGCATTGGGAAAGAGTTGCGCCTCAAAGGGTTAAATAAAATGTCCATTGTGTCCTAATTCTTCGTACTTTAATTCTATGTATTTAATAATCGAAACTATTTATTTTCTCATTCATTTTGGATGCTTTAAATTTGTGCTTCATGTAGTTTAAGTATTTACCAAATATTTCATTTATTATTATTATTTTCAAACTACCAGGCATAGATAGATGAAAGTAATTCATCTTAAACTCTCGCATTTTGTGTTCATGCGAATTCAAACAATCTCATGACTTTTCTTTAACCCGGGTGACTTCTTCACAGAATTTCATCCTCATCTAAATATATATAGCGCCATTTAAAACTATTAACCCCATTCCATGGCCTTTTCCTCCACAATTATTCTTGAATCGCCCGCATCTGTCTGGCTTTTGATTGTTCAACATGAAATATGTGAGCCTGCTGCATAGTTATGCAAGCCATCACGCTTTATTATTCTAGTTCAATTGGATTTGTATTTGTTTTAAATATTACTCACACACGCGATGTTGATGATGAGAGATATATTAACTTTACGTAATTCATTATTCCCTCAAATTGTTTTCAAGTTATTTTTCTTGTGCTTTTAAAAATTCCGCTAAGAATACATTTTCCTGTTAAAACTTTTCCGAAAATCAGTTTAATTAAACTGGTAGTTAATCCTGATTATTTATTTTAGAATCGTTCGCTGTAGGTGTGTATATTTTTAAAAATTCCTCCGTTAATTACCAAAGGCTTTATTTCTATTTAATTTAATTTATTTCGTGTTGTAAATTCGAAATTAGTCTGAAAGCAAAAGAAAATTGTTAGCAAAAAGAAGAAAAACGGATTAAGCTTTTACGTTAAAACGTTATTTTTCAGTTCTTCTTGAAGATCCTTTTAAATTTATTTTGTAATTATTACTTTTACGTGATGAGCGTTTTCATGTACTTTTAATTTCTAATTGAAAACTTACTAAAACAATTTTCTTTTATCAGTTAATTACCTAAATTAAATGTTTCGAAGTAATATTTCCTTAGTTTTTTAATCTACTACTTATTTGTACATTTTTGCGTCATTGAAATTTTTAAAGGAATGCTTACCCAATAAAAATATTGTTTTGTGTACTATAATGGGTGGTTAACCACCGAAATTTTCAAAAAGTAGTTTTATTAATTATATCAACAATCTTCTTCGATATGAGTGGTAAAAAAATTTTTCACGCTCTTATAATTATGTCTTCTTATAATTAGCACAAATGCTGGAATGATCTTACTAATTATTGTTTAAATTTTGAGTTTTGAAATTGGAAAGGGAACTCTCTCCCTTGAGATATTAATCTTGAAATAGGAAATCCAGTTTTTAAGGGAGTTTTCGGACTGAGCTCTAGCATTTATTCAGCTATACAGAGTGTCCCAAAAAGGTCGTAACACGCTTTAAATCTTTATTTATTAACGATAAGTGGGCTATGTAAATTGAAAAAAAAATGTTTGAAATAAGGTGAGGGTAAAACATTATGTTTAGAAAAAGACCCCTGTACGAAAAATTCCCAATTAGTAAAATGTGCCTCATACACTAATCGGGCGATGAAAACAATTTGGAGAATTATATCCTAAAAAGTGTCAAAAAACAAATGAAGATAAATGCATGCTCTCTTTAACCACTTTTCAATGGCTCTCGAAGGGAAAAACTTACATAAGATAATCGTGTTTCGGGGGTCGTACAGAAATTTCGGAAGACAAGAATTTTTTCCACTCTAGCAGTTGTTTACATTCATTATCATGTATAGCCCCTGATCATCTTTTTTTTAAAGATATCTCTGACGTTTTACCATGAAAGGCAGAAATTTTGTACATAATCTCATTAGATGTATGGGGTACATTTTTGTTACTCGGAATTTTTTTGTACGGGGGGTCGTATACAAATTTAAAAAATGAAACTTTTTGAAAATTAACAAGAGGAATTTTTTCCTTCTTAACGTAGTCTTTTTTCTTAACCTTATTTTGAACATTTTTCTCAGTCTATATAGCGCACTCATCTCTAATAGATAAAGAATTAAAGCGTGTTACCACCTTTTTGGAACACCCTGTATATCAACTGTGCTGTTAAATTTTGAAAACTTTAAATTTCTGTGCCCCTACAAATTCGTAATTACTAGCAATATACTAAGTTTTGAAAAATGTCAGTTTATCACCCAAGACCTAAAGAAACACGATGGTTAATTTTTCTTTATTTCTAGAAAACGTGTGCTGCATGATATTTTTCGTTTATTTCTTTTCAAAGATAGATCTTTATGTCAAGAAAACATATTTGCCCAGGGCTCTAGCCCCAGATGTTCCTGTGACATTCAAGCATCGAGAACGCTGTTCAAAGAAACTATCATCGGGGTTTACTTAGCCTTGCCATATACTTGTGTTCCAAAAGAATTTCTACAAACTAGCATAATTATAATAACGGGTTCTAAATCATCTTTTTCTTATATCATCTCTTGAAAAGAATTTCTGACAGACAGCTTAAATCTTTACACGGTATGTGGCTTTTCCATAGATTTCTATCTGTTTAGGTAGGTTATTTAACAGTGAAACAGCCTTGAATAAATTAAACTTTATTTATTTATTTAAATCAATGCAAGTTTACTTTCTTTTTAAGCGACAAAATGGCTGATCAGTCTAAGACGGAAAAAAATATATATATATATTTCTTTGTTAGAAGAAATATTTTGTCTTTTTCAACTTGAGACTTAAATGTTGTCAAACTCCTTTCGAAAAACATCATAAAAATGCGTCTGTATCAGAGTCCAATTTAAGAAACCGAACGAGTTCCAGCTTTTGACATTTTCCCATTAAATTTTCGATTAATTTAACAATTCTTCAGGAATCGCATTCACTGAAAATTATAAAATGCATCTGAATCTGATTTCAAAAGGTTTTAATTACTCTCCGATTAATTTTCGAAAAAACGGTTTTCATTGGTAATCTATTATTATTATAATTATTATTAATTATTTATTTATTCCATTGCAGTTAAAGTGTACATGTAGTAAGTACATAGTCAATCAGTGATACATTTCTTTTTCTTTTTTTTTAAAAAAAGATTTTGTGAAGAATGTATTTATTTGTTTTGTTTTTTTCAATGTAAAAAATAGGTTTTATTCAATTAACACGTAAAGGATTTAATTAATTGGTTTTTTATGAAAAAATTATATCTTTACTTATCACGCACATTTAAGTTATATTTATTCAAAAGTTAGCGTCCTTCCATTGCACTACTGGATATAGGCTCGATTATGCCGAACTGAAGCCATTTAAACAGTCTGCTGTAAAATTAAGACTGTTCCAGAATTTTTACTTTGCGCTTCAAACTTCTGAACACGATGCTTAACTCACTTGTTATATGTTACACAATAGTTCTTGGCTCGATATTCCAGACAAAAATTTCGAAAATCGATAATGCAACGTCCTACGTATTTTCCCGATTCTTCCAAAATACCTTATTAATTCTACCAAATTTCCAATCCCGATTCTTTCCAAAATACATGATCCGTGTATGATAATCAAAAATCTAGCATGTTCCCCTGCATGTTCCGAAAAAGTTTCCCTTAAAATCTCAGTTTTCGATTGTTTCAAACTAGTTATGTCCTCCAATATATTTTCCATGTACCATTCCCACAAACCATCGGAGGTGTTCGTTTGCGTGCCTCGGAGTAAAACTATCGAATTTGCTTCAAATCCTGACTTCTCAGCCGAGGCTCTCAAATCTTTTCCTCCCCCTCCCCCAATTTTCGATTTTGCAGCATCCTGCGATGCGATGCCAACCAAACCAACTTTGTCCCATCCCTTCTCCTCGCCCAACTAAAACTCTCTTCCGCGTCTATAATTGACTTAATGACGTGAAAATCTATATCTCATTTCTGGGCTTTTGTCGTCGCCCGGAGGAATTGACAAGTCGTTGTTTGCTGCATGCGTTCGGATGGTGTAGCTTGGGCGTTGTCCCAGGGGAGAAAAGGGTTGGGTTGTGACGTGAGTGACTTCCCAGAGATAGTTACGAAACCGAGATAAAGGGGGAGTTGAGATTGGAAGGTGGATTGATTGTGACTTAACACCGAGGAAAGTGGATGGCTTTGCAAATTGTGTTAATTCCGCGAAGTGTTACCGCAATTATTACGTTTCCTCTCCCTAAGTGACTTGTCATTCGGCATGAAGGAGGTTGTTTGTTGTTCTCTGGTGTTGCGCGCCTCTTTTTTTTGTTGTTATCTTCATTCCGTTCGCGCTGACGTTAGAATTTGCGTTGCTCTGTGACTTTGCAAATAGGAGTTGAAGGGTCAATGTTCAGTGGTATTATTGCTGATTGCCATTTCAAAGATTTGTCACTAGAATTTAGTTTCATTTAACCTTTTCGGTCCCGAGGTACACATATTTGGACGTTTTTCTTTCCATTCTTAAAACGATTCTTTTTTGTAGTTCTGAATGGACGTACATATGCGTCGATGCTTTAATTTTGAATAAAGGGTGTTAACGCATGCGAATGTGCAAATCCTGCACACTGGCGCACACATTTTATTTTTGTTTGCCGTTATTTTTATCTTTGTTTGCGTTACACAAAAGAATATTTGAATGTTAGTGAAATTTCCGAAGTCGAATTTGTTAATAATTTTTGCTTATTTTGGGAATTCAAATAGCTGAAAAGAACTTGTAGGACAGGCTTTACTTTTAAAAGTGTTTTGTCAATCTTCCTTCATGGATGATAGCAACTTTTTACTTCTGTACTGTGATTGGAAATGAAGCTTTTATTCAAAAAATTATTTGAAAATGCGCTTTCTACTTGCCATTTTTAATGTAATTGGTTTTTTCTAAATAATTATATGAGATTGCTCTTTAGTTTGACATGCGAGATTTTTGTCGGGTCTGAAGAGGATAATCCACAGCACGGTGACTGCTCACTGATGCACAAACATATGCGAATTTTTCATTCTACCAAGAATATGAAAATAATGTTTTACGTTTCTCGGCTCACAGAAAAAAAATTCAGAAACGTTACATATACTTATAGTAGAAAGGTTTCCGAAAGTATAGCGTAACCTACCAATGCTCTACTCGAACTCACGATTTCGGAAACGTAACCCACATTTCGGCGTAAAATATTTACGGGGAAAGGAAATCTGTATTTGGGACTTCGCGCGCATGCGCCAAGTGCCAAGAGACAGAGAGATGAGAGTGAACGCATCTTCCCTAATAGCACAGATGGTCACAAAAGAGTCGCTGTGACGTCACAGAGGGTCACAATTGTCACAGGACTGTCACATTGTAACTTGCAGGGCCCGATTATGACCAACAGGGGCCCCGGGCATTGGTGAATTTGGGGGTCCCCATCTATAAAATTTGTTTTCTTTTTCATAAAATTTTGACATATAAAAGAATATTTGAAACTGGAAGCCCTGGGCAAAGTCCCGATTTGCACATGCGATAATAAGGGTCTGGTAACTTGTGAGTGATGTAACTCCATTGTGTGGTCACTGCGAAGTTTATTTGTGACCAGTCACCAGTTGGATACTTAAATAAAACGGATGAATACTTAAATAAAACAGCACATTATTTCCTGAAAATAATTTATGTGGAAAAAAAAATTTAAGATTTTTAATTTATATTTATTAATTATGGTATTTTCCCTCCATTTATAAAATACTCCAAAAAAATTTTTAAGTTTCCAAAACAAGCCAAAAACTAACTTTTGCAGCAATCAGTTTACTTTTAAAGCAAAATCCAGCAAGACAATCACGGCGTCGAGGTAACATGCTCTCCTACGGACGCGCACGTCCAGGGTTCGATTCTGATCGGCGCTCCTTCCGTTAGAGTTTGGTGCTGCCATCTAGTGCATGTTACTCGAAACGCTTCATCTAGTGCATGTTGCTTTTTCTGAAAAACTCAGAAAGGTTACTCGTAAATTCGGAAACCTTTGTGAAATACACGGAAATGTTACTCAATATTTTACCAAAACAAACAGAAGCGTTACCCATCTTTTCCAGAAACCTTACCTAAAAAGCAGGAAAATATTTAAATATTTTTCCGAAATATGCAGAAACGTTTCTAAACGTTTCTGCAATTTTAAACTACAAGAGCGGCCCCATATCTTGGGGTAACGTTTCCGAATTTTTTTTCCCGTGATGCGATTATGAATCGGTCTCTTCGAACGCGTATAAGTGAGAGGTCACTGTAATGATTGGTGTAAGCATTTGTAAATCATTTATACTGTCCAAGATGTTTACTGCGCTTGCAAGTATAAAAAATAAAAGGTTTAGACTTCACTGCTTTGTCTAGCACTTTTCAATAAAAGGTCATGTAAGCGTTTATTGTAGTGTATCATTTTAGTATTATGTATAAATGGCGTAGGCGTAGGTCTGCCTCGGTCATTTGAGTTCTGTGCCCTGTTTATTTGCGCCCTTTAAAGCAAAAATATGAATTGTGAAAACATATATGTGAGTTGAAGACTTTGCAACAAAAAGGAGATAGCTCCAATGATTCAAGTTTGCAGAAAACTGCAAAAAAAACGTTTGGGGATTCAGCACAAAAGGTAACATACAATGTCTTGTGATCCACCGAAACATTGAATAGTTGGACCAACACTTTGGAAACCACTAAATTTATGAGCTTCAATTAAATACATTTCCTCTCGCAAGCATTGATGTTTTATCTGTTTTATAAGTAGATGGAACTTGGCAATCTCAGAATTATTTCATTGAAAAATTTAATAGGTTAAACCTCGTTAGTAAGTCACCTGGAAAAGACGTCACACCGCACATTGATCATCTTTCAGAAGTCCCGATCTTTTTAATACTCCTTATCGCATATTGTACTCTTCTTATTGCGTCGCTATTTTTTCAACCACTTCGCTTAAGACGTCACTTTTACGAGTGCACTATACATGATCTGCCCCATTTCTTTGTCAAGGTTATCTGACCAAAAGCATTCATCCAGAACTATTCTTCGTTTCGACTTTCTCGCGATGGCAGATTAAATAGGACAGATTGTACAATTTAATTATAAGTATTAAAGGGTAGGTTAAATTATACGCGCACTATTTTACTTATACAGCTTCCTTAATTTGCCATCCATTTTATTAATTTAAATTCCTATTCTACTAATTTATATGAATTATAATATAAGTTAATTATAAGCACACTTATTATACAAACGTTTAGAATTTCGTTTTACATTTAATATATGAACTCCGCCTACTAAGTTATTTTTAAGTGTCCTCGAGAATGTTGTACTAACGAAGTTTGATCGTATTCACTTCTCTTTGAACTGTGTGGCTTTCTTTATTTTAACCTGTACCACTTCTACCTTAAAGTGTCACAAATACTATACGAGTATTTTGTCTTTTGTTTGATAAGTGTTAAAATATTGATTGCTGAATGGCACAATTCAGTTCATTTTTGCTGATTTCTATTCTTTTAATTTGATATTATTTGATATTAATGTACTCGCATTCTAATGTTTCAATACTTTTTCTATTTACAGGTAAATGTGTTTGCTTGATCTGATACTGTATCCTCTAGGTAAAACTGATTTGACATTATTATTTCATTATTATTTCATTATTGCTCCAATTCTGCTTTTAAAAAAAAAAAAAACAGCCGTTACAAAAAAAATTTTGCTTAGCTTTTTGACGATTAAGTTACTTTATTAAATCATATAGGACTTCGCTCTGTATACAAACTAATACTAGGGAAGTTTTGCAATTCGGGCTTATTTATTCAATTTTTTCAAAGTAAATTTTCAAGGGAAGGAGCAAAGATAACTTCAAAATGCGGTTACCATGCTGGAAAGAATTAAAAAACAAAGAAGCAGGGTTAAAAACGGCATACAAAAATCTAGTGTCCCTTCCCCTCTTGCCCCATGCTGCTGACGCCCATGCCACACTTGAATGCAGTCCTACGAAGTGGACAATCATCGCCAAGTGCAAGAACTACTACTTTTTATATCAATAAACTGCTGCCACCTTATTTAAATTTCGAATGTATAAGTATATAGCTATGGAAAAAATTATTTCACTGTGGGAGTTAATTCTCATTATTGGGGCGGAACTTTTCCCACCTAGCGTTCTTCAATAAGTTTCGAGGAAAGAAGCACTTAAGCGTGACCGGTGCGAGCAATGTGATAACAGATAGGCACCTTTTCTTCGCAGCTCTTATAAATGAAATCTTAAGACGACAAATTTGTTTTAGGCGAAGGCTCTAAAAAAGGGGGGGAACCGACGAAATCCGCCTTTTTTTTTTTCTTTTGTCCACCCCGGAATTTGCATTCTGTGTGAGTATCTTAACCCTTTAACGCGCAGTGTTCCCGCTCTGGGAACACCCAACTCTGACGTTTTGACTGTTGCCAGTCACGAAGAATAGATTGGATTTCTATAAAAATAGTTGCGAGTGACATAGCTCCAGGAGAATCCTTTACTTTTTAACACGTCATTTCCCGTAAAAAAAATGTCACGATTATTTTTAACAGCACTGACATCTGCTGAAAAATAGAAGAATGCGAGACCAGCTGGATAGATTGCCCCATGCTGAAAAAAGGGCAGCCGTTGCCATCGCTCGACTTAACGACCAGCAAGATGGCGGACGATCGAAACGTTCATCGCGTGCCACAGATCTAGAAAACCTTTTTTTAACGGCAGCTGTGCGTCAAAAAAGGTCTCTAGATTTGTGGCACGCGATGAACGTTTCGATCGTCCGCCCTCTTGCTGGTAGTTAAGTCCAGCGATGGCAACGGCTGCCCTTTCTTCAGCATTGGGAAAGGGTTGCACCTCAAAATGTTAATCCACGTGAAAGGCCCAGTCACACTAGGAGAGCACCCAAACGATAAATCAATGGCGCTAAGAAAACCTTTGTTTAGAGAATTAATCCGAGGCAAATTATCGCAAGAGAAAAGGAAGGTTGCTATCGATTTATTCGTCGTAGCCACGTCATTCTCTCCTCCCCACCCTTCGAGCGGCACAGTATTCTTCGATGCAGGGGCGCAACCTACTTGGAACGGCGCGGCTGCCTTTCCAAAAATAGAACGATTTAATGGAGTTTTGTGTTGACGGGGCCCATATTATGGAGAGAGAGAGGGAGAGGATTCAGGCTCTGTCAAATGGGTCAAGGCGGCTGCGGGCACACTGCGGTAATATAGTGCTGGATCAGGTGATCGTTGCCAAATTCTGCATCCCATCTCTGTTGCCAAATGATTTTTTTTTTAATTTATTTTTTAATTTGTCATCCCTTACAGCAGGGATGGGGAAATGGCGGCCCGCGGGCCAAATCCTGCCAGCAATGTGATTTGATCCGGCAAAGGGCGGATTAAAAGGGGGGGCGGAGGGGGCCTCCGTCCCCCCCCTTTTAACATCCCCCTTTTTAACCCTTTTAATCCCTCATCTTCTAACTAACCGCTCCCCGGGGCCGTGGTAGCCCAGTGGATAAGGCGTTGGACTCGTAACCGAAAGGTTGTGGGTTCGATACCAGCGTACCACTAAAGACCACCGTCTACATGCGCTGTACATGCACGTTAAATCCGTGGTTCCGAAAGTCCTCTCGGCCGTCGCTAGCAGTTTCCGAGGGGTGCCAAAGTCCCCCCACCTTCTGATGAGGTTCCAAATTGTGGCGGGAAATTCCGGGAAAGACGTATATATAGCTCGCGACACATTCAGTGACGCGAGCTGTCCTCTCCTGGCAAACAAACTAATCGCCCCCCCCCCCCCGACAAACTTGCAATAATCCTCCACTGGATCCGGCCCGCTCGATTGACCGCCGAAAAAGTTAATTTTTATGTTAGCCAACTAAATCACTCGGAAAACGTATTCAACTGAAGATTTTAATAAGATAGAAGGTGACTTACAAATATTTTCTTCGGCATTCGCTGTAAATTGCGAGGAGATTCCAATCGAACTTGAAATAATTGAACTACAATGCAGCTATTCTCTAAAGTATCTGTTTTAACAATTCCTCAAAGCTTGGTTTCTACAAAAGTGTACCGAAGTCTCGATTCCCCCCTTTTTGATAAAACACGCCGAGAAAATTATCTCAACGTTTGGGTCTTCATACATCTACAAACAGGTGTTTTCAACAAAGCATCTCCGTAAAAGCAAATAAAGGAATAAAATGACTGACGAATATCTTGAGAGCGTTTCACGAATTACTCCTAGTAACTTGGAGCCAAATTTCAACGACGAGATGATTGAAGAACAGTCAAAATTTTATTTCATTTCTCACACGGGCATAGTACGTTCAAACAATAAATTAAAAAATAAATCTATTTGGCTCGCCTAAATATTTTAATTATTTTGTAGGGCCCTTCCCTAAATCTATTTCCCCATCCCTGCCTTAGAGCAAGAGACACAGGCGCATCCACGGGGGCTATGGGGCTAAAGTCCCCCCTCCCTAAATAGGGAGTGTTAGAAGTGAAAAGCTTTAAAAATTGAAAATTGTCTCTAACGAATTAAATTATTTTATTTTTAACAATTGCCTTCAAAATATTTCTAAAATACTTTTTATCAAACAAAAAAAAAAAAAAAGGCGTTGTTTTTAAATCAGTTAGTGTGTGAAACGCAGTTAAAATCAATTACAACGTCACTGAAAAGATCAAATAATCATTTATGATTCTATAACGAATTACATTGATAGTGAGCTTGTGTTCTATGGGCAAGTCAAGTGGTTCAGAATATTTCGACACTATAAGAGAGTTACAAGTATAATAGAGGTTCGCTATAACCGAGTATTTGTAGCCCAGCCCTCTACTAAACTAAAATCTTGGGTGCGCCATTGGCAAGGGATATTACTTAAATGTAATATTAAGGAAAAAAAAAGAATTACCATATTTATTGCATTCCTTTAGTGAATGTCTCATTTACAGGGTGACTATTATTGAGCAGTATGAAATAAAAGTTAATAATTTTTTTTAAGCTACTGAGTTAAAAGATTGGATGCATGTTTTAAAAGTAACTACAGATATTCAGATTTGCACAGCTGTCACAATTGCAGAATATGATTAACCACTTTTTGTAAACAGTATACTTTTTTTTAAGTATATTTTCAAAATTTTAACCAATTCATCCATTGAGCTCCATTAAATTTTGGTACATTCTAAGACAAAAATTATTTTTTATACAAAAAGTGGTTAATGATATTCCAAAAGTGTTGGAAGCTGTGGGATTTAGTTTATGGAATGACTTTTAGGGGGGGGGGGGGTGGTTTCTAACGCGTCTTCACGTTAAATCTGGAGAAAACCTACTAAAACTCCAAACCGTTGGACCCTCAGCCGCGCGGTAGGCCCGAATGCTGTTTTATCGCACTTCGGTCGTCTACCATGTTCAGTAAGTTATACACTCGAGCATGATGGAGCCGCACAATGCACTAAAGAACTACCTCTACCATTTTGCCGAATCAAAATCATCTTAGAACCCCCCCTTTTTTTTTTCCCTGAGAGGGGGAGGGGGGTATTAATGAAAATGTAAGACATAGATGTTCATATGTGCAGCATCTTTTGAAGACTTGTTTTTCTTATAATATATGCTTTATTGTAAACTTTCGTGGAATTTAATGCTGCTCATTCTTACTTTTAAGATTCACGAAAATATTTCCACAACTATGTTTTATTTATTTAATTTTAAACTGTATTTTTGTCTAGCTCTGCATTTTGCTCGAAGAATGAGAACGTGGTTCGAACTTTCACGCACCAATATTAAACTGAAATAGCTATCTCCAAAACCACGTGTCCTCGATGCGAGACATTAACTCTTTCCCAATGCTGTAAAAATGGCAGTCGTTGCCATCGCTCGACTTAACGACAGCTGGCTGTGCCGGCACAGCCAGCTGTCGTCAAAAAAGGGTCTCTCGATCTGCGGCACGCGATGAACGTTTCGATCGTCCTCCATCTTGCGGGTCGTTAAGTCGAGCGATGGCAACGGCTGCCCTTTTTTCAGCACTGGGCAATCTATCCATCTGTTCTCGCATTCGTCCATTTTTCAGCAGATGTCAGTGCTGTTTAAAAGAATCGTGACCATTTTTTTTACGGGAAATGACGTGCTTAAAAAGTAAAGGATTCTCGTGGAGCTATGTCACCCGCAACTATTTTTATAGAAATCCAATCTATTCTTCGTGACTGGCAACAGTGAGAACGTCAGAGTTGGGTGTTCCCAGAGCGGGAACACTGCGCGTTAAAGGGTTAAAAAAAAACCTCTTGTCATTGCCATTCTGCTTCAGAAAATTACTTTGAAATAAACATTTAGACCTGGCGCAATTTTTCTCCAACTATTCTTCCCCTTTTAAAATCTGGAAACTAAATTTTTAATGTGCGTGTGTGAGTGAGTATGAGCCAACCCCTCGGGTCGCATCTGGCTTGGCAAAGACACAATTAAGTTTTTTTTTTTTTCGTTTTCGGACTTTTTTTTCTTCTCCTAAATTGCCATTTTCATTCCCCCCCTTCTTCGCTGATCTCTTAACAAATTAATTTCTCTTTAAGATGTGAGATTGCTGCCCTCTCTCTCTCTCTCTCTCTGCAAAGTGTAGAAAAGCATTGTTAGTCTCAGAACCCCTCCCTCATGTTTTTCTTTCGATGTCCCATCTACAGCGAATATATCGGAAGTGTTTGAGGACAGCTAGATGAGATAATGCGCATTAAATAATTTTTTGTCGTTGAAACTCCCCCTTTCCCCGTAACTTATTTTCTTGGGAGTGTTTGTATTTTATTTTATTTTTTTATTTTACTTACTAGTGCTGAGCAATGGCAGTACTGTAATCGCGAAAATTTTCGGTGTTTAGGTTTTTGAAGGGGGAAGATCGATTTTGGAACATCCCTTGAACTTCGGCAAGATCTTGTGTTAGTGTTACGTACTTATGTATGCACAACTGCCAACTTTTACCCTTTTTTTCGGAAGATTATCCACCAATTTTTTTCTTTCAGTAATTTGATCGTAAATTAAATCAGAGCTTTTAATGTAAAATAAAACGGCTTGAAAGTTGTGGTGTGGATAATCTTCCGAAAAAAGCGTAAAAAAAGTTGGCATCGATCATTGCTTGTGTTTACCTGAGTATGTAGTCTGAGTAAAAACTTTAAAGCCAGTAAAAATGTTTGAGAAAATGGGTAAATGGAATAAAAGGGATTCAAATATTATTCTATTATTAATTATTAAAGTTCATTGTTAAGAAATAACGCAACAAACAGGATTTATAAATAATATAATTATCAGAAAAAGTCGCAGATACAAAACCCGTATATTCAGCATGGGTAAAAACTTTATGGCCACCAGTAATTTTTTAAAAATAAATATATATATATGACTTGCTAGCCTAAATATTACTGAAATTGCTTAGATTGTGGCAACTCTTAAATTTGTAAATTTGTCATACATTTCTTCGAAGTTTTGGAGCTCTTTCTTCAACAGGAATGAGTAGCCATACTATTGCAATAAAGAGAAGAAAATCAAGATCGTTGGTCAAAATTTTTTTTCTAATTTGAAAGACAATTATGGTAAAAAGAATACCGAAGGAAGACTTAAAGATTTGTCCTCGCGTGATGAAAGAAGAGTTTGCAGACTTGCATCCACTGGAAAGGACTCAACCAGGAAACTTAGTCCGGCGACAGGTTTAAATGTCTGTCAAAAAACGATGTACGTATAATACAATGAGACCTCAGAGTTACATTCATACAGCAAAATTGGCTAAGCCTCAGTTCCTGCATAAGCACAAAATAGATCGTTTGAACTTCAGCCAGCAAGTAATGACCTGGGATAATCATTGGATAGAAATAATTTTTTCTGATTAAATAAAACGGAATTTGGATGGACCAGACGTACTATTAGCATGATTTAAGAAAAGAAAAAGGAGTATTCTCCAAGCGCCAGTTAACTGGAGGCTCTGTGATGACCTGGAGATACTTTGCTTACAATGGCGTGTGTTCAATTGTGTTCGTTTCGGGTAAAATGAATTCACAAGCATATCAAAATGGCCTAGCAATTCTTCTTTTACCAAATCCTGGATCTCTTGCAGGAGAAAATAGTAAATACAGCAAGATGTATTCGAGTAACAGTACAAAAAAAAAAAAAAAAAAAATGGGTTTCAAGTCAACAATGTTGAAACTTTGAAATGGCCAGCTAACTCTTGAGATCTTGACCCAATAGAGAACTTATGGGGTGACTTAATCAGAAGAATTTATGCAAATGGCAGACATTTTACATCATCAAGACGAATGGTATAAAACGAACCTGAACTTTGACAAAAACTAGTTTCATTCATGAAGAAAAGAATATTTGAAGTAATGCCAAAGAATTGTTCTACACAAGCTTCTAAAAGTTTAGTTTCTTTTCTGTCTTATATGCTATTTTCTATGCTGGCCTTAAAGTTTTTGCTCAGGCTTAAATATTGATCTGTGTGTTCTATAATATTTTCTGATCGTAAAATATTTACAAATGAATTTGGGCTGCATTTTTCACTTGTATTTAAGGTTAATAATTACCAATCAAATGATATTTTAATCCTCAATTTAAGATTGTTCCATTTTCTCAAAAATTTTTACTGACCTTAAACTTTTTTACTCCTGTATAATGTTTATACTCTCCATTTTTACTAGTTCCGGCATGGCGCGTGTACTTGTGCATGAACTTATGTATATATGTCTTGCATTACTCATTAATGAATGTTGAAATTTCTCTTTTGAGACAGCTGTAACGTCTAGTTGTGGACCTCCCTTTTCGGTACTTCAGCTAGTTTATTATAAATATATTTCGATTATAGTTAGAAAACGCCTGGCGAATATTGTAAAATAGTTTTAGTACGCGATTTTAATATAGATTTTAATTCCGAAGAAGTGTTTTATAGAACAGAGAAGACAAATACGGTACACTCATAGATTATGATACACTTTCCAAATGGTATTTATAAAGATGAAGTATGGTTTGACTATGCCTGGCGAAAATTGTTAAACAGTTTTGGTAGGCGATTTCAATGTAGATTTCTATTCCGAAGAAGTGTTTTATGGAACAAGGAAGGAAAACACGATACACTCATGGATTATGATGCCCATTCCAAACAGTATTTAAAATGTCTACGGGATATAGTTGGAATATGCCTTCAGAAGATTGTAAAACAGTTTCAGTAGTAGATTTCGATTCCAAAGATGTGTTTTACGGTACAAGTAAGAGTTGATTTCTATTTTAACTCCCCCGCTCTCGGAAACCTAAAAAATCACGCACTTTGGCGAGCTTTGCAGTCATGGGTCTCTAGGACATATGCACAAGTTTCAACGCTCCCAAAAGAACTATATAAAAACTAAAGTGAACAAATTAGCGATAAACGCACCTGTTAAGGAATTTGAAGACACTTAATTATTAAAACTACATGAATTGGCAACCCAAAATAAATAAAAATGTAACGGAATGCTTTACTTACTGTTGTGCTAAATCGCCATTTTAATTCTAAATTACGATTGCCACATAAACATAAAAAATCGTCGTAGTACCTCCAAATGTTTAATGATCGCCACCTTGCCGAGAGTCGGGGCGTTAAAGTAGGAATCAACCCACTAAGAGAAGCACGGCACACTCATGGATTCTGATGGACATTCGAAACGATATTTAAGACGGTGAAGTATAGTTGTAATATACTTGGCAACGATTGTAAAATAGTTTAAATAGGCGATTTTAAGATAGATTTCGATTCCAAAGATGGGTTTTATGAAACAAGGAAGAAAAATACGGCACAGTCATGAATAATGATACACTCTCCAAGTTAATGGAATAAGGAAGAAAAATAGGGACGACGCATAAACCATGATACGCTTTTAATATAGAGCACTCTGGTGCGTATTTAAAATCTGAAAGGGTTTCAGATTTTCTTCCTTTTTTTTTTTTTTTTATTTATAGAGTGGCCATTTATAAACTGTTGTCGCCCTATCTATTACTTGTACATCATTTTTCCTAAAACTAGATAATCAGTAATTTCTCTAAAACCACCTAACTAAGTAAGGATAATTTTCTTTGCATCTATATTCGTTTTTTACAACACAAAAAATACCACAAAAGTAAGAGATTTTTACAGTACTTTATTTTTGATTACATGAAAATTTTAACTGACTTAGCTTTAATCGCATCAACAGATTTCTTCCTAATAAGATTCCCTCCCTTCAAATCCCCCCCCCCTCTATTTGTGTGGTACACATTTCAACAGCTCTTTTTCAAGGCAATCCTTCTGCAATTTAATCGTGATGGATTGACTGATATTATGAAGATTCAATACCTATCCACACAGATTTCTTCCGAGCGTTGACCACTTCAAACTATTATTAATAAAGCAGCAAAGAGAGGCGCTTATAAAAGAATAACGCTTACATAATACTCCGGACAAGAACCAGCAAGCAGTATTAAACCAGCAGCTGTTACACCAGTTCGCCCGATTAACTCGCGGATGGAAGGAATCTGGTGCTTGGAGGAAAATTAATAAACGCTCCAAGATGGTTTTAGTAATTAAGGAACGACAGAGAACCCTGATGGCAGTTAAAGCGAAATAATTATTTTTCCCCCCTCTTGCGTTGTGAGCCTGGTTTAATTATGTAGAAGATATCAGCGAAATTCACTCAAGATTGTTGTTGGATGCCGCCTCTATAATTCGGCCGAGTACAATGTAACGCTCAACACCTGTGCGGTTTTGGAGAAAAAGGAAATTCGTACGAAAGGAATTGTGGGTATTAAATAAGACTTAACAAAAGAATTTGGAGGCGAGATAATCAAGAATGATACCTTGTTATTTTCCTTTAATGTATTCAGCCGTGTTAATCTGCAAAATGTTTCAGAAATCTAATTATAACAGCATTTCTAATGCAAGATCTATGAAACTTAAGTTGAGATTTCCCTTATCAGGTAAGAGTATTAAGAGTAAGGTGGTTAAAATTAGAATGTTAGCATTTCGAATTTAAAAACGAATCATTCGATGTGTGTATAGCGTAAGACAAAATATTTGTGAACCATGAACCCCAACTCCCCCCCCCCCTAAAAAAGACACGATATGATTAATTAAAACAACAGGATATCTTTATCTTTTCAAACTGCAGACATTAGCAATGTGCCAAACTCTGATATCTACATTACACCGTTAATATCAGTAGTTCAATGTTTCACCATACAATGAAGCTAAATTAGCTTCATCCTTTCTAAGGAGAAATGCAAGAGCGGCTGCAGTGAGGGGGTCATGGCCCCCTCCGAAATTTTGTTTTAAAACTTTAGATTCGCATACTTCAGTATTTCACACCTTGAATTTGCATTTTGAACAATTTATAGGCCTAAGTAAAAAGTTCAATGGCTCACTCCGAGAATTTAGTCTGGAGCCACCTTTGGATAAATATTTCACCAAGATTTGGTTCCATTGATTAGATGAAGCGCCAAATCATGATTTAACGTTTCTTCACCGAAAAGTTGCAGCTGATTCAGCAACATTTTATGGTGAAATGTCAACTACTTTCAATATCAGTGCACGGATACATTAATTTCAGATTGAAAGACTTCAGTCAGAACATTTAAAATCTACATGTAATTTAAACTATTTTAATTGATTTAATTACATGCATAGATTGACCATGCTTTCATATCTGGATCAAAATAACGCCGTTTATTGATGCACTGCAGACACTTGGCGGTGCTGCTTTGAGTTAAGGGAAGGCTCCACCATGGCCATATAGAACTACCAGCAAGATGGCGGACGATCGAAACGTTTTTCGCGTGCCACAGATCTAGAGACCCTTAAAAAAAAAAAAATGGGTGAAGTCGAAAGGTACAGGGTTCTGATCTGCCGCGCGGCTGTCGATCTACCCGGATTGGAGTTTTGGTTGGTTTTCACCTGATGTAACGTGAATGCGCATTAGAACCTTTTAAAAAGTCCTCCACCCAGGCACCCTTTCCCCCCACAGGCAGATACCTCTCCGTGTAGGTTTGCCCACAATGCACGCGCATTCAACTTGTGAAAATGTCTGTGCCTGTGATAAACATTTATTAACGAAAATACTCTTGTGTTAATATTTTTTAATCTAAACTTTTATGCTAAAAAAAAAAAAAAAAAAAAAAAAAAATAGAATGCATGCTACAAACCGGATTGGACGAATTCAATTTTTAAGAACACGTTTTTACAATGAAGTGAAATAGAGTTCGAAAATTGAGACTTCGGTTGAATTCTTTTAGATTACATTTCCCGAATTCTAATTATAAACTGTTTATTTACAAGGGGGGGGGGGTCCATCTTGAAATGTAAAATTTACAAATTGTAACTTCGGTTTGATTCGGTTAGGAACTGGTTATTTACGAGCCCCAAAATAAATAAATAAAAATGTGAAATGAGATAGTTTAAAAATTGAAAAATCGGTTGAAAACTTTTAGATTATGTTTCCCAAATTTTAATTGTAAACTGGTTATTTACGCGGGGAAAAGTGAAATGATAGCTTAAAAAATTAAAACTTCGGTTGAAATCTTTTATATTATATTTTCCGAATTCTAACTATAAACTGGATACTTAAGTGGGAAGAAATCCACATTGAAATGATTAAGTTTACAAATTGAAACTTCGGTTGAAACCTTTTAGACTATGTTTTCCAAATTCTACACATAAACTGATTATATACGGGGGGGGGGGGGGAAGTGAAATGATAGTTTAAAAATTGAAACTTCGGTTGAAAGCTTTTAGATTATATTTCCAGAATTCCCAGGATAAGATACAAAACTTATAACACGGGGATGAGTTCAAGGCATTTTATTTTTGAATCAAAGTACTTCAAAATATTTTATACTTTCTTAATACTCCCACTCACGCGATGTTTTGAAAAGGAAGGAAAAAAAATAAAAACCTTAGAAGCAGGATGTTATGAAATATCTATATGAAAGGAGAGGCGAAGGTAAGTTTTATTGAAGGGAGCAACCATTTTAGAAAGCTTTCTCGGTATACGAAGAAAAAAAGAAAAAAAATGAGAGAATTCTGTAAGAGAGAACTACCCTTTTTTTTCATAAAAAGATCTTGCAAAAGAATCATCAAAACGCTATAATGCACAGGAATTTCGATTCTGGACGATTTAAACAACAATTTGCTACCATGAAGGGGCTGGTAACGACCTGTATTGCAACGCGATTATTTTTTTGAAACAGGGACTTAACATCGGAGTTGAATTCTATAAATTTCGCGACGGGGAGAAAACTGTACGTTGTACTGGTTACGAGAAAAAAAATATTTCTTAAAGTGAAACTGAGCGCAAAATTGCGAGGGTGTGTGGGGGGGTGGGGGGGGGAGTCGATTATCTAGAAAGGGGGATCCGGAAAGAAGTAGAAAAAGAAGGAAGGAGGCATAAAATCGCTAAAAGATCAACAGAAGTACGAATTTTTCAAGAAGTGTTCTTAAAAAAAAAATCTGGAGTGACTCCACTCGACTTTCCGAACACTTACGATTAAGATCATTACCAAGCATTTAAATAAATTTTAATCGATGAATCATTCAAACATATATACCCAATTGAAACTCAATCGAATGTACCATTTAAACGCTTGCGCACTTTCAAGAATTTCTCCACACATGCCATTATCCATAATATAAAAGAAATTTTTGTCGTAGTCCTGTAGAAAAACTATAAGTCTTATGCACACCAAAATCAATACCGGTCTTAAGATGGTGATTTATAACATATATACCCAATTTCAGCTCAATCGAAGGTACCGTTTAAACGCTAGCGCACTTTCAAGAATTTCCCCCCATAGGCCAGCATGTAAAAGAAATCTTTGTCGTAGCCCTGTAGAAAAACTATGCTATACACACCAAAATCAATACGGGTCTTAAGATAGTGGTTTATAACATATATACCCAATTTGAGCTCAATCGAATCTACCGTTCAAACGCTAGCGCACTTTCAAGAAATTCTCCCCATAGGCCATAATGTAAGAGAAATCTTTGTCGTAGCCCTGTAGAAAAACTATAAGTCCTATACACATCCAAATTAATATGGGTCTTAAGATAGTGGTTTATAACATATATACCCAATTTGAGCTCAATCGAATATACCGTTTAAACGCTAGCGCACTTTCAAGAATTTTCCCCCATAGGCCATAATGTAAGAGAAATCTTTGTCGTAGCCGTGTAGAAAAACTATGAGTCCTATACACACCCAAATCAATGCCGGTCTTGCGACGGTGGTTTATGACATATATATCCAATTTGAGCTCAATCGAATGCTCCGTTCAGGAGCTATCGTGTTCACTCACATACACACAAACACACATACACACACACACACACATACACACATACATCTCGTAAAAATAGCATAAATGGATTCAGAAGCCCTCAAAACGTGTAAAAACACCAAAATCTCGAAGTCGAATTTTTTCATGATTACAATACTTTCCTTACATGGTACATGTTCGGAAAGTAAAAAGAAGAACTGACCATATAAACCAACATGCAGGGTGGTTCCCAATCAATGGCATTCTACAGCAGAAACGGCTACGCCGATTGTCACCAAATTTGGCATGTGGACTGTCCCCTAAATGCGTTCAATGAAGTTTTTTGAAAAATTCAAATCAAAAGATATCCAGTAGGTGGCGCTTTGCATGTTGAAATCAGCTCAAAAAGCGACTCATAACAGTTATAAATGCCCCAAAACTAATAAATGTCGAAATTGTTCATACGGTTTGAATTATCCATTTTCATAGTTACATTTGCAATTTTTCCATGCAGAACGCCAACCAAATTTGGTTACAATCCGTTCACCCTTTTCAGCTGTAGAAATTGCTCTGTTTGTGGGAGATTTTTATTATTTTTATGTATGTTCAGCTGTGTATTATTTTTATGTATGCTATGTATGTCAGCTATGTGTTATTTTTATGCATGTTATTGTTTTTTATGTATGACAGCTGGCTGTGCCTGCGCACAGCCAGCTGTCGTCAAAAAAGGGTCCCTGTATCTGTGGCACGCGATGAACGTTTCGATCGTCCGCCATCTTGCTGGTAGTTAAGTCGAGCGATGGCAACGGCTGTCCATTTTTTCAGCATTGGGAAAGGGTTGCGCCACAAAGGGTTAACGAACATCTAATCAATTAAAACAGTATATTTTTACAATTTTATCAAACACCCTTCTTTTCGATTTTTTTTTTTTTTTTTTTTTTTACATATTCCGATGGTACTCTAATTTCCTTCTTCATTTTGTTTTCCCTATTAATGGATTAATTCTTCAAATGAAAAAGCTTATTACATTATTGATAGATAATGAACATTTTGTTTCATTGAGTTTTAGATCACCAAATGTTATTTTTAGAATATTCTGACAGTTTTTACTTAAGTGATAAGGAGTTGACGGAATACTACAGTACAATGGTACGTAACAGCGATAGTAAATTTATTTGATATGAAATTCTTCCAATGAGTTGTTTACAATTGATTTACAGTTCAATAATAGATTTAGAGCAACAGAAACTGCCCTGAACCTGTTCAGAACATGATCGACATGCATATACTACGCTATTCGGGATAGGTTTTTGAACAAATCGTTTGGGAAAATTAAAAAATATATTAGGTGACCAGTAATTCACCGAAAATTTGAAACTGCAATAACTTTTTACTGGGACGTGATACTGACGTATTATTTGGTGACGCAAGAATATTCGATTTACAATGTACGAAACGAGTTTGAAAGATTTTGCATTAAACGGGTTTCCATTTTGTGCTGTGACAAAGCACTAGACAGACACGAAGTTGCAAGCAGTTTTCAGCAAAAGTTCGCGTCTTTGCAAGCAGTTTGCCATAGGTAAAATGCCGAATATATTGGAACATCGAACAGAGGATTTTCATTTTCTAGTGAAATTTTAGTCATTTCTGCTGAAAGTTCGGCCATCACACTGCGGCTAAAAATGATTACTTAACAGATTCTGAAATTAACCCGAAAGGCTAAAAATTTAGTCCCGTCTGGCAACCCTGCAAGAAACCTACTTAATTCTGATAGTCCTCGAATCTTTGTGAAACAGCAGAGCCACTTCAGTCACAACTTCATTAAAGTAGCCAGGGAAAGTTTAATAACATTCGTGATCGGTGGGGAAAATATATGCTCAATTTTGTAATAGAAAAGCCGTTTTTTCAAGAGGAAAGTGTGTGTATGTATGGGAGGGGAAGGGGGTGTGATGCAGATAATCACATATCTTATTTTTAATTATCAATTACTTAATTGTTAATTATTTCTAAATTTAATCTGTGTTCAAAATTTATTCTTTGCACTTTCGATTTGGATTTCTTTTCCCTTCGCCTGTAAAGTTTTATTTCTGCACCTTCCGTATTTAAAAGCAATCTTCCGTTTTCATTTATTTTTCCTTTTTATTTCACTTTTGCATTGGTAAAGCCTAGCATTTCTGTTCTCACGATTTGTTTATGACCATATATGGTATCCAATCTATAAATAACATTGGCTTTCATTTTGGGTTACAATTTAGCTGCTAGATTGTTTGTTTTATCCTGTTGGCGAGACTGGGATTCAAAAATAATTATATGGAAATGTTCTTAACGTCTACTGGCGTCAAGTTAATTTTTGCATTTTGTTTGGCATGCCCTTGTGGCGTGTTTTGGTTCTGTACTAACCTCTTGGCTTGCGTTTATCGTCATCATTCCCGCGATTTTTTTTTTGTGAGGGGTCTGCTCAGCCACCGTAGTACTTTATCATTTTAACGTTATGTGTTGATATTAAAATAAAATGGAATTGCCATTATAAAGTCTTGTCCTTTCTTCACGGCCTGGGTTTCGCCTTCATAAAATATGGGATGTGAACCTAGAGAAAACTTCCCCATAGGGGGTATAGCGTTTTGCAGGAAGGATTTAGCTTCCGCTCTCCAAGATCCCTCTACGGCAGTTACGCCAATGCATCAAAGAGCATCCTGCATCGAGAGCCTTTAACCCTTTAAGACGCAGTGATCCCGTTCTGGGAACACCAAACTCTGACGTTTTGACTGCTGCCAGTCATGAAGCATAGATTTGATTTCTATAAAAAGAGTTGCGGGTGACATAGCTCCACGAGAATCCTTTACTTTTTTGTATGTCCTTTCCCGTCAAAAAATGGTCACGATTCTTTTTAACAGCACTGACATCTGCTGAAAAGTGGAAGAATGCGAGAACAGATGGAGAGATTGCCCAATGCTGAAAAAAGGGCAGCCGTTGCCATTGCTCGACTTAACTACCAGCAAGATGGCGGACGATCGAAACGTTCATCGCCATCTTGCTGGTAGTTAAGTCGAGCGATGGCAACGGCTGCCCTTTTTTCAGCATTGGGAAAGGGTTACGCCTCAAAGGGTTAATTAACAATACTGCTTTGAAACCCACGAGAATACTCGAAAGCCATTTCTGAGAAATCCAATTCCAACAATTAAGAGCTTCGATTGCAACACAGATCCAGATCCTCCTTTCGATCTGCCTCATAAAGCCTCGAAAAGATGAAACGAACGAGTGTATATATATATCCATACATAACGCAACACAAAATCGACCCGCAGAAAACAAAACCGTTTTAATGACGCAATCACCGTAATCCCAGCCCTTTCTGAGAGAGAGAGAGCTCGCAGAAGATTCCACAATTTTGTGAGATGTTGACGACAGACAGGAGATGGAATTCCCCGTTGCCATTAAGGGATCCGTTGCTGACACAATGGATGTCGTCTGCCGAAATGACTTTCGAAATATAATATAAAAGCACCAGCGATGTCAGTCGGAAATTAAGAGAGCAGGAAAAGACGCATAACTCATGGAGTATGTGTGCATTAAATGCACTCTCTGCTCTCTAAGCACGAGGGGGCATTATGGGAGAAATAGTTGAAATGTTTGCGCACTTCTGGAAGAATATTATTTGTGTAAGCTGGTATTCGCGATTGGGAATGGTTTGAACGTCGTACTTGAAAAGGCGCTTGATGTTGCTCAAGGACTGACAGAGATATACAAAAGATTGGTGATACTTTTTGAATAATTGCACCATGCATAATTCTTCGTATTGCAGTATTATCAATTTTTGTGTATACACACACATATATATACATATATATATATATTAATGATTATGTCATTTTATCTCTCACCCCCTTTATTAAAAATTGTCCCGAAAATGTGACATAATTTTACATATATTTAAATACTATTAGTTCACAACATCTTTAATCTACTGTTACACTACTTCGTAAGCTGTATAATAGGCATCCCATGTATTTTTCTATAAATAGGTTACAATCCTAAAAATTTCAACATAGGGTTACCAAGCGAAATACACGAAAGATAAAAGATAAAATGTCATAGTCAATTAATATCGTTTTAATATGGCAATCATGAAACTAAAAAATATGGGGTGTTCAGGGGGGTCTCCCCCTGACGAGGCTCGAACATATATATATATATATATATATAAATTTTCCTGTTACAAAGGACCTATTGGTAGGAATAAGTGTAAAAGCTGAGCTTACTGTCAACCAAAAGAAAAAATAATTAAGTCAAAAAGGAATTTCAAATCAGTATTTTCATTTACTTCTTTCATGTTTGACTAAGAACGGTATACTTGCATAACACAATTGTACATCTAAGGATTGATTTCTGCAGCGAATTAAAAATCCCAAATTGGTCGATTGTCAAGATGTGAATATTTTTTTCAAAAACTAGGTGTTAAATTATATATTATAAATTACATATATATTATTTAATTGAGGCTTTTTCTCTTATTCATCACACAACCATCACTCCATTATTCACTTGGTTTCCAAATGTCTTAATTTTTTGTGTGTGTGTATGTGTGTTAAATTAGAAAGACATACTCCAAAGTCTAACGAACGACAGCAAAACTTCACAAAAACTATGAAAAATGACACCGGAAAAGATTGAAATTTCCAATTTTCCAAACCATACTTAATTCTTGTGCTCTGACATTTTTTTGACAGACCGAAGTAAATAAAAGCGTTTAGAATGCTATTAGATATCAAAAAACTTAATTGGTTATTTAATCGAAGTTGCCGTACATAAAAAAAAGGAATATAATATCTACTAGTGTTCGGGTATTTACATAAACGACTCTAACAAACATTTTAATTTTTGAAAAATATTTTCTCTTTTCAAAAGAATTTGCTTAGAGCAGAACTTTAATTACAACAAAAACTAACTATATACATACATTGGAAAAGGGATAACTTAATTAAGAGGAGAAGAAATAAAGAAAAAATAAATAAATATTATATTTCCCCCATTCTTAATGTATTCAAAAGCGTAAATGAGCTTTGGGGGGGGGGGAATAAATATATTTGAACCAGAAAAATCTGCAGTGATATTGAACGGTCGTTTTGGTTAAAATTCGCACCTCGAAGGCAAAATTTTAATTAGATGTTCGTTGAAAAAGCGTAACGCACGTACTCCTGAAGTTCTTACAACTGTCGAAACTTAATGAAGTATGCGAGTTTAGACGAGGCAACAGCGAAATTACTTTTAAGGGACTCAAAAATTAAAATGAACAGGCGCTGTGTTCCGACGTTTTATATGCTTCGTTTACTTCGAAACCGAGCAAGCACATCAAAGAGCGACTGATTTCATTAGATTTTACAAGTTTCTGAAGAAAAGAACACAGGTTATTAAACGAAATAATTGCACGTTGAAAAGTGTGTATTTTACTTCTGAAGTGAATAACTTTTCTTTGAAAATGGATGCTACTTGAAAGTATAATTTGATCAAAATGTCAACAATTTTGTCAGAAAATTACGACATTATTGGATAAACTGTCAATACAGAATGTGCAGTTGCCCCTTTAAGAGAAATGACTCGTTTTATTGAGAGTGTGGAATGGTTTTCGCATGGACAGAAGGAGTAACTTTTTGAAAGCCGAAGTACTGATTAGTGTTGTGAAATTCGAATGATTTTCAAAATCGATTAATCAGTTTCGAATAGTATCAATAATCGATTAATCGAATAGTGAATATTCCAGATTCCACTATTTGAATAGCATTCGCGATTAATCGTTCCATTATTAGAATTGTATTCGTGATTAATCGTTTCATTATTCGAATTGTATTCGTCATTAATCGTTTCACTATTCGATTTGTATTCGCGATTAATCGTTTCATTATTCGAATTGTATTCGTCATTAATCGTTTCACTATTCGAACTTCATTTGCGATTAACCGTTTAATTATTACAATTGTATTCGTCATTAATCCTTTCACTATTAGAATCGTATTTGCGATTAATCGTTTCATTATTCCAATTCTATTCGCGATTAATCGCTTCACTATTCGAATGCTATGTGCTAAGCGTTCGCATGGATTTTTAAATGTTTTTCAAAATCGGAATCATCATGGATTTTTGAATGTTTTTCAAAATCGATTAATCAGTTTCGAATAGTATCAATAATCGATTTATCGAATCGTGAATATTCCAGATTCCACTATTTGAATAGCATCCACGATTAATCGTATGACTATTAGAATTGTATCGCGATTAATCGTTTTATTATTCGAATTGTATTCGTCTTTAATCGTTTCACTATTCTAATTGTATTCGCGATTAATTGTTTCATTATTCGAATTGTATTCGTCATTAGTCGTTTCACTATTAATGACGAAGAATTGTATTCACGATTAATCGTTTCATTATTCGAATTGTATTTGTCATTAATCGTTTCACTATTCGAATTCTATTCGCGATTAATCTCTTCACAATTCGAATGCTTTGTGCTAAGCGTTCGAATGAACTTTTTAAAATCGGTTGTCTCGAATGGATATAAAAATCGATTAATTCGAATTGTTTCATTCATTTATGCCCACCACTAGTATATGTATACATGTATAAGAATGATGCTTTGAGATATTGTATTGTGCTGTTGGTATTCTGATGCTTGGGATGGGAGCTTTTTGGACAAGGAGTGAAGTTCTCCGTATCTCCTGGGGGAAATAAAGTTGTAAGCAGCATTGCGGTCGGCTCCCCCAGGAGGGTGTTCCCTGTTCTATCCAGCTGTTCTCGCATTCTTCCATTTTTCAGCAGATGTCAGTGCTGTTCAAAAATAATCGTGACCATTTTTTGTTACGGGAAATGACGTGCTAAAATGGAACGCATTCTCGCGGAGCTATGTCACCCGCAACTATTTTTATAGAAATCCAATCTATTCTTCGTGACTGGCAACAGTCCAAACGTCAGAGTTTGGTGTTCCCAGAGGGGTAACACTGCGCGTTAAAGGGTTAAATAGGGAAACTATAATCATGGACACCCTGTACACATATTAAACACATAAAACAGTTTAATATGCTCGACTATCAAACATCATCCATTTTCTGAATGGGAACCGTACACAACCACATATTACAAACAGTACTCTACACACGTACGTCATCTCCAAACATTGATTAACAAGGAGCCCCCCCCCCCCCTTCCTCTATCTGCCAGCGCGGAATGGATTCGGCCCTGGCAATAAGTTCCGGGACTCTGTCAATAACGCGGCAGACAAGTGTTATCAAATCGTATAAAACCCAAATTCCGGCGTAATTAAGCCTCGCAAATCGCAGCCAGGCACGGAAAGTAAACAGGTATCCCAGCTGCATGGAGTAGAGGAGAGTTGTTTGTTGAACACGGGAATTTTCCCCGATAAATGAAGATATAGTTCGGAAAATAAATTATGGAGAGTGCGGATTAAATGGAATAGAATCCAGCCATAGCTAGTTGGGAGGATCCCTATACAGGGTGTCTACCGCTCCGGAAAATCCGGAAAGTCTGAAAAAAGCCGGGAAATTGGAAAATGGGTCCGGAAAGTCTGGAAAAAACCGGGAAATTGGGTAATGGGTCCGGAAAATTCACCAAAAGAATCAATTTTTTTTTCGTGTTCTTTTTTTTTACCCTTCCTCTTTAATTGTCAGACTGGAACCGAAAGCAACTGCAATGCATTTTTCGGACCGCGAAAGCATCAAGCGATGCGTTTGTATAAGGAGAGAAAAATGGGGGCTCATTAATCGTGATGGGAGGGTAAAAGACAAATTATCTTACTTGGTAACTTATGGGTTAGGACCGTCTTTCCAAGAACAGTTAGTTAATTCTATCATAAATTGCGACTACTTCTGTTTCTTATAATTGATGAAAGCTTAATCCTGTATTTCAAGAAGTTGTACAAAATATGCAAATATAAATACAAGGGAGAGGACATTGTGCAATTCCCCAAAGTAAAATGCATTGGTCAGGAATTTTTTTTCCCGGGACCTCCCAAAAGTCAGGAAATTGAATTTCAGAAATTTGGTAGACACCCTGCTATAGTAATAGTTTATTTTGCGAATCAAATGAAGATGTTGTATGTGGTAGTACAGCATGTACTTACGCCATATTTGTTTTTTTTTTTCGTACATCAAAACTGACTACTTTCATTCTGCATTACATAGCCAATGATCCCTTTAACGCGCAGTGTTCCCGCTCTGGGAACACCAAACTCTGGCGTTTTGACTGTTGCCAGTCACGAAGAATAGATTGGATTTCTATAAAAAATAGTTGCGGGTGACATAGCTCCAGCGAGAATCCTTTACTTTTTAGCACGTCCTTTCCCGTAAAAAAAATGTCACGATTATTTTTAACAGCACTGACATCTGCTGAAAAATGGAAGAATGCGAGACCAGCTGGATAGATTGCCCAATGCCGAAAAAAGGGCAGCCATTGCCATCGCTCGACTTAACTACCAGCAAGATGGCGGACGATCGAAACGTTCATCGCCTGCCACAGATCGAGAGACCCTTTTTTGACTGCAGCTGGCTGTGACGGCACAGCCAGCTGTCGTCTAAAAAGGGTCTCTCGATCTGTGGCACGCGAAGAACGTTTCGATCGTCCGCCACCTTGCTGGTAGTTAAGTCGAGCGATGGCAACGGCTGCCCTTTTTTCAGCATTGGGAAAGGGTTGCGCCTCAAAGGGTTAAAAAGACTTAACTCTTTTCTGTGTGTATATATCTCTGTTTTTGCTTGTTCGTTTATTCAGTTTGTGATTGAGATGTCATCGATTTTTAACTTCGATCACGCTTAGATGTGAATGTACTATATCAAAAGGATCCGCCCGAAATTTGCATTCGGAGTGATTCGAATCATTAGAAAGGGGCTCATATACGCCATTTGTTTAATCACGATCATGTCTGAGTTTAAATATTTGGATCTCTTTACTGCGTTCTCTCGTAAGGAGTAATAATGGATAATGTTCTTTGGATAAAGAGCGTGAGGTGAGTTGTGATAAAAGGTTGTACAAGGAATGAAAGTTGATGAATTGTCTAATGTAACTTAAGTGAGTGCGTGTGATTTTATAAATTCTTTTAATAACATCCCACTCTCTGTTAATCTTTCTAGAATAATGATCAATATTTTCAAAACTTAAGCATCTTCATGTATTGATGTTTATGTATTTTAAATGTCTGAATAAATTTATACTTTATAATAATTTTGCATTACTCAACAAGTTTTACATTCAATTTCATAGCATACCTGATGATTTTAAAATTGCTCGAGATATTAACAGTCACAAATCTGCGGCACAAAAAATTATGTCATAATCCATGTGTTTGGGACCTTCACATAATAATGTAATCCAATATTCAATTAATGAATAAAGTAATTCATATTCATCTCCCAGTTTAATAACATTCTGGTTGTAAAAAGTCTCGTTTTGGAATGAGTACAACCTGGAATGGTTGCACCTAAAGCCTTCATTTACAAGGTAATAATTGTATTGTGCTTGAAATAGATGTTTGTCTCTAAACTGTCATAGGCGTTAATTCATCGGAATTATTTTGAGTGTTCCTCTAAAAGAACAATAAATGCTACATTCACCATTTCGAATAGGGTACATGCTGCAATAGATAAGAATAACATCCTACTATATAGTTACACTGATCCCTGACTCACTGATTCTGTAACAGAACCGGGTAACCACTCCAAGATAAAACACTTACGGCCATTACTCCGAAAAGATTACTCACAAAAAGCATAATAACATCTACACCGCTTGTACCAATCGCTTGAAATTTTTCATAATTATGCTTTGAAACATAGAAAACAATGTGCGGCTCTTTAAAAATCTTAAAATCCACCCGTTCCCTCAATTTCAAGCGATTTTTCGCTATTTTCATCATCATTTTATTTCCGATAGTGAAAAAGGTGAATCATTTGCTTGAAAAAATGAACTGCCGCAATTGGCATAACGTCCTATTGAAGTCACGGTCATCAGGCTTTGAAAGGAAAGTTGCGATTCCAATTCGTTTAAAATAGTTTTTCCTGTTTACATTATTATTCCTTTTCACAAATAAAGTAATATCGCATGCGTGAAGCATCGATATAAGAGAGGCTGTTTACACAAAACGAAATCGTTCGAATGCGGAAAGTTTCCCCATGTTTCCAGAAGAGCATGAAAAAAAAAAAAAATCGATTTCTATATATACTAATAAAAATTGAAGTTATTTATTTTATGTGGACGAAGATTCAATCTATTGAGTGCAGACATATTTTCATCACGTTTTTTTCTTTCACCCGTTGTAATTATATCCACAAGGGGCCTCTAGTCTAGTATATAAATATTCGTCGTAATCGATGAATGTTTACGGCAGTCAGAGGCGAACGGACGGACAGATAAACAAATCGAAATCGCAAACACTTAACTCGTCACTGCTTCCCCCCTACAACGCTGTTGGGGATTCGGCCATTGTTTCGAATCCAATAATCCGTTAATGGGCAGAGAAATCCGCCTGAGGTTTCCACGCCACTGCCAAGATTATGCATGTGCGCGTAAAGCACTCCTGCGATGCGAAATTTCTGAGACAACCTGAGGCGCACGGAACCGGCGTTTGTATTGCGTTTTGTTTCTATTGCACCAACTGTAGGGTGTTACAGATTTGAATTATAAACACTCCATCGCGTAAAATCGTTATATCTAACGCAATTTCCCTCTCGATTGCTGAGATTTCGGCAGTGCAGGTTTAAATTTTCTCGGGAGTTGTATTTGTTAACCCTTTAAAGCGCAGTGTTCCCCCGCTCTGGGAACACCAAACTCTGACGTTTTGACAGTTGCCAGTCACGAAGAATAGATTCGATTTCTATAAAAAAGAGTTGCGGGTGACAGAGCTCCTCGAGAATCCTTTACTTTTTTTAAGCACGCCATTTCCCCTCAAAAAATGGTCACGATTATTTTTTAACAGCACTGTCATCTGCTGAAAAATGGAAGAATGCGTGAACAGCCGGATAGATGGCCCAATGCTGAAAAAAGGGTAGCGTTGCCATCGCTCGACTTAACGACCAGCGAGAGGGCGGACGATCGAAACGTTCATCGCGTGCCACAGATCTAGAGACTATTTTTTGCCGACAGCTGGCTGTCGGACAGCTATTTTATTTCTATAATCGATCACTACTGCTCAAATTGAATAACCGGTTAATAATCGATAACCGGTTAATCCAATAGTGAATATTCGCGATTTTCACCGAATAGTTTTCGCGATTTTCACCATTCGAATAGTATTCGCGATTTTACTATTCGAATAGTGTTCGAGATTTTCACTATTCGAATAGTATTCGCGATTTCACTGTTCAAATAGTATTCGAAATTTCTAATGTTATGTGCTGGGCGTTCGAATGGATTTTTTCAAAATCGATTATTTCGAATGCATTTAATAATCGATAAATTCGAATACTTTCATTCATTCATTCATGCCCACCATTAGTTCGAAGGCACTTGTGCTTGATTCGAGCCATTATTATTCATTCATAACGCTATTAACCTTGAACATTATCATTGAAAAATCCCCCCCCCCCATCCTCATCTTTTCTAGCTAACTACAATAATATAAATGGACGCTATGACACAAACTATTCAAAACCGATTCCGTCGTCCCTGGAAGGAATAAACTGCGTGTTTCCGAATCACATAACCTGACACCACTTCGGGTGCGCTTGCTTAATTTCCTGCTGTCTTTGCTTTCATCCGATGGGAGGTTATTACATCATCGGCGGTCACTATTGTTCCAGCTCGGACCTTGTTAATGATTCTCGAATTGTCCTCTATCGCCCTTTTTGTAGTGCAATAATAGAACACTCACTCAACGATTTGTAGATCCACGCAATGCAGCTGGAATTTAGCGCATTTGCGTTCGTCGGTTATTTTGCTTCTGCTCGTTAACCCTTTGAGGCGCAACCCTTTTCCCAGTGATGAAAAAAGGGGCAGCCGTTGCCATCGCTCGACTTGACTACCAGCAAGATGGCGGACGATTGGAACGTTCATCGCGTGCCACAGACCGAGAGACCCTATTTTGACGACAGCTGGCTGTGCGTGGGCACAGCCAGCTGTCATACATAAAAAACAATAACATGCATAAAAATTACACATAGCTGACGTACATAGCATACTTGAAAATAATACGTTGCTGAACATATATAAAAATAATAAAAATCTCCCATAAACAGAGCAATTTCGGGATCTTTTCGGGAACGGAGACCCTATTTTGGCGCAGCTGGCTGTGCCGCACAGCTTGCTGCGTCAAAAAAAGGGTCTCTCGATCTGTCGCACGCGATGAACGTTTCGATCGTCCGCCATCTTGCTGGTCGTTAAGTCGAGCGATGGCAACGGCTGCCCCTTTTTTTTTTCAGCATGGGGCTATCTATCCAGCTGCTAATTCTCGCATTCTTCCAATTTTCAGCTGATGTCAGTGCTGTTAAAAAGAGTGACCATTTTTTTTATGGGTAATGGCGTGCTAAAAAGTAAAGGATTCCCGTAGCACAGCCAGCTGCGTCAAAAAAGGGTCTCTAGATCTGTGGCACGCGATGAACGTTTCGATCGTCCGCCATCTTGCTGGTCGTTAAGTCGAGCGATGGCAACGGCTGCTCTTTTTTCAGCATTGGGCAATCGATCCAGCTGTTTTCGCATTCTTCCATTTTCCAGCAGAAGCCAGTGCGGTTAAAAATAATCGTGACCATTTTTTTACGGGGAAATGACGTGTTTAAAAGTAAAGGATTCTCGTGGAGCTAGGTCACCCGCACCTATTTTTATAGAAATCCAATCTATTCTTCGTGACTGGCAACAGTCAAAACGTCCGAGTTGGGTGTTCCTAGAGCGGGAACACTCCGCGTTAAAGGGCTAATGATTCTCGAATGGTCGTCTCCGCCCTCTGTAGTGCAATACAACACTTCACTCAACGGTTCCTGAATCTCTCTGTGCGTTGATCTACGCAATGCAGCTGGAATTCTGCGCATTTGCACTCATCGGTTATTTTGCCTCTGCTCGTTAATTTGCGAAGGTCATAATTATTCCACTGTATTTCGAAAGTCTGAGTTAGTTATGCAGGCCAGTTGGCTAGGGAGAAAAAATAAACATAATTTGGGAAAAAAAAAAAAAAATGCTCGCAAAGATTTTATTATTTCAGTAGGGGCTAGAGATGAGTTCGGGCTCATTTTTTGAAGCCCGAGCCCGAAGACTTTTAATCCGAGCCCGAGCAATATTATTTAAGTCGGAGCCCGAGCCCGAAATTTCAGCTAAAGATAAATAAAATTCAATAAAATTCAAAGAAGTAATTCTTTGATAGAATACAATAAATTTTGCCGTTTGTGCAAATTAAAGACAAATAGAGTTGCAAATTTTTAATGCACTTTCTAATTCTTTATATCTATGTTTATGAAATAATGTCCGATCTCATGACTCACTAAGCAATATAAGCCGCCGTTCTGAAATACCCAAAGAGCTTCACGCGCCTTCTAGGCACCCGTGCCGCTATTTTTTTTTTTTTAAGTACTTTTATTTTCTATATGAATCAATTTTTAAAAATCTGTTTCACGAAGTATGTTCAATAAAATAGAAATTTTTCACGAGCCCGAGCCCGAATTCAATTGTGAATTACAGAGCCCGAGCCCGGTTCGGGCTCGGGCTGAGCCCGTCTCATCTCTAGTAGGGGCGGCCCGACGCGGTAAGCATGGTAATGCGCCGCCTTCGAAGGGCCGCATTTCGAACTCAAAAGTTTGAGAAAAGTATAGAAGGGTGTGCCTTTTTTAGGTTCGCAGTGGGGCGCCACATACTCTAGGACCGTCAGTTATGTCCCAATAAGACTGACCCTGAAAAAGTGTGACCAAAAATGGTGCGTTTTGCGCTTTCTCTTGAAGTTTTCGGAAAACGGTGCAAAAAATGAGCAGTTATATATTTTAAAATTTTTGCAGCCTTAAATTCTGCCTAAAAGCAGTACCTATTTAACATACTTTGATCCTCTTACAATTGGAGTCACACTTGTCAAGCCGCCCAGGCGGTGTAGTGGCTAGCGCGCCCTACTACCATCCTTTGGGCCCGGGTTCGACTCCCGGCTTTGGGCGTGGATGTAAAATTGTCAATTGTACTTTGATATCAATAAATAGGATTGTGCACTTATGAACAACTGAGATGACAGCCATAAAAGTGCTATAGATCTCGAAAAAACTGTGTCCCTCAAACTCAAACACTTGTCAAAATTCTTTCTGTACCAAACATGCAAGACCCTCACTGGCAGATTCCCGTCTTTCATCCAAAGGGTCTCGGTCTCCATACGATGGAGATGAGGCGGGCTCGGGCCAAAGGCGGATCCAGGGGGAGGGCGCAGGGGGCGCGCGCCCCCTCCGACAAAAATATATTTACACTAGATAAAGGGGGGCTTTTACCAATATTAGTGGGCTCTATACTAGATAAAATGAGTATTCACGATTTGCGCCCCCTCCGAAAAAAAGTTTCTGGATCCGCCTTTGGCTGGGGCTCATGAGGAATTTCTCCTTTCTTGAACTTGTGAACAAACAGTATAATATCGTAAACAGATTTGAATATATATTAGCATTAGAAGTTGAATATACAGTAGAATTAGAAAGTGCATTAAGAGTTTGCTACTATATTTGTCTTTATAATCTGCTCAAACCGCAAAATTTAGGATATTCTATCAATGAAGTCATCGACTTTTATTTATGCATTAGCCGAAATTTCGGGCTCGGGCTCCGACTTAATAATATTGCTCGGGCTCGAATTAAAAGTCATCGGCTCGAATTAAAAGTCATCGGGCTCGGGTTTTAAAAAAATGAGTCCGAACACATCTCTACCACTCTGTCCTCATGACACAAATGTCACGAGGACAGAGTAGCAGAGTGACTCAAAAGTCACATGAATTTGAATTTTTACTGGGGTAAACAGTGGCTTATAGAGTCTTCCTACAAGGTGGGGGGTGGGGGATGTGGACGTTATTTTAATGTTAAAAGCCATAATCTTTATGTTGAAAGTTAAAAATTTATGGATCTTATGTTAAAAATTCTTCGACAACCCCCTTCCTTGCTTACACCTTTGGGGGGTAGATGATATATTTCTATAGTAAAATTCTCAACTTTTGATATGCTGGAAAGTGTTGAAAAATGCCCATGCCAGCAAGCCACGGTCGGATCCAAAAAAAAAAAGATGGGCAAAAAACATTTCTCTTAACTTTTTAATTTCTAACCCTTGTTTAACCCGGCCGCTCTTATCGTTGCACCAAAGAAGATTCTCCTCCTCTGACAGATGTTGCTTGCTTCGCAGAATAGTTCTTTGGAATGCTGCAACGGAACTCACCGTTGCGCTTAAGGGGATGGTGGACATTAAAAAGTTTTTTTTTTTTATTTAATAAGATAGGATTATGAAATTTGTATTTTAATATATTAAACTAAAAGCATTATAAACAACTGAAAAAAATTTAAAATAAATTTTAAAAATATTAGTAATTAATTAAAAATTAATTAATTTTTTAGTTTCGAAAAAATGCTCCATGCGTTTTAATTTTAACTTTTTTTTAGTCATTTTGTTTTATAATAGCATAAAAATATATTTAAAAAAAGTCTGTATATCGGTTTTTGATTCGACCGAGTAGTTAATTTTATAGAAATATTTTCATGGATATATACCAAACTTTCCCGAAATTTTTCAATTTTCGTAAATAAAAGTGAAATTTCATAATCGAAATTTTGACCCTATTTAAAAAGGATACACAGATTTATTGTAATATATGAGAAGAATGTTTGTAGTCAATTTTGTACAATTTCGACCAAAATTAAGTCGCATGGAGCATTTTGAAGGCAAGAAAATCATAAAAAAATTGATTTGGAGAAAATACAGTTTAAAGTGTCATTTTCCATTTAGCTTTAATACCGTCTCTTCTGAATAATTTTATTTGTGATTTTACCTTAACAAAAAATATTTTTAAAATAATTTCATTCGAATATTAGCTTATTTTGTAAAACGTTCAATAAAAATTGTGACGTGTTTATTGACGCGTTTGTTTGCATTTTTGTGGACATTTAACTGTCCCTTTTAATTTTTTTCAAACCCTAATATCTTTTTAAAAAATTGCCGTAGACATACGCGGTTTTTTCTCCGCGGTTCAGCTTTAACTGTAGAATATTAGTATGTAAAAAAGAAAAAACACATTTTTTGGGCCAATTTTGATGATTTGGGTGTCCACCATCCCCTTAACCCTTTGAGGCGCAACCTTTTCCCAATGCTGAAAAAAGGGCAGCCGTTGCCATCGTTCGACTTAACTACCAGCAAGATGGCTAGACATATCGAAACGTTCATCGCGGGCCACAGATCTAGAGACCCTTTTTTGAAAGGGTCTCTAGATCCAGCTGTTCTCGCATTCTTCCATTTTTCAGCAGATGTCAGTGCTGTTAAAAATAATCCCGACAATTTTTTACGAGCAATGACGTGCTAAAAAAGGATTCTCGTGGAGCTATGTCACCCGCAACTATTTTTATAGAAATCAAATCTATTCTTCGTAACTGGCAACAGTCAAAACGTCAGAGTTGGGTGTTACCAGAGCGGGAACACTGCGCATTTAAAGGTTAAGCAATCGTGAGTTAAAATTAGGAAGTTTTAGGAAAATGCATGTAAAGAAGTTTTACGAATGAAATAATTTAGCGACCCATAAAGCCATTTTCAGTAAAGACTAAAAAAAAGTCATATTTTAACTCCACCCAAACCAAATACGAGTTTTTCTACTCTTCACTCGAATTGAAACTATTTAAACAGATTAATTTCCAAAATGCTATTCAAATGCACCGCTGCTCTTTAGTTGAAATTAAATCTGCAAGTGAAATATTCTTCAGTTTTCCGAGAAGTCTCTCGCAGATGAAAAGCAATTATTTTCTCACGCGCAGCTTAACACACACCTTCATCAAATAAATTGCAGGAAAAATTCCACCATAAATATGACGATGATGCTTTTGATCGACGAAAATAAGAGTGATGGGGAGTTTTTTTTTTCTTTCTTTTATCACGAAAAGCATAGAAACTAAACATTACACGCATAATTAAATAAATCCCCCTTTTGTATGAGCTATGCAAATTTTAAACGCCTATTCATAATGCAGGAGAGTGGTTAATTATGGAAATTTTGAGCCACAGGCGTGTAAAATATGCCCTGGTATCCGTAGTTTTAAAGCTGGAATATATTATGGCGAGTAGTTATTTGTTATCTGAATATTCAGCTCTCTTATTTCTCTTGCTTTAATCGCTGTGTCACTTCTGACAATTACACAAAGAAGAGAAATGTTTCGTTGTTATGCAGTTTTCACACAGCCACTCATTTATCTCTTAAACTCGTGTAGTGTCAATAATGATAATCGTAATCGCTTTTTAATTTTTAGATAAAAGAAAGAAGAAAATTATTGTGTGTTTCCAAAAAACCCTTATTTCCTTGCTCATGAAATTTCAATAGCAAAAATAATAATTTCTTAACAATTACTGAAAGAGGAAAAGAACTTTTTTCTCCTTGTTTTCTTGCTCATAAAATTTCAGTAGCAACAATAAAATTAATTTTAGAATTTAAAGAGAAAGCTCTCTTTGTTTTCTTGCTCATGAAATTTCAGTAGCAACAATAAAATTAATTTCGACATTTACAGAAAAGGGAAAAGAATTATTTCATTCTTGGAGAATTCCCATAAATACGCTCATTCTTTTCTTGCTCATGAAATTTCAATAGCAACAATAACAATTTCATTGGCAGCAATAATTATTTCATTGTTGAAGAATTCCCATTGAGTACGCTTATTCTTTTCTTGCTCATGAAATTTCAGTAGCAACAATAAAATTAATATCGACATTTACAGAAAAGGGAAAAGAATTATTTCATTCTTGGAGAATTCCCATGAATACGCTCATTCTTTTCTTGCTCATGAAATTTCAATAGCAACAATAACAATTTCATTGGCAGCAATAATTATTTCATTGTTGAAGAATTCCCATTGAGTACTGTTATTCTTTTCTTGCTCATAAAATTTCAACAGCAGCAATGATAATTCCTTAAGAATTACAGAAAGAGGAAAAGAATTATTTCTTTGTTGAAGAATTTCCTAAGAACCTGCTGCTTCTTTTCTTGCTCATGAAATTTCAGTTGCAACTATAATAATTTCTTAATAATTACAGAAAAAAGAAAATGATTATTTCATTGTTAAAGAATTCCGATTGAATACCCTCATTCTTTTCTTGCTCATGAAATTTCAGTTGCAACTACAATAATTTCTTAATAATTACAGAAAAAAGAAAATGATTATTTCATTGTTAAAGAATTCCGATTGAATACTCTCATTCTTTTCTTGCTCATAAAATTTCAACAGCACCAATAATAATTTCTTAACAATTACAAAAAGAGGAAAATAATTATTTCTTTGTTGAAGAATTTCCAAAGAACCTGCTGTTTCTTTTCTTGCTCATGAAATTTCATTAGCAACAATAATGATTTCGTAACAATTACAGAAAGAAGAAAATAATTGTTTCATTGATGAATTTCCAAAGGACCTGCTGCTTCTTTCCTTATCACAAAATCTCAGTAGTAACAGTAAAATTAATTTTAACACTCTCAAAAAGAGGAGAAGAATTATTTCGTCGTTAAAGAATTCCCGTTGAATACGCTCCTTCTTTCCTTACCTGTAAAATTTCAATAGCAACAAGCCTTTTTACAATTACAGAGAGAAAAATATTTTTTTTTGTTTGAGTTTTCAAAGAACTCAAGCTTTCCTTTCTTACTAATGAAATTAAAATCTTAACGATAATCATGATGTTAATAACAGGCTGCATGCTCTCGTAAATGATGTCACTGAAAATATATGAAATATTCTTTAATAACGTGTTTTTATAAGTAAAACTGTAAATGTTTATAAATAAACTAAGCTTTTATTATTATTATTATTCCTGTAAGGTTAGCGATAACCATAATGATGTTCTTTCATTATATGCCCACCGCCCTCCTTGAAGTATGAATTGGTCTGTCGGCTTGTTAGTTTTTTCGTCGGAGAGATGAAGTACTGTATCTCTAACCTTATACTAATTTCTGCAATATTAAGAATCTTATTTTATACTATTGAAACAAATATTAAGTCAAATCTCTTTAAAATAATTTTTAAAAAAGCATCATTGGTAAGTTTAAATATGGAGAAACACCACTTGAGTAAAATTTTCAATTCGCTCCAAACTAAATAAATACTTAAGATTAAACGAGGTTAATCTTTTATTTTACTGTCTCCATAGAAGTAAGTAAGTAATGGGATAGGGGGGGAAACATACTACCCTAAACATGATCTAGAATCAGGGAAGGAGGGAGGGTAATTGAACAGCTTTCTAAGAGACCGCTTACGAAATTAGCGCGCTCCACCCCCCCTTACCCGAATGCTTAATTATGCAAATTTTAGAGAGCAAAACGTATAATACGCTCTCGCACTCTACCGAGACCATTATGATTCAGGAGAACAAATAAATACACAGCAAGTGACAAGTCGGGAATGGGGGGGGGGGAGAGATCCTACCCATTTGGTATGGAAAAGGCAAGGGGGAGGGGACTCATGGAATCCACGAGATGTGCCGTCCGTAATTAAAATGGAGAGACGCAAGAAGTGGTGGATGTGGCACGGACAGCTGTTTGCCGGGAACGCTCAAAATGCACTTTCTGACACAATCGTTCAAAATGGGAATTTGCGGGTAGGTGACTTATGGGTAAATGATGGAGGAAGGTGGTGGACGTAATAATACGGTCTTTTCCGTTCTTTTGTTACAGCTGGAACAAGGGACATCAGGGATGAAATAGCTATGCATTAGAAGGACAAGGCCGTAGCCTGAAACTTTCAGGCACATAACTTACTGTTGATGGAGCATACTGAAAAAAACTACCAAATTGAGACATAGAACGTTGGAACTCCCTTGTGATGTAGATCACATATCTAATATTAATTATCATTTACTTTCTATACCTTAAATTTAATCTATTCAAAGTCATGCGCTCTAACTTATTTCTGTTCTCATTCTTCTTTCACTTCAGATTTTAAATTCGTATTTCGCTTCCCCCCGTACACAGTATTCTTTTATTTGCTTATTTTCCCCCTCTGTGAGTGGCTGTTCTGGACTAAAAATAGATTATATTACGTCAGTGTGCAGTCATAACGAATTTTTTATCCCCCGCCCTCTCTTGGCGCCTTTTTGGCATGAATTATTTTTGATGCCCTGCACCATCTTTAAAATTACTTGTTCGCGGTTTCATTATTTCAATTTTATTTGTTTAAATTTTATGGTTGCTTAGAAATTAGCGGTGTTTATCTTGGCGAAGTCTTTGTTCTCGCCAGTGTGAAGGTTGGTGTTGGCATAATTTTTAAGTCTCTCCACCGCTTTTCACTTGTCAAGAAAACGCGCATTTTTATCGACGCCGAGCTACCACCAGACTTAATACTAAATTGTTTATTTTATACTGCTTTTTTAATAAATAGAGATTTTTTTCCGTACCCGAACTCTCTTAGTTATTTGTGTTCTGCAACTTAGTGTTCCGAACCTGGATTCATTTGTCACAACGCTATTTCATAATTTAAAATAGCCCACACAAAAATTCCATGGTGTCGGCATAAGTTTGCTAGATCTGCAGCAATGCCTGTAAATCAGCCTTTTCCACTATAGATTTAATATGTCAGGGAAGCGACATTACAGTTTTGTAACAATACGAGTACCTTTAAAAAATTGTTATGGAAAAAAAAAGAAAAACACCAAAACTTATCCTTCTGTAAAATTCACTTTCAAGATAAATAGAAAATACCCCTCTTTGAAAAAAATTAATATTTTCGGCCAATTTATCGCCCAAGTCCAGTTGCATAGGTTTGCTAGATGTGCCTTTTTCTGTACAATGCCTGTAAATCAGCCTATTCCACCATAGATATTATATGACAGGAAAGCTACATTACAGTTTTGTAACAAAACGAGTATCCTTAAAATGTTGTTTTGGAAAAAAAAGAAAAACACTAAAACTTATCCTTCTATATAATTTGCTATACCTTATCAAAAAGATATTACAATATTATCATTGAGAGTAACCTGCGGATTAAGTTTAAGGCTTTAAATATTACTCTCAAAGGAAGGATTTTACTGCCCAGTTACGCCACCATTCCGGCAACAAACTGGGTTAATACCATTAACTTCTTTTTTTTTTTCAGTTATTTTGCCCTCTTTACAATTTTTACAGTTGCGATAACAGAAATAAGGAAACAAAAATTTTGATAAGGAACCAAACAGGAAAAAATAAAATGAGATTTTTTAATTTTTTTTTTTTTAACAGGTGTATAAATAAATTTTGGAACAGAAAAAATTATGAAGATAAAAACTCCTTTTTTACGTGTGGATTAAAATATATTAGCTATATTAATAAATTTTGTGCTAGAGAAACAATAAAACCCTTTTTTTTTTGCATCTAGAATGAATTTTTTGAATATTTTTTTTCTATATATTTTAGAATAAATTCAAATATATAAATTTAAGTTGTTGAATTTACATAATACGAAATCGAATCTTATATTCTGAAGCGTATTATAAACTGTAGAGACTTATCTAGATAAACAGATAATATCGCATTTCGAGAAAATTCATTTTGTCGGCTAATTTATCGCCAAACGGTCGCCAAAGTACAAGTTTTCTGTACAATGCCTGTAAATCTGTCTTTTCCACCATAGACTAATTATGGCAGGAAAGCCACCTTACAGTTTTGTAACACTGTTGTTTTGTTTAATTTGTGGGTAAGAAGCCTAAAGCATATAGTGCCTAGCGTCCGTTGTGTTTGTCCCTACAACGGGTTAATTTACCTTTGGATAAACAAAAAATTTACGATAAAGGTAAAATCATGGAATTACTTCGTCATTGCATAACTCTCAGTGAAACGCAATATTTATTATTATTACTTGTATTATTACTTTTTCTAATCTGTTTCTCTGTGTGTGAATCATAGTATTAAAAATTTCCCAAAACATTCGATTAGCGAATTATATAGAAGGACTAGGGAGTATGGTTCGAAGACTATTTGTGTGTATTTACGAGGGGCTCATAGCACTAGTTAAATTTGAGCCGCCCATGTTGTGTGGCGACTAAAGAACCGTTCTATCACACCTTGGTTCTGGGTTCAATTCCCGGCTTGGGCTTGGGTGTTTATTTGTTCTTCCCTTCTTAGGGGGTAACGCTAGTCGTCCACAATAAAATGGCCATCAATTTAGATCTTAGTAGTGGCGAATGCTTGATGAAAATATGTCCGCCCTTTAAAAAAAATGTTAAATTCAGAATGCCTCAGCGTGACTAATTCATAATATCACTGGTTTTATTTTAATTAGTTATTTTAATGCACTCTCAGCTCATTGTATGTCCGTACTCATCAAATCAGAGTAGTTTGTAAGTCCCTACACCCTCTTACATTCTCAAAATTTATTTCGTCCATCTTTGCCTTAACAGTACCTTCATTTAATATTAAGAATCTTTATTTTAAAATTCCCGAAGCGAGTGTATGTATTCGTGTAAAATATTTCAAAGAGAAAACCAAGAAACTCTTTTAAAAACACTTGCAGCTTTTTTATCGGCAATCTCGAACCACAGAGAAAGCGAAGCACGTTTAGCGAAATTTTAAAAGTCCCATTCAACAAACTCATTACTTAAAATTGTTCTAAACGACGTTACTCTTTTCTTTTATTGCTACAAAACTAGTGAGGGATGAGATAGAAAAAGAAAAAAAAAAAAAAAAAAAAGAATGAAAACTGAAAAACCCTAACATAAGATAAACACAGAAGGGGGGGGGGGATCACCGAAAAAGTAATTAAACAGCTCTCTTCTAAAAAGACCTCTTACGGGGAAATACATCTGTCCCACTCACCCAAACTACTTATTTATGCAAATTTTAGAGAGAGCACGTGAAATAACGTGCTGTCACTCCACGCAGGCCCCGACTATGAAAATAGAATGTCCTGGGCCTAGTACTTGTTGAAAGCCCCTATACTGTCATACTTTTGTTGACACTTACAATCACAGGGTGCAAATATTTGTTCAGAGGGGTTCGGGGTACAGCTCCCCTCCCCTTGTCTAAAAATGTCTAAAGTCTTAATTTTTAATGCGCAGAAGTTGTGCGTTAAATGACGTCATGCCGATGAACGCTCCATGGTGGAGTGTTTTGGACCATGGGTGCCCACACCTTTGGGCAGGGAGAGGGCATGCCCCCCCCCCCACTAGCTTCTGCGTTATACCAATACGTAAATCATACCTGTAAAATGGAAGTGGTTCAACGCTAAAATAAGCATCTTTCAGGGGTAGGACCCTCTTGGCCCCTCCCTACAAGTAATCACAAGGGCCAATGTTTAGACCTTAAGTGTAAACATTTTTGTGCAGCAAGTGCATATCTTTATTCATTGTTATTACTGTCTTTTATGCTATATTTTTAAGCATGAAACTTAAATTATTTTAATCATTTTGAGGACTCTGAAACTTGAATAATTGGGGCCTTGAAACTTTTACCGCAACAGGTCCTAGACCGTGGCCTAGTTGGCCTGCCTGTACGGTAATCAGGCACTGACGCCACCTTCATAATGTGCAGGGAAAACAAATCCACAGAAAGTAATCTGCCCATTAGGAAAAGAACGGGGAACTCCAATGAAATCCGCGAGATGAGTCCAGAATGCTTGGGCAGTCTGTGTAATTAAGAGAATCAGGAGTGCCGCGTATGTGACACGGACAGCTGTTGCCGGGAAAAGCTGTTAAAATGTTATTTTCTGACACAGTCGTTTAAATGGTTTGCGATGCGTGAGACTTATTGGAAAATGATTGAGAAAATGGCGGAAGGTGATGGGGTGTGTGTTTTCCGTTCTTTTCCGTGATACGGACGAGGGGACATCGGCAGTGCAGTAGAAATGTATCCAGAAACGCATTTTCGAACGCACCGATGTTCAGGGCATGGGCGCCCATAGGGGGGGGCAAGGTAGGGCACTTGCCCCACCTTAGAGTTTTAGGTTAGTGTCTCATGATGCAAACAAATCGCAAAAACAGAACTAAATTTGTTAAAAGTTTGAAATTTGCCCCCCCCCCCCTAGAAATTTTTTTTGAAGTTTGCCCCCCCCCCCCCCTAGAAAAATTCCTATGGGCGCCCATGGTTCAGGGGCGTATTTAATAATTTTTGTTTTAAATATTTCGAAATGTATCAAATAACTTAAAAATATCTATTTATTGAGTATTCTATTCGTTGATTTTATCTACATATTTTTAAACAAGTGGAAAATATAATGGATGCGTCAGAAGTCCACACAAACTTTAACAATTCATCAATCCTTTCGGTACGGAGGAGCTGGCCGCGGCTCTATATTCGTGGTATACTAGGACGTTTACCACATGAGTGGTTGCACTGTACGGAAGCCTAAGCTGCGAAAATGCGTCATACATCGAAAAATCAAAAATTTTGATATATTCTAACACAAAAATTACTGTTTACAAAAAGTCTGGAACTGTTGACAGCTATGGTAATCATGCCCACATAACCTTTAGATGGAGCGGCGTTAGTACTCAGAAAACGTTGTGTGGGTGCCGCCATTGGGCGGCAGTAGTACCCACAGAACGTTTGCTGGGTGCCGCCATTGGGCTGGAAGAGTACCCAGAGAGCGTTTCGTGGCCAGTGGACAGCAGTAGTGAGGAAAGGGTTAAATAAGAGCAAATAATGTTTTTCAAGAATTACGGTTCCGACTAATAGGATTATTGAGACATGAGATTTTTTAAAATGTTAGTTCACGTGTACACCCTTACACCCTGGTCTTTTCTTTTTTTTTTTTTTTTTTAAGATATCTCTGGCGTTTTACGATGAATGATTGAAATTTTACACCACCACATTAATGTGTGGAGCTCATTTTACGAAATAGGTATTTTTTTACCCGGGGGTTGTATACAAATTTTAAATATATAACTTTTCGAAATTTTACTAGAGCAATATTATCTTAACTTTGTCCTGCCTTATTGTGAACATTTTTTTTCAGTTGACATATTCCACATATCTGTAATAGACAAATAATTAAAGCTTGTTACCACCTTTACACATTGATCGATGAACATATACAGGACAATCTGTATATGTTCATCAAATAAGGAAGAGGATATCCCAGTTATAGTAGAAACCTCACATTTTTTAAACTTCACAACGTCCAGTGGTGACTTAACTAGTGGTTAATGAGTTTACCTATGTTCATGTATTTTCCACCGAAAAAAAAGCAGGGTGGAGAAAGAAAGAAGCATAAAATAATAACAAATAATGGAATCCATTTCTTTCTCGAAAATCTCTAATACACTCTAATTTCAGAATCTCGAACGGTTTGTTCCCCTTTATTTTTTTTATAGTACTCATTGTCCATTGTTTTATTATTGTATGTGTCACTCACTCAGACACGTCAAGTCAGGAACAGCTGCCGTTGACGTTATGAAAAAGTTCGCGAAAATTTGCCACCGATACTGCCCGAAGTCTTTTGTTGTGATGTCCGTCTACAGTACTACGTTATTTTTATAGATGTTTATATGCTCTTTATATAAACTGGCGGATTTCTCGTTCATCTCGTGTTATTCGAGCATATAGCAGGTGGGAATGCTGTTATATCTTGAAATTTTTCTGGGACGGCATTTTTTTTTTTTTAAAGAAATTTGCATGTTTTATGTCGTTATAACCCGAATTTCCTGTAGATAATGACTGACTAAAAATTTTTAGTTTTATGAATTTTGTACTGTAGAATATCTTTTGGTGGTTTCTCCTAGTCCAGGGGTGACGAACCAATGGCACGCGACACAATATTTTGGGCACGCCACCGATCAAAACGGTTTGCATTTTAATTTTAAAAAATCTGGAGTGACTCCACTCGACTTTCCGAACACTTACGATTAAGATCATTACCAAGCATTTAAATAAATTTTAATCGATGAATAATTCAAACATATACACCAAATTGAAGCTCAATCTAATTCGCTGTTTAAACGCTAGCGCACTTTCAAGAATTTCCCCCCTCATAGGCCATAATGTTAAAGAAATCTTTGTCGTAGCTCTGTAGAAAAACTATACGTCCTATACACACCAAAATCAATACCGGTCTTACGATGGTGGTTTACAACATGTATACCCAATTTGAGCTCAATCGAATGTACCATTTAAACGCTAGCGCACCTTCAAGAATTTCTCCCCATAGGCCATAATGTAAAAGAAATCTTTGTCGTAGCCCTGTAGAAAAACTATAAGTCCTATACACACCAAAATCAATACCGGTCTTGCGACGGTGGTTTATAACATATATACTGCATTTGAACTCAATCGAATGCGCCGTTTAGGAGCTATCGTGTTCACACTAACACACACACGCACATACATACATACATCTCTTATAAATAGCATAAATGAATTCAAAAGACCTCAAAACGTGTCAGTACACCCAAATCTCGAAGTCAAATTTTTTCATGATTACAATACTTTCCTTACATGGTACATGTTCGGAAATAAATAACAAAGTTCACTATGAAGTACCACGATTGAACGGTTCCGAAGTCAAAATTATTTGACGGCACGTCTATGGCCTCATTAAACATTTCTATAGAAAAAAATCTGGAGTGACTCCACTCGACTTTCCGAACACTTACGATTAAGATCATTACCAAGCATATAAATAAATTTTAATCGATGAATAATTCAAATATATATACCAAATTGAAGCTCAATCGAATGTACCGTTTAAACGCTAGCGCACTTTCAAGAATTTCTCCCCATAGGCCATAATGTAAAAAAATTCTTGGTCGTAGCCCCGTAGAAAAACTATAAGTCCTATACACACCAAAATCAATACAGGTCTTGCGACGGTAGTTTATAGCATATATACCCAATTTGAGCTCAATCGAATGTACAGTTTAAACGCTAGCGCACTTTCTAGAATTTTCCCCCATAGGCCATAATGTAAAAGAAATCTTGGTCGTAGCCCTGTAGAAAAACTATAATTCCTATACACACCAAAATCTCGAATTCGAATTTTTTCATGATTACAATACTTTCCTTACATGGTACATGTTCGGAAAGTAAAAGTGGCACGTTGATCTATAAAGGTTCGCTATCCCTGTCCTAGTCTGAAAGATTTCTTGCTTTTGGTCAATAACCAAAATAACATCGAAGTTATATTTCCCCCCCCTTCCAACTTGAGCTCTGTTGATCAAGAAGTATGTATTGTCATCGTAAAGCGCTGACTAGATGTATGCAGATATCCGTATCCATATTCGTCCGTCTGAGCAAAAAAGAGATAAATCGCCAAGCCTCAACGCTATGAAAATGAAAGTTTTAAGGATCAATAATTCGCTCTGTAACTAAACCGATTTACATACAACAAAATATCGAGTTTAATTATTCGTTGCTTAGAACATGAATTGAATGTTAGACCAAATTAAACCTTAAGAGAGCAGATCATCCCGAAAAATCCTACAGCATTGCTTTTGTACCGAGATCATAGCAAGATCAGTACACATGAGGCAGACGTATTCCGATTTCCTGGGGAGAGTATAGATAATGCATCAATTTGCGATATCTACTGCAAATGTTAAATGCCGCTTTAATATGTATGCGCAGTCCATTATTGCAATTCGTCTGCTGAATAATTTTAGAGCAACTGTTAAACCCGAATCATTGTATTGTAAATGCCTACTAGTTATTGTCTGGTTTTAGAATTGCTGTGAGTATTGATTTGTATGAAAATTTTGGAATCTGCCAAGTAAATGTCAAGCAACAATAGGGGTCAGTTTACGGAGGTCCTACCGATGAATGTACTACAAAATACAGGGCGTCCCAGCACCAGGGTTTAAATCTTCTTGGAGGGTTAGGTTAAATGACTGGGAACCATAGCGGAATGCAGGGTCGCAAACATCTTTTTTATGCGTCTATTAATAATCAGTTTTAAGAAGGTGATGAAGCATCAGCCAAATTTCTGAACCTTTTAACTGATTAAATAATTTCTCCTTAGATTGTTATTATTATTATTTATATAGAGACTAAACTTGTAATTAAAAAAAAATAAGAAATTGATTACTAAATGCTCGAGGAAAATGCATATGTGTGCATTAAATAGGTCGTGCATCCTTTACTATAGTAAAGGTGATTTTTGTGTCCTCAGTTGGGGACGCAGAGTCTGAAAGGGTTAACAAACGTTTGATAAACAGTTCGCTTATGCTCCGATTATTGCATGATTAAAATAAAAAATGATTTATAAATTCTTAATTTTAGTGAGAAGCATTCTGTAATTGTCTTTTCCAAACCATGAGCTCTATACTTCTCACCGATTGTTGCTAATTGTCGGTTGTTAGCTGCCGCCTGGGCAGACCCGATGCCGATGGCTTAGTTATCGACTGCACTAAATAGAGTTGTTTCACCTACGTCATTATCACTGCGTCACACCATAGTAACCAACTTTTTTTGGTCAAACATTCGCTCATTTGAGAATGGTCAGTGGCCGAAAATGTGGCTTTGTATCCCTAAATATCCGAGTTGACCATAAAAATATTTCAGTGACGTCACATGAAAATACTTTATACTTCGGGAGGTCATTTAGCCAATCACAAGAACTCCCTGACGTTCCTCCTTAACCCATTTGTGCCCAGATATTTTTGCGACTTTCTTCGATTTTCGCTAATACCAGCAATAATAGATGCATTTCCGATGTCAACTTCTTGAACAAAGGGATGATTTCTTTTAAAATCATTCTGTATAAAAATTGAAGTGTCAACATCCTACTGCGTTATGTTAAAATACTTTGTGGAGTTGAGGTTCAATACTCGTGAATAAAGGCTAGGAAAAATAAATAACGTTTTCGACTGATAGCGATAATGACGTCCCAAACAAAAAGGGCTACTAGGCATCAATGGGCTAACACTCCACCTCAAGTGACCGCAAGGCGGGGCAGAGTTAGCCATCGATGATTTCCCAACAATCGTTAAAGAATATAGTTCCAAGGTCAGAATCTTCATTCTTACCATTTAAAAAAAGGTTAAAGAAAAAAAAAAAAAAGATGGACAATGAGCTTTTAAGTTAGAGTACCTGAACTTTTAGGACATATAAGTTCGTAATTAAGTGAAAAAAAAAAAAAATTTGGAGTGTTTAACATTACTGGTTTGTTTTTAAATCTGTTCCAAAATTTCAACGACGCCTATTATAAAGAAAAGACCTTATCAATATCATTTTGTTCCGTCTAAAAAGACTATAACCCTTTCAAAATTTCTGTATAAGTTAGTCAACGCAGTAGATTCAAATGACTCCCATTCCATGCCATTTTGCTCTCCATCATTTCACCTTAATTTCCTCAATAACATCAGTCCCTGGCGTAATAAGCAGTTCGGAAATGAATAATATTCAGAAATTGCGTGCTCGAGAATCGCAAATCGTTCCTCGAATCTTTGTGTAACAACAGCAGTTGTAGGAAATTCTGCTCGGGCTCGTGGCAGATGGCGTTTTACGTCTTGAGATTTAAAGCGAATCATTGATCCACTTCTGGAACGGAGTTTTGCAGCGGTAAAATATCGCGTAACATTATCTTAAGTGCTTTTTTTCCCGCCGTCACAGCTGTTCCTTTTTTATTGTCTTCTGTTTTTGGCGTTATTCGGAAGTTAAGTTGGTGTCTATTATGCCGGTATTTTCCCGTGCTGTAACAGTTAACTTGCAGACCAGTAGAATGTATATTAGAGGGCTGCTTTTTATTCAACCTCCGATAGTCAATAAAGAAAAGACAAAAAGAATTGATTGCCGAAAGTTAGGTACATATGTATGGTATGGTTACTCTCCCACTTGAGCATCATGAAGGTTCGAGCGGGGCCATTGTGATTCTACCGGGCCTGCTTGTGCACTCTGAAAGAGGCCTACGGACGTTTCCTCATTGGTTCAATTCGGCCATTAGATGACGTATCTAAGTGCTGGAACCAATAAGTAAGCATCCGTAGGCCTCTTTGGATGACTCATCGGATCGCACAAGCAGGCCCGGTAGAATCACGATGGCCCCGGTTCGAGCATACTTATCAAAATCGGTTGCCGATGAGTTTTCCGAGTTTCCTTTTCCGGAAACGTTACTGTCAAAAGATGCGACCTTGCCCTAAAACGCTGTTTCGAAAGTCTTCATTGGTCTGAAAGCTTTGGCCTCTTAGCGAGCTCTTCATTTCATGGTAAGAGATGGAACTTCATCAATGTGCCAAGTCGTTAACCAAGAGAGACCAATAAAGAGTTTCAAATCAGTGATGATGCGAAAACCCATGAAGGTCGCTATTGGTGGCTGACTTTGTGCCAAGTGATTTCCATGTCCAACGAAAGAACTGTGCTAAGGAGGCCAGAGCGTCAAAATCCAAATCTTCCAGGCAAATGAAGTTCTGCAAAACAACGTTATGGACCTTGGTCGCGGCAACGTTCCTGTGAGCGAGCATTGGAAAGCCTGTCTACCGATTTAAAAAATGCCCAAATCTTCAAGGCGATTTTGTCGAAAAGAAACCGTATGTGAAGGTTACAGATACAAAAGTCACATCATACTCTTTTTTGAGCTACCGAATTATTCATAGCACCGTGTTCGTTTTTTTTAAGACGAATCAGACTGTACTAGTGATTTATTTGCTGATGTAGTGTTGTGTTGAGGCAAAGCTACGCAAGAGCTGTCTGCCTCGAGGAGGGGGAGTCTTGGACTTTTTAAGGAGATTTAACGCATAGTCACGTTACATCTGGAGAAAACCGACCAAAACGCTAGATCGTTGGATCGATAGCCATGCGGTAGGCCAGAACGCCGGACTTTCACACTTCAGCCATCTACTCTGTTTAATGTCGTATACACTCGGCCGTGGTGAGGCTCCCAATAGCTATTTGGACCATAATGAACATATTGAGACTGGAAAAAAAATGCCGAAAATCTCGTTTTGATAACAGTTTTGCAGAAAAATTCACACTCAAATTCAACCTATCGCGGAGGCTTTTCAAGGACCATGGGGTTTTCCTTGCATTTTTTGTGATGTTTCTAAAGAATAACCATTTTATAATAAATATTTTATAATAATTTTTTGATGAATGCTTTGTGCTTGATGATTTTTGTTGTTTGGTACCCTCTGAAATAACATTATACACCTCATGTCCAGGTACTTTTTTTTGGTTCTTTTTGTTTTAAATCCATAACTCTTTTGGTTTATAACTAACATCACCCATAGCAAAAATCACACTTTCCATATTTATATTTAAATTCTAGTTTCCCCAGAATTATTGCAGGTTTCGGACTACGTTCAGATAGTTGTTGTGACAACAAATATATCACGCCAGAAAAAAATATAAATAGATAAATTGAATTATGTCTATCGGCTCTGAATATTTAAAACTTCACTTTGACCACCTGTAACCGCGCATAATTTTATTCGTCTTTCAGCAACTGGACCTCAAACAACACGGAACCCCACATTTACTTTGCTTAATATCAAATCTAACTCTCAAATTCCTTTGCGAACGCGCGCACACAAATACAATTTATATTTTCCAGACCAGAACTGCCTCTCTCGAAAACCATTTCGAAAACTTATTTACCCTGTCTCTCGAGAATGTCTGCAACTTTGTTTCTGGTTTAACAATTGCGTTACAGCTCTTTTCCAATGACGTTAATTACATTCTGGCCAGGATCGCCAAGTAATATATCATTTGGAATCTTTCTAATTTTGGCACATATTGTTATTGCTTGTCTTGACATGCATAGCCTGAAAGTTGCCCCGGAGTTTTAAGCCCTTGACAGCTAGATTAAACCAGTCAACCAAATCTCCCACTGTTTGAAATTCCCCCTTTTAAAATGAGTTTACACGCTGGTTGAAATTTCACTTGGACGAGAGTTTAGTTGTTTCTCTGTGTGTGTAAGTTGGTTTTAGACTTAAGGGTTGTTTCGTTTTTTTTTTTAAAGGAAGAAAGAAAAAATGGAAATAAAGAGAAAATCTAATTTAAAAGTAGCAAAGTGATATACATCATCGTGGTTTCTTTAATTTTGTTGTAAACATGTATTTATTTATTTATTTTTAAGATATTAGAAAGGAATTTATTTATTGTATTTTTGGAAAATGCCATTTTGTAAAAAGTGTGTTCTATTTGTTTGTTTGTGTGTGACTATGGCAACGCTACGCTAGGGCGATCTACCAAGGGTGGGGGTGCCTTTGTAGGAGGACTTCCTCAGGGGTTCTAACGCGTATTCACGGAAAAGTGTGTTTTGAAAAGTGCCATTTTGTAAAAGCTATTAAGAATTTTCTGCAACTCGAATTTGGGATTTTAGGAGATAAGAGTTTTTATCCAGATCTATGGTTCTTTTTAGGCCTTCATCTCAGTTGTTCCGAAGTACAAAATCATCTTCATTCCAAAGTACAATTTTACGTCACAATATCTGGACAAATGCCGTTATTCTACCACACCACTTTTCCGGGTTCGATTCCCGGCACGGGCTTCGGTGTCATTTCCTTTTGTCCGCCCCTTCATAAGAGGCAAACGCTGGTCCACCTATTGCGTGCCACCTATTGCGTGTAGAATATGGCAATCTTCGTTGTTAAATTCGTGAACTACCGATAAAGAGAGTGTTTCACTGGAAAAAAATGGTAACGAAAATAATTTCGTTACCGATATGTGTAGTATGCCTTGCAAAAGTAGGACTGTCCCACAGCGGGCATTCAAAGATTCAATCTGGGAAGCAACGCTGGACACAAAAGAGAACATTCACTGTTACTTCCCTGCTAATGGGAGTGATTAGGTTAAATCTGAGTTTAAGATTGAAAAGAAAACACGATCGACAAAATCCTGCAGATACTGAATCTGAATCCTAGTTTAACAGGCTTGAATTTATATCTGAATGTGTGAGCAACGGCTGGACATATGACTACTTTTTGCCACCCAGATAAGAATTAACGAAATACATGCTGGTTAACCCTTTAACGCGTAGTGTTCCCTCTCTGGGAACACCCAACTCTGACGTTTTGACTGTTGCCAGTCACGAAGAATAGATTGGATTTCTATAAAAATAGTTGCGGGTGACATAGCTCCACGAGAATCCTTTACTTTTTAGCACGTCATTTCCCGTACAAAAAATCTCACGATTATTTTTAACAAGCACTGACATCTGCTGAAAAATGGAAGAATGCGAGAACAGCTGGATAGATTGCCCAATGCTGAATAGAGGGCAGCCGTTGCCATCGCTCGACTTAACTACCAGTAAGATGGCGGACGATCGAAACGTTCATCGCGTGCCACAGATTTAGAAACCCTTTTTTGACGACAGCTGGCTGTGCGCACACAGCCAGCTGTTTCCTTTTAAATAACAATGAAAGATGCAGATTTTACGGATTAAAAAGTAAAGATTCACAAGGGGAGACGAGTTACTGTAGTTATGTTACTATAGCTCTAAATACAAAATTCTCAGCATACTGCAGTAAGTAAGTTTTACAGTTATGTCAAATACGTCATTATTCTTAGCGCCAACTTTGGTGACATTACTATTTTCACTTTCACTATAGAATAACACAGTCATATTGCAATGTGGTCTAAGCAATAGGGAGGATCGGTTACAGTTTCTGCAATCTTATCTCTGTGCTGGCTGAGACCTCTAGCCTTGTCTCAAAATCTTTTTATTTTTGTGTGTGTTCTTCCTCCTACATTTTCGGTCGTACTATATGTACTAATGTACCTGACGAGCAGTGAAAACAACTCTACATTTTCGATCTGCTCCAAGAAAAACTCAGGAAAACCAAAGAATTTCAAAGGAAAGTAAAATGCAATACAATCCTCGCCCAGTGGAAATAAAAAGACATGGCAGGTTGAGCTATTTATTCACCAGAAAATAATGCCGTTTAAAAAAATTGCGATCCATTCAGGAATTCAATTCTTAAATCCTTATTTATTATCCATTCTTCCGGTATATCTGTTTCTGAGACGAACGTTAAACGCAAAATCACCGTAAATTATTTATATTTTGGAGCGTTTCTATTTTAAGCTAGTCTTATGTTCCACCCACCCCCTCCATAATAATGTATTATATTTTATGCATGTGCATAACAATGAAGACTTATATTCTTAATGCATCTGTATTGTGTTCGTTCCCTGTATTGATAAAATTTGGTTTCAAACGGCTTTTTTTATGGCTTGTGTTAGGATTTTTCTAATTTTTTCTTTTGAGTTTGTGCCTCATGAAGTTTTTATTTGTTAAGAATAGAGGATCATTTCTTTTTGTTTTATTTAAGCCATCGATTTCCATCTCCCCTTCAGAAATGTTTGCTTTAAAATATCGAGATAGTTATACTTTAAATGTTTTGTTTCCATCTAGGACAGATATAGTTTTTTTTTGTTTTTGTTTTTTTAGGAAATCTTTTGTATATTTTATTAATTTATGTATTTTTAATTTTGATCCTAGGCTCAAGTCTAACAATCCAAAATATTAAGTTGAACTTTTACTGGGGGTGGGACCTGACCACTATGCGGTTTGAGACAAATTTCACTCCCAAGAGACATTTACTCACTAAACCAAGCATTTTTTTTTTCTTTCTTTCTAATGGCCAGGTCAACGGTCTACTTGTAAGCTTGATCGCTACGAGGGCCAGAGATGTTAGTCATTTCACTATGGAGGCGCCTTGTAGGCAGACCAACGATACGCCCTATGAGTGGTAGCCTGATTTTGAACCCATTCCAGGTGAGAGACCAAGCACCTGAATTGGCATCGCCAAAAATATTGTTTGAACATGGGGGGGGGGGGGCACTGGAGCCACGACATATTTTACGTGCACCAGCTCCCTTTAGTGTATACGGTCCACAACAAACTCGGTCGAGAGAGGAGTTCAACCAAGCATTTATTGAAAAGACTAAAATTGTTACAGACTAGGCATACAATGCCGATTTCATAACATGTTCAAGTTTTTACATCACAATACAAAGTTTTACAAACATTTCCACATGCCATTTGTAACTTTTTTTTTTTTTTTTTTTTACATTTTTAAGTTAACAAATTGTTGAGAAATTCATTACCAGAGAAAATCTACACTACACCATAACATCCTTCATTTACAATACGCACATAAACAATACTTCAATACAATTTAACAGCTGCATTACATACAGTTTAGTTATAGAATTCAATACAACAAACAGTACAAGTTAACAGTGTTGGATAGGGACATAAGGAGAGCTTTTAGATTCGCCTCTGATTTGAAGCATTTGTGATGTTTATATCACAGGCACAGATATAGAGGGACAGGTGGAGACTCAAGCACCCTCCTCCCCCTCCCTAGAAATCGGTATATCGAACATTTTTATTGCATATCTTGAACTTTTCTGTGTTATTTTAGTATTTAACTAACCCGAAATAATCACCCCTATCCCAAAAGTACACTGCGTAGGCACACATGATCTGTACTTCTAGGTATTTAAAATTGTATAATCCTTGTAACGTTTCCTTGAATTCCTTTTCTTCCAGGTATATCCTTCCAAAGACATCACTAATATTGTCGAATCTAGTCGTTACTTCAAGATAGACAATTGGTGCAAGCCTGGTCAAAAGAAATGCAAAGCCAGCCATTGGGTGAAACCTTACAGATGTTTACGTAAGTTTAGTTTTCTTTCTTTTCCCCTATATTGTTTTCTCTCTTTCTGCCGCTCTTTATACTTGTTTCCTTAGAGGGTACGTGTGTAGACCAAATTTACAATTTGAATTTGTAAATTTTGAGGCCACTATACTAACCCATTGTCCTGTACAGGGTGGTCCTAAACTGTAGGTCAAAAATGTAAAGAGTGAGGTGGTAGAGAGGAACAAGACGGTTCAGAATCATATAGCAATGCGGGGTCGGAAATGTCGTCCTCTTAACCCTTTGAGGCGCAAGTCTCGGAGAAAAGCTCATTGCTTATGAAACTTGATTAAGAATTTAAATCAACAGTTCTTCCATAGTGATTATTAACAGGTACATGAGGACGACATTTCCGACCTCACATTCCTGTATGATTCTGAATCGTCTTTGTCCCTCCTTTTACATTCGTGACATAGTTTAGGACCTCCCTGTATATTTAGACGGGGCCATCGTGACTCTTCTACCGGACCTGCTTGTGCACTCCGATGAGTCATTCAAAGAGGCCTACGGATGCTCACTTATTGGTTCCAACACTTAGATTCGTCATCTGAAGGCGAAATCTAACCAATGAGGAAACGTCCGTAGGCCTCTTCGGAGTGCACAAGCAGGCCCAGTACAATCACGTACACAAAGAGGTCTACGGTTGCTCACTTATTGGTTCCGGCACTTAGATACGTCATCAAACGGCCGAATCCAACCAATTAGAAACGTCCGCAGGCCTCTTTGGATGACTCATCGAAGTACACAAGCAGGCCCAGTGGAAGATTCACGATGGCTCCGATTTAGGACACCCAAATTTTGACATTTCTGGCTCTGGTCGCAAAAATTAATAAGCGCTATTTAACTTTCCTGTCTTTAATTCTCGAGTATTAAAGTTATTTCCACAAAATGTTCCAATGAAACAAATTCACACTCGGTCATACAATTGATGTTGGAAATTCATTTATTCGTTCAGGCAACAGAAAAATTTGTAAAATGTGATTGTAACAAATCTGAACAGAAACGGGTTAAAAAAATAAAATTAACCCATCAGCACCTTGTGTCCTTTTTTTGGGGACACAATACTTTTACCATTTTCATGGTTGGACGCAAAAAGAATAAAAGCATCTATTCTATTTCCCTATTTTAAGTTGCAAATTCTTCCTACTACTGATATCAGAAATTTATTTATCACCACAAAAGAGCAGCACAATGAAAATGCGCCCCTTGGCCTTGGGAAATCCCCTTGGCCTTGGCCTATTCGCTGGATCCGCCCTTGCCGTATTTATCGTAAATGTGGATATCTTTAGTCGATTATCCTTCAGCCGTTGATATAATGAAAGATTTTGTTCTGTTGTGGGTTTTCTTTTCTAAATTATTCCAATATTGGAGAATTGGATTACTTAATTGAGTGCCTCAAGTATTACCATGTGAGATGTGTTTTATGAACGAAAATAAAACTACACGTACCCCGGCTCCAAATATTTTTATTCACTTACCCCACTCTCATCTGGGCACAGCTGAACATCATTGACATAATCATAGATACAGGAATCATTAGACTGAAGATTACGGAACAAATCCTGAACAGTGGCGGATCTAAGGGAGGAGTTAGGAGACTTCAGCCTCCCCAGAAGGCATTGCTAAAACAGTGTCGTAGCTAGGGGCTAGCCAGGTGAGCGGCTTCCGGGGCACAACCCTCAGGGGGGCGCCTCACAGTGGAGTATTTGTGTCAAAATCCTGGCCAAAAATATTGTTCATGAGTTTTAACGTTAAAATCATTACTGTTGACTTTTGACTTACTTTTTTAGTATTATATACTTCTTAAATTATATAAAAAAGCGTGTTGTTGCCAAATTTGGCGATATATCGCTAAACGACTTGAAGTTGGTTTCTAACAAATGTCTTGTCCGGGGAGTGTCCCTTACTGGGAAGTACTGCTTTTGTATAATACCACTTATAAATGTAATACCACGCGGCTGTCGATCTAACGGTCTGGAGTTTTGGGCAATTTTCTTCTGATGTAGTTAATATGCATTAGAGCCTCTTAAAAAGCCCTCCGCCAAGGCAACCTTCCCGTAAGGAAAATAGCCGTGCCTTAACCCAGCGGTTCTCAACCTCTTAACTTCGCCCCCCCCCCCAACAAAGGCTAACTTACGGTAGCGCCCCCCCCCCCTTCACATTGTTCAGCATACATTCAGTTTTTTAATCTTTAACAATGTACATTTAGTCGAATTTTCTACAAAATAATGTTATCAGTAAAGTTTGAATGAACATTTTAAGCGAAAATGGATAGATTTTTGAGTAAAAATGAGAATAAATTAGGCGATTTTTTAAAATTGTGCATCATTACTTGCTCTTTGGTTTTTCTCGTGCCTCCCCTGAAACGCTCTGCGCCCCCTTGGGGGGCGCGCCCCACAGGTTGAGAAACGCTGCCTTAACCACAATAAAAATATATAAATGTAATACTTTACTTATAATAATACTTATAAATATAATACTACCTATCTATAAATCAATTTTTATCGTAAAAGTTTTCAGATTTTTCACTTTTCTATATGTAGTTACTATATGGATCTTAGTTTTCTAATGACTTCTGAAGATTAACTTTTTCATTCCGATTCTTTTGAACTCTGATATTCGTCTTCACTCAGAATCACTTTCTTTTTCTTCTCCTTCTTCCTTTTTTTTATTATTTTTTATTTTTTGAGAGAGAGAGAGACCACCATGGGGTCCCTCTGGAAGAAGAAGTTATAGGTCTCACTGCTATAAGGCTTGCTCTTTTTCATTGGCCTTTGTCTAGAGCAAATCATATAAGGGCACTGCTTAAAAGAAGCCCCCCTTTGCAAACCCATAAAATATCGTTCCAAGCTCGAGGAGAAAGTAATTTATTTCAAGCCAGCACTTCAAAATGTCTTAAAGAGCTAGCAAGTGTTTTTGTTTACACACTCACACTCCAATGACCCGAAGTCACAGTTGCCAACCTTCGAGATCCAAAAATGGGGAGCTTTTGCTTTGGACACAATTTACGACATAAATGGATAACTAAGCTGTAAATAGATGGGACTATTTACAGGACTAAGAAAGGGCAATTTTGGAATATGTAGAAATTTTCTTCTTATAGCAAATTTACATCAGAAAAATAAGAAATTACATACTGAATTTAAAATACCGATGTTAAATCTTAACTGAAAGGAAATTTTGTATACCTTTATCCAAACACTTGCACATAATTTGTAGTTTATGAGAAATACAAGTGCGTATGTTTTTATCCCTTTTGCGATCCCCCGTCGAAAAATTATCGAAAAAATAAAAATAGCGATATATAAATAATTTTTTTATAAAAATGGTGGATGTTGGGGGAACATTTTTTTCTCGGAATAGACACTCAATACTGTAATAATTACGATTATAGTTGAAATTAGGCGCGACAAGCCGCGACACCTCTTCAAAAAGCTTTTTGAAATGTGGATTTTTGAAAAAAAAATTAGAAAAAAAAAGTTTACAATTTTTTTAAATAAAGTCATATTATTTTTTCAAGCTAATAGATACATATAATTAAAATACATATATTTTACTACAATTATACTTAGTATCGAATCAGTAAATTAATTTAAAGAGCCCGTAAAAAATGCAAGACGAAGTAATAGAAAACGCTGAAATCTCTTGCCGTCAATGAAGAAACTTGCTTTTAAACTGAGTGTTGCATCTTTTGGATATGAATTATGGTCGAAAAACATGCATTACATGATGCATCAGTTACTAGGCTATCCAAAAACATATATATTACTGTTTTTAAATAAATTTAAAATTTTCGACTTTTGGCCAGGATTTTGATACGAATACTCCACTGTGCGCCTGTTGGAGACTTGGTGTTATTTACCTTTCTCGAAAATAAGCTCCGGAGGGCACGAAATTTTAATTTTGTCAGGAGAGCTCATGATCCTACCCAGGCCAGGGTGTCAGACTGTCTGTAGACGGGTGGGCCCCCGCCCTCGGTGGGCCCTCCCTGCTGAGGGCGGCCCCCCAAAACAGAAAAAAGAAAGAAAGAAAAAAGTGCTATGCTGATAGCACTTGAATTGAAGTTTAACACATAAAAAATTTTTTGCGGTTGCAATTGCACCCCAGAAGGCTTCAAAACACTTCGTTTTAAATGTAGTTCTCAAAATTTTTTTGAGTGAGGGTTCCCGAATGAACAAGGGATTAATTAATATGAATGACGCATATTAATTAATAGATCAATATTTTATTAATGCATTAATTATCAATCATAATTAATTTATAATAACACCATACCTCCCCCATACCCCGAAAGCTAACACATCCTATTATTTATCGGTTGCACAATAACTCCCCCCCCCCTCTTGAGACGGGCGGGCCCCTCCCTCCCAGTCCGGGCCTGATCCTACCTACGACTTTGTGCTAAGTCTGATGTGCTATACACTTTGGATCGATTCAGTCAGGTATGGGCAACCTTTGAAAAGTTGTGGGCCAAACTTCCGGATGTTAACGAACTTGCGATCCATATAATTGGGATTTATGTAGGACTTTGAATGGTTTATATGGGGTTTCGAGATGTTCCACCGGCCGGATCAAAAGCTGTGGCTGGCCACATCTGACCCGCGGGCCGCAGGTTGCCCATGTATGGACTAAATGAACTTTTTTTTTTTTATAAATTGATCCCTCCCAAAAAAATGTTTCATTGCTTTAGAGTAAAACTTGCCATTTTTACTCTTGCATTCGATTTGTGTGTCCCCTCCCTCACACTTTTCGGTCTCACTACACACAAGGACGTATTTAAGGGGTGTCAAGGGGGGTCCGACTCCCTCCCCCCGTTTTGATTTTTACTATAAAAATGATAATGATGAAGCCTTTTTGTGAAAATTTCTGCATTTTTTATCGTTCGTAACCTCCTCCGAAATTTTTTTTTCTGGATACGTCCCTGACTACACATATACAAGCGACGCGCGCGATTGGCCGAATATGTGCTTCTGAGCCCGGCACTGCAAACGGCAAATGAGTGGGGTAAGACAAGCCCGTATTCAAGGGGGCGGAGGGGGGTACTCAGAGGATTCGGACCTCTCCCTTTGCCGAAATTTCGACATCTGTTTACAAAATAATAATGCGGAAGCATTCTTTTGGAAAATTCTCCCTTTCTGTAATGTTTGGACCCCTTCGAAATTTTTTATCTGGATGTGTCCCTGAGTTGTGATGGGACAATAGAAATACGAAGTAATTCATATCTCTATGAGTGGGACGAGAAGGGGGTTGGAAAAGGAGTTGTTTTGTCTGATTAGGAAATGTTTCAATTCTGCTGGGGATCCGGTGACAGAGAGGTTAAGCACTCTTTATCCTCTACGTTAATCGCTCCTTAAGTGTACGGTTGTGGGTTCGATTCCCACTCAATCCGCTGGTTGTTCGTGCTATGAACTGTAAATTTCCGTTCTCTGCAAGTAAAAACTGTCTTGTGATGTCTACTTTATTGAAGAAGGATTTATAAGCAATTCTTGGAACCAAGCAAGCAAGTTCAAAAATAAATGTTTCAAATACAACAACAGCAACAATTCCGGAACAATCGAGACGACAGCCCCTCATCTCAATACCAACCAACCTCCAACCAACAACAACAATTCTGGCTTACAGCTGCAGATAGTGTGTTGTGCATTCGATTACATTTTAATGCAGCATTATTTTTATGAAGAATTCGAACTGTGACGTACTCATGTACTAAATAAACGGTCACTTAAAGAAAAGAAAAAAGAAAAAGTTGTAGAATTATTTATTTATTAAGAAGCAAAATGTAAGCTTTAAAAAATAAATTTTTGGGTGTGTTTTCAGTTTTCTTAAGATTGGCATAAACATCATCTTCTATGCAAGTCACTTAAGTCATTCTATTCCTAGACAGAGAATCACATTAGAAAGAAGAAACATTCTTTGAATCATCTTTGAATTGGGTAGGGGGGGGGCGAACTCGATCTCTCCTCCCCCTTCCGAAAATTCAGTTTTTAGAAAAATTCTGCATTTTTCACCGTTTGGTCCCCCTTCGGGTTTTTTTTTAAAATATGTCCTTGTCTGCAAGCAGTAGTGTAATTTCTGCTGTCCTATCCACCCCCATGTGTGTGTGTAGGGGGGGGGGTGTATGTAACAAGAGGGGGCACTTGCCGTCCCCCAGATACAAGTTTGAGGTTATTTTAAGTGGACAAAAATTCAATGTCATTGTGTATAGACATTTTTTTGTCAGATTTTTTTTTTTTTTTTTTTTCTAGCATTTGTTGTAATCACAGCCACAACCAGATTTTTCTTCTAGTTGCATACAATCAACATCAATAATTGTCCAATTTGACATTAGAAAATCTTTATGCATATTTTTTTTAATTAAATTTCAAAAATTAAGTCTTAATATTTAAAAATCCAGTTACTTGTCCAACAATTTTTTTATTTGTGCCCATCACAGGGCTTCTACACAAGGAAATTGCAAAAAAGCAGAAAAAATCAGAGAAATTACAAAAAAGTCAAGGACAGCGCCTGACTAAGACAAAAGTAGGCAGGACAGCTGTCCTTCCAGCTGGGGACAGGGCCACCAAATCAAGAAATGCTCCTACTGTAATTTGTAGAAATGTGTTGTTTTAAAAAAAAATTTCCTATCTTTCTCTCTACTTAACTTCAATGATTCTCTAAAAAAGTTATTAAACTATACAGAAAAAAGGTTCTAATAAAACATTTTGAGTGAAACAATGAACGTCTGGTCAATATAATCATGTTGGATGGTACCAAAGATCCAAACTTTTTCAGTTGCAAAATAGTTCCAAGCCTCCACAAGAGTAGAAAGCCTGGAACTTATGTGAGCATGCTTAGAGGATGATAAACTGTGCAACTGCCCAGGAACACTGAAAACTGCACATCACTGAGCATAACCAACAAAAAATACAGAATTTGTAATTTTGTGTATAGCTTCCTTTTTCAAATTTACAGCATGGTAGGTTGGTAGAATGGAAGCACAGTGGTGTAGTGGTTAGCACACCGTGCTGCCTTCCCACAGGTCCAGTGTTCGAATCCCGGGCTGGCCAAGGTTGACTCAGCCTTTCATCCCTAGAGTGGGTCGATAAAATGAGAACCAAGCTTGCTTGGGGATCAAACACTGGGGGCTTTGCATCGGGCTGACCACCTGGCTGAGGCATATATACATCTGCACCCCAGAGCCCATGGTCGTGAAGGTGTGGTCGGGCAGTGCAGGGCTTGGCCCTGCCGAGGGAAATGTTGCATCAATGTTTGACTTTGAAGTAGGTAGAATGTAGCTTTTACGTTATAGAAATGCATTGCATTAAAATCTTAATTAATTAATCAAATTTACTTAATTATACTAGCAGCAGTGAGATTTTATTGCGGGGGAGGGAGGAAAAGGTCAAGATGTACAATTTAGTTAGTGGACAAATTTGGAAGACCTGCAATTTTTTGTCCTGAGCTGCTAAGTATGTTCTGCTCCAGGTCGCTAAAACCCTGAGCGCTAAGCACGTCCCTGCCATGTAGTTCCACAATTTCTAATTTTTGTAAACTGATTGGGTATATATGAAAGGGGTCCTCATCACAAATGCCTGCCATGGGCCCCTTGTTGTCTTAGGCGGGCTCTGGTCAAGGATAATCCATGTAGCTGACATGGGCAACATGTCATGCTGCATGCATACAGTAAACCAGTGAATATTTATATTTGGAGAGAGAAATAGATACAGTTATTATAATGTAGAAAGCCATGTTCAACCCCTTGGCTTACAGTTTTTACTATGTAAACATCTTCTTCATATCAGATAATTTATTTAATCTATTATATAAATGTGAAAGTTTGTCTGTTTGTTTGTTTGTTTGTTTGTTCGTCCGGGAACTTCTCCCACACCGTTGAACCGATCGGCTTGAAATTTTGCACATACAGGTAAAATGACATAGAATAGTCCGTAGGCTGCTTTAAAATTCTGGAAATCCACCCGTTGCCCAATTTTTAACGATTTTTCGCAATTTTCAGGGTAGAAAGCTATTCAAATGTCCGATTTCAGCACATTCGTGAGCATAGTTAACAAAGTTAGATTTATTTATTTATTACTTTCAATAATTCAAGTGAGACTGACGTCATTTTGATGTCACGCGTGTAAAAATGCATTAAAAACCCTAATGAAGTTCACAAGTTTTGACAAAAAACTACACCACGAGCGAAATAATAAACTTCCATCAAGAATATCAGATGCAGTAGAAAATAAAATAACGTGTTTTTTTTTCGTTTTCTTCTTTCACTAATTCATGTTAGATATCACAACAGAGAATGATGTCATTTTGACGTCCTGAGTTTAAAAATGATTTAGAAATCTAATTACATTAAAAGGCTTTGATGCAAAAATTTACTATTATAAAATTTCAAAGTATTTTGTTTAATGCGCGTGTTACCCTTAGTGATTTTTGAGCTCTGTGATTTTTCAGCAACCATAATTACGAAAGGAAACTTTTTTAAAACGTGGGAAATTCAAATGTCGCCACAAGATGCAAAATATTAATTAACATAATGCATAGTATTCGCTATCGGTTTGACGACGGTCGTTGTATGTATTCCCAAAAACTGTGCAAAATGTCGCGAAGTTTGGACGACTTTTAACAGTATATTATCTATATCAGATATACTTTTTTTTGGTTAAATTTAAGCAACTTAACAAGCTCTTGCAGGAAAGTTACATCATTAGCAAAATAGCTCCGGAGAATATTTGAAATACCGATTAGTTAGAATAGCCCCAATAATAACTCTCTAATTAACTTTAATAAAGATCTGTTGCAAGCGAGTTTTCAATGTCGTATGTTTCAATGTTACTCTGTTAACAATCTACTGCGCGAAATAACTAAATTCGACTACCCTGGTTAGAACGTGAAGCCATAGATTAAAAGTTGTCTGAAATTCGTAAACTCTGCAATACAATTTAAGTCCCTATTCGCAATTTGAGCTATTCTAAATAGTTCCTCGAGATTGCAGTTTGATGTTTTGACGAGCCTGAACCATGGTGGATTTAAATACTATTTAAATTGGTACAGCTTGGATGTTTTCCACCACCACGAGATGAAATATTTTGCTGTTCTAAATACGCCAATCAGACAAGAATTATGCTTAAAAATATATGGAGATCTGTTTTAATGGAAATGCATAAATTCCACAGAATCACCAAAAAGCAGAAAAGGCATCATTGGTTTAAAATATCTAATCTCTTTCTTTAAATTGAGCATTAAAGACGGAGAAACGAAGATACATAATATAAATATAAGTAATAGATAGTATTCTCATTTTTTTCTCTGTTAGTAATAGTAGATTTGTTTGGATATACCGCGTTAATAACTATTTCGTGAAATTAAACGTGTTATATTCATTACTTTTCAACGATCGTCTTACAACTAACTAAACCATAATCCTACGTTGCGTAATATATCCCGTGGTAGTTTCAACAAAAAGACTACTTGAACTTTTTGACATTTTGTTTTCGCATAGATAGTTACGATTATATTTTAGTAAAATAGTATTCGTTTCCTACTGTGCGAAGAACGGGCATGCATCTAGTATCTAATAAAACTGAAACATTTTACTATGTATTGTAGTTTTTAAGATCATCATCAAATTTCAGGGGGATTTTCATATAGATTGCCATAAATAAAAATTATAAAATATAAAAGTTTCAAAAAAATGATATAGGAAATCTAAAATAAGAACAAGATGTCAACAAAATGACAAATAAAACAGTCAGTAAATAAAATTTAAAATCCTGGAGAAATGCTGCATCATATAAAAAATCAGTTATGTTTTTGTTTAACAGTCATTGTGTTTAATGGAAAAGCTAATGTGTTTTTATTTTTTTTCCCTAATGCAGAAGGACAATTCCAGAGTGATGCCTTACTCGTACCTGAACACTGCCTGTTTGACCACATTCACAACCAAAGTATCTGCCAAAGCTTCGATGACTGGAATAACACTGCAGCCCACAGTTGCCTCGACAGGTCAATGCAGCTCCGAAGCTTTGCAATGCTGCTGCCTTGTGGCGTGGATCTCTTTTCAGGAGTGGAATTCGTTTGCTGTCCAAAGAATGGCAAGTTTTGTTTTGCGTACATAACCCTTTAACACGCAGTGTTCTCTGCTCTGGGAACACCCAACTCTGACATTTTGGCAGTTGCCAGTCACGAAGAATAGATTGGATTTCTATAAAAATACTTGCGGGTGACATAGCTCCCACAAGAATCCTTTACTTTTTAGCACGTCATTTCCCATACAAAAAATGGTCACGATTAATTTTAACAGCACTGACATCTGCCGAAAAACGGAAGAATGTGAGAACACCTGGACAGATTGCCCGATGCTGAAAAAAGGGCAGCCGTTGCCATCGCTCGACTTAACTACCAGCAAGATGGCGGATTCGATTGTCCGCCATCTTGCTGGTAGTTAAGTCGAGCGATGGCAACGGCTACCCTTTTTTCAGCATTGGGAAAGAGTTGCGCCTCAAAGGATTAAAGAAAATGAGGAGATTGAAATATAATTATAATAATAGTTATAAATAAAACGTTTGTTCTGAATCACAATACAACTTTATAATTTCACCAGGAAGTTGAATTGTTTGAAGCCATGGCCATGGGGGGGCATCTCCCCCACTTTGTCAAAAAAAACATTTGATTAAAAACATTATTTTCAAAACTTTAGAAGATCATCACTTTTCTACTCTTGATCAAATAAGTGTATATTAAGTAAGTCTTAGTCGATTTCAAAAACAAAATTAATAAACGTTATTGAGTAGTATTTCAAAATAATGCTCTCCATTGAAAAGAGTGCATCTCACATTTATATTTCTTTTACAGGACCACTCAAAAGAATTAAAGTACATTATGATCCATGACAGTTTAAGAACATTTATCCATTTTAAGCACAATACAATATAGATACTTATAAGAGCTTACTCTTAAGGGATGGAAATTACATTAACAGCTATATAGTGTTTTTTAAGTTTTACCCAAAAGCTTGCCGAATTTGGCAAAAAAAAAGTTGTGTTGGACAATGTTTTCTAACTGATGCACTTGACATGATTTATCTTTCTTCTTAGATAAAGACATTGGTGTTGTCAATGATGAGAGTCGCAAAGGAGACAATGGAATTGATGATGACACCTCCAATGAAGATGAAGACTATGATGATGATTACTATGATGGAGAGGATTACGATGAGGACGATGAAGATGACAGCTCTCGATCATCCACATCCAGCTCCACGACAACAACCACTACCACAACCACCACCACAACCACCACTGAAAGGCCCGTAGATTATTACTACAGCCATTTTGATAAGAAACATGAGCATGAACTGTTCAAGGAAGCCCAGAAGGCACTTGAAGAAAGCCACAGGGAGCGTGTCACAAAAGTAAATGTTGGTTTTAATTTAATAGATACAATTCTACACTCAGTTTAATACTCAAATATCCTAACATATAGTTATGCTGATCTCTGACTCAATGATTCACTGCCTTTATCATAATTCTAGTTGTACCACTCCAAAAAGATTAAAAACTTATACTTGAAGAATATATATACATAAAATCCAGACCGTAGGTTCCATCGGCTTGAATTTTTTCATGATTATGTAAGAAAAAGTCTACCTGTTCCCTGATTTTCGTCAATATTTTGCCATTTTCAATTAAAGGAAATTACCCTGTTACTGTAAAAAAAGTTAAAAGCTGTTGCTATTACATTATAGTTGAAAAGTTTTGCAATTTTTAGAGTTTATAAAGAGTTTTACACAAAAAATGTACACAAACGGACCGGCTGGCTTGCAAATTTACACAAATAAGTTTAAAAATATAATTGCCTCCACAATGGGCAATTCTAATTATATATATGAGGTGTGGTGTACTAGCCTAACCAGTGACTCCTGACAGTACCACAGATTTTATGGTACACCACTGCTGAGACATGCAAGACAATTTATAAAATCTTGAATTTTCATTTTCATAGGCTTTAACAGACATTTTATAGAAATTGTATCTTAAATCAATTATTATATTTTATTTTTTGTGAGTGTGTATTTAAAAGCCAGTCAGTTTGCAAATTTTCTCCTCTTTTGAAGTAAAAATATTTCTCTTATATTATTTAAAAATTGAATTTTAGAATTTAAAAAAGTATTATTAAACTGTATGAAACTATGAATTAATAAAAGAACTCTAAATAAATGGTGAGGGGACTGTATTTTTTAACACTATATTTAAAGTAAAATATTACAGTATTTAAGGCTTATTGTCATTTTAAATTTGTATGAACATCCATTAATTAACTTATAAAAAGCCATAAAAAACTTTAATAATTGAAGATATAATATCAATAATCCAATTGCCAAGTGAAAGAGAGGTGATTACTTTTTCCCCTTCTTATTTAGTATTCTTGTTTTACCATGATTTTGTTTTAATGTAATACTTGCAAACAGAAAGACAGTCATTTACTCAAAAAATGCACAGTTTAACATAGACTTATTTATTTTCTCCTAAGGTTATGAAAGAATGGAGTGAACTGGAAGAGAGGTACCAAGAAATGAAAGTAAAAGATCCCAAAGCAGCTGAAGACTTCAGGAAGAAAATGAGTGCTGTTAGTAATGTTACAAATTTGCTCGTAATATTACACTTTAATACCATAATTCTCATTTAGCAATATTCCAGATACTTATAAGTTATTCCAGGAGTTAAAACTATGCATGACAATAGAAATCTTCACGGAATGATTTAAAGGCAATTTTTTATTGCTGCTTTGAAATTGTATATTGCTTTGAGACTTTATTATTTATTAATCTTGAATGATCTAACATTTATTTACATTACATATTGCAAAATTGGTACCTTATTTAAATTCACACCATTTGTAACTAGGGGGAGCACATCTTGATCAAATCATTAGATAATTTTTGCCTTAAAGTAAAGTGAAAACAGTTTTCAATGCCACTACACTTGAAATGAACTGTCACTTACATGAAATTCAAATTCTGATGTGGGGCCATTTTGATCCCTAAAATGCAGTAAAATAGAACATGATAAATGCTGGAATTTTAATGTTAAAGCATTTCATTTAATACATGATTAACGTATATTTCAATTTTCTGCATATATTATAGTTTTTTTTTTTTAAATAATACTTATGAATACTCACATGATCAATCTTGTAGATTATGCATTTTATTATTACTCATTGTATGTAACTGTTATTTAAATCAATTCCAAAATTCACCATCAAAAATTGCCCAACTATTAAACTGTTAGGGAAATACTGCAAATTCTGTATACATATGATTTTTTATTAATGTTTCATAACTCTTATAGGTTCACTGTCTGTAATCATGCAAATTACAGCTTGTAAAGAAACATCCTAAATTAATTTTCATCACAGTTTGATTCTTTAAAAAGCTGTTCAAAGTGGCATGACTTTATAAAACAACCTTAGAATTATAATTTAGAGTTAAATTATAGCTTTGTATGTCATTACATATTACCTTTATGAAGTTTTACTCATGATTTGGTATTACAAAATTCAAATGTATTCAATAATTTGCTTATTATAATAGGTATAGTTAGAGGTAATAGGTATCGCATGCAAAATGAATTTATCACATAACTTTGTATCTTAAAATTTCTTTTACATTTTGAAGTTTTACTTATGATTTGGTATCACAAAATTCAAGTGTATTCAATAATTTGCTTATTATAATAGGTATAGTTAGAGGTAATAGGTATCGCATGCAAAATTAATTTATCACATAACTTAGTGTCTTAAAATTTCTTTTACATTTAGCAATTTTTCTAAATTGAGCATTTCTAGATTTAAGTTTAGCTATAACTTTATGTTCAACTTTAATTCCTACAATTATTATATTTTTTGTACTTTTTGTGCATTTTGATCTTAATGCTTGTAACAAGTGTGCCTTAAAAAGTTCCCTAAGTTATGATTAAGTTTAAATACACACTTAAATTTATGTATATTTATTTATTTTAGCGATTCCAAAAGACAGTGGAAGCCCTTGAAGAAGAAGGTTCTGCTGCCAAGAGACAGATGTCTGCTATGCATCAGCAAAGAATAATGTCCATTATTAATATGCGCAAAAAGTCTGCCATGGACTGTTACACAGCCGCTTTAGATCAGACGTCTCCCAAGGTAAAGTATTATTTTTTCCCCTTTGATCATACTCCATAGATAACATGGTTGCCCATAACTATCTTCAGGAAGGGGCCATACCTCCTCCCATAGCTCTCAGAAAAAACATATACTACCGTAAAAATTTATGCTGGTATTACCGTAAAGATAACATAGAAGTGTTTAACACTAAAAAAGCATCTATATGGGGCAGGAATATTGACTCCCCCCCCCTAGAAATAATCATATGGACAACCAGTCCATGATTGATTTTAGCAGAATGTTGAATCGAAATGTGTCAAACTGTGAGGCAGTTGTTGCATCAAGTAATATTGAATTTTTTATCAATTACCGTCTTTATAAACTTTCTTTTTGTAAAACTTTTTAGTTTCATTATTGTTTTATAGTGTCTACTGGAGGCAGACTAAGGCTGACTGAGGACAGGGTGGTCTTTCATTTTGTGGCTTTTTAGAATATTGTAGATGTTGGACAAAATATCACTTTTAAAGTGACTTATCCTAGATCTGAGTGGAGGAAGCTTTTTAATATACTACTCTTGCAAAATGTTGCTAAACCAATAGTTCTTGAGGATTATTTTTAAAAAAATAATTTCTATATCTTGAGATTTTTTAGATGTGTCCCTGAAAATTTATCAAATAATTTTTATCATTATTATTCCATGCGTAAGTATATGCCACTTAATATATTGAAACTCCTGCAAACTGCCTCAGGTTGTATCGGTTGTAGTTATGCAAAAGAGTCATTTTAATTGAAAATTTAGTAAAATCAGGGATGAGATTTTTCAGCTTTTTAGCTGATTTTAGCTATTTGTGAATTAAGAGGAATTCACTTTTTTGTCTTAAAATTCCACTTTTTTCTGTGAATTTCTGATAGTAATTATTAATTAACAGTGTAATGTTTTTATCTTGTACTATGTTCTGATGTTTCATTTTTTAAAACTTTTTTCATATATATTATATACAAATATCACATGTGCAATTTTTTTGCTCTCATATGATTTCAGCTCTTCTTTTTTTTTTTCTTTTTTGCCAGTCTCATCGCTGTAAAATAATTATATTTAGGAAGCTGCAATTTCATGAATGATAGCATAAAGAAGGGGAGGGGAGGGGGAAGGCCTTAAAGATGTAAAATGTTGTGACAATAAGTAACCTTAGAAAACTTATTGTAATAAAATTTTTACTAAATGTAATATTGACTATACAAACATTTTTGTGATTTATTTTTTAAATTTTATACTTGTTTTAGACAAAGAAGATTGAAAAATGCCTAGAAAAGCTTCTGCGAGCATTAGAGAAAGATCGAAGGCACACACTGAACCACTATCGCCACCTTTTGAATTCTAATTTAAAACAAGCGTTGAAAGACAAGGAAGTGACACTTCAACATTTGGATGGATTGAACAAAATCGCAAATCAGAGCTTTGCCATGTTGGACAGAGTACCCAATGTTGCTGACAAAATTAGGACACGAATGGGTAAATATAGAATTTTTGGGGGGCTTTAAATCTTGCAACACATCTCTAATCACATAACTTACGATCAACAATGTAAGAATGTGCAATTAGGGATGTTTTAAGTGATATTCTGAAGCCCCTTATAATATATACATTGATATCCCTGGATATATTGTTCTCATTGTAAGGGCTGGTGGGGTTAAGAGAAAAAATGAAATAGTAAATAAAGCTCGCGACTGAAACTTGCTAATGTATTTTTCTTCTATTTTTATTACTTTTATTATTCTAAAGAGCATTAAATTATTTTTTAACTAATAAAATTGGCTAATTTTAAGAAAATTATGCTAGAGCTCAACAAATATGGTACATTATGTAGATCTCAAACGCTCCAAATGAAGTCAAAAAATAAAAGTTCTTATTATAAAATAATAATAATACACTCTATTAAATGTGTTGTATTAGACTAAAGGTCTCCATGTCTTAATGGTACACCATCAAGATAACTAATATTTTTAAGCTCTCAGTTCTAATCTTCAGTATGAGAACTTTTGTAACTCTACCAAATAAGTATTAAAGTTGCACTTTTAAATTTGGAGAAAAAATGAACGGAATAGTCTGAATTAAAGAATTACATTTCTTTAAAATTACTATATTAGACGACTGTTAACTTTGTATGATTTCAATTCATGATTTTTTGGTATTATGTAGATTTACTATAATAAAATCCAATTTTCTGATCATTGTAGTGTTTCAGCCATAAAGCATTCTTGTCATATATTATTTTCTTCAATTTTTTTAATAGTTGCTGTGTGGCATCATCTACATGGATTGGGACCAAAAGCCACAATAACTAGAGATGTAGATGAAGCTATTGTAGAAAAATACAAAGAAGAAGTCACTGAAAAACAAAAAGGTATGCAGTATTCATAATTCACTATTATTAATAAAAGACACAAATGTGTGCATAAAGTTGTCCGATGATCAACCAAGCTTTAACTTGTTTTAAGAAATGTTAAGATAGACTTACATAATCAAATTACTAACTTTATCTAAACCTTGATTTTAAGTTTTAACCAATCCTTAAAGTTTATCAACAAATGCATATATCTTATAATAATTAGTGGATAAAATTACAAACTTGCTTGTGGTGTATTATGTGCAAAAGGTAAGTGTCAATTGTTTTGACTCTTAGCCCCCTCTTATGTTAGCTATCTTCCAGATAGGAAGAAATTAGTTTTTAGAAGAAAATGTTTCAAATGTAGATATCTTTTATTTTTGAGGCTAGTTAAATAAGTTCGATATTTTGTATTAATGTTCTACAATATTTTACATACACAATGCAAGCAGAATCTTCTACATAGATGTAAATTGCTGTAAATACATAAGCAAGTGTTATAGATTGAATGCAATTTGTAGGTTCTTAAATTTTGAAAACTCCTTCATTATAATGTAGTAAAGTATGCAAAATATGCAATATAAACTTATCTATCCGAAACATTGCTAGTATATAGATACTCTGAATCAACACTATTATCAGCTTTCAGATAAACAAATTATACACACATTTCAAAAAAGTATTGGAAAAAAAAACTGTAAATAATTTTTTAATGCTATAGTGTTTAGTTTTTGCACCACTATACAACACCTAAAAATTTTGTGCCCACTACAATCATTTTATATTAAACCAGTACATTCAGCCCCTCTAAACTGTTGAACATTATGAATAGGAAAGGCATATGGCAAAGGTTGTTTATATTTCTCCTGTGTTGAAATGAACTATGCAGTTTTTTATGCAAGTTAAAAGTGGTATTACAGTTTAAATTATATTTTATTTCTTTTTAAAATTGAGGTAAACATGCTACCAGTGGCAGCCCGTGGTCAAAAATGTTAGTGCAGCTGGAAGCATATGAGCCCCCCCCCCCCCCCCTTTCCTCCGGACAGGATTGAAAAATCTTTGTTACTGAATTCGAAAGCTGGCGGATTAAGCCCTCACCGAGGAAAAAAAAAGAAATTACATAAAAAATGTCAGAGATCCTATTTTCCTTCCATAAAATGGACATAAATTTCAACCAGCCGCTCTTATCCTCAAAATTGCATTAATCCGTGTCTGATTCAAAGTTTCCTTAGAATTTTCTTTTGTAACGATAACTTGAGAAGAAAAGAAATAAAAAAAGGAAAACTTACTTATTTTTTATAAGTTAAATTTATCCTCCTGTCTTTTAAACATGCGAATTGGTCAGTGATGTTCCCATAAAAAGGCATTGTTTTAATTCAGATATCAATAATTTTAAAAGCTCTTTAAAATTTCCCATGTTTAAAGAATTTTCTCGCTCGCCATGTCCTCTAAATGCCAGTTCTTGCTTACTTAAAAACAATACTGCTTTGATGGGTAATTGTCCATTCATAAGCGTCTATTCAGGCTTACCTTCTTGATAAATTCAGCAATATAAAGTCGAAGAGTTTTCCAAACATATATTCTCCTTACCCCCTCCTTCACTTCTCGTCCGAGCGAATCAGTTAGTCGAGTTCTCCAGTTCAGCCGCCGTTAGAAAATCTTCCATCGGCTGTATCAGCTGCATACTCCCTATGCCGGAGAGGCTGCTTACGTAGTCGTTGTCATGGCATCGGTGCTGCCAATTTTCTTTTCAGCGCTCTGGGCTGAACCAAAGATTTTCCCAATTGAATTGCGGGAAGATTAAAGTGCTTTTTTTCAGAATGAGGGATCCGGCCACAATACGTTTTTTTTTTTTTTTTTTCGGGGATTTTTTTAATTTACCGTAGGAATTCCACAATTCTAATCTGAATTTAGGAATATTAGTAGAATAAATTATTTTAAAGTATGTGCTGATAATTTCAAGTGCAGCCCGGCTGTACTTGCTGTATCCCACGAGCCGCCACTGCATGCTACTAAGAGCATAGCTTTCAAAATGATCACAAAAATAGTCAAAATATTTCATACATAAAGAGTTAATCTAGGTGATGAGGATGAACTTTCCCTATTATTCTTTGTTACGACAAATCGAGGTACCATTGTTATTGTGCTTTTGATGATATTTCATGATTTTGTTTGAGATAACTTGATGATATTAACTTTTTACATGTCATTTTTAATTTTCAGAACGTGAAAGACAGAAAAAATTAATGGAAGAAAGGAGACAAGAATTAAAGGAGCTAAGAGAGGAAAAGAAGCGAGTTGAAGCTAACCATGGTGGCAAATTGGAACGAGAATTCGACCCAGAGTCAATGGAAGATGAAAGTGTATTGCCCCAGAGTACGATAAAACCAGAAACATCAAAACTAACAGATTTGTCTGGTGTTGAACACAATTCTCTTGAGCATGATGAAATGCCTGAACCAAAAATGGCTCATATTCAAAATCAAGCATTTCATCACAATGAAGTTGTAAGTGTATTTCATTCAAAATCAGATTTTTAAGTCTCTTAGCATCTTAAAAATGAATTTGTTTTCACTCATACAAGTGCGGGCAGTTATGTAGCGATAAGGAAGAGTTATTCAGATTAAGTCTCCCCATGAATCCAGGTTTAACCTGTTCACTTCTGTTTTTGACACAAGCTGGTTGTGTAGTTGCATAGCCAGCTTGTGTCAAAAAAAATTCTTTAGCTCAGTGGCGAGCAATGGCCAATAGCTGCAATTTTTCAGTATTGGGCAGTGTATCCAGTTATTCTCCTATGTCAATGGGAAAATAATTTCACTTCAAAGGGTTAAAAGTTCTTTTTTTTTTTTAAAGACCTGTTTTTTTAAGCACTTTTAAAGTCTAAAATGTGCTTGTTTGCACTTTCTTTACATAACATATTTTATTGCATGATCTTTAAATAGTCTGTTTTTTTGTGTGTAAGATATGTCGACAGAGTGGAGACTGAGTCAAAGTTTTGTAAAAAAAAAAGGGGGGGGGAGTGGGAGGGTAGGGGAAGAATTTGCAAAAGTTTGACAATTTCATTCATTGTTCATGCTTTGTTGAATTTTTGGCTAATTTCTCTTTAAAGATCTTGTTTCCTCTTATTGAAATGCATCAATTGTGGAATGTTATGTTAATACTTGTATGAAAACATATTGGATAAGCTTTACAGCTAGCGTAGCTAAACCAGTGAATACGCTACTGAGAGCAGTGAAATTTTAAATGAATCAAATTGGCTCAGACCATAAATTTGATGCTTGCAATACATTTTTCAGGAATTGCTCTACAAAATAAAGTGATAACATTGACTAAAAAAATTATCACACAAAGCATTTGATTTTGTATAGAACAGAATACTGACAGTTGGTGCCAGCTGATTTCGATAACAATAACTGTGATCACCTTAGGCGGCATCTACTGTATATACAGATTTCACTGAAGTCAAGTAAAAAATGTTTATCTGGCTTTTAAAATTGTCTACTAAGTTGCAGATCTTCAATTGTCCTTTCCTCTCTGAAGAAATAAATGTTTCTGACCAGATAGGTAGCTTGTCAATGAAGAGACTGAATTAAATTTCTTTCTGTAATCTTTCAAACTATTTAACACCTTCAATGTCCCCTTAGGAAATTAAATGACATATAAGTTTGACAAACTTAAAAACACTAATTTAACTGTTTGTAAATTAAAAACTTTTCAGAGCTGATAATAGATGACGCTGTGTGTCCAGGAATGAATTTTTTTTTTTTAAAGAACTTATCATAGAATACCACTTACAAGCATAAAGCCATTGATGAAGTGTCCAAGAAATTTTATTTTACATAATTTAAAATGATACCAGTGACCCATTGGTGATGGCTTGTATGTTTGTTCAATTTATGTAGTGGAAGCTGGTATAATTTGGGAGTTTCAAGAAAAACAGACATGTTCAAAAAATGACAAACTTTGTGGAAAAAAAAAAGTGAAGATATTTAAAAAAAAAGCGAGAGAGAGAGAGATGTGATTTTTTTAGTATCTGGTACCCATGAGTTCCACAATCTTTCAGCCTTGGACAATCCCTCCTCTCCACCCTTCAGTCCTTAAGCACGTCCCCTACACACCAACTCTTTTAATATTCCAGGGCCACAATGAAATATGGCTCTACTGATTGAATCTCGACTCAGAAGATTCTTTAACGTACAGTCGACTGCTTAAATATATAAGCACCTGGAAACAAATGTTTTCTTCTATATAAATTACTAACCTACCTTGAAAATACGTACAAAGTTCAGTAAAATGATTAAACACTGAATTTTCATCAAACTATACATCAATTTTAAAAGGTTAAAATGTAATACGGAGGTATTCCATAGTTATTTGATAAAAATATTACCACGACCTCCGGAGAGATATATATTTCGGCTGCCCATCATCACAGCCGTTTAATACTTTGTCACCACCATCAACGACATGATGCACGCTACCGTGGATGAAGCATGGAGTGACATCATGCGCAATAAGAACGGCGCGAAAGAAGAGGAGGCGGGGAAGAACATCATTCCCACGGGAACGACAGACTGAAGTCGGCTGTGATGATGGGCAGCCGAAATCTATATCTCTCTGGAGGTCGTGGTAATATTTTTTATCAAATAACTATACATCAATTTGTAAAAAAAATAACATGTTGTAGAAATTCATACGTAAATTTCAGAATTATACAAATTTGGTACAAGTACAACCCCTTGCAAGAGAATCTGGTTTATGCCACCCACTCTTGATTGTTCTGTTTCCTTACTAAAACTTTTCCATGAATGCAATTCAATTTTGTCTGCGTGCAAAAATGCCAAATTTGGTGTCATAATAGCATATTGCTGAATTTTGCACACACACACACAAAAAAGGGCCAACACTGCATCCAGGCTTGGATGCATCCCACCAGTTTGGCAAGAAATTACTATTTTTTATCATTAACCCTTAACTGCATAGCGATAGATATTTACATCATATGTTTAAAGCATGTTCACTGTTGGATTAGAGTGCGAGCCAAATTTCTTAAGTCAAACTTACATATAAAAATATAGATTTTGATAATAAAGGATTTATGTTCTGGATAATAAAAGTATCAGATATTTCTTTCAAACTCTGTGTTTTTCGAAAGATTGATTATTGTAAAATACCACAAAAGCACCCCCTCAATCTTCCAAGGAAAATCGCAATCTATTTGGGGAGGGGGTGAATAAATGGTAAAAATCGGAAAATATATACTACTCAAGCACATCTTCTATTTTCAAATAAAACTAGATTCATACTGTCTGTTCCGTACAGTTAAGATGCTGCGATGACGTCACTCAGCCAAGCAAAGCGGAGAGCATAGCTCTGACATCACACTTCACTGGCATATGGCATGAGGTCATTGGTGCATCTTCTATGGCTCTGCAAGCTTGAGAGTGGGTAGGCAAAGTTTCAAAACAAAAGAGAACGGTGGTGCAGAGTGGAGTCTAGGCGGTACGGAACGACCAGTATGAATACACCTTAAGGAGGCATTTATTTGGTATTCTAAGAGCAAACAAAATGCACGAATGTGCTTGGTGGGTGCACTTGAGTGGTTTTTTAAGGTAGTTATTCACAAAATTGACATAGGAAAGTTAACTTAAGCTCCTGAATATCACATAATCGGCAGTGAACGTGTTTAAAATCCATGCAAAATTAAGGGTTAATGAAAAAGAAAAGTGTGAAGCAAGTTTATTAAATTATGAAAAAAGCGTTAGAATTGTGACCTTATTCATTTTTTTGATGCTATTATCTGGTGAAAACAATGTTAGAAATACTACAAATGTTCATTTTCTGATCCTGTCACCTGTTGAAATCAGTGCCAGAAATATGACAAGAGCTGTTGCATTTTTGTGATTGTATCTATAATAGATTGAAGAGTGTGTTAGTCAAATTTCCTACCTAGCTGCAAAAACACTTGATTCTTGGTATATATATAAAAAAAAAGATTGATTCTTTATATTAGGCAAGTTGGAGTGTATAGGCTGATTATTTTACCAACTATGCGAAAAATTCCAGAGCTGGGGCTCGAACCCAGGACTACCGCTTAACGTGCGGGTGCTCTACCACTGAGCTACTCTGGGACGATTCCCAGATGAAATTTCTCGCTTTTGAACCGTTGGCATTTATCATCTTCCTCTGCAAACCACAGATGGAACAGATGAAACAATTAATTCGCGACAACTCCATTACGCCGCGGAAGTTTTTATACATTTTTAGAAAGTGAATATATCAACCTTTCAAGTATATTAGGCAAGTTGGAGTGTATAGGCTGATTATTTTACCAACTATGCGAAAAATTCCAGAGCTGGGGCTCGAACCCAGGACTACCGCTTAACGTGCGGGTGCTCTACCACTGAGCTACTCTGGGACGATTCCCAGATGAAATTTCTCGCTTTTGAACCGTTGGCATTTATCATCTTCCTCTGCAAACCACAGATGGAACAGATGAAACAATTAATTCGCGACAACTCCATTACGCCGCGGAAGTTTTTATACATTTTTAGAAAGTGAATATATCAACCTTTCAAGTATATTAGGCAAGTTGGAGTGTATAGGCTGATTATTTTACCAACTATGCGAAAAATTCCAGAGCTGGGGCTCGAACCCAGGACTACCGCTTAACGTGCGGGTGCTCTACCACTGAGCTACTCTGGGACGATTCCCAGATGAAATTTCTCGCTTTTGAACCGTTGGCATTTATCATCTTCCTCTGCAAACCACAGATGGAACAGATGAAACAATTAATTCGCGACAACTCCATTACGCCGCGGAAGTTTTTATACATTTTTAGAAAGTGAATATATCAACCTTTCAAGTATATTAGGCAAGTTGGAGTGTATAGGCTGATTATTTTACCAACTATGCGAAAAATTCCAGAGCTGGGGCTCGAACCCAGGACTACCGCTTAACGTGCGGGTGCTCTACCACTGAGCTACTCTGGGACGATTCCCAGATGAAATTTCTCGCTTTTGAACCGTTGGCATTTATCATCTTCCTCTGCAAACCACAGATGGAACAGATGAAACAATTAATTCGCGACAACTCCATTACGCCGCGGAAGTTTTTATACATTTTTAGAAAGTGAATATATCAACCTTTCAAGTATATTAGGCAAGTTGGAGTGTATAGGCTGATTATTTTACCAACTATGCGAAAAATTCCAGAGCTGGGGCTCGAACCCAGGACTACCGCTTAACGTGCGGGTGCTCTACCACTGAGCTACTCTGGGACGATTCCCAGATGAAATTTCTCGCTTTTGAACCGTTGGCATTTATCATCTTCCTCTGCAAACCACAGATGGAACAGATGAAACAATTAATTCGCGACAACTCCATTACGCCGCGGAAGTTTTTATACATTTTTAGAAAGTGAATATATCAACCTTTCAAGTATATTAGGCAAGTTGGAGTGTATAGGCTGATTATTTTACCAACTATGCGAAAAATTCCAGAGCTGGGGCTCGAACCCAGGACTACCGCTTAACGTGCGGGTGCTCTACCACTGAGCTACTCTGGGACGATTCCCAGATGAAATTTCTCGCTTTTGAACCGTTGGCATTTATCATCTTCCTCTGCAAACCACAGATGGAACAGATGAAACAATTAATTCGCGACAACTCCATTACGCCGCGGAAGTTTTTATACATTTTTAGAAAGTGAATATATCAACCTTTCAAGTATATTAGGCAAGTTGGAGTGTATAGGCTGATTATTTTACCAACTATGCGAAAAATTCCAGAGCTGGGGCTCGAACCCAGGACTACCGCTTAACGTGCGGGTGCTCTACCACTGAGCTACTCTGGGACGATTCCCAGATGAAATTTCTCGCTTTTGAACCGTTGGCATTTATCATCTTCCTCTGCAAACCACAGATGGAACAGATGAAACAATTAATTCGCGACAACTCCATTACGCCGCGGAAGTTTTTATACATTTTTAGAAAGTGAATATATCAACCTTTCAAGTATATTAGGCAAGTTGGAGTGTATAGGCTGATTATTTTACCAACTATGCGAAAAATTCCAGAGCTGGGGCTCCACTGAGCTACTCTGGGACGATTCCCAGATGAAATTTCTCGCTTTTGAACCGTTGGCATTTATCATCTTCCTCTGCAAACCACAGATGGAACAGATGAAACAATTAATTCGCGACAACTCCATTACGCCGCGGAAGTTTTTATACATTTTTAGAAAGTGAATATATCAACCTTTCAAGTATATTAGGCAAGTTGGAGTGTATATTCACTTTCTAAAAATGTATAAAATATATATATTCACTTTCTAAAAATGTATAAAAATAATAATAATTCTAAAAATGTATAAAAATGTATAAATATATATTCACTTTCTAAAAATGTATAAAAACTTCCGCGGCGTAATGGAGTTGTCGCGAATTAATTGTTTCATCTGTTCCATCTGTGGTTTGCAGAGGAAGATGATAAATGCCAACGGTTCAAAAGCGAGAAATTTCATCTGGGAATCGTCCCAGAGTAGCTCAGTGGTAGAGCACCCGCACGTTAAGCGGTAGTCTGGTTCGAGCCCCAGCTCTGGAATTTTTCGCATAGTTGGTAAAATAATCAGCCTATACACTCCAACTTGCCTAATATACTTGAAAGGTTGATATATTCACTTTCTAAAAATGTATAAAAACTTCCGCGGCGTAATGGAGTTGTCGCGAATTAATTGTTTCATCTGTTCCATCTGTGGTTTGCAGAGGAAGATGATAAATGCCAACGGTTCAAAAGCGAGAAATTTCATCTGGGAATCGTCCCAGAGTAGCTCAGTGGTAGAGCACCCGCACGTTAAGCGGTAGTCCTGGGTTCGAGCCCCAGCTCTGGAATTTTTCGCATAGTTGGTAAAATAATCAGCCTATACACTCCAACTTGCCTAATATACTTGAAAGGTTGATATATTCACTTTCTAAAAATGTATAAAAACTTCCGCGGCGTAATGGAGTTGTCGCGAATTAATTGTTTCATCTGTTCCATCTGTGGTTTGCAGAGGAAGATGATAAATGCCAACGGTTCAAAAGCGAGAAATTTCATCTGGGAATCGTCCCAGAGTAGCTCAGTGGTAGAGCACCCGCACGTTAAGCGGTAGTCCTGGGTTCGAGCCCCAGCTCTGGAATTTTTCGCATAGTTGGTAAAATAATCAGCCTATACACTCCAACTTGCCTAATATACTTGAAAGGTTGATATATTCACTTTCTAAAAATGTATAAAAACTTCCGCGGCGTAATGGAGTTGTCGCGAATTAATTGTTTCATCTGTTCCATCTGTGGTTTGCAGAGGAAGATGATAAATGCCAACGGTTCAAAAGCGAGAAATTTCATCTGGGAATCGTCCCAGAGTAGCTCAGTGGTAGAGCACCCGCACGTTAAGCGGTAGTCCTGGGTTCGAGCCCCAGCTCTGGAATTTTTCGCATAGTTGGTAAAATAATCAGCCTATACACTCCAACTTGCCTAATATACTTGAAAGGTTGATATATTCACTTTCTAAAAATGTATAAAAAACTTCCGCGGCGTAATGGAGTTGTCGCGAATTAATTGTTTCATCTGTTCCATCTGTGGTTTGCAGAGGAAGATGATAAATGCCAACGGTTCAAAAGCGAGAAATTTCATCTGGGAATCGTCCCAGAGTAGCTCAGTGGTAGAGCACCCGCACGTTAAGCGGTAGTCCTGGGTTCGAGCCCCAGCTCTGGAATTTTTCGCATAGTTGGTAAAATAATCAGCCTATACACTCCAACTTGCCTAATATACTTGAAAGGTTGATATATTCACTTTCTAAAAATGTATAAAAACTTCCGCGGCGTAATGGAGTTGTCGCGAATTAATTGTTTCATCTGTTCCATCTGTGGTTTGCAGAGGAAGATGATAAATGCCAACGGTTCAAAAGCGAGAAATTTCATCTGGGAATCGTCCCAGAGTAGCTCAGTGGTAGAGCACCCGCACGTTAAGCGGTAGTCCTGGGTTCGAGCCCCAGCTCTGGAATTTTTCGCATAGTTGGTAAAATAATCAGCCTATACACTCCAACTTGCCTAATATACTTGAAAGGTTGATATATTCACTTTCTAAAAATGTATAAAAACTTCCGCGGCGTAATGGAGTTGTCGCGAATTAATTGTTTCATCTGTTCCATCTGTGGTTTGCAGAGGAAGATGATAAATGCCAACGGTTCAAAAGCGAGAAATTTCATCTGGGAATCGTCCCAGAGTAGCTCAGTGGTAGAGCACCCGCACGTTAAGCGGTAGTCCTGGGTTCGAGCCCCAGCTCTGGAATTTTTCGCATAGTTGGTAAAATAATCAGCCTATACACTCCAACTTGCCTAATATACTTGAAAGGTTGATATATTCACTTTCTAAAAATGTATAAAAAGATTGATTCTTATTTAAAAAAAAATAATAATAATACTTTTAACTCCTCACTATAAAATAGTTAAAACAGTAAATGGCAGAAATTTTAGTGAGTACTGTTACTGTTTTTTTAGTGAGTAAAATCTTTGCACTCTTATCAGTCTATCCCGCCTCCGGCCCCCACCACCCTACCCTTACACGCCGCGAGTCTTTTATAGAATCTTTAAAGAGATTTCTCACCAATCAGACAGCATTGTGACTGTTGCCAGTGCAATGGAATATTCTGTATATGTCATTTATGCAAATTTGGAAAACCATGTCATAGATGTAGAAATAATCAGAGATTTTTTAAAGTTTAGCGTATAGTTCTCCTGACCCATCCATGATGTCATATGGTGAAAGCACTTGAGCTATTTCTGAACCTGATTCCATTGTCTATGACATCAATCCATACTATCATGCAAATTTATTTTGCTTAAAATGAATATCAGAAAATTACCTAGTGTGTGTACTCGCATCCCTGAAGGCGATATTAATCAAATTTATGATTTGCAAAACTAAAATAGGAAAATTCACTTATGCTTACATGTTTTTGGTGCCAACAGTCAAACTGTTCGAATTTTGTGTGCTCAGAAAGCAAGGACAGTGTAATGTTAACCCTTAATTACATGAAGTTTAAACTTGTTCACTATCAATCATGCAATATTCACAAGTGTAAGCTAAATTTCCTATGCCAGTTTTGTGAATAACTAATTAATCTTTCAAAAAATACGCAGTTAATAAAAATATGATATTTCTTTGTATTTATAACATGAAGCATTTATCATCAAAAACTATACATATAAGAAATTTGGCTTGTACTCTAATCTGCAGTGAATGTGTTTTAAACATATGATTAAGTATCCATCACTGTGCAATTAAGGGTTCATTTGCGATATTAAAGTGCACCAGATTTTTTGTAATAAGCAAAATATGTCAACATAAATAATTACACTTTTTTTTTCACCCCACCAGTCCAACTCAACTTTTTATTTTTGAGCTTCGTATGAACCAGCAGGGTCATTTATTATAAAATCCAAAGCCTGCAGTAATTTTCAATATACATAACAATATAATATAACTCATGGACACTTACAGTAAAATTTTGAGGATTAAAAAAAGAAAAAAAACAATATTTGAAAGAAACAGAATAAATAATCACAGCTGTACATTACTTTTACACAAGTAATTAGTCTTTAAAATCATATTGGGTGCCTGTGATGTTTCAGTACGTCACGTCTTACTAACCAATTAGCCTCGGTCCTGCTGCAGTTTCTAGAAACTTTACATCAGCAGTGCCCCATTATCAGCCATCAAAAGTAGAAATTGTGCAGGATACGTAATCACTCATTTTAGAAATTCAAAAAAACCTTGTTTTTTTTTTTTAATTATGAAAAATTTATGAGGAAAACAAATTAAAATTTATATTTGCAAAAACTAATTTGAGTAAATAGCATTTGGTGTATGCGTGCATGTATTTAACTCTCATATCGCAAAAACTGTTAGTCATAGAATGTTGAAATTTCATATATAAGATTGTTGAACATCTATTGTGCATCTCGATTTTTGGTTCCTATCTACTGGATAGTTTATTTAATGTACTGAAATTCTTTAGGATGGTCCTGTAATGTCAATGTAGCCAGTCAATGTTCAGTCCATGCCCAAAATCTCGCCATTCGTCATCAACCTTGGCGAGTTTTAACGAAATATTGCCAAATTTGGCACCAAAAATAATTTTGTATTTCGCATAACTCTTAAAACTTAACTATAGAATGTTGAAAGTTTATTTAGAACTATTGTAACATCTAAATGTGCATCTCCTTTTTGACTGCAATAGACTAGGTAATTTATTCACATGGTCACCCAAATGGCTTTAAATACATTAAGGTGTATGGATACATTCAACTCATTGAAAGTCTGTGGTCAATGACTACTTTGGCTGTCCCTCGCAAACTATCTCAAGCTTGGTGGCTTTTGGCGAAAAATCGCCCGATTTAGCATCAAAAACAAATCTTTCAAATTGAACCCAGCTTTGTGATATCGGAAATATTTGGCTGGAAATCAGTAGACCTTAGTATTACTGCAATATTGTATCGCTTTCAAACAAAATAAGTTGAAGTGGTCCGAAAATATTTTTGATTTAATAGATGTGCAAGGAAGTCATATGTTGTCCATGTCAGATATTTTTTCCCCCTCAATTTTCTTTTATATTCAGGGTTTCTACAGAACTGGAAAGTTAGAGAAATTTGTAGAAAGGTCAGGGAAATGCAAGAATATTTGAATTTTGCAGTAAAATTAAGATAATACTTCATGTTTGAACCTAATTGTAGACATTGTTTTATTTTCATTTTCTTATTTAACCTTATAAATAATTTTAAAATATGTCCTTTATTAACATATCTTGTTCAGTTGAAATAGTCTTAATTTTACCCTAAATTATTATCAAACATGGTTTTTAGTAGAATCCAGTGATGTCAAATAAAATTTTTGTGTGCAGGGTTGTCCAAATTAAACTTTCCCAACTCAGAGGCCTGTGCAGGATGTTGTATGGGTCATAATATGATAAAATTTTGAAAACAGACACTTCAGATCACGCGCTCATGATTTATTTAAAAATATATATTAGTACAAGAAGTTGTCAATAGATGGCACTGCAGATCAACAAGACGTTCTATATGTGCGCCGTGGTCGAATAGGACATATCAACAGCACGAGAAAAAGTTGGCACACTGACAACACCATGTGGCGATTGGCTAGTGGCATCCACGACTGCCAAAGCAATGTTTTGTACGCGTGCAGAATCCACAACATGTTGTCCTCTACCAGGTAAAATTCCCAGCTGTCCGGTTCTTTCGAACTTCTTCATCATGTCTCGTAAAGCGCATGGTATCGTTGGTCCTCGGCGTAAGTTCTTCAGCTGACGGAATGAACACAGAAGTTCTCGTCATTCTGGTAGAAAAGTTTCACTAACTAAGCTTTGTCTTTCAAAGTCGCCATTGTGCATCAGCGAGCTGGAAACAACTGCCTGTGCAGTGCCTGTCTTGTACTTTTGTAGGGCTCATCTTTTGGATACGTTACGCAGAAGTTTTATTTCTCCAAATCACGATGTTGCAATATGCAAATTACAAGTGTTACAGTGCAACCTATCGGCAATTTCTTGTACTACTACTATTTTTTTTTTAAATAAATCATGAGCACGTGATCTGAAGTATCTGTTTTCAAAATTTCATCACATTATGACCCATATTACATCCTGCACAGGCCTCTGAGTTGAGGAAGTTTAATTTGGACAACCCTGTATATTGATTTTATTATTATTATTTGTAAAAAAAAGGGGCAAAATATATAAAAAGTTATTAATTAAAGGATGTAATATTAAAAATAGAAATGCAAAATTCAGGAAAGCATGCTAGATAAAAAGTCAGGCAAGAGCATGATAGATGTCAGGGAAGCAAAAGCTGCGAAATCTGTAGAAACCCTGATATTGCATTAATCCTAAGAACATGCTTCACTCCCTCTCAAAGTAACTTTCATGCTTGTATTGTTTTATTTTCCAGACTTTCTCTGTAAGAAAAGAAAGCATGGAGAGGCTGAGATGGAACGGCAGTGTCTACATCACACTTGCCTTCGCCGGAGTGGCCCTCTTGACAGCCATGATCGTTGGCATCGTTCTCCTGCGGCGACACTCCCATCGCTCCCCGCACGGGCAGGGATTTGTGGAAGTGGATCAGGCCGCGACTCCGGAGGAGAGGCACGTCGCGAACATGCAAATCAACGGATACGAGAACCCCACCTACAAGTATTTTGAAACACAGAGCAACTGAACATTATAACAACTATTTGCTTTCTACTCACGTTGTGTTATTAACCAACACTTAACTAGCATTTTAGTCGCCAGTTTTAGTAACAACTGAAAAAAAAAATAAAACAAAACAAAAAAACAGATACAAAAATGAAATTGTTGAGAAAAATTCCTTTGTAGTTTGAGTGATAGCTATGGCTATAGAGTGACTATAAAGAGAATTTGAAAAGAGTAATCGATATTTTACTTATTTTGTGAATTAATGTATTAAGTCTTGAAAATGCATTGATATTTTTTAAATATCAGATTTTATTTTATTTTTACACCCCATCCCCCTTTAGCATTTTTTTTTTCTTTTTTTGTAGGACAGAATAGTGATTTAATGGATGATGCAACTAATTTTTGTGGGGGAAAATTACTTGTACATGTATTTACTTACTGCATTTGCTTAAAACTTGAGCAGTTGTATACATAAGCTACATTTTGGGTATTTTCATGATCTCTTCTGCCATAAAATGTTGGTTATGTTGTAAGATATTGTGTTTCGATGCCATAACATCTTTATAGATTTAAAACATATCTGAACATACTTATCAAGAAGTTTTAGTTTTATTTAATACTAAATATGTTTAAATTCCTTTTTTTTTTTTTTTTAAACTGTGTTATTATATGTTTTAGACTGCCATATATTTTATTTCATATGATGTACATGTACTATATATTTCTATCATGAACAGTTATACAGCAGCTCTGCTTTCTAAATTAATGATGGGTTTAAAAAAATGAACTAATCCATGGATTAGTGTAGAAAAGATGTTGTGTGGCGCTATAATTAAATATATATATATATATATATACACTTATGTAATGCTATATATAATTCAGTAGTGTCATAGAGTAATGTCTCTAAAGCCAAGTCTTTACATTCCTATTGTTATTTCTTTGACTTCTGTGCCATGTTTGTGCTGTGATTACTATTTGTTAGTTTGCCCACAGCAACTGCTACATTAAAAGGGAAAAAAAAAAATCTAATAACATTATGTACATATAGAACATTCATATTATCATATTGCCTCTTGTTTAGCTTGCCTGTTAATTTGAATATAGTATCAAAATCAAGAACTGTTTCAAGAAAAAAAAAAAAAAAAAAACATACCCAAGGGTACACTGATTGCAAAGGAATAAGCTTCATTCTTAGTAATCAAAGGTATACAGTTGAAAAATTACTTTCTCTCTAAAAACTTGTTAAAGCTTTAGAAATAAAGGGAAATTTTTCATTTTGAAAAAAGAAAGAAACTACCTTGTAAATTTACAATTCATTACTTTTCTCAGTGTATGTGAGGAAAGTTATAAAAAAAAATGCATATATATATACATATTCTATCAATGTTTATTTTCTTTTATTAATTAGTTAGCCACAAATATATAATACCCCCCTCTAACTTTGTCCCACTTTGTGGTATTTTATAATCTACTGACCTAACTGTGTTTGTCCTGTGCATGTTCAATGTAGACATTGTATTATTGTGTCAGTTTTATACGGACTGTAATAACAATCTTCCATGTGCAGTAAAGAGTAGATAACTGTATCAATAATTCTGGAGATTATGTCATTCTAGTTTAATAAAAAATATAGACATTTTTTAACTTTATTTTTTATTTAAACAAGATATCCCATGGTATTAAAAAAAAAAAAAAGAAAGAGAACATCATGAAAAATACTTAATGAAATAGTGTCGACCATTTTTTAAACTGCTTGCTTTCTGTATTGCTGTTTTGTATAAATTCATGCTTTTTGTCATTCATTCATCTTAGCGGCGTATCCAGACTAGTGTACATGTTCATTAATTCATTTTTTTATTAATTATCATTTGTGCATTCAATATTTTGCAGCGTCAGCCGCTTGCAGGTTTAATTTTTTTCCAACACCTGTCCTCAAGTGATATCCAAGAATAACGTAAGGTGCAGATAGCATTGTATCTTTTTAGTTTCTGACATTAGCCAGAAGCAACAGCTTTTAAAAGCTACTTGATAAATTATAAGTAACGAAAACATCTTAACTCAAAAGAGCAATTTCATATAAAACTTAAAAAAAAAAAAAAACATGACAGAAATTCCTTGAGAGACTAGGAATGAACTAAATTTAAAAAATATATATTGAGTAAGTTCATTCTAATTTGCACTGTTGTATATGTTTATCTTATTGGTTCCATTTAAAAAAAAAAATATTTTGGTGTTATGAGTGAAATTTTAATATTTTTAGGTTAATAATAAAAGCTTTTATTCCTAAAAAGTATTCTGGATACGCCATTGTTAACTACATAATAGATACCATTGTTGTCACTAAACTAGAATTTTATCCAATGTTTAGTGTACTGTTATAGCTCTTAAATGTAAAGAATTATTCTTTTATTTCTTTACTGAATACTATTCAAATAATAATGAAATCAATTGCTAAACAGAAAAAAAAAAAAAAATTCATATTCTTTTGTTCCTTTACCGAAACCATTCAAATTATACTGAGGACAGTTACTAAAAAGACAAAATAAAAAATTTCTGGAAATATGTAAAATTATAAAGTTACTAAATTGTTTAGAATCTTGATTTAACAGTAAAATTTTTTACTGCACTGGTGAGCTTTGCTGTGTTGTTTAAATGTACAAAGCAAATGTTAAACAATTTAGTAAAAATCATGGGTTCCATGTAAAATTGTATTAAATGCTTGCACATATCAGCATATTATTGCCCAAAAAAAAAATGCCTCTTTGGTTTCCATTCCGCCTTGCTTTTGCAAAAATATTTGGAATAAAAAAGAACTACTTAAATGGGCTAAAATCACAGCTTGCAAAATGTGAAATAATGTTTCTGATTACAGTATTAAAATTCAGTTTTGTTTATCTATAATTTCAATTGTAGTGCACAAAAATTGTCATTTCAATATGTGGCAAATTCTAAATAAAAATTAACAATAAAATGTGTAATTTTTCTTTTCAATGCATTCTTGTTTTATTTTGAAACAATTAAAACACACAACATAAAATTACATGTCTCCTTACACATACAAATTCTGTTCTAAAAAAGTTAATGTAATGTTTGTTTGACATAACCATCATATTCTACAAGTTTCAAACACTAGGACAAACAGGCTAATATTTAACATGATACTGTTACAGGTGTCCAAACTGCTGAAAAAAGTTTTGGTGTATTTTCAGAAGCAGGAAAATGGCAATTTCGGAGTAGGTGAACAGGTATAGGGAATAGCTCATTTACAATAGTAAGATTACTTAACGGAAACTCTTTAATTCACTATGACTACTTGTACTTAAAGCAATTAGTTATCAAATTTAATTATTTTGATACAAATATGTATGGTTCATTTAATTAAAAGTAATTAATATATTTATGTACTTAAAAATAATCTTATTGAAGTATGAACAAGCAAGTAAAGTTTCGAATAGTATGAACATAAATGAAGAAATACTACATTTATACTGTACAGTTATGCTAAGAAGGAGGGGGAGGAGAGTTAATTTTTAAAGATGGTCAAGCCATGGCTTACAGACTATGATCAATTATATGATTTTCTAAATTTTCAGGAGTTAAATTGAAATAGTCAAAATTCTTCAAAAAATTGAAGAAAGCTTTAGTTTGGAAAAAAAAAAATTATTAATTGTTGAATTCGCATAGACACAATAACTTAAGATATCTTAAATGTGGCTAAAACTAAAGGCTTTTTTAGTGTTAAATTGCCCCCTCCCTTTAAAAAAAAAAAAAAAAGTATAGAAATTGTTAATAAGATTGGTTGCTTATAATATTGCTTTATTTACTTTTTCTATTTTTCCATTAGGGGTTGAGGCCAAAATTTATTAAACTTAAAACAATTGGGGGTATTTTATACATTCAGACAAAACATCTATTTTAATTCAAAAACTAATATTTACAAACATATATTAGTATTAAATCCAAAATAGGGATCACTTTTTACTTTTATAACATTAGAGATTAAAGTAAACAAATGAATTTCAAAAGAAAAATATTCATTTTTACGAGCGATGAAAAAAAGATTGAAATTATAATTAATGTGTGATAGTTTTTGTAAAAGTATGAGAGATTCACAAAAAAAAGTTTGCAGCGTTTGGAAAAAAATTAAAACTTGGCGCAGTTTTGCTGAAACTGGCACAAAAGTATCCGAAAATGAGATCTTTGTGGCAGATTGGCACATTATCATTGATTTGGAGCAGCTGGCACATCCTTGCCCTAACTTACTTTGCAAATATAAATAAAAATAACTAGGAAAAAGACACACATTACATTTCCAAAAATGATAAAGCAGCAGAGAATACTACCAGAAAATACCATAACAGTGTTCTATTTGCAGATGTTTCATCTTTATTAATTAAAAAGAAAAAGCTTTACTCACCTATAAATGGGTTATAGTATTTCAGGTTCACCAGTCAGTAAATCCATTGCTTTCAATGTAACAGTTGTAAGAAATCCTGCCATTTAAAAATAAGCATAAAAGGAATTTTTATAAAAAGCTTGAATGATTATTTTAAAAAATATTTCTTGTTTGAAGTCCAGAAACCATAGTCGCCAACTGCCACTCTTTGACTAGCTGTTTTCTTTTTAAATGTACAACTGGAAGTCAAAGCCCATTGTGCAGGTAATTACAATAGGCGCTACAAAAAACATTGGACAAAAATATGTCTACACTCACTATATTTCATCTTCATCCACCTAAAATAAATAACTTCTCATATTCAGTTTTTATTACATGCCCAAATCGAATTTAATGCTGATCTGGGAACGTGCGGAAACTTTTCGCATTAGAAAGATTTGGTTTTGTGTAAACAGACCCTCTTATATCAATGCTTCAAGCAGACTATCATATTAATGGGGGAAAAAAATTAAACTATTTTATCTGGAAAAACTGAATGAACTGAAATCGTAATTTTTCCTTCAAAGCCTGATGACGACTTCAAATATGACATCATTGTCACTTGCATGTCACTCAACTTTGTCACTTAAAACTGAGGGAACGGTGGATTTTCATATTATTAAAGCAGCACTGATTGTCTCTATATTTTTTTTACATACTTATGAAAAATTTCAAGCACATCGTACAAACAGTGCAAATGTTATTACTCTTTTTGTACTTTTTAAAATTTTTAATCTTGGAGTAATGGCAGTAAAAGTTTTATCTTAGAGCAGGTTGCCTGGAATTGTCACAGAGTGAGTCAGGGATGAGAGTAACTATATAGTAGGATTATGAGAGAAGGGTACTTGTACATAGAAGGCCTAAAATAAGGAAATGGGAGAGAGAGAAAAACAAAAAAAAAGCAATGATTATCAACTACACTGACTAAAACATACTCAAGACACCTAATCTAGGGCTACTTTTTAAAGCTACACATTTCACAATGATAATAAATGGCATCTGCACTAATCAAAGACTTGAGAGTGTTTCCATCATAAAATAATACGCATCACAGGACTTTAGAAACAAAGTAATGATGTTAAATACTTGAAAAAAATTAACAATGCTTGTTCATCAAATACACCATGTAGTTATATTGACAATAAACCTATACTTCTGTAAGCGTGAGAAAAAATTCTTGAGTGCAAAATTTGCCTTCAAAATAGGCCATGTTACCATTCAACAAAATATTGCAATATTCCATATGCTTAGGACCTTTTCTTGAATTTTTACCTTAACTTTTAGCAGTTTGCAGCTTCAGAAAGTTTCCCCAATATCCGACAGAGTATAAAGGTAACAGCATGAGACTATTTTTTTTAGCTTCAGCAGTTCATCATCATCAAAAGTCTAAAATTGTATTAAGATGTCTAGTGAATCGAGCCGCGACTCAAAAAATAGGCGAAATTAATAGCAATATTTGAATTTTTGAGAAAATCTAATTTTGATGAAATTTTACATCTCCAATTTCATGAAATTTAGGCTTTTAACTTTTATGCGTATCATTACAGTCTTAAAAATTACAAGACAAAATAAAGCAGCTGGCATGCCATGCAAGAGATAATTTTATTTTATGATAAAGGATTTTTAAACTATATAGAATACTAGCAGGGTACCTCCCACTAGCAAACGGGGACATGCAACCAGTGTTATTATATATACCAGTCAAATAATATCCAGTTTCAGCCTCGCCAAAGTGCCAACATACACTATTTTGCAAGATTTTTTTCAGGGAATCATTCAAAGCATTGACTTAACAGCAATCAAAATGGGAAATATCTGTCATTTATATGGTTCGATCGACAAAAAGTAAAGCAGGCATTTATTTAAAAAGTAGCAGCATTTTTTAAATTATCAACTATAACATGTTTTATTCATTGTTAACTCCTATATACTAAATAAAGATTTCAGTTTTCTTAACCCTCTGAGCGTCTTGGGAATGGGCAAATAATGTAAAGTTGTTTTCACTGCAAAATTTTCATGCAGCTTTAAAATTATTTAAAAAATAAAATTTTGATAGGAAGATTTGTAATTATTAAAAAGTTAACTTCTAAAATACCCATAAGCTTTAATATCGAAATATATTTTATGATGCCTTGGTGTTATAAATAATATAAATTATAGATGCATTGCAGTGAAAACTGGAATGAAGTGAACGGGATTTTACGTCTCAGCCGCTTGAAGGGTTAAATTTGGCAGTATTCCCCCAACTTAAATCAATTTGGCAAGAATTCTGAAGATAGATCGCTTGAAATACCTTAATATAACTGCATTCTTTCAGCAGGCATAATTAAAATTTAATGCTGTATTCTAATAAAACCTATACACTTGTTTTCAAAAATGCTAGGTACTTACATATTATCCCGGCGGTCCGCCAAGACGAGCAATTTTTCCCCCCAAGATAAATGCCGGACAGATGAAATTATTGATGGTTTGGGATACAATTGGCAGCACATTTGCAGAAAAAATAGTTTTGCAGGAATGATCGCCAGGGTAATACATAAGTACCAAATGCTATTTCCTTAAGCTCTCAGTAAATTGCACCAAGTCTAAAACTGTGCAAACCACAAGAACTCTCTCAAAATCGGCATATCAGCCATTTTATTTTTCGACAAACTAAAAAATTTTACATATTAGCCTCAGAAATCTACAACCCTTATTGTTTTGTGTATAAAACATTTCATTCCTGCTCCGATTTCCCACGTGCACATGATATTATAATTTTAAAAAATAACCTTACAAATATAAAAAAAAAAATCATTATTATTTTTATTTTAACAATTTAAAACATTCTATTTGGCAAAATCACCACACATGGCAATCACGATGCTTATTCCACACTTTTTTCACTACAGGGGCGTCACTACTATCATTAGTAGCCTCATCAACATAAAAAAAGTTGCCAGTTTAGTAGCCATTTTCTTAATTTTAGTTGCCAAAATAGTAGCATTTTTGCATGCTCTTGTACTTAAGAAACAAACATATATCAGCTAGTTTCATTTACAAAGGAATTAATAAAATGGTAAATTTAAAAACTTCATGCATTATATAACAGAGCATATAGTACATTCAATTTTATAAGCACAATTGAAAAAGTAGATTAGAATGCTGGATGAACGATCAATAGAGCAAATATGAAAAGAAAAGTGGATCTGATTTTCAAATAAGTTACCTGGAGTGAAGTACAAGTAGCCAAAAATTTGAAAATAGTATGAAAATGCTGGTTTACAATTATGGAAAGCTTTCAGCATGGAAAACATAAAAAATCTCTTAAACTCCGGGAATGGGTGGACTTTCTAAGTTTTAAAGTGGACTATCATTTATTCTATATAATTTTACACATCTGTGCGAATTTTCAGGCTGATAGGTCCATTTTTGTGGATTTGTATACGGTCTAAACCCACAAACAGAATTTCATTTTTATTTATAAGGATTTACATAAAAACTTATACCGTACCACATTCGAATTAGTCATTTTGGCAGTCAAAACTTACAGCTATGAAGGTTAAAAATAGCAATGCATGGAAAAAGTAAATGTCTAACATAAAGAAGGGTTAACTAGAAATCGATAACTGCTTAAATTTCCATTATTGGCACTAAAGCATACTGTTGGGGAGGGGTGGGCTTTCTTAGTGAATAGATGACAGACTAGTGCGTAAATAGTTTCATCAGCAATGTACAGGGGCGTAGTCAAGGGGGGGGTTTGGGGGGTCATAACCCCCCCCCCCATGAGGAATTTTTTGCTATACAAAATCTATATTCTTCACTCCTTTATCACACACATGTATGCATATATGCGAGTTGCAGTAGTCGTAACCCCCCCCCCATGAAAAATTTCTGGCTACGCCCCTGGCAATGTATAAAACTCTGAAGTAGTTCAAGAAGCAAATTATAACAAAATTCTACAAAGTAAAATGAAATTTATTCTTAAGTTTGGGTTAGCCATTGTAAGCGAATGTTACATTACCAATGAAACAATTCGGCAGTTTTAAAAATTCTGCTCAGTTGAATAAAAGAAAATTAAAAATCTGTATCCTTCCATATGAAGAACAGGTACATGAACATTTTAAATAAGAGAGATGGTGTCATAGGTTTTAAAACAAAAAAAAAAATCTTGCCTATGAATATGTTAACAATACTGTATTTCAGAAGTTCGAAACCTGTTCCTCTTCAGAAACCCCTTCTAAAATCTGAAAAAAAATTGATGAACCTCTCCCGTAGTCCTTGTTTGCTAGTATATTATTTTTAAGAAGAATTTTATAGACCTCATGAACACGGGCATAGCTAGGGGTTGGCAGGCAGGGCACGGGGGGTGCCCGGGCGATTGAACGAGGGCACCAAAAAGGAAATTGCAAATCAGACCCATGAATGCGGTGATTTTACGGTGAAGTTTACTTTTGATTGGCTTTGTAATCAGATTTTTTGTAACCATCAGCACTAATGTCATCATGTCTAAACAGCAGAAAAGACAACGAAAATGAAGCCATTACAGACAGTGAGACAAAACCAAGCAGCCAAGTATGCAAAGTAGACATAGAACCTGAAGAAAATGCTGAAAATGAAGATTGATTTTTCATAACTTTGTCATCATGATTGCTCAAATGAACATTGGGGGTTGGGTGGGTGCGAAACACGTTTTGCCCTGGGTGACAAATCCTGCAACTACGCCCCTGCTCACGAACCACCATTTTTTAAGAGTACATGGAAATAGTAGATTATAGGACTCAAAATCAGCTCAACTGAAAATAAAGTAATAATTTTTGTAACTTTTTAAAAGTTTCCGTTGAAGATAGTTCGAAGCTATGAACTTAATCAACTACTGAAATTTTTATTAAATTTTTTTTCACAGGATAAGTAAGACCTATGAGAAACCTATAAGCCGCATATTACATTACAAATAATAATTAAAAATTTACACAATATAATAATCAAAATACAAAGCATAATCATTTTTTCTCTCAAAACCTTTATTGTTCTTTATTTAAAATTCGAATTACACATCAAAACACATGTGTAACATGTATCACTTAGTTCGAACAAACAACACAAAAAATAACTTGTGCATTCCTGTACTTCTTAATACAGATTTAACAAAAAGAAAAGAAACACCAGAAATAAAGCCAAACTTATAGGATAGCATATGTATGAAAGACAAAAAAAAAAATAATAAATCATGTAACAAAAAGAAAACAGCAATCTAACAGTTATTAACATATACTTTGACAAAACCTTTTATCCCTTCCCCATATGAGATTAAGTATTGGAAACACTTAATCACAAGCATCAAGTAAAGTAATGCATGATACATTAAAATTACTAAGGAATGAAATAACACAAGAAAAATCACATTCCCAATAACAATAATGTTAGCATTTAGTCAGAATATTTTAACAAGCAAATTGAGATGTTAATTATATTAAATTCCCAGCTAAGCAAAACAATACGTAAAAGTGTCAGTTAAACAATTAAAATTAAAGTAGCGCTTACATTATCTTTTGTTATCAGCAAAAAAAGTTTGGCAGAAACATTTGAATATACCGTATTAGCCTGTATGTAATGCGAACCTAAACTTGTTCATCTTGAACATTCGGAAAAATCCATTATCTAGACATCAAATTTAGAGCGAGTCAGGTTTTTTAATGGGAAATGATTGGCCAAAAAATATCGTGTTTATATTCAGGCTAATATGGTAAAAATGTTTTAATTTTGATAACCTTTTGTTTTTGAAGCCATTAATACAAGTAAAGTTATGAAGATCTGAAGTCATCAAGAACAAATAAGCTCAATGAGTATAAATCATTAGATTCTTTCCATTTCTATTTAGTTTTTATAATGCTTACAAAGAGTATTCAGTAAAATGAGCTACTAAGACATATTTAATTATTTAAAAAAAAAAAATATGGAATGTTCTGTTCTAACAACAATAAATTGGGTTTTCTTTTTTTCTCTTAAGGTTTCTAAAATTGGGATTTGGATCAATTTCACATTAAGGACTTACTATCAGCAATATGAGACATTTAAAAAAAAAAAAAAAAAATTTTTTTATTTTATTTTTTTTTTTTTTTTTGTAGGAAGCTCTCGGGAGGGGGGGGTAGAATTTTTAATAAGATTTAATATTTTTTAATAAGGGAAGAAATATCTATAAAGGCTTAAATTTAATGTCAATATTAAACTATTGAAATTGTATAAAAGCTAGATATTTAGGCCAGTAATTAGGAACAGTAATAGCATACATTTTAACACTCCTCATATAATCAACTAACTTAACCAACTTATGAAAATTTTTAGATTTTTAGACAAGCCCATAATTCTGAGAAACTTTCACAACCAAATTTTTTGCTATCTTAGTTTTGAATATGTTTCATATGCATATATACTCTAAGCCAGGGGTTCCCAAACTGGGTGCCGCGGCACCCTAGGGTGCCACGAGCGTATGTCAGGGGTGCCGTGGAGATAATCAAGAAAAGTGTTTCGGTGGAGTATAATCAAATAATTTCCTCTGAACCGGTATCCCCAAGAAAGTGAGCCAAGCCGATCACTAAATGGGCTTAAAACAAAAATATTTCAGTCAAGTTCAAGACTGTCCTGTACCCTCTCTTTTATAGGAACTCTCAAATGTTGGTATTGTCAAAATTCTATATCTCTTTCCCAAGAGAGTACTTTCTTGATAGTTAGCCCTATAAACAAACAAACATAAAATAACATAAAATGCATCCAAACTGCTTCATTCTAACCTTTATATTCATATTGCTTTAAAGGAAATCTGCCGCGAAAGATTTTATCCTGAAAAGGGTGCCGCGAAAAGGTTTTTAGCCTGACAAGGGTGCCGCGAAATGCTTTTAGCCTGAAAAGGGTGCCGCATCGGAAAAAAGTTTGGGAACCCCTGCTGTAAGCACTCCATCCTACTACTTTTCAAAAAAGAGAATTAAGGGTACTTTATGTAAAAAACTGAAAATGAAAAGCATGACTCTTCTGTGATTTCTTTATCATGGATTAATTTTAAACAACTAAATTGCATTCTGGCAAATAATAAATTAAATGCTCAAACTAAACAAAGCAGGATATATATATATAGAGAGAGAGAGAGAGGGAAATAATTACTGATTTTCCATTTATTACATTAACATAAGTTTACCGCAGGGAAGAAAATAGATATTAGTCAAAATTACTTATGACAGCATTTGGACAAAAAGACAGTCATACTTGGATTCCAACATATACGGGATTAATATGAAGTACAAAATCTGATTTTCCAAAACCAAAATCTTTGCTACTATACTACAGATATCAAAGTTTCTTCTTTTTTTTTTTTAAACTTATTTCTAGAGTAATGAAACAACTTTTAACATAATGCAATAACCTACAATCCATCCTTAAAAACAAATCATAAAACATAGAAAAACATGTATATATACATCAATATAAAATAATAATAAAAACAAGAATTTAAAATTAAAACAGGTCTTCAGAAATCTAAATCAACTCTTTCCTGCATTAAAGCTACACTCAAACACTTTTAATACCTTATTCCCACAGCCTTCCAATTGATTTATGAATGTTTTATTAATATATGCTGCTATTTCTTTTTTTATGTCAGTTCAACCGTCATGGGATCAGCTTTTGTATTACTAAACAAGAAATAATTGTTAATGTATGAAGTCTGCTCAAGTGCCATGAATATTTAAGATGTCAGTAAATTGCTATTTGTTCAGTGCTAGCCTAGCCAGTCTCCTATATATATATTAAGCTTTTTGTCATTAGAGGCACTTGAAAATTCGGTAACTCAAACCACTGTTTTAGAAGATACATGATGGAGCAACAAGGTACTGTTTGAAATACCTATCAAACTTTAGTTAAAAAATCCTAGCAAATATCAAATATTATTGGCTTTGAATATTTCATGACTCATTTTCAGACAATAAACTTTAAACATTATCCATAATATTACTACGACATTCAAATATGGTAAAAGATCAATACAATAAATAAATTATTTTGAAAAATATTTTATATATTTTAAATTTTCTATTATTTACTTTTTCACAGATATTTTTAAAAATGATGAAGGAATAAGAGCTAACTGTACTACATTTAATGGTAAAATATAATTAGTTTGGCTTACAAAAAAATAATGTACACAAAAATAGATTAATTAAAATGTTTGAAACCAAATTCGGTACTTGTGGTTTACAGTGGCCACTGAAATTAAATTGCCATCCAAACAGCGATTGATCTAAGATTTCAAAAGAGTAAACATACTTATAGCCCTTTCTAGGAGTATTTTTCTTTACAAAGAGTAATTGAAACAATGAACAATTATGCCAAATTTTCAAATACATAATTAAATTGAATTTAATCCATAAATTACAACAAAAATTAATAACATACTTACAGCATTTCTGTGATCTTGGCATAATTTAATGTCATCAAACAAACTCAGTGGCAACTATAGCCCACAAGCATCTTAAATCCTTAAACTATCTAATGAATTTTGCCACACTAACTACTCTAAATTTGTTAACTTTAGCTACTTTATTGATTAAAATAAATACACTTATTAAGTACAGAAAAGACTTCCTAAAAACATGACACTCACAAAAGATATCACTTGCTAAAGCTTCGCGACAACGATAAATATTTTAAGTAATGGCTTCAAACTACTTAATTAAAAAAAATTTAAAGCAACCCAATTATGGCACAGTTATGTTCCGATTATATTGTTCACACGTTGACATTTTTAAATAAACTATTTTAATTTATTTTATATATTTTTATTAGTTCTTCACAATGTAATTCAAGTCATCTCAGTTGCTGTATTAAATACTTTGTCTAAATAAATTCAATTCATAAAAATAGTACAATTTTATTGAGATAAATCTCAATAAAGTTGTTTTATACACTGAAGAAAAAATTGTGACTTTTCTTTTACAGTACTCTCATTAGCACAATTGAACACTTAGCACGTAGGGAAAATATTAAAAATAATTATCAAACAAAAATTATAAAATATATTCCACAAAAATAAAAATAATAGTAAATTACCCCTTTAAATAAAAATACAGATTCGACTACAGCACTACATGACTACAAAGTAACGTGAAATATTTAAAGCAATAATTTTTTACAAAATAATGTACATATTAAAAACTTTTTAAAAAGTAAGTAAATTAATTACATGTCAAAATAACAGCCCCCAAGCAATGCATCACAATAGTTAAGCTCAAACACTAGCACATAACTGTACTTTCTTTTTCAAAAAGTAAAATGAAGCTAGGAATATTACACCAAAAGTCTTTGGAATGTGTAAAAAAAAAATTAAATAAATAAAAAACCACTCTAATGTACAAAAACATCAACATGGCACATGACATAACATTTTGTAAATAAAAAGTTCTTCAAACATTAAAATTTTATACTTTTTACATACAATAAAAATATATGTGCAAAGAAACAATTTATTGCAGTATTAACACATTTGAAATTAAAGGTATCGCTTAAAGATCAAATAATTTTTTTAATTCTGCATTTTTAAAACTAAACATTTGATAAAATTAAACAGAAAAGCTCTAAAATAGGTTACATTTTTTACGTTAATGTTTTATAAGCACACTAAGTGCCATTGCAAGAATTTTTCATTTTATCTTTCATCTTTTAAGTTTATAAAATTGAGCAAATGAATTTTTTTTTGTAAAATAATAAATTGTTTAACTAAGCATAATATTTTACCTTAGCTTCAAAATAACTAAACAAAGCATAAGTCCAGAGTCATCTCTGTTGAACGTTTGCTATTATAGCTACTGTCCATAACAAATTAGTAGACATGTTTTGAAATTATTCATTACATGTATGGAGCATTTTGGCATGGCATTTCACATATGTTGTTCGAATGACAACTAACTGCAAAACTTCTACCATTATATTTCTACTGCAAAACCCCCCCAAAAAATGGCTTTAAATATCAATAGAAATTATTTGTAAGTACCTTAAAGCATAATATACCACTGGAAAATAAATCCGACAGTTTCCTTAACAAATTCAATTAATTATAATCACCCAAGAACTAGAATTTAATACTGTTTTTGATGTTCAAAACTTGATTTTTCACATTGAAATACATTACAAGAACTGCTTGTTAGGCCCATTCAAATGCTCTGTAAAAAATACATTCAATAAAAAGCTTCATAATATGTCACTGCTATTTAATGCAAAAGTACTTTGACGATATTAGCATTTCACCAAATGCATGCCAAGTACTCAAGCCATAGCCTCAGAGGTTGATTCCCAACCAAGGATCTGCTACTATGCAGAGTTCTATAGTAGGAACTACTGCACAAAAAAATAAATAAATAACAAAAAAGCAAGTTATGTAAAGGATCACATTTAACAATAATAAAAATTAAATTTTTGTTAGTAACGCATGCAAGATCAATGAATGAATACTATTTATGATACAAATTGTACAAATGCAACAGTGATTATTATTATTAATGGCTTGCTTTTATTAAATTAACTTGATCTTATATTTATTTAATAAATCATTTTATAGGCTCTATGTCTGAAGGAGGAGAGGGTGGGGAAGTCGACATGCTTAGAGATTATAGCCAATAAATATTGAAGAATTTTCTTTTTATTATACAGGGAATATTTTTTTCAGAAAAATGCAGATCTGTAACTGCCTATTCTATTCTAATGGTTATAGTTTCCACAGAAGTTAAATCAAGCAGTTAACCCTAATTAAATTTGTGGATTTACTTACAAAATGTGGAAATACTTACAAAAGAATTTTTTTTCATTTTTAACACAGCAAAACTATACTTTAGTATTTTGAAATTACAGCAAAAACGATGAAAGTTTTATTCAAATAACTTTGATTTCTATAAAAGAGTTAGTACATGATAGTAAACTAAATAAAATTTCTAAACAAATCAAAACTTTGAAAAATAATAATAAAATTTTTATCACAGCCTTAAAGTTATTTTTTCAAAAAAAATAAAGTAAAAATTTAACTATTGTAAAAGCACTTATTTTCACGAGCCATAATTTTCATGAAAATGAAGATATTGGTAATTTTGCAAGCTGAAAATGTCACGAATTTTATATGAATAGAACTGAAAGTTGAAAAATCCTGAAAGTATCTAAATATAGAACCCCTTTTGCATAAGGCATTTTAAGAAACTTTCTTTTGTCCGAAAAGTTCACCCCCTCTCCCCAATCTTCAATCGCTTCAAAGAAGCTGGTACAAATATTGTAAGTGAATGAGCTGCATTCTAACATAGTTTTATTATTGTTTATAGTTAAGAAATAGTGGTAAGAAAGAAAGTTGACTAGAAAGAGTTTGTAACAGTGCAATAAATCATAAAATTTTGGTAAGTTAAAAATTTCTGCTTTTTTATTATTTGAAGCAAAAAAAAAAAAAAAAAAAAAAAAAAAAAAGGTATTTCACAAGGATTTAATTTTTGCGATTACAACGTGCTCGTGAAAATAAGTGCTTTTTCTGTAAAAAATTTTACTTTAAAGCCATTGTTAAAGGAATATCTATTTCAAAAGTACATGGAGGAGCATGTATAAAATCTGTGGTAAACATTCAAATTTACACAGAGCGAATTACTGAAGTTTTAGGTTGATAAAGAAATTTTAAATACAAATATATATTTTTAAAATTCTATCAAGAAAGTTTATATCACTGTACTGAAATTTCAAACCATATAATTTCATTGCAATTCTCAAAGCTCATAGACGCACAGTTCAGGAAACTAAAATACTGCATCAATAAAATAATAATACAGGCACAAAAGGATTCCAATGAAGGGATAAAACTTTCCTTTCTGAGTCGGTTAAAAAAGATTTTTTAAAATGACTATATTTTAATATATACAGTAGACATACATAAACTAAGCAAATTTGAGATTGCTAGTAAAACATGTAAACTAAATTTATATATAAGTCAGTAACTTAAATCAGAAGATATTTAAGATTACCAAAAAATATAGGAATCAGAAGATATTACAAAAAATTATTTATAAAAATAGTTCTTAAATGGATTACTAACCTTGGTAAAAATTTTACAAAACATATTGTTTAAATACCTTTTATAAAATTTTCAGCAAGCTTAGTAATTTTTTTAAGAACAGTTTTTTAAGACAACTGATAAAAAATTCACTACCAAAAATATTTTACTAAGTATTTTAAAATGAAATTTAAGGACTTTCATTGTTTTACAAGGACAATGACTTTGTCAAAGAACGAACTATAAAGCTCAACATACATTTCACTGATCTTTAGTTTATGCCATGAGGTTTTTGAGTTTGAAGAGAGATTACAGCTATAAAGAAAACATCTTTCTTCAATATCAGTGAGATCAGATCTGTAACTGCCTATTCTATTCTAATGGTTATAGTTTCCACAGAAGTTAAATAAAGCAGTTAACCCTAATTAAATTTGTGGTTTTTAATACACTAAATTATGTTTCATACACAACAATAAACTTTTCGGCTTTACTACAGACCACACTAGCACCATTCAGTTTGACCACCAAACAGATGGGCAAAGCACCAAAATCTTTAACAAGGAAAAATAAATTTCTCCTTTATAAAAATAATAATAGAAGTTTCGATTAAGTGCCAAAAACTGCCAAATTGGCCTCCATACTGTAATTGACCTAAGGTTTTGTCTTAACATACTTAAATTATTTACTGGTAATAGAAACATTTCTTTCAAACTAATTACCTAAGAGAGTGGTCGGCAAACACTTTAGTTAAGAGAGGCTCATATCAAACATAAAAGGATTGAGACTTCTACTGAGAGCCTTTTCTTATAATTGAACTACATTGGTAGGGACTCTAACAATAAGTAAACTGAATAAAACTTGATAACGTGCTTAGTCAGGGTTTCTACAGATTTCACAGTTTTTGCTTCCCAGACATCTATCATGCTCTTCCCCGACTTTATCTAGTGAACTTTTGCATTTCTATTTTTAACATTACATCCTATAGTTAATAATTTTTTTTTATATTTTGCCCCTTTTTTTTACAAATAATAATAATAAAATTAATATATACAAGAATCTTATTTGAAATCACTGGATCCTAACAAAAGCCATGTTTGATAATAATTTAGGATAAAATTAAGCATATTTCAACTGCACAAGATATGCTCATAAAGAACACATTTTAAAATTATTTGTAAGGTTGAATGAGAAAATGAAAATAAAAGAATTTAGAATTTCTATACTTAGGTTCAAACAGCAAATATTTTCTTCATTTTACCACAAAATTCAATTTTTCTTGCATTTCCCTGACCTTCCTTCAATTTCTGCTAATTTCCCCAACTTTTTTCCTAAATCCCTGACCAAAACTCATTTCCCTGACTTTCCAGGACTGTAGAAACCCTGTTAGTGAGGATCTTATTTAGTGATAATTAAATTGTACGGTCCATAAAATAAAATCAAGACAACAAATGACAAACATTTAATAGGAACAATGGCCTTGCATCTTCTTCAAAAGTTTAGATGTTAGGTTTTAATGTTGTTAAGTTTAAACACAATTCCATATTTTTATCAGTAAGACAATTTCCTAATTTTCTCGACATGAGGTTCATGTTCAACTAGACTATTTGCATAAATATGTAGACCGGGAAGTGGAAATAACTTTGAAGGTCAGTTTTTTCAACTGATCATGAATCAAGAATACTGTTCCAAATGTTAAGAAACATCATGTCTTCCTTCCCAAAGTCTTCCAAAGCATTTTGTTAATTGGTGGGAGGAAAATTGCAATATTAAACCTGTTCATTTGTGTCAGAGCTGCACTCAAGTGGACAAAAAGCCACATGTGGTTCGCAAGCCACAGTTTGCCGACCACTTGCCTAAGAAATTAAAATTTACAAAACTACTGTTCTTACATAAAAAATGCCAACAGATAATGTCGGAGGATACATTTTTATTTTCAAAATAAATTTGACATAAGGATACCAATACGTAAAGCTAACATACTGCAAAACGTAAACAAAATGTTTTATTATTAAGTATTAACATAAGCCATGCTACACATGAATACAACAAATCAACTCAGTGTATTTAAAGCATCTTTTTTTTCCCTGCTTTCAAAATAATGTTGAGAATCTCATGATTCAAGTTTAACTTGAAAAACAAACACTGCATTTTTCAGGTTTGGAAAACAATTTTAGTGCAGTGAAAGTCAGAAAAACTTACTTCCAGCACATTGCATAAAAATGAAATATTTTACTAGTTTCTGGCAAACACAAAGTACTTTTTTTTTTTTCATACAATTTACAGATGAAAGCATGACAGTTAACATAAATATTTAGCAGCAGTTACATGAAAAACTGAAAGAATTGAACAAACACCCTTTCTCGAATAAATTTAGATTAAAAAAAAAAAAAAGCTTGAACAATTGGACTTCCATATTTAACAAGTGTCTCGGACAGTAATGTGCTCTCACAAAAGGGGTTAGTTAGGGGCGATAAAAAGAAAGGGGGGGGGGATCATTAATAAAAATATCACACTTATCACAGGCTTTAGTCATTCATTGAAAGTTTGTAGTTCATAATGCAGAATTAAATATCAATATTTATTTATCCTTCATAAAGTAGAGCTACTTCACATATACAATGTTGAAAACATGTTTAAAAGTTAGCATTTTAATTTGCACAATAATTATTTATATCGTACAAATTAAAATGTAATTTATTAATTGTAACTATTTTTAAAAAGCTATATCTTTAAGTACCATTCAGAGTGAACAATAAAAAATAAAAGCTTTTTATCTAGACATCTGATAAGTTTCTATACTGGGTAACAGTCAAACAAAAGTTAAGTCACCTGTGATGTTAAATTGTAGGATTAATTTTAAAAACTATAAAGGTAACGACTACTTCTATTATTTCTAAATACATATCTCTTAAAAGAAAATATAATCATTGAAACAAAGATTCATTCGAAACAAATTATAAATTTATCAGGAAAACTTTTTTCCAAAAATTTCCGGACTTTTCAAGGTTAATAACTTTTTTCTTTAATTTTCCAAGCTATCCAAATTCTATATGAATACAAACAAACATTTATCCATAGATAAAATTCCCAAGTGTGAAACAAAAGCAATCCCTAAAAGTTGCACTAACTTCAAAATTCAACAAACATTTAACAGTAAGCATCATTTTTTAAAAATGAACATACATAGTCAGCACAATAAAAACTGTATAAAAATAAAAGATCTAGATTATTTACAAATACCAAAAGTTAGTTGAATGTTTATTTCCTCTGATAGCGACTGATTTGAGGCTGTCTAGCTGGTTGACGTAGAACAGGTCTTTTTCTGTCATCGCGGAATGAAATATTCCTAAGTGGTTTTGCAGGCACAGCGCAGTCATCCCAGCCATCATTCCAAGATGTTTTGTATTTAGAAACATCGGTGGAATCATCTTCAGGATCACTCCAGCCAGTTATTTCAGTTTTTGTTATACATGCTTGAACAGCTGAGGATAATCCACAACTTTCTTTTTCCTTAGCTGGCAATCTTGAGTCTAAGCTATTAGGTATCCGAGCACCATCAAGTATATTATTATTAAATTTAGAGGCACTTTGGTTTAATCTGGAAGGTTCAGAAACGCGTTCTGAATAATTGTTAACGGAATGAGTTGGAGATTTGGGTGGTGGAATAACTGCAGGTTGAGGAGGTGGGATAGCTGCAGAGTTGTCATTAGATAAATAACTTTTGTACCAAGAATCATCAGCATCATTTCCTGCTGAATTTGAACTATCAATGCCTGGAAAAGCTTCGAGTTCTGAGAGCTGAAGGGAGTTTTCTAGAAGCTTTTCTCCAGGATTAACAAGATTTTCCGGTGCAAATGGATGGACATCAGATGATGCATTGGCACTTGCAGTAACAGGATTTTGCATCATAGAAGGATATGCCATTCCTGGAACAGAAGCATTTGGCACAGGAGTAGGTACAGAAAACAAATTTACTGGTATACCCATTGATCTGTACTGCTGTTCCATTGCAAGAATCTGACTAGCCAAAAATGGATTACTTAACAAGAGCATTTGTTGTGTCAGTAAAGGATTCATGCCAAAACCTAGCATAGGATTAAATCCTGGAAGCATGGTATTAAACAAAGGATTACCCATCATAGGAAACTGCGGCACAACAGGAGGAACTTCTGAAACAGGCAGAGGTGGTAAAATGGGAGGTTCTGCACCAGAATCAGCACTTGAGATTTCTGTCATGGTATTGCCTTCATTAGCTGTAGGAGGTGCCTTAGGGGGTAAAATAGGAGGCAAGTCCGCATCAGCTGAAATTGCAACATTGAAATCTTCAGAATTAGCCCCACTGCTGAACTTTGAAGCTTCATTTGCATTGGATAAGTTTTGAATATCCGAAAAAGATGAAAAGAGGGATGAATTGTCTGGTGAATTGTCAGACCAAATATCTTTGATGGATAAAGATGGAATCTTCAGAGATTCGTTGAATGAAGACAAATCATCAACTAAGTTTGACTTGCTGTTATGATATTGATGGATCTCCTGAGATAGGTCTGCAGAATCATTCATTCTAAAAGAGTCTTTTAATTCATAATTGGAAGAACTATCAGCAACATAAGCACTGGCATAATCAGATTTGTTATTATCCTTCAAGTCTTCACTATCCAAATTGTCATTGGAAGAAACTGGTGATACATACTTATCGGAAATATCATTGGTCAATTCTTCTCTTTCATTTAAAGTATTATCATGAGTATCGTTAGAATCAAGCCAAGAATCAAGTACTTTATTAGGAGATACATTTGTAAGAGTAGCATCTATTTTCTCAGTCTCTACTGAATTCCAGTTATCATCATCATCAACAAAAGTTTTCTTTTCATCATAAAAAATTGCACTATCACTCCATGATTCTTCATTAATTTCAGGCTTTTTAGAATCTTTTGTATCAGAACTGTCCCACATGCTTTCATTATATTTGTTTTCTTTGAAACTAGTAGTCTCCCAGGGGTCTTCAGCATTAGACTTATGTTCTGTAACATTTTTAGTTGTATAATTCTCTTGTGTGTGAATGTTCTTTGATGACTTTTCAGAGACAACTTTCTCAACAAAGTTTGACAGGTTTTCAGAATTCCTTCTTTTGTATTCATCTTTTAAACCCCAACCACCAAATCTATCGATTACTTTGTTGATTTTTGGCCTGGCACCTCCACAGTCATATGTTTTCACTTTTTGAATAGAGCATGATGCGACATTTTCAGTAACAGTTTTTATTTCATGCTGTTCTGACACTTGAAATCTTTCATGATAAGAAGGTTCAGTCTGAGTTTCGACAAATTCATCTAATTCTTCAGTATCTTCCAGAACTTCAGGGGAAGCCTGCAATACTTGTAGTTGCATGATATATTCCTCTTCCATTTTCCTAAAATAAAGATTTCACATAATTAAGACTATTAAAAAGAACTCTTTAAAGGATAAAAAGAAAAACAGCCCTTAACTATAGTATTAACCTTTAACCCTTTGAGGCGCAACCCTTTCCCAATGCCGAAAAAAGGGCACAGCCAGCTGCATCAAAAAAGGGTCTCTAGATCTGTGGCACGCGATGAACGTTTCGATCGCCTGCCATCTTGCTGGTAGTTAAATCGAGTGATGGCAACAGCTGCCCTCTTTTCAGCATTGGGCAATCTATCAGGCTGTTCTCGCATTCTTCCATTTTTCATCAGATGTCAGTGCTGTTAAAAATAATCGCGACCAATTTTTTTATGGGAGATGACGTGCTTAAAAAGTAAAGGATTCTTGCGGAGCTATGTCACCTGCAACTACTTTTTATAGAAATCAAATCTATTCTTCGTGACTGGCAACAGTCAAAACGTCAGAGTTAGGTGTTCCCAGAGTGGGAACACTGCACGTTAAAGGGTTAATGTGTGGTAGTCATGCTGTGAAACCACAAAATTTCAGCACTTTCACTGCCAGTAGCAAAAAGATTTAAGCATTAATGATACTTTCCTACCTCAGTTACAGAAATATCCCGAACCGTGCTTAAGGGGTGGCAAACTGGGTAACTGCCCACAGTCGCTAACTGTTGAATTCATGATTATCAGGTAGTCAAACGAACTTCCAGACCAAGAACTGAAAACTGCACATAGTAGCACAGCCAAGAAAAAAAGGCAGGATTTCTCACACAGAGACTTTCATTAATGATATTTTATTAATAAAAATCCAAATTTAGCGGATGGGAGGGGTTGAAGCTTTTAAATGTGGATTAAATTAATGTTTTTAAATGTGAAAAATTAGTGCAATTAGTTAATTGCAATTAACTAATAACTTAATTAGTTAAGTGCAATTAGTTATAGTTAAGCAATGCTATAGTCATGCAATTTATTTAATTAGAGTCAATAGCAGCAGTGGTTTTTACTGGGAGGGAAAGGGGCATGTCAAGATCTACAATTTAGTTAATAAAGAAATGTGAAAGACCTGTAATTGTTTTTAGTCTAGGGCCACTAAATGCGTTTTAGTCAGGGCCGTTAAATCCTAAGCATATCCCTAAAAATATCATACATAATTTCTACAAAACAGCTAAATGACGACATGGCTAAGGATCAAGCCTTAAATTTTTTTACAAAAACCTTTAGGAATGAATGTATATTATTCATGAAATTTGTGTCAGAAATATAACAATCTTTTCTGGCATCTCGAAAAACTGAAGAGTGATGCAAAAATACTTGCGCTTTAAAGGGTTAAGCAATAGATATTACTGATAAAAAATTTAAATGGAAAAACGAAACTGTAAATATTTTATAATCTCATTCAATTTGTAAAAGAAAAATTGCAGCTACATCATTTTTTATAATAATTGGAAACAACTGGTTTATTACCACAACATTCATGCAAAATAAACTATATCAATCTGTGAAGTATACTTTATTCTTCAAAACAGTTAAAAAAAAAAAAAAAACATTCTTTTATGACTCTAGCAATTATAAACAAAGTAGTGAATCACTGAATAAATAAGATTTTTTCCTTCTTTTGAGAGTGTGGGAAGTGAGGGGGAGGATTATTGGTAAAAAAGCACAAAGGCATATTCTGTGCTTCAGAAGAATATTTCCTGTCTTCGAACCAATGGAATGCCTAGAAAAGAGTTTTGTTAAAACAAAACCGAATTTTTAGACAAAATAGCTCTGACACACACAAAAAGAGCCAATATATCACGAAAACCTCTGAATGTAATGATCCTCAAAACTCAAGAAAAATTACAATATGAAGATCTTTGCAATGGTATAATGTCAAAGGTATAAACAGTGGATCAGTTAAATGACAAAATATTATTAGATATTAAACTTTCATGCAGAGGTAATCAAGATTGAAGTTTATGAAAAAATGAAATATAAGAATATAATTTTACCAGCCCCTTAAAAAAAAAAAAAATTAAAAACAAAGTTTTCATAAATCAAAGTAATTGGGGATTGTATAACTTCAAATTATTTCGTGCTATTTTCTTTCACTGTATCTTTATTTTTCTTGAATCAAGTAATTGCAAAGCTAAATGTTGCTTTAAAGTTTATCAATGTTATATCTGTCAACAAAACAGAAAAACAATAATACACTGAGTGGTGGGGTATGTTGAGAAAGGCAGAATTTTCAGAGATTTGATTTTTATTACTTTGTTAGCAGAAACACAAATTAAGTATGTGTTTGATAGCAATAAAAAGCAAAACTTCCCTTTCTAGCTACAGCTCTACTATTGGCACTCCTCCTCAGTTTGTTTGCAATTACATAATTATATCGCAGCTTGCAAATCCTTTCTCCAAAACCCAATTTTACTCATTTTTATTAATTTACTATCAAACTCAAGAGATGCCAACCCTCAATGAGACTTTTCGGTAGTAATTGTAAATATGTTCAGTACTTTTTTATGCTTGTCAGTAGTCAGTCACATAGGAAACATTTTAGTTTATTTTTTCTAAACTATTAAAAAAAATTTAATTATACAATATTAAAAATTTACCTTAATTAAAAATAAGTAGAAATTTACTAGAATGGAATCTATCACCAAGCCTTCGCAGTAAGCGCGGCTTAAAAACAAAAGCAGAAGACAGAAAAGTGTAAATCCTGAGAAGGAAGGGGGGGGGAGAAGAGAGGCTTCAGAGAAGTCCAGACTCGGTGGCGACTGCATGCGATAATTGTTTGTTTTAGGCTTTGGATATTGTGTAATAACTCTTGGTGCTCTGCTTTATAATTAAACAGGGTGTCTACCAAATTTCTGAAAGTCAATTTCCTGACTTTTGGGAAGTTCCGGGAAAAAAATTCCTGACCAATGCATTTTACTTTGGAGAATTGCACAATGCCCTCTCCCTTGTATTTACATTTGCATATTTTGTACAACTTATTGAAATACAGGATTAAGCTTTCATCAATTAAAAGAAAAAGAAGTAGTCGCAATTTATGATAGAATTAACTAACTGTTCTTGGAAAGACGGTCCTAACCCATAACTTACCAAGTAAGATAATTTGTCTTTTACCCTCCCGTCACGATTAATGAGCCCCCATTTTTCCCTCCTTATACAAACACACCGCTTGATGCTTTCGCGGTCCGAAAAATGCATTGCAGTTGCTTTCAGTTTCCAGTCTGACAATTAGAGAGGAAGGGTAAAAAAAAGGACATGAAAAAAAAAAAATTGATTCTTTTGGTGAATTTTCCGGACCCATTACCCAATTTCCCGGTTTTTTCCAGACTTTCTGGACCCATTTTCCAATTTCCCGGCTTTTTCCAGACTTTCCGGAGCGGGAGACACCCTGTTAAAAGAACGTAGCTTAATAAATAAATCAATTTACATTTTAATTTCTGAAAAAATATGTGCTTTTTCCGTAGTCGATAGAAAACCAAATTTTTGAAAAATATTCCGTAGAAACTCTGCAAACTTAACATTTTGATGCCAGCTGGGACCTTCAGACCAAAAGTTAGCATTCGGGTCTACTGCTGTCTCAGGAGTTCTTTTCCTATTCCATCAGGTATACTTTTCAATCCGGGAAATTTTACAAAAGAACATTTCAACGAAAAGGGTGAAAAATATAGACTCTGCAAAATATCTTGCCACAGAGTAAATGTTCAGCACCATGGCGGCGAACTCAAAGAGTTAAGCTGAATAAACTAACACAATCACAATGCTTGCTAAACTTTGAAAGAAAAGGTTAACAGATTATAGGCCATGCTTGTCAACAAATGCTAATACAAACAAGAAAGATAAATTAAGTCAAATGCATAGATTATAAAACGCCTTCTAACACAATAGTTCTTTGGATGAATGTCTTGAAACTAACATAGACTGTGTGCTATATTGGAATTCTTTTGAGCTGTTGAGGAGGAAAGCTATAAATGCTAGATTCACTATTTTTGATCAAGAGCATTATTTTGAAATTTTTAATAACATATATCAACTTTGTTTTGTTTAAAATATACAAGTATCTCTAAAATACGCTTTAAACAATGACTGCCCAAAGAATGTAAGGTATTGGAATTATTTTGGGTGCTCCTGTAAAGAGCTATAAATGCAACATACAACATTTAATAGAGTAACATGGTATAGCATATAGGAATAACATAAATTTGATAGCAATCAATGCATATTTATGACAGTGAGAGCACAGACAGGCAGTCAGACAAACCAAAATTGTAAACAATTTTCACCTTTGTCAAAAAGTATTAAAAAACAAGCTTTCCTTTTGTTTGCTCATTGGAAATAATGAAAGCTTAAAATGCTGTTTCAAAGCTTACTTTTTCCTTTCCTCTTCTTTGGCAGCTTCTAACAAGCTCATTGCAAGTGCCTGCTTAAGCATAGCATCTTCATCATATTCATTTTGAGGCTCCATTGCTTTGATTGCTTCTTGCTTCGATTTTCTTTCCTCCCAAACATTTACTTTGGGCACAGATACAGCAGAACCTAGCAATAAAAGTCAAATTATTAAAAACACTTACTTTTTTTTAAGGAAAAAAAAATCTCTCTTTAAAAGCAAACTTAATAAATGCCCAAATGAAACTATATTATAGTATATATAATACTGTATCTCTCATATGTGAGTGGCGCGGCTCTCGTGAAAATAAAATTTGAGTATTACAAAAAAATTATTTACACATGAGTTATTCTTTTAAGTAAAGAAATTACAAGATAACTTATTCTTACTCGAAAACATTTTTAGGAAAATGGTATTGATTCTGTCTAACAAGCTGTAAAAAGTTAAATTTCCTCATGGATGCTTTGCAAATGCTGTCCATTTTAGACAGTTGCTAAAAATTTAGTTAATAATTTGCTACAGCCAGTTTATACAAGCTCAAAGAAATACTGCTTATTTAAAATACATAAAAAATTGGAGTGACTCTACTTGACTTGCCAAACACTTGATGTTTACTCAATCAAATGCAGCATTCAGCAAGCACTTTTCAAATAATTTGCATTTGTAGGCCACCCTGTACAAAAACTACAAGGCCTACAAACACCGAAAACTATACAGGTTGTGTAACAGTGACCTATAATATACATACCCAATTTGAATGCACCATTACTAACACACTTTAAGTATTAGGGAAAGTTGTCAAGGGATTTGTATAAATAAGAGCAGCTAACATAATTCTGAGCAACTGAGATTTAAAACTCCTTCACTGAATTCCAGCTTTCATTACAATACACAAATTTTACAATTAATTAAAAGTGGTCAAAGTACTTTTAAACTTTAAAACTTTACTATTTAAATATTTAGAGTTTATTCTGACCAACCGCTGACATAAAATGTGTTTTATGCCATTAAAATTGTATAAAATTATTGCACAATGGAAACAATTGCAAAGCATTTTTTACTCCGTTTAAGATGCTCAGATGGTTAACATTTTCAACCTTTACATGACATACTATCTGAAGAGCTATGTAAACAGTTTTTAATAATATTTTTTAACAAACATTAATAATTATAGTTACTACCACTTGATTGACAAAAAGTAAATAGATATTAAATGTCAATAACTTAATGCAGTATTGTTCATGAAAGAAATAAAAACTTCTGAATTACCAAGTACAGGAAAATGTTCATCACTATCACCCCAGACAGATTCAGAGACAGAGGAATGCCTTGAACGGCTGCTAACACTTCTAGAATCATACTTTTTCCAAGCATTCTATTGAAAAAAAAAATAAAGTTTGCATGGAAGGAAAGAAAAAAAATCGCATTTTTCAGTTATTTATTAACTGATAAATAAATAAATATATATATATATTGCAGAGCCCTTTAATCTTTATCATTGAGCTTATCAAAAAGCCAGATTCTAGGATTTACACTTCATAATTTGTAGTAAATTTTGGAACAATTTTGTCCGGCTTATTTACTTGCTTTTCTAAACATACCTACAGCCTGAAATAAATTTTATGCAAGTTTTTATGAAAAAGAGGTTGCACCTAAATAGTGAATTCATATTTGTTATTTTTTAAAAAAAGAATTTCATAGATAACCTATTTTCTCTCTCTCTTTTTCAAGACAGATATGCAAAAAAAGCATGAGGTTGGCCACCTACTCTCCTTGGGAGTGGGGAATTTCAAAATGTACCAAAATTTATTGTTAGGCATTTGTGTGTTATATTTTATACCAAAAAATGCATGGATATATGTTTTTTTCTTTGAAATAAGGACTAAGGAAAAAGAATTTTTTTTTTTTTTTTTGGGGGGGGGGGGTAAACAAAGTAAATAATTTTTTTTTAAATCCGTTCTTTGCTAAGCACCTATCTTACAAACATCACATGCATATCAAATTTTGTATAATTAGCTCCAGTAGATTCAGCTAAGCGAAATATCAACAAACAAGCCCCCCCCCCCCAAAAAAAAAAGATATCATGAACTTTTTTAATATTTCACTGTTGGTGAAGTATTAATATTGGAAAAATATAGTAATCAATCATTTTATTTTTAAAATTCATAATCTAATGTTGTCATTAAATAACTAAAATAAAAGATCATGAAGTCTAAAAAGAAAAGCAATTCATGTGTGAAGTGACAAGCTCAATATTTAAATCCTCCATTGGTTAGCAGAAAAAAATAGTTTATTTATTTTAATCTTATGAAAAATATGAAACTGTGCTGTTTAAAGAGCTTTTAGAATAGTGCAATTGCAAATCTACTTTATTTGATGTAATCTTTGGGTCAGAGTTTATCAATCTCACACAATTTTTAAATTATGATTTCACATTTTTTAATGCCTTAACAGAAACCCGGGTTAATTTACTCCTTTCACCTTTTTTATTCCACCCAGCTGATTTTCTAATGAAATAATATTGAAACATACAATTACACTGAAGAAAAAATTTTCTTTCTTCATATATGACCGTTATGAAAGAATGTAATCCTACATTAACTCTTTGAGGCGCAACCCTTTCCCAATGCTGAAAAATCTTAGCAGAAATTACTTGCACTTTATTAGCAGTGGAATTTAACGCTTAAAAGGATGAGACATCATTAAGGAACTAAAATGCTTTAATTAAAGAAACATCGTAAAGATTTAAATACATTCAGGCTCGCTGAGCATCTTGCAGTACTAGCATACACAGAATAACCCGTAGGCAAAAAGAAACCACATTATATATGTACATTACATAACAATTTACACGTGCAATAGTTAATTTGCATAAACCAAAGTTCTGACCGGCCAATCAGAAACAAAATGTCTCTGTTACTATGGAGATACGCTGCGGCGATCACGGCTCATGAGAAAACAGTAAAGGAAGAACTGCGGGAGAAAATGACATCACGCGGAGTGCGAAGTCGCCGCCGAACTTCGGCGAACGACGGAGAGGGGAAACCAAACCCGTGGGAGGCTAGCAAAAAAAGGGCAGCTGTTGCCATCGCTCGACTTAACTACCAGCAAGAGTAGGCTGGTAGTTAAGTCGAGCAATGGCAATGACTGCCCTTTTCTCAGCATTGGGCAATCTATGCAGCTGTTCTCGCATCCTTCCATTTTTCCATAGATGTCAGTGCTGTTAAAAATAATCGTGACCATTCTTTGACGGGAAATGACATACTAAAAAGTAAAGGATTCTCACGGAGCTATGTCACCTGCCACTATTTTTATAGAAATCAAATCTATTCTTCGTGACTGGCAACAGTCAAAACGTCAGAGTTTGGTGTGCCCAGAGCGGGAACACTGTGCATTAAACGGTTAAAATAGTAGTAATATGATTGACTTAAAAAGAACCCTCTATCCTTTAAATAAACAAAATGCTTGATAAAAGCGTAAATGCAGATAAAAACCGGTTAAAAAGTTAAAAGTACACTTAAAATTCTTTTATAGTACTTTCGGTGGCCATCTCACCACAATCCTCAGTTGTTCGGTTGTGCACTGATCTACTTTCCTCTAAAATCACCTTCCATCCCGGATCTATTTAGGCATGTGTCATATTGTTAACAGCACCATCAGTTGTTATGATTTTCAGAGATTCCATTTTTAATGCATAATTTTGGTTACCAAAATCCAACAGTCTCTTTTTCTTTGAAGTTGATAATGTGTCTATCCTGTGCTATTCTTGAGAGTGCTGTACTTGACTTATTAAATTTGATGTTGGTTTTTCCTTTTTGTTACTTCTATGTAGCAGCCTGGCTTGTAAGAATCCTGTCAGTAATTGATTCTTACAAGCCAGGCTGCTTACAAACAAAATACATAAAAAATTTAATTATTTTTCCTCAATTATATAATACGCTAACAGTACGCGGTACCAAAATCGATGATATTTCCATGTTGCAAACGGCGACAGCTAGATGTAAACATTAGTGTAATAACAATAACGCATGTGCAAAAATCCATTTGAACAGTTCAATGACGGCAAATGGAGCAAGCATATGCCAAGCAATAGCTAGATTACAAAATAACAATAATGGATACACAAAAATACATGATCTTTCGGACTTTTCACAGCTTTAAAATATCAAGTTTACAATACATGGCGCATTAATCGTCCATCTAAAAAATGTCACCATGAATTGTGCAAAAGCACATTTCAGGCATTTGCTGTTTACAACATCAGCTTTTATGATGACACCCAAAATGTGTTCCCTAACCTAAATAAATTTAATAACAAATACTGTTAAAATAAGAAACATGATTTGCAGGTGAAATGTGTCCAGAAATTGAGTCAACACTGCACTGAGTATAAAAAACAGTAAGGTATAGGGCAGCAAAGCTGGATGCCTTGGCGGCTAGTAAGAACTATTACTCAGTATTAAATATTGATAAGCAGTTACAGTGCGCACCAGTTATAACGGATCTGGGATATAACGTACAATCGGTTATAACATAGGACTAGAAGCTAGGTCCCGATTGAAGTCTATATTTATAATGTTATTTAACTTTGGTTAAAATGTACTTAATAAAAGTACATACTTCAGCTATAACGTACTTTTCATACCAAAGCCAAAAATAAAATTTTGCTTTTCTTAAGCATTTTATTTCCTTTTCCTCAGAAATTTCAGTTCTTTCAAGAACACTCGTTGTCAGTTTTCAGATTCTCTACTGAGATGAATTGTGTGTGAATGAAGTTAGTGATCTTTTATCTTTTTCCCCTGCTAGGTAGGGCTAAGAACAAGACCATGTTTTTTCTTTGTCATTCATCGATATAAATGCCTTCTGAAAAGCTCTATAATGATTCTAATGATAGTGAAAAAGAAACAGAGGAGCCTATACTAAGCATACCCGACGCATTCAATGCTAGAAAAACATTATAACGATTTTTTGAATGCCACAGTGAGGATGCAGCGATTCTACAAAAGTCTATTATGGAAATCCAAAACGGTATTTTTAAAGTAGCATCTGCCCGTTTAAAACAAAAGAAAATTACAGATCATTTATCTCAATAAAAATTGTAAGTAATAAAGAATTTTCTCTGTTTAATTTAAATTTTAAAAAATCACACCTGTTTAAAACACATATTACAATGAAATTATGAGCCCACTTTCTTTTTTTGTGCAATATTGAATCTTACCGGCGGTACTGCTTATAACGTACTTCGGCTATAACGTACTACTTTTTTAGGTCCCGTTAGAGTACGTTATAACAGGTGTCTACTGTACTTATGCATAAAAAAGTTCACTGTAATTTATAATTGCTTTCATTTGCATCATTGGATTTTCAGTATTTTGAGCCAAGTGTTTTATTTAATCACTGAACATCCCCCCCCCCTCAAGTTTACAATGATAAACAGCAAACAAAAATTTCAACAATAAAACAATATTGTGTTTTATCATTTGGCCTTTTTAGCTTGTGTAGTACATGCTATAGTGGCAGTAAGTCTCGAGGAGAAATCTATTACGGCATCTTGCCTCAACAGTAAACTTTAGTTTCTAAGTACTGATCCCTATCAATGAAGCATATTTAGGAATAAGTGAAAACCAGCTGGTATTTATTTTAATTTTAAGATTAATCTATAAGTTCATAGGAAAATAGACATCCCACAACATAGATGGCATTCTTTATTATATTAAATTGCTGATGAACTATCTAAAAATTTAACAGGTACAAATATTTAATTTTGTGATTCTTCCTCAACTGCAAACTTTAGCAGACAGTATGATCGCAGGAATACTTTTCTGTTACCTTTTTGCAAAAATAAATAGAATACCATAAAACTCATTTTAAAATAAATACAGATAAGAAAAAATTACCTCATGAAAATTGCTTTGAGAATAAGTTCGTTCATAATTATGGTACTGTTCCTTAGTACTATTTGACTTCGTTTTTGTAACAGTTGAACTGGGCTAAGTGTGCGGGGGGAGGAAAAGAATAGTAAATTAAATTCAACAATAACAGATAAGCTAAAACAATATAGACAAAGTCATTACAAGAACTTATTCTTTTAACTGCCTTTACATTACAAAGGCATAGCATGACTGAATATTTATACGCATATTTAAACTATCATGGCAGGTTGAGCAATGTATTGTTTCAGCATCGGGATCTCGCGGTCAGAGGATTGTTGCTGGAGTACGCAGGGGCAGCCCCGTTTTCTTGGGCATGCTACAGCTGTCGAAGGAATCGGGAACGAACTCTAAAACGATGCTCGGTTACATTATTTTATTGTCTCATTTCTTACAGATTTTCTTAGCATGAGAAGCCATGCAAAAGAGCTCTCTCCGGTTGTGTCAGCCTTTTTATTAACTCTTTGAGGTCTTGTCATGTGACTTTGCAACCAGCAATGATTGGACGAACCCGTATCTGGGATGCAAAAAGCAGCCCATCAGACTAAACAGCAGGGACTGACCACAAATTTAGAGAAACAGTTAGGGGTTGTGTAGTAGCTGCGATATATTTATGTGTGTGTGCCTTGGGGGGGGGGGCACATATTGAAGACAGGGATGTACCAGCTGAAATTAAATTTTGAAGCAATTTGTGGAGCAAGAAAAACAGACTTCAGGGGCAATTTGGAACACAAAAGTGACACTTTTAGAGCAAAAGAAGTCACTTTTGAAATTAAAAATTTATTTTTGGAGGGAAAATGAAAAGTCATCAGAGAATGAAAATAAGGAGGTTCTTAAAAACTCTTTGCTAACAAAAAAAAAAAAAAAAAAAGCTTTTATGGGGGAGAGGGGGGCGGCACTTATGAAATTATAATTATTAAAAAATTTTGTTATTTTATGCATTGTTATACAAAATATTTATTTTAATCAAAAATTCAATATTTACCAAAGTATACTAACCTTTAGAATCTGTCTGGCAGTCATCCCATGAAATGTTTTTGACCAAAAGGCGGTACCCGGGTTTATTGCTGTGCCACGGATTCCTTCCCTATTCCAACAGATACTTTTCTCTCAGAGGAATTTTACAAAAGAACATTTCAAAAAAAGGGATGAAAAATCTAGATAATGCAAAATATCTTGCCATAGAGTAAATGTTTAGTGCCATAGTGCCAGTCTCAAAAGATTATTTACCATCAGCGGCTTATAAAAATTTTGTAACAAAAAATATTAGAAACTTATATAAAATTAAATTTAAAATAGGGGGTTAATTTTACTCTTAAGGCATTGGAGATTTAAACAATGGAATGTCAAAGAAAAATATTTGTTTTTAAGATTGATGGAGAAAGATTGAAATTAGAATGCTTAAAATGCACCATGATTTTTGTAAAATTTTGGGAGATATTTGTAAATTTCCAAAATTTCAGCACATGGAAAAATTAAAAATGGTGCAGTTTTGTTGAATTTGGAGCAAAAATGTCCCAAAACAATCTTTTTGTAGCAGATTGGTGCATCATGATTGATTTGAGAAAACTTGGAGCAATTGGAGCAGCTGGCACATCCCTGCTTTTTCTGAATTGATAAATATTATACTAAAAATATTAAATTAATGTTGTAGAAGTTTCTTTAAAACTTCCAAACAATTAATCAAAATCCAAAGATTTTGAGACAAAATTGGGGAGCACATGCCCTCACCCTCAACGCTACACCTTAGGTTACATGTATACACACAATGTATGTCAAAACTAAATTTTTCGTCTACTTACACAGGATGTCTACCAGACACGCACACATAAGGCATGTCATTTCTTTTCTTTTTTGTGCCTTTTTACCAGCAAGATATGGTTAATTTATCTATCTTACACATACATACAAAAAAAAAAAAAAAAAAAAAAAAAAAAAAAAAAAACGACAGGATTTTTAGTAAATTCTTTAACTCAATGGTATTTTGTTACATTTTCTTCCCCCCTCCTTTCTTAATTTTTCAGTGAATTCCTTATCCTGGTAGCATTTTTTGATAGTCAATGCATACTTTCTGAATGAAGGACTTATTGTTCAAGACAATTTATTACAAAGATTCCGTCTTGAAGTAAAACTAATACGTTAATACTTACTGCAATGGAGAACGAATGTTTATGAAAAATTTTCGTAAATTATTTTACTTCAAACAGCAGACATTGTGAATATAACAAAACTAGTTATTCAAAATAAATATTTGATCCTGTTTTAATATCAGTAATTTATAGTATACCTCAAAATTAAGAAAAAAAAATACTTTCAGGAATGAACATGAGAAAAGCAAACATTTTACAAGTCTAGAATGCATTAATAAACTCATATTCATAGTTTTGAATTCTCTTTAACTTTTTTTAAATATCCAATTTAAGGATTTTAGCCTCATTAAAATAAAATTATTTTTCTCAGAAGATATTGCCAACTGAAAAATCAAGTGTTTCTAATTTTATTGTTCAGATAGTGCCTGTAGTAGCCCAATTGGTCGAAGCTCAGTGCCCCATCTCAACACAGAAAGTCAAGGAGTACTGACCTTAGAGCTCGGAAGGGTGACAGCCTTTCTCAACTAGACTACTGTAGGACCATGTGGGACACTACAAGGAGCTGATGCACATGAAATCTGTCATGGCTATGATGTCCTCCATGTTAAACAAACCTGTTTGGCTGCCAATCCAGGTGAAGGTCACTCATTTGGAATTAGCCCAAAATTAGGGGGGTGAAGTTGGCCTACATATTGGGTTTCCCCTATAGTAAAAAGACCGACAATTTGGCCTTTGTAGTGGCCTATGCCTACATGTCAGGTACCTACCATATTCATAAAAAAAAAAGCTTACCCCCTTTGAAATATGGATAGTTACTAAAATGATGCAATAGTAGTCAAAGTGCTGTACTACAGATGATAAAAGAATATTTGGAAGGAGAGTGCAAAATTTCCACTCACCAACTTGACACTGGTAAGCAGAATTTTAGGTTGGGCTAGTGAAAATTTGGTCTAATCATGGATGGGGTGTTTACATGGGGTGAGGGAAAAAAAAAAAAAAAGGTTTGTATGGGAATGAGGTTAAAAAATTGTGAAAAGGAGGAAACTATGCAGCAAAATTTTTGAGATAACACTCTTTAAATTTATAAAGTTTTGAAAAACGGTTGCAGAAATCATGGATTTAGAACATAAACAAAAAATGAAAATTCTTGAGGAAGGGGGGGGGGGGATGATGACACCCATGCACACACCTGGGATTTTCAACAAACACTTCCAGGTTTTCAGTTTTTTAACTGACAATCTATGTTTAGAGGGTTTTTTTTTTGATGATCTGGGTTTACTGAGACCATTTCATTGTATAAAATTACTTTACACATATTTATAAAAGCATTTCATACAACTGGGAAAACTGCCAAAGTATGAGTAAAAAGCAGAATGTGGCTAGAATACTTTGTGGCAAGTACACTTTTTTTTTTTTTTTTTTTGACAAGAGTGTTCCGAGCTGAAATTTCAAGCTCTGTTAGAAAACATCCTTTTTTCAACAAAACATAAAATTTAAGAATCTAAATAAACTATTTCTAAAGCAAACAAAATTGATAATTACAAGAAATTATTTGTGATTTTCATTAAATGAACAAAAAAATAAAAATAAAACTTTATTAATACTAGTGAGTAAAGCTTAGATCATCAAACTTTTTATTACTTTTGTAATGCCATGTCTGATTCAAATGGTGTATTGGAATCAAGATTTAGTCATAAATAATATCTTAAATGCAAATAAAAATTTTTAAAAATATTTAACTGCAACAGTATTAAGATCATAAACAGCAGTTCTCAGCTTAATAAGGAATCTTAATTAAAATAAGCATTTTGAAAAATACATACTGCATAATGATTCCTTTGATTGAATATGCTTTCTGAACTTTGGTTCTGCTGTTTCTTATTGTTTGACTGCTTAGACTTAGAATTTATCTAAAAACAAAATTAAAGTTAGTCAGTCATATTTACATATTTTTAAAATTCTATTTGATATTTTAGTAACAAAAAATTGAGTAAAGAAAAAAACTGCAAGACATAAGCAAATATTAGACAAATAAAAACATATAGCTTTTAACATAGCTATGAACACAACATCTTGTAATGAAACAAACATACTCTTACAAAGCTTTTTTTTTTTTTTTTCCCAATTAATGCAAACTTTGAAACAATCAAATTTTCTGAAAAATAACTGAAAAAGTTACACTAAAAGAAGTAACTGAAAATGATAATAAATTCACACTAGTAGAAAGTAACTGTACCAGTAAGACTAGTTATGTTGGTTAGGCAAAGCTACACAAGGGATGTCTGCCTAAAAGGGAATACCATAGGTGGAGGACTTTTTAATGATCTTCCAATGCATATTCAAGTTACATCTACAGAAAAATGCCAAAACTTCAGACAGTTAGACTTAGTATGAGAAGTAAAATAGTTTTTTTCTAGTTATGTATAGCTTTCAATCTTTATGAAAACTTTTTTTTTTCATTTAAAAAATTAAAACATTTTAAAAGTAGAAAATATTTTATTCCTGTGACTGATGTTACATTGACATAAGCATGCTATAATTATATATTATTTCTTCTTAAAAACAAAACTGACAAATTACTTTTTGGAATTGTATTAATCTAGTTTAATTATAATAAATAAATCATAGTAATGCTTATTGTACATTAATAAAATTTTTTTAAAAATGTTAATGTATTTCACTAAAAAGGGTGATTCCGTGGAACTAGAGACACCGGTGAAAAAAAAAAATGTTCTTATAAAGAATAATATTTTTCCCCCTATAAAGTAAAACATTTGTGAATTTCTATGAAGTTATGCAAAAAAGCTGGCAAAACATTTTTACATATATTTTTGTCTTCAGAGGTGTAGAAAGTCCATCTTGTTTTCTAAAAGAAATCAATGGGTATGTATAAAATTTTATTTTTTATTGAAATTTCATTCATTTATGAGAAGATTAGACAAGTGCAGAAACCTTTAACTGCTTTTGTTTGCCTAGAGAACAATTTTTATAAATTAGCCCTAGCATTAATGTAACATCACTCCTAATAACATAAAAAGTCATTATCCTCTTCCTTTATGTAAATATCTTTAATATTAGTCTCTTAAATATTTAATATTAGTTCCATTTGTGAATTTCAAACTTATAAAAAATGTGTAAATGTGTATTATAAAATATGTATAACATTAGGCACATTTCTGCTTTTTCAATTAGAAGCTACTTAAAAATACTGGGAAAAGGCATTGACTGCTGCTGAAAGACAGAAAAGGTGAAATAAATTAAAGAATGAAGGAAAATATGAAGATCATAAAAACAAAGCAGTAGTAATAAAGAGCCAAAAATAAATGACCCAGCTAAATTACCTCAATTCAGAAGAAGGTAAAAAAATTAATTTATCTTGAAATTAGAGTAAATGTTTGAAAAAGAGTATTCTGAATTGATTGAGGTAATTTAGGTCATTTCCTTTTCATTTTGGCTCTTTATTGCTTCTGCTTTTTTTCTTTAATAATCTTCATATTTCCCTTCATTCTTTAATTTATCTCTCCTCCTTTTCTGTCTTTCTGCAGTAGTCAATGCCATTTTACCAATATTTTTTATGTAATTATCTAATTAAAAAACAGAAATGTGACTGATGTTACATATTTTATCATAAATTGAATCAATATTAAATATTCAAAAAACTAATATTAAAGATATCTTCATAAAGGAAGAGAAAATGAATTTTTATATTTTGGGGGCTAATTTTATTTAAGCAAGAAAAACTTTTATAGAATTTTGTGACTGATGTTACATTAATATTAGGCCTAATTTACAAAAATTATTTTAAAGATAAATATTGCAGTTAAAGGTACCTGCATTGGTCTAATCTTTCATATATAAACTAAATTTCAATAAAAAATAAGATTTCATTCATATTTGTTGATTTTTTTTTTTTTTTTTTTTTTATAAAACAAGATGAATTTCCTACACCTCTTTAAGACAAGAACTCATGTAAAAACAGTAATGTTGCCAAACATTGTGTATAAAACTTTTAAAAAGGTGTTGTTAACTTTTTTAGCATCATATATAGATTTAGCATCATATAGCATCATAGCATCTTTTTTAGCATCATTGCATCTTTTTTAGCATCATTAGCATTTTATAGAAATTCACTATTTTTACTTCATTGGGAACTAAAGTATTTTTTTTATTATTATTTATTTATTTATTTATTTGCCATTGGGTGATTCCCTAGTTTCATGGAATCACCCTATAGTCTAAAACGAGAAGTTGATAAGATAATCAAAGACGACAAGACAGTAAACGAAACAACACATGCGCACATAGACACAAGTTGGTGGGCATTACTAAAGTGAAGTAAGGAAGAGACGAGAAGAGCTACAAACACTGCAACATCTGAAGATGATCATGCGTTGGATCGGAGTGCTCATGGTATGGATTAGGGTATTTTGTTACATATTAAATATGATTAATGGGAGACACTTCTAGGATCTTCCTCGTCATAATTGCCAGAAAAAGTTTGTACTAAGATACAAAAGCTCACTTCAGGGGAAATTTTAACAGTTGACATAAGTGGCAATTGGCAGATAATTTTTTACTGCTACCCTCACTTTTTTTTTAATAGTTACCTGTAGATGATGGTTATAGTTTATTCTGTATTCACGAAACACCCAAATAACTTTTTTTTTTTGGCTAGTTTATGTAGTATAAAAATAATGAAGTTTGGTAAATATGTGTACTAAAGTGTTTTTAAAACATATTTAAAAACTACATATTTTGCTACACCATCACCATTGTTTTTATTTTTATATTCATGATTTTGGTAATTAATTTCATTGTTTCAATGAAACTCATTCAAAACATCTCAGTATGTTAAAATTAAAATAATATAGCTTAAATATATGCATAAACGTCATAAAAATGTTGTATGTGTTGGATTTTAAATGAATCGGTGTTTAAAAAAAAAAGAGAGAGAAAGAGATATACAGTGAAACTTCGAGAGTGACCACTCTCTGTTCTGCAGAAAATCAGTCATTAACAGAGGTGGTCACTCAGAGAAGTATAAAATTTTATCCCCCCAGCTCCCACAAAAAAAAAGTGTTAAAAAGTGTTTATGTTGTTATTTATAAATTTGCATAAAAATAAGTAATTAAACAAATATGTCTTTGAATTTAAATTTTAATAAGATATGTAGAAATTTTGGATTGTTTCATTTTTTGCTTTTTCCAACACTTTTTTCTCTAATTTATTTTTTGCATCTGATAACAGATGATGAGACTGATTAACAATACATGGTGAGACGAGTTGATGGCTATAATGAGCATGTGGTATTTTGAGAGCTTATTTCTGTGTTTAAGCTAAAAAAAGTAAAAAGTAAATTAGGGTTCATCATCTAAGTATAATATTAATCTACATTCATTTCTCATTTCTTTCTCAAATGCAGAAACAAACCCATAAACATCACGTGACGCATATGTTACGACCACCATCTCGTGATGGTGGAACTCAATACTTGCACTTACTTTCGATTTGCAGTAAGAGCGATTGGTTTAGAATGTAGTTTTTGCTTACTTTATTCTGGTAAATGAAAAAAAAAAAATTTTTTTTTTGGACAGGGGTCTGGCATGGTCGCTTATAGAGGGTTTTGTGATCTCTTCAAGAGGTTTCTTAAAATTAAGTAGGCAGGGTCAAAAATCGGTGCTTTAAAAAAATTGGTCATTGTTGGAGTGGGTAGCTAAATAGGAGCGGTCATTCACAGAAGTTTCACTGTATTTATAATTGGACTTTTGAATTAATTTTAAGAATAAAACATTCATTTTCTGCAGAGATGCCACTCATAAAATAGCGAAACTGAGGAAACTGTGTGGAAAAAGAAGAAATTCCACGCAAATAAAACAAATAGGTGGAACTTATTTTAGAAAAATGTAATGTATGGAAAAAAAAGGAAAAAACATATTTAGTTCATTTTTTGTTTGCTTTCATAAATATTTTATTTTTCATTGACAAAATAATTTTTTCTTTCAACTTTAACTATTTCACATCATTTTAATGTACATCTAAACCTGCTCTATTTTGTGAAGTTTTTTCCTTTAATGGTTTCTTTGAAATAACTAATTTAAATTTGAAATATGGGTTAATTTTTATTCTTACAGCACTGGATATTAAAATAAAGGAATGCTAAAGGAAAAATACTAATTTTCAAGACGGATGGAAAAAGATTGAAATTGAGATGCTGGAAATTAATACTTAATTACTGCTGGGAAGAAAGGGAAAAAACCAACACCATGGAATTTTTAGAAAAATTCTGCTGTTTATGCAAAATGATAAAAAATAAATAAATAAATAAAATATAAAAACGGAAATATGCCGATCGGCAGAAAAGTGGCATCCCTGTTTCTGAAAGGGGTGTGAAGATGGGAATCATCACCCCAATTTTAATACATCATTTTCTTTTTTTATTAGAATTTAACCTCCGGCTAGTTCTTTCCAGGTGAAGTATTGATGTGATTTACCTACTTATAGTGAAATTCAATTATTCTCGCAATTGTCACTGAGATACACCAGAAATGTAATGACATGTACAAAGCTAAAAAGCAAATCATTTGATTCTACTTAACTTACTTTTGTTTTCAGTATTGGTTTCTTTGGTTGGGCTGGCCTTGGTTTCTCCTTACCTAGGAGAGCAGCTTGTCTCTCATAACTTTCTTTGGTAATTTTATTCAACTCTTCTCTTCGCTTTGCTTCTTTTTCCAGTCTTTTCCTTTCTTTTTCTTCTTCTTGTTTCAATTTTTCCATCAAGTCATCATTTAACTTTTTAACCGATTTTTGGTCAGGAGAATGGGGCGCCATGTGTTCTACATGGTAACAAATCATTATAATAAGAACAATATTATACATTTATATTTGTGAATATATACAGTCAATATGATTAATGAGTTACTATTAATAATAACCATATAAGCTGGTTGTAGTTAGTAATTAATTTATAAGAAATAATTATTAAATGCACAAAATATATGTGCGAAGTGAATTGAAGTGAGTTCACATACTAACTCAGGGTTCGCGTTTACTCAGATTTCTGAGTCATTTACCCAAATTTTCTTGACTGTGATGCAAAAAAGTACGCACATAATGGGTTTTGCATATGCAAAAACCCATATCTCTCAAGATAATGGGCCTTTGTGACCCACTTTTATCAGATATCAGCGCGATCCCTGTAACTCAACTTCAACTCACACTTGTAACTGGTGTGCTTACGTTTTTGATGTAGTGAGCTACTAAAAATGCTAGCAGCCTTTCCTTGAGTTATATATTGTATTTTTATAATCTAGTTGTTTAATAAATCATTAATTTAACTTAAACTCTGTTGGTTATGGGTTCAGCATGATAATTGCTGATCAAAGAGATTTATTTAATTACTTAGATTGGTTGCTCGTTAGGCTTCACATGATTTTAAGATGGATTTTAAACTCATATATCGCTTCTTCAAAGGTACTTCTGAGAGTTGAATGATGAGCTGGATGAATTTGTTGAAACTGAGCTGCCTGATTTGCTGCTGATAAACTGTATAATTTCAATGTTACCTCCTGAATATTTCAAATTTAAAAGCGTGTGGGAATCAGTTCCAACAGAAGAAAGGAGTGTAAACAAATTAACTGAAAGACTGCGACTCATTGAAATGGGACTGCCAAGAAAACAAGATGATTCAACAGGTAGCAAAGGAAAATTTGAAAATGTACTTCAAGTGTAATAAGATTGGTCATATTGCCAAGAATTGCTTAAAAAAGACAATTACAATGAAGAAACCAGATCGTGATGCTTTCATGTGTGTTGTTAAAGGTGTCTCAAATAGATTTGTGGTTAGCTGACTCAGGTGCATCAGCTCATATGACAAAGAGAAAAGAATGTTTTATATCATATGAGCAATTTATTATTCCAAAACAGGTTAGAATAGGAAATAGTAAAGTCATCTTAGCTCATGCACAAGGTAGAAATTAATGTAGAAATGTTGAGTAACAGAAAATAATCACCTTAAAGATGTTTGGTATGTACTTGAAATAGACAGAAATATATTTTCCTTAATTCATGCTGTTTTATGTGGACCTATGCAAGAAAACTCAGTTGGAGGTTCCAGAAATTTTTTATGCTTTAATGATTTTACAAAATTTCGTAGAGTTTTTTTATCACTTCAAAAGATGAAGTGTCTAAATGTTTGAAAACAAGACAGCTGGTCACAATATTAAAGAATTTTTGAGTGATGGTGAAGGGGAATTTATTAACAAAGATGTCCATGAAATTTTTCAGGCAAAAGGAATAAACATAAGTACAGCAACACCTTATACTCCTGAACAAAATGGCTCTGCAGAACAAGAAAATTGCACCCTTGTTGAAAGTGGCAGATCAAGTGATTCATGCAAAAGGCTTACCTATAAAACTTTGGGCTGAGACAGTAAATACTGCTGCTTATGATCTAAATCAGAAGTTTCCAAACTTTTTCCCTCGTAGACCACTTTCAAAATTTTACCGGTTTCGGTGGACCCCCTGTCGCTACATTTCTACCACATTCACACCGTTTTTCATGCCAACGTAGACCACTGTTGAGTCTCCCGTGGACGCCTGGACCACTTTGGGAATCACTGATCTAAATCATAGGTTCCCAACGTGGGCGATAACGCTCCCTTGTGGGCGTTTGAGGCTTTCAGGGGGGGCGGTAAAAGACCCAGAGAAAATTAGGAGGCGTTGATATGGCACGGAGGGGCGTGGGAAGATTAACCAAATATAGTCTTAAAAAGACTTAAAAATCACTCTGATAATTCATTTCTATCACGTGTGCGAAAATTTACATATTTCGATATGAGACTTCGCTGTTGAGAGAAAGAGATACCTCTCTAAAACTTTTATTCCTCTTTTCTAAATGAAGAAGAAATTCAGTAGAGTTTCAATTCCAACATTTTTTTTATTTTAATTCTTGTTTTTACCATGCATTATGTACGCTCTTATTTCTCTGGAGTGGGAGGGGGGCAGTATTGAAATATTCACTAGATAAGGGGGCACCAGTTCAAAAAAGGTTGGGAACCTATGATCTAAATTATATGGGTACAAGGGTCCAACTGCTTTTAAAAACAAAACTCCTGCAGGGTTATGGTTTGGAACAGATGTTTTAAATATTGATCACTTGAGAGTTTTTGGAACAAAATGCTTTGTTCATGTGCCACAGCAGAATAGGCAAAAGTGGGACAAAAAGAGTGTAAAAGGCCATTTTGTAAGTTATTGTGGTACAAGAGATGAGTACTTTATCTGGATACCAAACGAAAACAAGATCATTGTTAGTCGAAATGTTGTGTTTGAAAACGAAGAAACATTGGAAAAGAAGGTACAGCTGACCGTTCCAGCTGTTGAAGCAGTTTCTACAGCTGTCTAGTGTTCCAAGGTGACAACAGCCCTATTGTCAGATCTCACTGTGTTCAAACATGGTTACATGAGCATAGCGGAACATCTGATGTGATGTCCCCAATCGCCTGAGATGAACGTCATTGGGCCTTTGTGGGTTTTTTTAGGGAACAAACTTCATGCTCGGATTCCTCCTCCACACATACTATCCAAACTCGAGACATCCCTACATGAGGAATGGGTGCGAATTATGATGAACTTTGTTCAAGACCTTTATTTGACAATCCCACATCGAATGGTTGTCAATCCCACAGGTAATACACAATCTAGTCATATATTAAAAAAATTCTAAATGAATTTTGAAAATTTTATGTATTTTATTGAGTATGTTTTGCAATAATTTTATCTGTGTATTTTACGTAGAATTATCTATTTTATACAGTAGAAGATCGATATACCGCAATTCTATAAACCGCAATTCTCCATAAACCGCATTAACACTGGGGATGTAAACAGAGAAAATCACAATTAAGAAATTTCTACAATCTGCTTTTTTTTTTTTTTTTTTTTTTTTTTATTACTTTCCTAGGGAATTAATTTTGAGACATTAGATAAATCCCACAACATGCTAAGCTTAAAACAAACAATTATTCTCCCATGCATTATCAGCATAACAGCTGGCAGGCCCAAGAGGAAGGAATGTTTACTTTAATAAAACCAGGAACCTCTCCCTTTTTCCCTCCACTACCCAACCACTCTCTTTCTCCCTCCTCTACCATTGACTTCCCAAACAGACATTTATTTATTTAGTTATATTTCTTTTTGTAAATTGATTTGTTTTATATTAAATCGTATGCTATTACTTGTCTTCCTAAATCATATGCGTAGCATCACCAAAACTTTTTTTTTTTTTTTTATGTGTATGCGTGTGGGTGGAAGAATGCACATAGCATATTCTAAAGTAAAAATAGCCATGTTTCTTTAAATTTGGCAAGAAGAAAGGTTTTAAAATGAATGGTTTTCTAAACAAAGTTGGGGGGGTTGGCACACGCCCCCTGCCCCACGATATGCTTATGTCTCAATATTGACAGTAAAGTACTTTTAAAAAGTCTATGAGAAGTAGGGGAGTTTTCTCAATGTAAAACTATTTTAAAACTGAATTTTGGAACTGGATTTAAGCCATCTTTAGTTAAAATGAAAACTGCTGAACTAATGCATTGTGCACAAAATGGAAAGTACTCAGTTTGCAAACCTGCATGAAGAAAACATTTTGAATATTTGATAATGGATGATAAGTCAAATTGTTAATCATTTGACCAGTGCTGAAATAATTTCCTCTGTTTCAAAACAAGAGGAAAACAATTCTGAAACAGAATCAAATGCTGGAGAGAAAGTTGAAAAACTTTCAGAATCTGAAGAAATTTCCATAAGAGATCAATATTTTAAATGGACTATATTCCGTATACGGTGCTTTGTTTACATATCAATGGTTTGTTTACAAATCATTGACGAACAATCTGACGCGAGAGTGAGCGATGCACCGCCAACTGCCGGTGGTAGTTGTGACTGGCAACCATAAAGAATACGTGTTTCGTCAGGTTTGGGAATTTGAAATTGTTTGCGTTATTGATGGAAGGGAATGAAATGTGTTATGTTAATATAAGAAAAGAATTTGTGTGTGTTTGTTAGAAAGAATTTGTGTGTGTTTGTTAGAAATATAGTACGTTATAAGCCGGTGGGTGTTGGGGACATTTCTGAGCGGTTATTTAAAAAAAAAAAAAATAGAGGTAAGTGTTCTTTTTTAACGAATCTTTGCAATGTTTAAGGTTTTTAATGTGAATTTTAAATTGATATTTGAAGTGTTTATGTTTTCGTAAGTGCTATTTACGTGCTATTCTAATCATACTGACTTTATAAGAGGTGTACAACTAGGTTGTTTAATCCACCGATGTTTTTTTGAGTTGAAAACGGGCCAGTGTTTGCCCAGTTTACATTAGCTGTACAACTAGGTTGCTTAGTTCACTGTTGTTTTTTTTTTAGTTAAAAACGGTCCACTGGTTGCATAGTTTACATAGCTGTACAACTAGGTTGCTGAATCCGCTGAGGTTTTTTTAGTTAAAAACGGTCCACTGGTTGCATAGTTTACATAGCTGTACAACTAGGTTGCTGAATCCGCTGAGGTTTTTTTAGTTAAAAACGGTCCACTGGTTGCATAGTTTACATAGCTGTACAACTAGGTTGCTGAATCCACTGAGGTTTTTTTAGTAAAAAACGGTCCACTGGTTGCATAGTTTACATAGCTGTACAGCTAGGTTGCTGAATCCACTGAGGTTTTTTTAGTTAAAAACGGGCCACTGGTTGCCTAGTTTAGATAGCTGTACAACTAGGTTGCTGAATCCACTGAGGTTTTTTTAGTTAAAAACAGACCACTGGTTGCCTAGTTTAGATAGCTGTACAACTAGGTTGCTGAATCCACTGGGGTTTTTTTAGTTAAAAACGGACCACTGGTTGCCTAGAATGACTAGTAAACATGGCGACAGTCGCTGGAGCTTGGCGGTCGCCAAGCTCCAGCGACTGTCGCCATGTTTACATGGGGTGGGCACCGGCTTGTATGATTTTACCTTTTAAATTCCTAGAAACACAAGACTGCGTAACCAAAGTAAAATTATTACCTGTTCAAAGGCTGCAAGAAAAGTTATTTGTTGAGAGATTGCAAATTCTAAAACAAATCAAAATTAATATATTGTTTAACAAATAAACTTTAATGCTTTTGGTAATTTCAATTTATTTATTTTTTCTGTAAATAAATAAATTCCATTTTTTTGTTTTTTAAAGTAGTATTTGTATTTAAAAAAAGTTTTAAGCATTATATTTATGTGTTCTAGCTATATTTTAATATGTTTACTAGGGAAGTTTAATGATATAAGTGAATGATCCATATAACGCAAAATTCTATATAATGCAAAACCTTGCGTTTCGAGGTTTGCATTATAAAGATCTTCTACTGTATTTTAATAGAAAATGCTGAATGCATTGAGTAAAGCAAGAAAAAAATAGCTTGGTGAAAAAATTAATTTGCCCAAAAGATATCTCAGATATTTATCCAAAAAAAATAATAATAATTACCAAATAAAACATCCTACCTACTTAGCAATAACAACAACAACAACAAAAATTGCCACGTTTTGGTGGAGTTCAAATAATGGAAAAGCACCTATAGATATAACCGGGTGCAGAAAATGTTTAGGGACCAATATTTCACCAGAACACAATTTTTTTGGTCCAAAATTTCTCCAAAACCGTAGCTTATTTTCAGTCTAGTATAAACAACTATCTATCACTAGCTTCTTTTAATAACAACTGCATCTCTACAAAAATATTTACCTCTCTTTTTTTTTTCTTTTCTTTAAAATACACTTGGGACAAAAATTTCCTCAGCACCTCAGAATTTCCCCCAAATCTCGTTCATGCACTCCGACATATTCTGCACCCCTACATGTAATTAGTATTGTTGAAATGCCATAACCAATGACTGGAAAGAACATTGTTTACAAGTGAATGTTCTTCATAGTCTGAACAAATCAGCCAAATTTCGAGAAAATATGAGAGGATGGGTTACAAAAGCATACCGGCCAACCTCCTTAAGCCAAAAACAGGAAGACTCGGGTTGAAAAAACAGAAGATTTCACAAAAAATCAGAAGATAAAAATAAAATTTAAAAAATATTTTAGGAACAGAAGACTGTTACCACCAGTGTATATCACCATTTATTATTATTTTTTTTTTATATTAGTATTGTATAGAAATAAAAACAAAATTAAATAACAATAGAAAAGAGCTTACCTGAATTTTTTTATATAAAATGAAAAAAGATGGGAGTATTTTCACAAAAATAAAAAACAATTAAATGTAAATTTGACTTTATTGTTAACCAAAGTATGTTGAAAAATAAACAGATTAAGATTTTTTTTATCTCATTCAAAGTAGCTTTTTCAGCTTTTACTAATAGTTCATCAGAAAAATTATTTTCAAGCTTTAGTTTTCAATACTTAGAAATTTTCTAATGATGAATCACTGAGGGAAGAACGAAGTAAAGTTCTGTTAACTAGCAATGAAAGATTTGCTTACAAATACTTTGACCTCACTCATACTACAGCATTTTGTGCTGTTAGCTGTTGAAATAATTACCTCAATAAATTATTTTGAAATAGAATTATTAATTTACAATTTTTTCGCACAGTTTGCAATACAATTTAATATATCGACTAAAAATTTTAAAAAGACGGAAGATTTCATCTTCTGGCAGAAGACCAGAAGATAGCTTAAAAAAACAGAAGTCTTCTGTCAAAACCAGAAGAGTTGGCAGATATGCAAAAGTGGTTTTTTTCTGTCGGATTTGACATGGAATGACCCTAGTTGAAGATTTCTGAGTTGTTTGGTAGTGAGTTTGATGTTTTTTCTGTTTCTGCAAGTGACCATTTTTTCTGTATCGAAAATCAGGACACTTCTAAACTGCAGAGTCTGAAGTGGTAAAAATTAATCCAGAACATCCCCTCCTCCCCAAAATTCTTTTTTTTTTTCTACACATAGTTTGATTTTCTACTTTCATGAGAAAAATGGGTTGAAAAATTATAGCGGATATACAAATAAAATAGGCCTATTATATAAACTTAGGTTTTGAATAATTTTATTATTAAATTTTGGATAATTTTTCAAAATAGTTTGCTTTCTAACAATTACTATAGAATCACCATCCATAGATTATAGGTATGTATTTATACATATAAAACAATCATTTTCATCAATAAATGAAAACTGGTGTTAAATACAAGTAACAAAAAACGGGAAATACCGTAAGCGGGGCAGGTCACCAAAGCATATGATAAGTAAACACATTTATCAGCGTTGGCAATCGAGATGAGGTATTTAGCAACCCTTTTGCAGAGTTGTGTTGTTTCATGATGCCATTAGAAATTATGTGATTGGTCAAAGAAATTAACTGGGAATACAGTGAAGTTTGAAGGAATTATATGATTGGTTGAAAGAATTTAACTGTCAGACGAATCTATAATGACCGTCGTACATGTTGAACATGCTTGTTTGTTGTGATTCCTTGGTGAAGTTAAAAGTGCGCAGTTATTTAATGTGGTGTTTAAGAAGTGAAATTTCATTTTTTTTTTATATTAAATGTGCATAAGTTGTCTGAAACTGATGACTTTGCTTTATATTAAGATGTGTTGTATATGAATTGTGGTGAAAATTTGAAAATGTTTGTTGGGCAGAATATTTAACACATCCGGGGTAGTCTTAAATTCTGCTTATTTGGGTGCTTTTTGAAGAGTCAAGGCCATTAAATAGGGAATTAAATAGAAGATTTGAGGTACGTGCTTTTGTTTATTTAAATATTTATTGTATGATTTTCGGTTCATGGTTGAGATTTAATGTTATTGTTTTTTTATTGTAGCATATTTATATTAAGGTTATCATATGTTGTGTTATTTTAATTTTATGTGAATTGCTAAATAATAATTTGAGATGAAAAATGGAGATTTTTAGTGTTTTAAGAAAGAGGGATAATTTTATTCGATGTATGGGTTTACTTACACAGATTTGCAGTAATCAGGTACAATACTTAGGTTTAATATGAATCAACAGATAAGGATTTTTGGGTTGTTTGTGGTGAGTTTTGATTTTATTCTGTTTTTAGTAGTGTAAATTTTGTGTATTTGGAAGATATCAAAACTGAATGAATCTCAGTAGGGGCAGGGGGGAGGTAGTCCGTTTATTTGAGCGTTTTTCTATTAATTTAAAATTGATTTTAACATTTTAAGGGAAATTTTGCTGTATATTTTTCTGCAGAAACATATTTTAGTATTTTGCCTCTTTTGAAGGTTTTATTTTATTTATTTTTTAACGTACCCAAAGTGCAGAGCTAGTGCTTTTAATGTTCACTTTGTTTGTAATTGCATTTAAATATGCCTACAAATGTTTTAATTAGGTGTTTAGATAAGTATATTGTAGTTTTGGGTTTATTTTTTCGTATGTAACTATGTATGTTTGTTATGTTTGGTGAGAAAGAAAAGTCGCCAAGTAAACCTGCCCCCCGCTTATGATATTATTTCCCAAAAAAACTTCGTAAATAACAATCATTTTCATGTGAATTTATTCCAAATTTAATTTACATTTATTTATTTTCATAAAGCAGGACAGGAATGGAAAAGTGGGACATTTTAGGGTTCTGTGAGGACAACAGGACAAGTAGGTGAAAATCAGGACCGAGTCCCGCCAAAAGCATGTCATCTGGTCACTTTATTGTTAGTGCAATTCTAGTTCCTTTGTTAAAATGATTTAACAAGTTGATCATGTAAAGCGATCAGCAGTATTGATTCACTGAGGTTGGGAATTGCCAAAACCCAGTGACTTTAGCTGTGTTTACCTGGGGCCCTTACCTAGAAAATTACCCATTAATGTAGGGTGATTCCACGGTATTTTGCAAGTGGAATCACCCTGTGTTTAACAGACTATGTTGCTAAGTGCTTACACATCTTCAAGCATGTCGGTTGCAGGCTAATTTAAAAGAAAATAAAACATACAATTAATCAAAATGTTACCTTTAAGCAATTACCTTTGGGGGGGGGGGGGGCTGACGACTCCTAGACGTTCCCCTGAATCCGCCAATAAAGAATACTACCTATTACACATGAATTTATAAAAACACACACATACGATATAAATTATATTACATAAGCATTATGCATTAATTTAATTAAACAAACATGTTTTTATTTTGCATGAAAAATAAAATGAAACATCCCTTGCTATGGAACAAATAAGCGCAAAATAACGTTACGGTTTCTCACACTCGCTCAAAAATAAAAATACAAAAGATAGCTTATTTTTAAATTGAACTTACACAAGTGGGAGGTTCGTTTCGAACGCCTATACCCAACAATGATGAAGAAGGTATTAAATAAAACTCTTAGTGAATGAAAAAAAACTGTAACTCCACAAAGAACAAAGAACTCCTTATTTTAAACAATAAAGACATTAATTTTAGAAATAGTATTTCATTCACGAATAGAAAATATGCAACACATCATCCGTCTTCTGTTATCAAATCAATTCCTAAACGCTGACATTGCCGTTTACTACTCCACATCAACAAAACCACAAGAAAAGGTTTCGGTTGTTGAATCTAAAAATAAAAAAAAAGAGTAGAGTCCCGGAAATTTAGCGCTAAACCATAATAATTCATTCCGAAAGAAAAGATTCATTCAACAAATGCTTGTGATTTATACCACAGAGAATCTTTCACAGTTCTCCCATCCAAGTGACCAGTCCCCAAATATAGATCTTTTTTCATTTTGTCCCCAAAAATACTTCTTGGGGACGCGAAAACGAAAAGTCCCCAAATTTAAAGATTTGTACTTTTTCCCTGAAAGTTTCCGTTTAGTTTATTTCTTTCAGAAAAAAACTGAAGGAAAAAAAATAATAGAACAACTAAAAGCGCCTTCTACTCAGAGAAATAATGAAATTCGATCCCTGAAAACGTTTGTTGTCATTGCGTGTGTAGCGTATACAGACATTCAATATTTCATGAAGAATCATGCTTTAAATAAGAAATTGACGTTCAAAATTTTTCTTGCCCTCGAATACTTTTTTTAGAGGGTGTACAAAGTTTCATGAAAAATTATCACAAAATGAGCCAATGCAAAATACAAATACTATGCCAAGAGTTAAATTTTGAATAAATTGCAATATTTCAACATGATGTTCCTTTCATACACTCATGTCCAAAAATTAAGGATAATGAAGTTCAGGCAAAGAAAGAGAAAGAAGCAAAACAAATTTGACTTATTTGTAAAGTCTATTTATTAAAAAAAAGTAAAGAGCAAAAAAGATGCTACATGTTTGACATAATTAATAAAAATTGCAAGTTTTACTCCCTTGACCAAATTTCAAAAAAGAACCTATTTACAAAAAACAGTATAACATGGTTAGTAGGATGGTTAATACGGAGTATGTCTCCCGGACGATGCAATACAGGCCTGACAACGCCTAGGCATGCTGAGTATCAAATGATCAATCTGATCTTGGGGAATATTACACCACTCATCAAGCAATGCATTCCGAAGTTCCGGTAGACAGGTGGGAGGGGGTTGACGGGCTGCAATTCGTCGGCCAAGCATATCCCACACATGCTCTATTGGATTCAAGTCCGGTGAGTATGCTGGCCAATGCATACGGGTGATATCCTCCGATTGAAGGCATTCGTCTACAATGTTTGCACGGTGAGGATTGGCGTTGTCAGCCATAAACACAAATTCAGCACCCATGGCGCCCCGAAACAAACGTACATGTTGTTCCAGAATGACATCCCGATAGATATGGCCTGTCATCGTTACACTCTGAACATGCAGGTCAGTTCTGGAACCAAGAATAATTCCTCCCCAAACGAGCCATCCTGCACCACCGTAACGGTGTCTTTCAATGGTGTTCTCTTGGTGGTAACGGGTACCTGGCGTTCTCCAGATGAATGTCCGGCGAGAATCAGACTCCAAACTAAACCTGGACTCGTCGGAGAACATCACACAAGAGCACTGCTGCGGTGTCCACAATGCATGCTCTCTACTCCAGGTTAATCGCAGGCGACAGTGAGTTGCGGTAAGTGGAACACATCTGACAGGCCTACGAGCATATAGACCAATGTGCCCTAAGCGTCTGTACACGGTCTGCCTTGAAACTGTCGTACCGGTAGTTGAAGAGAGCTGACGAGACAGGTCTGATGCTGTACTCCGTCTGTTTCTTTTGGCAGTAACTGCCAAATAGCGGTCCTCATTCGGCGTTGTAACTCGGGGGCGACCTGTGCTGTAACGTCTACTCACATTACCATCATCTTGGAATCGTTGCCAAAGCCTGGAGATGACACTGTGGGCGATTCCAAGTTCCTCGGATACTTCCAGCTGGGTACGTCCACATTCCAGACGTCCGATAATTCTGCCACGTAAAACATCATCCAAATGCCTCCTTTGTGCCATAACAATGCGGTTTTTGCACTGAAAGGCTTTCACAGCGCTTGTGAACAATTTTACTTCTTTGCCACCATTCCTTATATACCCCTCTCTTACACTCTCGTCATTGTGACGTACCATCCACGCCATCTGGTGGTTTCCTGTAATTTGCATATTCTTCTTCAAGATGTGTGTGATCATTCCACAGGTGAAATTTTTATTTTAGATATCAATTTCTGTGTGATTCTGAATTATCCTTAATTTATGGGCATGAGTGTATTTCTGGTTTGAATAAATATTTGTAAATGAATGAAATAATTCCATTAATTTATTAGAAATAAGAATACACAATTTATATAAAAAGCTATTAGAGTTCATTTTTAAGTATCAAAGTCAGTCAAGATTTAAAGTATGAGTATACTGGTATTACATGGTAATATGTTGTGTCCTCGAATAAGTCTCCAAAAATATGTTCTAGTGACCCAACGTTTTTCTAGGATTCGAGGACAATGCTTGATTTGTCCTGAAAATACTGTTTAGATATACGGTCGCCTTAAACTTAGAGGAAGAATGGAAATTGGAATGCACATGACTTGGATGTTGTTTTTTGTTTATTAGGAATGGACAGAAATGTAAAAGAACAGTTTGCGCAGATATTGAAGTGAGTGAGGTAAAGTGCAGATATTATTATCGATTCATTTGACTACCAATAACATGGTGGTTGATCGAATTGCCTATCTGGCGGCGTCAGATAGGTGATTCGATCGACCGCCATGTTATTGGTAGATAATTAGATATATGGCAACGTTGTACACCCTCTAAAAAAAGTATTCGAGCAAGAGAGGAATTTCCTACGTTGGTTTCGTATATTAAAAATTATTTATCATAGAATATGAATTAGGCTATGTATAAATATGACTTTCCATATTTCTATCAAGTTGTACGTTTTTCAAAAACTCAATTATTATTCGCAAATCTAAAATAGGAAATTTCTCTCTTGCTCGAATACTTTTTTGGGAGGGTGTACTTTTTCACCGTTGGGACCATGTAATCATATTTTTTGCGGCTGGTAGTTAAAGCGCTGAAAATTGGCGGTTTCATGGCGCAACCACCGAATATCAAAGGGTTAGAAAGCACGCGTTAACAATAACTATTCAATGACAATTATATTTATATTTCAATCTCAACAGAGCTGGTCTTGTTTGAAAACAAGTCAATTTTGAAAGCAAACTGACATTTGCCCCCTCCCGCTTGCAAATTTAGTATATTGTGTTATGATGTAAACAAAAGTTCATCACAAAGCGAAGTCGGAACGCAATTGTTACAAGAATGAAATTTTCCCCCTCTAGAAATTTTTTTTGAAGTTTGCGCTCCCCCCTCCCCCCTCAAAAAAAATGGGCGCCCATGGTTTTATATAGTTGTTCTGTCTCGTTTTAGTGGATTATGGGGGCTTCGGCACCTCTGCTTTATAGCATTTTGTGCCAACCCCAAATCCAGTGTGTTCATTTCTACCCGACTCCCGAACAGTTCATTTCTACCTCATTCAGAAACCGATAGATAGTAGCACTATCGATCGTTGGGCGGTCTTTGGTTTGCACCACACCAGGATCGAACTCGCAACCTTTCGGCTGCGAGACCAACGCCTCTCCCAACCGGGCTACCGTGTCCCCTAAATATTGGTTGATAGAGGTTGTAGTCTATTATAGTTTAAGAAAAACTAATTGTTAAAATTTTAAGCGTTAAAATGGGAAAAATATGTACTGAAGGTTCCTTCAAGGGACTCGAACCGAAACTGAAGTGAAAACTAAAAGCCGGAAAAATCCGTAATTTTGGTCGCAACGAAAACCAGAACTGAACCAATAAAAAAATATCGGTTTATTTCGGTTCGGTATATCTTCAATCATTTTGTTACTGTAACCAACTTATCAATATTTTCTAATTTAACGTCAACCCTATAATTATCATCACTACATGTACAGCCTGTTTTCGTTTCGCAGAGCCTTCCTCCCATTTACGCATGCGTCAGGTCCGATTCGATTTCATCAAAATGGGGGCGAACGGAAGTTAAACAACGCTCTTTTATGTTTAAAACTGTTTACACTTGAACTAGCAATAAGTAGAATAGTTTCTGAAATTCCGAACTGAAATAAAACAAAATGGAAAACATCGTAAAAACATAGCGAGCCAAAATAGAACTTCGAAAAATCCAGCTCAACCTATCACCCCTTTTCCGTGTAGAATCATCTAGTTAGCAGTCGCACTGCTTTAGCAAAACGGACGGTACATTGCATCTCGATTTTCTGTTTGATGTTCACTACCTTTCTGTTTCAGTTTTGCATGAAACTACTTCTGGAGTGGAAGGCAGATTTGGATTCAGTTGAGGATATTATTATATTTTTAGTACAAGTAAGAATATACATAAAATTATTCATTCGGAACTAAACTGAAAACCGTTATTTTTTAGGAACGAAAACCGGAACTGAACCGATGTATTTTCTTGAACTGAACTGAAGTACGGTGTTAGTGGAGCGCCTTAGCAAAATTGCTTTATCTCTAGTGTGTAGCATTGTATCCTGTGGTACTCAATCTTGAGGTACGGGTGTATTTTCTTTTAGTTGAACCGGAAGGAAAACTAAAACAAAAAATCTGATGTGTCCAACACATGACTTCCTTGCACGTCTATTAAATCAAAAATATTTTCGACGCCCTTCCTCTAAACTTATTTGTTTGAAAGAGATAAAATATCAATAATAGTAAGGTTTAGCGATTTCTAGCCAAATATTTCGATATCGCCAAGCTGAGTTCAATTTGAAAGATTTCCTTCTGCCATTTTATTTGGCGATATTTCACCTAAAGCCGACAAACTTGAGATAGTTTGCGAGATTTTGGGGATAGCCAAAGTAGTCATTGACCACAGGCTTTTAATGAATTGAATGAATCCATACACCTCAATGTATTTAAAGTCACTTGGCTCACCCTGTAAATAAATTCCCAGTCAATTGCTGTCAAAAAAGATATTGAAAACAGTTAGATATTGCAATAATAGTTCTAAATACAAAAGTTCAAAATTCTACGGGTTAAAGTTTTAGATTTATACAAAATACGAAATAATTTTTGGCGAGAAATTTGGCGATATTTCGGCGAAACTCGTCAATGTGGACGACATTTGGTGAGATTTTAAGCATGGAGCAAACAATGACAGATTATCGCCAAATTTGGCGATATTTCGCCAAAACTCGCCAAGAACGATGAGAAATGGCGATACATTAGGCATGGACCAAATGACTTACTATCGTCAAATTTGGCGATATTTCGGCAAAACTCGCCAAGGTCGAGGACAGACGGCGAGATTTTGGGCATGTACCAAACAATGATTGTCTAAAGTTGTATTATATTGAAGATGTCCATAGACATTAAAGTACTGAAATTCTTTTCGGTGGTCCTGTAAATAAACTCTCCAGTAGATTGGAACCTCAATGCACAATTAGATGTTACAACAATCTTATCTATGAAATTTCATAAAAGTTTTTGAGATTTGAGAGTTGAATATGCACACACGTGCACCAAAAGTCGCCAAGCTTGGCGACTTTTGGCATAGTTCTCGAGGTTAGCACGTGACCGTGGTCGGACCATTACCTAACTTATGTGGTAGGACGGTATTGTGCTTGAAATGGATGAATGCCCCTAAAATAGCCATTGACCGTAATGTGTTGGAAATCTTTTGAGTGTTCCTGTAGCAGAACTATAAATGATAAAGACCCTTTTTTTAATGGAGAAATTCATTTTCTAACTCTTTACAGCATATATCACTTCTGAGTCGTTTGAAATAGCCCAATACCTCTAAAAAACGCTTTGATGAATTTAGGCCCATAGAGCGTAATGTATTTCGAATCTTTTGGGCGGTTCTGTAGATAAACTATCCTGTCGAATGGAATTGAAAGGGGAGGTGCACAACTAGATGTTACAACTATCCAAAATATGAAGTTTCGGCATTCTACGCCTAATAGTTTTTGAGATATGCGAGTTTAATGAATTTCGGCCAATTGAGCGTAATATATTTCGAATGTTTTGGGCGGTCCTGTAGATAAACTATCCAGTCGAATGGAACCAAAAGGGCAGGTGCACAACTAGATGTTACAACTATCCAAAATATGAAGTTTCGACATTCTATGCCTAATAGTTTTTGAGTTAGGCGAGTTTAATGAATTTCGGTCCGTAGAGCGTAATGTATTTCGAATCTTTTGGGCGGTCCTGTACATAAACTATCCATTCGATTGCGACCAAAAGGGGAGGTGCACAACTAGATCATGGAACAATCCTAAATATCAAATCTCAACATTCTACGACCAATAGTTTTTGAGATATGCGAGTTACATACATACGTACGTACAGACGGCATGGAAAAATTGGCCACAATAGGCTCGCCGCTGGTCAAAATGAGTTGCAGACGCGTTAATATGATCGTGCATGCTAGCCTAAGATGAGATGCATCAAAAAAATTCTTAAAATTTAATTTAGAGGTAGTCAAAATCGGTTTTTTTTGTCGAAATTTGGCCCCAAAATTTTTCGGGATCACATTACTTCCTTATACTACGTACAAGGAAGTAATAAAATTACGGTTCAAAGCCGTGATTTCTTTTCCTATTCTCGAACCTGAATTAGTCAGGGATGTGAAAAAAACTTTTTTTTCCCCCTCGCGATAAGGAACTTCAATAACATTGTTTCGATTTTTCAAGATGACCTTACCTGCTCTTTAGGGTTAAATTTAGTTTTATTCTACGCATCAAATAATTGAAATTTGCATTTAGTTGCATAAAATTCCGTTAACTAAAATGCGAGACAGGGAGCTTTGAATGCCCCCTTTGTTTGACATGGGGTGTTTGCGAATTCTCCAGAAATATTGGCGCTATCATTTAGCTGTATACAGTTTTGGGGGCTTATTTTTGGTGCCAAATTTGGCGATATTTTGCTAAAAAGTCGCGACATTTGGTGCGATTTTATTTATGGGGGGGGGGTGTAATGTTTGCTTTCCTGAACTGGTACTACGCAATAGCATTATTATTATTCAATCGCATTTCTATTACGCAAGCAAATACTGGAGATCTCTGGAAAGTACTAAACACGAAAGTCGTAGAATGTTGCAATAACGTCGGCGGAAAGTATAAAAGAGCGCTACAAAATTTCTAAACTTCTCAAAAATTTCGGTTTCAAAGTCATTTTTAAACCTGTTAATAAACTTAAATTTTCTTCCCTTAAAGATCCTATTCCTACTGAGAACCGTTGGGGTGTTTATTATATTCCTTGTGAATCTTGTGATTTGGGCTATATTGGTCAGACCAGAAGAGCTCTCAAATTTAGGCTCAAAGAGCATGAGAGATATGTCTCTAAGCACGAACTTTCCAAATCTTCTATTGCCTCCCATTGTTGGAATTCCAATCATCGATTTCAGTTTTCTAAGGCTAAGATTTTGTGCACTCCTCAGTCTTTGTCCCATCTGGATTTTTTGGAAGGTTTTTCCATTACCCAGCACTTAGATCGTCTTGTGAACGATGGTTCTTCCGTTCCTTTCGTTCATTCTGCTTGGAAGTTGCTGTTGTAAGGTTCTTTTCACTTTCTTCGTCTACCCCCCCCCTTTTTTCACCCCTGTTTCTTTAATGTGTATGTACGTGTGTTACTGTCTTTCTTTTTCGTTTTATAAAAAAAAAAAAATAATATATATATATATGTATATATGTGTTTATTTATATATATATTTATTGTGCTGTCCTGTTCGTGGTTTAAAAAAAAAAAAAATAAAAAAATAACGTGTGCTATTTGTTTTTTGTTTGTTTGTTCTGTTCTCTCTTTTTTGTGTGTGTGTTTGTACTTGTGTGTTCCCTTTTTTATTATTTTTCTTTATTCCTTTTTATTTCTGTATTTTTTGTGCTTCTTTTCTTTCCTTTCTATCCCCCTTTTTAATTTTTTTTCTCCCCTCTCCGTGGTTTTGTTCGACTTTTCTTTGCCCCTTGTGGCAACATCTTGCTTGTTTTTTTTTTTCTCTTTTCAGTTCCCTGTGTTCTTTACGTCGAAGGGCTTGGACTGAAGAAGTTCAAAACAATTTTTGAACGAAACGCGTATCCTTTTTCCTTTTACTTCTTATGTGTGTTTTTTACAAAGTTTTTTAATTACTTTATCGTTTAACACCAGTATTTTGAGTGTTTTTTCAGTTGTTTTGTTTATTTGGACTATTAACACTCACTTTTGTTCTCTCTTTTCTTCCTTCCTTCTTCGTGTGCTTTTTCTTGCTTATTTCTTTTCTGTTTTTGTGTTTTATGTATGGATTCATCTTTGTTTAACCGTTTTTCCCGTTTACGATTGAAACGTTCTCGTTTCTTGAATCATTTAGGTTTTCTTGTTCGATGCAAACGCAGTAATGTCATTCCTAAGTTCATTGACATTAAGTGCAATATTCACGGTTCTTCTCGTGTTGATAAGGCTCTGAATAGGTCTAAACGGGCGGTTTTACGGGCTTTTATTCAGGATGTTCGTTATAAAGTTTCGATTCTTGAATCTGATCTTTATGATCTCCATTTGCTTTTGAGTAAGTCTTACCCTGCGTTTGCTAACTGGGAAAAACGGAATTTCGCTTATGTCGAACAACGTTCTATTTCTCACAGAGCTACTTTGGATAAGAAATTCCAAGCTCTTCTTCCGGTTAGGTCTTCCCTCGGTTCTGTTAGGCCTCTTGTTCAGGACACTGTTGTTAATTTGTCTTCACATGTTTTAACTGATTCTCAGAGAGATGCTCTTAGTTTAGGTTTGAATTTTTCTCGTGTTAGTAACGTTTCGGTTTCCAAACTTATTGCTCCTATGGAAAACTCCTTTAAAAATAGTAAACTCTCTTCTAACCAACTTGATACTTTGCGACATCTTATTGCTAATACTATCTCTTCAAATAACATGCATGCCAAATCTAACCTCTCTCGTTCTCAAAAAACTGCTCTCAAAGAACTTAATTCTAACCCTAATTTACTCATTACTAAAGCTGATAAAGGCGGCCAGACTGTTTTACTTGATAAATCTTCTTATGTTGATTGTATTAATAACATGCTAACCACTGGTCCATACACTAAATTAAATTCTGATCCTACTAACAGTCACCTTTCTGAAATTAAACACACTGTGAAGTCCTCTGTAATCTTAAATGCTCAAACTAAACGTTATGTTATTCCTTCTATTGCTAACTGTGCTCGTTTCTATGCCCTTCCTAAAATTCATAAACCTTCTCTTGCCTTTCGCCCCATTGTTTCTAACATTGGTACTGCTTCTTATAACCTTGCACGTTTCCTCTCGCATACTCTTTCACCTTTGACTGCTAGTAATACCCACACTGTTAAAAACTCTTATGATTTCGTTAACAAAGTTAAACTTCTTTCTCCTACTAATTGTAAAATGCTTTCTCTTGATGTTAAATCTTTATTCACTAATGTTCCTATCCAAGGTGCGATTGACTGTTTGGAAAAGCGTTTACGCGAGTTTCATTATTCTTCTATTGAGATTAAAGAGTTTATAGCTTTAGTAAGCGTTTGTATTAAACAAACTGCTTTCATTTTTAATGGCTCTTTCTATAAACAAACCGAGGGTCTTGCTATGGGTAATTCTCTCTCACCTCTCTTATGTGATATTTATATGCATTATTTTGAAGAGAAACTCTTCAAGGTCTTTAATTTTCCGTGCTGGGTCAGATATGTTGACGATACTTTCGTTCTAGTGGATTCCAATTGTGATATTTCTAATTTACTTTTGATCGTTAATTCTGTTGATCCGTGTATCCAATTTACTCTAGAAGAGGAGTGCAACAATTCTTTACCTTTTTTGGATGTTCTTGTTTCTAGGAATCCTGACGGTTTCTCTACTTCTGTTTTCCGCAAGCCCTTTTCTATATCTTTACCTCCTCATGCCCTATCTAATCATCCTTACCAGCAAAAACTTTCTGCTTTTTACACTTATGTGTTTCGTGCTATCAAAATTTGCTCTGATTCTTCTTCTCTTAATAACGAAATTAGTTACTTAAAATCCTTAGCTGTTTCTCGTGGTTTTAGCCCCTCTATTATTGATAAAGCTGTTTCTAAATTTAATAAGCCTAATACTTCTACTAATACTATTAATTTTCACAACGAATTAATTGTACTACCTTTCTTTTCACCTTTATGCTACAAAATTTCTAAACTTCTCAAAAATTTCGGTTTCAAAGTCATTTTTAAACCTGTTAATAAACTTAAATTTTCTTCCCTTAAAGATCCTATTCCTACTGAGAACCGTTGGGGTGTTTATTATATTCCTTGTGAATCTTGTGATTTGGGCTATATTGGTCAGACCAGAAGAGCTCTCAAATTTAGGCTCAAAGAGCATGAGAGATATGTCTCTAAGCACGAACTTTCCAAATCTTCTATTGCCTCCCATTGTTGGAATTCCAATCATCGATTTCAGTTTTCTAAGGCTAAGATTTTGTGCACTCCTCAGTCTTTGTCCCATCTGGATTTTTTGGAAGGTTTTTCCATTACCCAGCACTTAGATCGTCTTGTGAACGATGGTTCTTCCGTTCCTTTCGTTCATTCTGCTTGGAAGTTGCTGTTGTAAGGTTCTTTTCACTTTCTTCGTCTACCCCCCCCCTTTTTTACCCCCTGTTTCTTTAATGTGTATGTACGTGTGTTACTGTCTTTCTTTTTCGTTTTAAAAAAAAAAAATATATATATATATATATGTATATATGTGTTTATTTATATATATATTTATTGTGCTGTCCTGTTCGTGGTTTAAAAAAAAAAAAAAAAAAAATAACGTGTGCTATTTGTTTTTTGTTTGTTTGTTCTGTTCTCTCTTTTTTGTGTGTGTGTTTGTACTTGTGTGTTCCCTTTTTTATTATTTTTCTTTATTCCTTTTTATTTCTGTATTTTTTGTGCTTCTTTTCTTTCCTTTCTATCCCCCTTTTTAATTTTTTTTTCTCCCCTCTCCGTGGTTTTGTTCGACTTTTCTTTGCCCCTTGTGGCAACATCTTGCTTGTTTTTTTTTTCTCTTTTCAGTTCCCTGTGTTCTTTACGTCGAAGGGCTTGGACTGAAGAAGTTCAAAACAATTTTTGAACGAAACGCGTATCCTTTTTCCTTTTACTTCTTATGTGTGTTTTTTACAAAGTTTTTTAATTACTTTATCGTTTAACACCAGTATTTTGAGTGTTTTTTCAGGCTAGCTTAGTTCAGGACAGTTCAGCTGTAAGTGAATAGTTAGTTCACAGCATCAGCAGCAAAAATGCTCTGTATTGCGTGCTTTTGTAAGCGATGTTCTCACTCGTTTTGAGATTATTTTTGAATGCTGTTTGTGAATTCTTCATTGTCGTATCCCGAGGAACTTCTCAATTAACCTTGACAATTTCCACCGAGTTCTAGACCGTGGAAGGATTTTATTGTATGCGAAATACAGCATGTGAGAAAGCTTCTGTGATAAGTTGACTGTTAAAAAAGTCGCTGCTAATTAATTCCTGTGAATTGGGTACTGAAGAATGTTCGCGGAATTTCTAGAACCAATAAATGTTGTCTTTCGTTCTGTCAACCGGACTCTACTAGAATTCAGGAAGGAATCTAAGGTAGCTGGTGCCCCGGGCAAGCTAATTTTCGGCGCCCTTTTTAAAGTCTTAAGTCTAATTCGTTTATAATGAGCCCTTATTTAAGGTGAACTCGGTTTTAACGATGAAATTGGAGATACTTGGATAGTCTAATGCTAAGTCTATGGGAGTATAACTCGCTTTCAACGTGTAAAGCCGGGTTATATGGAGAATTATTTTCGTAATTTATAAGATTTCTACTGACTTCCATCTTGTCACCTCAGGTGATCCTTTCTTACAAAAATTCTTCTAACATTCCGAAGTCAATAAAAACGAAGAATATGAAGAAGCTACAAAGGGGTGGGGGGTCACCTGACTATGTGTAGGTGGGACAGTCCGACCTTGGATAAACCTTAAAAAGAAAAAAACACCAGTTCCCCCTAAAATCGTGCTTTGATGATGCCTCCTAATCACACGGCGCCCGGGCACCTGCCCGAGTTGTCGGTACCTTGCTAGAATATTCTGCTCGGCACTGATAGAATTTCCATGTACACTGGACTTTTAAACTACTAACCCGAAAACTAAGCGGTGTTTTCTACAGCAATATTAAGGAAACAAATCAACATGAAATAAATTTAAATGAAGTTCATAAAAAAATGTATCTAATTTAATTGACATACAAGAATGTCATGTGATGTACGCATTAATTATTCTTTTTTTCCTTTTTTTAGCCCTAGGGTGCTATTTCGTTCACGCCCTTTGTAGACATGAACTGCCAAGGTGAAGATCTTTTCTAACGTGTTTGCCAGATAACGCGGAGATTAAAATCTTGAAAGTCGCACAAAGTTTGACATTTTTGATAATTAATCGCCAAGTTGGCTGCAAAAAAATAATTTCAAAACCGAACCAAACTTGGCGATATCTTCCGAATTCGGCTAACAACTAGAAAAATATAGTTAGAATATACCTGGCGAAGATCGTAAAACAGTGTTAATAGGCGATTTTAATATAGATTTCAATTCCAAACATGTGTTTTATGAAACAAAAAAAGACAATCACAACACACTCATGGATTGTGATGCCCATTCTAAACAAATTCTGAAGTAGTTGGAATATGCTTGACGAAGACTGTAAAACAGTTTAGTAGGATATTTTAAGATAGATTTCGATTCCAAGGACGTGTTCTATGGAACAAGAAGGAGTTGATTCCTATTCTAACGCTCACACTCACGCCAACCTAAAAAATCGCCGCACTTTAGCGAGTTTCGCAGTCATAGGTCTCTAGGAGTTATGCACAAGTTTCAACGCTCCCAAAAGAACTAGATGAAAACTAAAGTGAACAAATTAGCGATAAATACACCAGTTAAGGAATTCGAAGACACTCAATTAATAAAACTACATTAATTGGCAACCCAGAATAAATAAATAAGTAACGGAATGCTGTACTTGCATGTTGTTCTAAATCGCCATTTTAATTCTAAATTACGGCTGCTACTTAAATACAGAAAATCGCCATGGTAACTGCATTTGTTTAATTATCGACATCTTTGTGAGAGTCGGGGCACTAAAGTAGAAATCAACCAAAAAAAAAAAAAAAAAAAAAAAAAAACCACTAACACGGCACATTTTGGCGAAGATTGTAAAATTGTTTTTAGATGTATTTTAAGGTAAGATCTGTAGGCAATTTTAAGATAGATTTTGATTCCAAAGATGTATTTTATGGAGCAAGGTAAAAAATACGGAACACACATGAATAATGATACACTTTCCAACTTAATGGAATAAGGAAGAAAAATATGAATGACGCATAAACTATTATACGCTTTTAATAAACAGCACTTTAGTGTGTATTTTAAATCTGAAAGTGTTTGAGATTTTCTTTTTTTTTTTTCTTTAATTTTTTAAGTCGATTTATTTAGTTCTTGAAATAATCAGGTAAAGTATGCTTGAAATTTTCTTCTCTCTTTCTTTCACAAAGGTAGATAGCTTTTAAATCTATTGTTTTATGAATCCCCCAGTTTGCAAATATTAGAGTAAAATATATATATATATATATATATATAATATTAATCTCAAAATTAATTTTTTTAAACAGTTTTTCTTAGTAGTATAACATTATGAAAATGTTAAAAGAAAAAAAAAGACAGCATTTAAAATACAATTTTATTGACACATGTGAAATACATTATTATACAACGAATTTGTTTGTACCTTCGTTGGAAAAGTCTATTGCTAAAAAGTTCACATTTATCTAAGACTAGTATCCGATAACAAGAGCTCTGTTGTGCACTGCAAATATATACATATATTCAGTGGCGTATTCAGAAAATTTTCATGGGGGGGTTACGACTACTGCAACTCACATATATGTATACGTGTGTGTGATAACGGAGTGAAGAATATACATTTTGTATGGGAAAAAATTCCTCATGGGGAGGGGGTGGTTCTGACCCCCAATCGCCCCCTTGGCTACGCCACTGCATATATTGGTAAAGCCATTTAGTATGCGGTTTAAACTTTTCTTTCACTTTACCAAACGGGCCACATTGTTGACCCCCTCCCCCTGGAAAATAAGACACTTTTTTATGGTCGTCATGGCCGAAAAAAGGCTACTATGAAGTCGCCACCCATTTGGATTCAGATCTGTTTTGACCCTCCTTCTGGATCCATAAAAGTTTCAAGGGGAGGGGAACTAAGGATATAACCAGAAATGGATCATCACCCCCCCCCATTCTATTTTTCATTTTGAACCCAAATTTATCGAGCCAAACCATGGCCGAATGGATAAGACAATGGACATAGTAGACGCCTGAAGTGTGAAAGACCCGCATGGCTGTCGATCGAAGGGTCTGGAGTTTTGGTCGGTTTTCTCCAATTGTAACGTGAATACGCGTTAGAAGCCTTTAACCCTTTATCTACCGAATTAAGAATTGCCAAGAATATTCACTTGAATCTATTTGTTTTCGCTTGTTATAGTTAAGCAAGGAATGATAAATATTGATTAATGTAATAAAAAAGGCAATTACGAACAAATTAATAAGCATAAGCTATACGTTGGATGACTGGTTTTATAAAGAGTTAACATGAGTCTTTTTTAAGAGTATAGGGCCCACCCATCTGAAGGAGTGGAGTAATACTTTGAGGGACACACTTTTACAAAATCTAATCCTTTAATCATAAAAGAGACGTCTGAAAATTCACTAATGCTCTTTTTGGAGGAGAAGGGGGCACTATGTGATCAGAAAGCTGTCTATTTAAACCAATCTACTCTAATAGAACATGCAATAGTGATGTGAGCTGATTTAAAGGAAGTATTTGGTAGAGATTTTTGAAAGGAATGGTTACAATGAATAGATTTCTCTCTTTTTTTTACAATTTTAATTTAACGATACTTCTAAGTAAATAAAGGGTTAAAAAGTCCTCTGACCAAGGCACCCCCCTTCCCTTTGGCCGATAACCCTTGGTTAGATTTGCCATAACACAACTGACAAACCAATGTTTATCGCGTTCGTTTTTATCACCGAAAAGATGCAACAAGAAGACACCCCTTCCTTGCCCCACGTTGCTTCCCATTAAGCTAACTTCCCATAACTCCCTATAGACGACAGATTTTTAGGCTTAGTTCCGCCCAAGTAGGGGGATCTATCGCCCTATCACGTGATCGAATTCCGATTCGTATCTCAAAGTAAAAAATCGATTTAAAAAAAAAATGTCGACCACAAAAATCGAACTAATAAATAAGACCGATTCATCGCTCGTACATTAAAAATAATAATAATAATTAATACGACACTGGTATCTCAAGGTACCATTTATACATGGGCATGGTTTTTATCTGTTTAGGTTTATCCCACGCAGTTCTAGAAGAGACGGAGCATTGCCAAGCGATCGCAAGTTTTACACGGTGGAAACCAGGGTTGCCATTTAGCCACTTTGTGACTCATGGGCGTAGCCAGCGAGGGGCAGGGTGGGGCAGCTGCCCCCCCTAAAATGAGCTAGTCATAGGGTCTGATTATGACAAACCGGGCATTCTCCGGTTAGACTCCATGTCCTGGCCCCCCCCCCCCCCTAATGAAAATCCTGGCTACGCCCTTGTTGTGGCTAGATCTGGTCATTTTTCTAGCTAGATCCGCCCATTTAGCCACTTTGTGGCTGGATCGAGCCAACTGGCAATACCGAAATATTTCCTAAATCGAAAATGTGAGTCAAAATGACTCACACTTGCAGACAAGCATATTTCAGCAGCACAAGCACTTAGGAGTAACCGTCAATGATTAATTTAGTTTTTTCTCAGCTTGAAAACATTTTTAGCCATTTCTAGCCACTTTCAACTTTGATTTCAGCCACTTTTTCTCCGGCAGAGTTGGCAACACTCGTTGAAACTATTCTATACTTACAGACAGGGTTGCCAATTTAGTCACTGTATAAATAGATCTGGCTATTTTTGTGGCTAGATTTGCCAATTTGGCCACTTTATGGCTAGATCTTGACAAACTGCCAATACCAAAGTATTTTGTAAATCTTAAATGAGAGTTCTAAGGAATCAAAAAACAATTGTAAGACAAGCATATTTCATCAGCACAAACAGTTAGAAGTAAAAGCCAATGAATAATTTATCGTTTTCATTAACTTGAAAAGTTTTCAGCCATTTCTAGCCACTTTTTCCCCCGGCAGAGTTGGCAACACTGATTACAGAACGGGCGGAGGGAAAAAAAAAATTCGAACGTGTATAGATAGGTACATATTAAAACAAGGAACAGAAGGTATGTGTGCAAACACGAACAGAGGTACATGAGTAATGGACAAACTCAAGCAGAAGATGGTGATGATACTTCATGTTACACTGTGTCCAGGAATGAAAAGTAAATGACACACCACTGTAACACATTTGATCATGGACTGTCGTCATCAGGTACTTCCCAATAATCTCCATCGTCGAACAATTGGTGTTTCCTGGGAGGATCAAATATAGGCTGGCGAATAATGAATCCTGTACACAAACAAACAAATAAATAATATATATATATATATATATACACAGGGCGTCCCTAAAACACTGACCTAGGTTTTTATTCCTTAAATATTGATCATAGACATATACAATAATTTACAAAGTTACTTACAAAAAAAGTACAGAATTTTACGGTATCGATTTAAAATTTCAAGAGATTTAATCTGAATAAATACAAAATTTAAATTTTTACACGGCCCCAGTGCAATAAACTCTCATTTACTAAAATGTGTCCCATACATTAATGAGGTGGTGTACAAAATTTCAATGGTTTATCCTAAAAAGCGCTGAAGATACGAAAATAAATATACGTTGACTTAAACTATTTTTCAATGTCTCTCGAAGGGAAGAAAAACCTTTCAGACGGTGGCTTTTTAGGGATAGTGCTCACATTACAAAAAAAAATAAGGATTGCTTAAATACATACTTTAGTTATGATTGGTTTTGTACAGCGTCTCACCAGCTTTGTTTAAACATACCTCTGAGCCAGAGGCGTAGCCACGGGGGGGGGTTAGGGGGGGTCATAACCCCCCCATGAGGAATTTTTTGCCGTATAAAATATATATTCTTCACTGCATTATCACGCACACGTATGCAGTGAAGATATGTATGAGTTGTAGTAGTCGTAACCCCCCCCTCCCCCATGAAAAATTTCTGGCTACGCCCCTGCTCTGAGCCTTTGCCTTTTTTATGATAAAACGCTGAAATTTTGTATATCACCTAATTAATTTATGGGGCACATTTTACCCATTAGGATTTTTTTTTGTAGGGTGGCCGTATAAAAATTTAAATTTTGTATTGATTTAGATTTAATCTCCTTGAAATTTGAATCGATATCATAAGTTCCGGTTTTCTTTTCTTTTTCTTTTTTTTGTTCTTTTGCGTAACTTTGTAATTTATTGTATATGTCTGTGATCAATATTTAAGAAATTAAAGAAAGATTAGGTCATTGTTTTTCGGACACACTGTATATAGATAGATAAATAGATATCATATGATACACACAGAACAATTCCGAAACTCTATGTCTCTGGGGGAAAACGCAATTAAACAACAATTACGTAATTGTAAAACAAAAATAACACAAAATAATACAGAAGCAAGCGACTTCAGAGGGGAAAATGACTGAATTTATAAAAGTCAAGTCTCTAGCGCGATGGTGGGGAAGAGGGCTGTGCCAAATCAATATTCACAGTCGCGTAACTTCTATTTTTGCACCAATATTAAGGTACGCACTACTGCACAATGAATAATTAGCCTACTTTCTTAAATCGTTGAGTAGACCCAACGATGAAGATTTCCCTTCTGTTCTTCAGCGTTGTTTCACTGGGTGTGAACGATTATGTTAGTCTATTCTATACGGGCTATTTTGTGTACTAATGCAAAATAGCACTTGTGTAGTTTAAGAGGCTACTATGTTGGGTTGTAAAATATGACTGCGGGTTTAGACTTCCAGTTTAGGCAGTGGGAAAGTGATAAGTATGAACACACACACATAAAACTGAAATTGTACTGAGGAAGGATTCCACAATTGATTTTTCAGGTGTTTGGTAGGGAATCGGAGATGTTACCATCTTCGGCTTGTGCAAAATGCTTCTTTTGATCATAAATTATAAGAAATCAAATATTTTCGGGCACAAAATTACTTGAAAAGTCTCCAGTCTATCGCAAAAAAAATTAGTAGGAACAAGGACACAATGCGTCATTTGAAATCATCCAATGCGGGAATTTTGGCGCATGCGCCATGATTTGGTCACCCCTGCTTTAGCGTGTACGATCCCACAGCAGTCCAGTCGAGAGAGGTTGTTGTCATTTCACTTACTAAGATCGGCTCCGCTTCACTTTAGGTTTTCTGATGGGAAACCGGAGCCTCAATCGACTGAGCCACCGTGGGATACCGTAATCCATTGTAATGCTATTGCTTATTCTGTTTATTACCTGTAACCAAACCTCCGCCTATAGATACAGCCATGGTGGTGAACAATGCTTCGAGTTGGGCGTACGCTTGGGAAGCCTCTGACCATCCTCTGCCTGGTTCCAGGGTGTCCATGGAGGAATGCAAAGATTCGAAATGCGTGCTGTTCTTTTCTGGACTTCGAGCAGGATACAGGCGATAAAGGCTAAAGAAATATCACGAGTTACATGAGTAAACTGGAGAATGACATAACCAAATACGTCGGTGAGAGACAGAATATTTGATTATATTCTAGCGTATTCAGACTACCAACGGTGTATGTTGACAAACACAGACATGCTCTGGCAGAAGACGAAAAGAGAAGCCGAAGTCAACAGAAAGGCAAAAACGAAGCAAAAATGTTTTCATTCTGCTGGGAGAGGTTGGTTCTCCATGGTTATAGAAAAGTTCACTACGGTATAAATGCCATGTTCTTTATTGGTTGAACGTAAAACTAAAATCTTAATAGGGCGGCGGCACACGGGTGGGAGAGGCGTCGATCACGTAGCCGAAAGGTTGTGAGTTCGATCCTGGGACCAACCAAAGACCGCCGTGCTCGCTAATGGCGACTGGGGTACGTTAAAATGCACCGTGGTCGCAATGTCCTCCAATTTCCCATATAAAACGATACCTCTGGCTTACTCTGCAAAACTAAGACTTGGGGTCTTCTGCTTGGTATTTGCTTCAAAATTAGGACACCCCGCTAACAATCGGTAGTGCTGCCATCTATCGGCTCCCGAGTGAGGTAAAAATGAACTATTCGGAAGTTCGTGATAGAAATGAACACCCTTTTCAGGTAATGACGCTATCAATCTAATCTGGATTTGGAGTTGGTACAAAATGCTGTAAAAGCGGAAGTGCTTAAGCCCCCCCCTTAATCTATGAAAACAAGACAGACACACATCCAAAGTCTTAATGCTTAGCATTTATGCAAGCATAACGCCTATTATTAAGAAGACAAGGAATATTGAGTATCCTTTCTTCTTCTCACGCAGAATCTAAAGCTGCGTGTCCAAAAAGTTACAAAATACCCAGGTTGCCGTTTAAATCGACCACGGTATTTAAATTCCCCGTGGTGAGTCCTGTAGTGAAAACTCCCCTGCAGATTGATGAACCCGCTCTCCTCATCGGGTTGGTCACTCTTCTCAGCAAAGGAAAATATTACGTTACCCTTGTGACGTTCTATCACGCAAGAAATGCAAATCTCCGACACATTCAGCATTCATCCTTAGTGCACGGTGAATGTCGACATTTGCCGGTGTAAGTGAGAAATACTGATATTTAGGCAAATATTTCGGACACACACCAAGCGACCACGTGAATGTTGACATTCATCGGTGAAAGTCTATATTCTCCGGACTTCCGACTCTCACGGTAACAAACAAATATACATACACGACGCCAGGTGTACCGGTTAATTTCCGATCATCACACATACATGGCGTAACGTACAATTGCAGAGAATAGAAATGGCTAAGTTTTATCTTCTTTTTTTTAATCCAACAGATGGGACATTCTTCTGTAAAAACGAGTCGATAGTACAACGCGTCTCAAACGCGTCAATCATATGCGGTAAATTCATAATTTTTGTTTCGAAGAAGGCTCAGTGGCGGATCGATCGTCCCCTCCCATTTGAGTGCACTTAAACCCACTACTAAACCCATGTTTAACCTGCTCGTTCTCAAAAGACCCACAAGAGAAGGTTCCTTCTTTGGCAGATGTTGCCTCTAAGAATGGTTCATTGAATGCTCCACCCGAACTATACATAAACACACAGTAGATTTATTACACAGAGCAATTACGAAAGAGCAACACTGACCCACAGCGGAACATATAAAGAATCGTTGTTGAAAGCGTTGTTGTGTTGTGTTGTGGGATTACGGCCAATTATCTACACGGAGGATCTAGGTGGATGGGTGGGATGCCCCCCGTGGGGGTCTTTCAAAGGGGTCCTAACCCATATTTACGATAAGCCATTCTGAGAAGCAACATCGGTCAAAGAAGGAGAGTTTTTCTGTTGCGTCTTTTTGATCATGAGAGCGAACAGGTTAGGTTTAATATATGGATCCAAAGACATGAACTAAGAGAAAGAACAGTAATCATTTCAGTGAGCTAAAACCCTAACCCAAAACGCACTGATAGATGGCGACACTAGAGGGTTGAATCGGATTTCTGAAGTTACTCGGCGGCTCGGGAAATCTGAGTTTTGAGTGGGTAGTTTTTGCAGGTAGGTGGCGCCCAACATATTTGACTGATTTGACTCGACTCGATTTAAATGATTATACAGGAAAATCTTAGAGGAACGAATAGTAAATACGGAGTAGGCACTAGAGATGAGTTCGAGCTCATTTTTTGAAGCCCGAGCCCGAAATTTCAGCTAAAAATAAAAATTCAGTTACTTCATTGATGCAATACGATAAATTTTGCCGTTTGTGCAAATTAAAGACAAATATAGTTGCAAACTCTTAATGCAATTTCTAATTTTTTTATATCCAGGTTCATCAAATAATAACAATAATCTTTCAATTTTTATTAAAAATTCCATTGAGTAGTCACCTCAGTGTCAAACATTCATATGTACTTACTTAGATATATTAGATTCAGAAAAGAACAAGTTATAAATCTCGTATAGTGACATTAAAAAATGCTATATTTAAAACACGTCCAGAAAAGAGATTTTGCATAGTAAATTTAAGAAATTTGCATAGAATTGCATAAGAATATATTATTGCATAAGAATTTATTGACAGGAACAAAATTACTTTTAAAAAATATTTTATGATTCGATGTGAATATATACATTTAACTAAGATAGACCAGTAAATAATGAGGCCAAAATTTTGAATTAACAGCATTTTAACACACATACACAAATGAAATAGCACAACATACCATTTAGTAAATTATGTGAAAAAGCTAGCTTTTTACCTATCAATTATTTTGTTGCAAGTCCTAGCATCACACCAGTACGTTTATTTATCCGATGAATCGCTTTTTAAAATCCGTTTCAAGGAGTATGCTCAATAAAGGAGACATTTTTTACGAGCCCGAGCCCGAACGCAATCGTGAATTACAAGGTCCGAGCCCGGTTCGGGCTCTGGCTGAGCCCGTCTCATCTCTAGTAGGCACCCGCTAGTATGGAGAGAAAATGAAGTAATTGTATGCGTAGCCTTTGGGGGCGTGGCTCGATAAATCGTATAAGCTCCAAACCGGGGGAGCCACGCGCCCCCCGAAAGGCTACGCGTAGGGTTACGTTATTTTTCTCCCCATAGAAGAACATAGTGGAGGGAGAAAGAACCGGTTACAGTTGTGGCTCCACTTTTCCCATCTCATGCCTACTCCATATTATTCTCTCCTCCAAGAAGAAAATAGTTAGCTGGTGTACTGCCAGATTCCAGCTTTTCATTTCAGTCCTTTCTCTTAGTCTATGGCTCAAGGTAATAAATGAAAATATTTTTAAAAAAATAAGTGGACACCACAGGACTTCTTAGTACGTATAGTAAATTATATCTATTTTATATGCACTTCATCTAAACTATTTGAAATTTAAATACTTCAATAATATCAAAGTTTAGCGATTTCTTGGCAAATATAAGAGATAATTCTAAGTTAGGATCATTTAAAAAATATATATATTTGGCATTATTTCGGCAAAAATCGCCAAGAGGAGGGATAGTTTGCAAGATTTTGAGAATAGCGCAAAAAATGATTGACCGCACACTTTTAATGTATTGAAGTTATCCATAGACTTTAATGAATTGAAAGTCTTCTGGGTGACCCTCTTAATAAACTATGCAGTCAACTGCAATGAAGCAAAGGAGATGCACAACTAGATCTTACAACAGTTCTAAAGCCAAAATTTCAACTTTCTGCAGCTAAAATTTTTTATTAGTTATTCGAGATGCATATGTGCTAATTTGGTGACATTTCGGGAAAACTCGGCAACCTCGATGACAGTTCGAGAGATTTTGAGCATGGTCCAAACAATGAGTCTCTACGGAGTTAACATACTGAAGATGCCCGCAGACATTAATGTATTGAATTTTTTTTTTTTTTTAGGTGGCCCTGTAAATAAACTGCACAGTAGATCGGAACTAAAAAGAAAGGTAGACAACGAGATGTTACAAAAATACTAAATATAAAATTTCGACATTCTATGGCTAATAGGCTGAAAGATATACCAGCTACATACATACAGGAGCCCCCTCCCCCCCAAAAAAAATTAGTCTATAAAATGGACTCTCAAGTATGGTCAAAACAGATTGTCACATGCGTACATACGTCCACGTACTCGCACATATATGCACGAATACGTTGAGGCTTCCGGCAAAAACTCGTCAAAGTAAATGTAGAAATAGTCAGAATCGATTTTACCATCGAAATCTGAATACCAAAACTTTTCACGATCACATTACTTTCTTTTAATTCCTTCAAGGAAGTAAACATGCGGGAAATCAACTGGTGCACATCGGGCAATTCAAAAAGTTATGAAACTAATTTGTTCATCAATGTGCAAAAATCAATTTCCATTACTCGATTCCGTAGTCTGAGTCGGTCGCCATGGAGGCTACTATAGCGCTGACCAGCCCTGCGAAAACGCCAGGCATCCCGTGCAGGTTGTGGACCCCGCATGTGTCGTGTATGCAGAGTTTGCTCGTCAAGTAGGGCTGAAAAAGAAGAAGTACACCATCAGAGAGAAAATGAAAAAAAAAAAAAAGTTAAATCATGTTGATTGCATGGACTATATTAGAACACCTGCCAACGTACTTACCTAATAGGGGCACCTCAAAATGAAAATTTTAATATATTAACGAAACTTATCATTTATTTAAAAGGTACGGAATATTTATGAATTAAAATTAAAGATACTACAAATATGGGGGGGGGTATGTGAGGAACACACTATCCTATAAATGGCAGGCTTGACTGTTTCAACACGGCCACAGCACAGCCAAGTGGATAAGACTGCTAAATGGTAAGCGGATGCGGATAAAGGTCCCGCTTTCGGGCCTACTGCGCGGACCTCTTAAAAGACCCGTTAGTACCTCTTAAAAAGTCCTCCGACCAAGGCATCCCCCAGCAGTCAGATGCCCCTCGTGTAGGCTTGCCATAACATAAACACCTAAACACCTCTTTTCGCATGTTCATTCTTCCGATGACATTTTCATTGACATGATCGCATGATGGCGGACATGTTTAGAGAAGGTGCCTCTTATTTATTCCTCGAGGTCTGGAATGTTTTACCCCAGACTTTTACCCCGGAGTTCTCCTAACGTTAATGCACGTTTAAAGAACATTGCTGAAATTTCTTTGACCGTTAATAGACCTGTGTGTCCTCCCCGGGGCAGATCATTGGCATATATATGTACTTTACCTTTTAGGTAACCCCAAAGAAAGAAGTCTAATCAAGCGATCTCTGTGGCCCATTCATATCGCCTCGCTGCGAAATAACACGACCACGAAGCAATCAACATTACGAATTTTCGCATTCTCATTCGTTGCCCGATCGAGTCATTCTACATGACTAAACCTCAATATTTCCCGCTACCAGCTGTCAGTTACGTAGTTGGTTCAAAAAATAATGTAACAAGAACTCTCACGGCTACACGTATGCCCAGAGCGAATGAAATTTCGTGTCCAGGTACAACAGAATGCCCTTCCTGTTGTATCTGGTGCAGGATACGCCAAGATCTCTTCATAAAAACTACGTGATGCAAGGCCCTTGGAAGCGCGACGCCGCGAGGCGAAATCAGAAACACTTTTCAACCTTTTGGAAAGTTATGTTAAAAAGAAAGGGGAAAAAAAGTTTTACCGACAGAAGAAAAAAAAATTAGATGCTACACGCCACCTAGTGGCCGGCCAAAGTCATTAGAGCGATGAAGCAATGGTGAACACTGAAAGAGAACAACTGCAGTGTCTTCTTTGTCAGGACTAATGCGAACTAACTAGTTAAAGCAAACAAGACCAAGCTATAGTATATGAAATTCGAATGTCTCGACCAAGCACGGAAGTCTGAATTCTGAATGGCAGCTATAGGATAGTTAGTCGTAATGACTGCGATTAATTTAACTTACCGTTAAGACTTTGTAGCCAGTGGTTGAAATGATTCCAGCTAGAGATCCAACGATCATGGCTCCGAAAGGATGAACCATCATATTAGACACTGACCCGATGGCAACACCGCCTGCCAGTGTTGCGTTTTGGATATGCACCTGAAATCATTAGCAAAGCATTAAATTAGCTCGGGATCATTCGTCCTAGAGAAGTAATATCTCATGAATAAATAATGAGAAATTAAAAAACTTTATTAAATTTTATAATTAAACAAGGTATTAAAATGTATAACCCCTCCCTCGGTTCGGTTGCATGGTTCAGCTGATGATATGCCATTCGAATGATTTCAGTGATTACTACTATTCGAATAGAATCAATAACCGATTAACGGTGTTATTCGAAAAAATCATGTGATTTTGGTACATAATTACAAATAAACTAATTATGCCAGGCACTTCAAAATTTTGAAACTGTCTCTTTACAAGCTGTATTACATACTGCGAAGACAGGCCAATCTGTATCAGTTTCAATACTTTTAGAAAAAATTCTTAAAAATCGGAAATTTTCGCAAAGCGTGTCACTCATCGAAAAATCTTGCAGCTCAAATCCATGTTTAAGAATTTTTTCTGAAAATTTCACAAAAGCCACAGCGTTTTCGCTTATCGTAGTGTGTAAAACAGCTTATGAAGAACCATCTAGAATTTTTTGGAGACCATGGTGCTATTAGTTTATTTCAATTTGTGTACCAAGACTAAAAACAGAGTTCTTTTTTTTCGAAGAACAGCCTTAATCAAATAGTGAATATTCCTTGGAGGAGACAATAATATGGAGGAGGCATGAGGAGGAAAAAGTGAAGACACAACTGTAACCGGTTTTTCCTCCGTCCTCTTGTTCTTCTATGGGGAGAAAATGAAGTAACCTTATGCGTAGCCTTGGGGGGCGTGGCTCGGAGTTAAAGAGCCGCTTGAAGCTCATACGATGTATTGAGGCACGACCCCCCCCAAGCATACGCGATGTTACTTCTATGAATACCCGTACAGTTACTCCATTTTCTCCCCATAGAAGAACTAGCGGTTGCTTCCATATTTACTATTCATTCGTCCAAGGGATATTCGCAATTTTAGGTTAATCGCGATTTCACTGTTCGAATAGTATTCGAGATTTCGAATGCGACGTGGCTGCGAGTTCGAATGGATTTTTCAAAATCGATTATCTCAGATGCATTTAGTAATCGATTAAGTCGAACAGCCTCATTCATTTATGCACATCACTAGGCTCAACCCCCTCTCCCACCTCCCCACGAGGTTGCCTATCCCCACTCCACCCAAATTCTATTATTTTAAGAATTTATTTATTCAGGAAATTTTGCGTGAGTGTCTTGTTAAACAAGATGGTAAGATATAGTTTGGCTATTAAAAATCTTGACTACTACACCTGCGCTTTGAACAGGTTTAACTAGTAACTGAACGCTTATTAGTAAAAATCTAGCATTAATAGGTGGTACTTTTTTATCACTATGTGAGCAGTTAGTTCTGTGTTGGGAATATTTAAATGTACAGCTGATTCCCATAAAGAAGGAAGGTGGTGAAACATACGTAAATATTATACAAGCATTAAAGCAACTCGTAAAATCCAATTAATTATGCACTTTTATGCTATAATTTAAACGGTGTATTTAATATTTCTTAAGCTTTTAAAAATGTATTTTTTTTTCACTATTTGTATTTTTACTTAACTTTTGAAATTTCTGTCCTCTAAATTATATAAAACTGCACGGATTCTTAAATCATATAACATTAACTCTGCACATAATCTATTTGTGCCATATAGAAATATAAACTGCTCAATCTATAAGCACAAAATTTCGTGCATATATAAATTTTCCATCGCGGAGAAATTCTTATCTACTAAAATCTGAACATTTCCACCCGCACTGCCATGCTTGTCGATTTTAGGCAGCATAAAATGATCAAGGTTGTTGAATGTAAGTACAGAATGGACAGAAATGGCATTCGTAAAAAATAACTAAATAATCTCGAATGGTCATTTTCAATTAAAATATCGTCTGCATGCGAAACCAGAGCAGGGATGAATAGTTTTAGGTTAAAATAATAATAAAAGGAATATGAAGAGGTTGGTTTGTTAAATTTAGAGATTTTTAGCAGACAGATTGTAGAGGTTGTAAAAAAAAAAAGAGGTAACCGGTCAAAAACGTGGAACGATTTCTTTTAAAATACTAATGCTCAGACCCCAGTAATCTTACGTCTTTACGCAGTGGTGCAGCGGAGGACCCCAGGAATCCCGCGCCTCGAGGTGCCCCAAAAGCTCTAAAATAGTTAAATGCCGTTTTTAGGCACGTAAGACTAAATTCCAAATATTACATATTCTAATATTCTATTCTCTCTAAATTGATCAGTAACCCAGCAAACACACACAGGTTCTCTGAACGTTAATAGACGTTCAGAGAACCTGTGTGTGTTTGCTGGGAAGAGGTCCCTTTTCAATCTGTAGCCGAGGGCCCCCAAAGGAACCAGTCCGGACCTGCTAATGACACTTCGTTTGTCTGTCCTGCCGCCATGTCCGGGAAGCAGGACGCTGGAGTGTTTTATAGAGGGTCTGTCTGAAAAAGTGGCCAAAACTTTATGGGGTGACAGAACGCATCTGCATGAGCCAATTTCGTCATAGAAAAGTATGGGCGGAACGCAAACGGCGAGCCGCTAGGTGGCGTTGTAAATGATATGAAAAGGTCGGTCCTCGCATCCTAAGATATTTTCTTTCGTGGATCGCTGCTGAGAGCATGGCTAGTTAATCTCTGGTTCGCAAAATGTGCGTCAATTCCTATCCCGTAGGCGTGAAGCATACGTAACGTGACCATTTATTTTTTCCTTCAAAACGGGACATCCACTACTTTTTTGGCAATAGTTTGTTTATTTTCTTCCTCAAAACGGGACATCTACTGTTTTTAAGGTAATAGTGTAGGGAGACTGAATTTCAGGACTGGGTATCTTTTAGTTGTTAAGAAAACGCCCAAAAAGCTTGTGTTAATGTTAATTTCAAAATAAAATGAAAAAAAAAAACTTTGCTAAAACACACATATACTATTAAAAATAGGAAAGGCAGGAAGGTAGGAAAGTGAGAAATGTAAACAAAAGGATACACAGAAAAAAGAAAATTGTCATTCGGAAGAAAAAAAAAATTCTTAGAGAACACGAGGAAAAGGGAAAATAAAGTGGAGATCGGGGAGGGGTGAGACGAATAAGCAAAAGAGGGACATGCCTTAAAAAAAGAAATAAAAATTAAATAAATTGAAGTAGTTCACAAAAAGAGAACATTCAAATAACAAACACAAAAACAATACATCCCCCATCGTTTTCTTTGCGTCTCGAGAGGGAGGGAGAAAGTTTTTTTTTTTTTTTTTTTTTTTTACAGACACTGTCGCTGGATGATTTTAGATTTTTAGCGGCCTTTATTGAAATCGTTACCTTGGGTTGCTCTCTTTCTAAAAACGGTACATTGCAGGGGACATTTTCTAAAAACGGGGCATTATGGTGTCCCGAAGCTGTACTTGGGGACAACGGGACAAGCCTCTTAAAAACGGGACTGTCCCCTTCAAAACGGGACGTATGGTCACCTTAAGCATACGTTTCAGCTGGCGGACGCTCTTCTGAGCAATTTCTTCGAGCATGAAAATCCATTCCATTACTGTTAATACGTTTTCTGGAGTATCTCCTCTCATTCTAGAGTTAATTCTTTAAATGTGCCATTGTGGAAAACTACCTTTTAACTTCTTCCCGCTTGTGTTCCGACAGGCTTTTACACCACTTACAACGCCACCTATCGGCTCGCCGTTTGCGTTTGCGCCCATACTCTCTATGACGAAATTGTCTCTGGTAGATGCGTTCTATCACCCCCGTAAAGTTTTAACCTTTTTTTTTTTAGGCTCACCGTGTAGATTTGGTTTTTTGGTGTACATAGTTACCATGTTCAGCCGTCCCTTTTCATCCACCAGCGACGACACCCCGAACGTCACCACGCAGCAAGCCAGCAACGAGACGAAAGTGTTGATGACGCTTCGGTGCTGCTCCTCCCCCACCGCGAGGGCAGAATTGAAGCTGGGCCAGAACATCCACAGGAAAACGGTGCCTGCAATGGAAGAATTCGCCCAGTATTGAAAAGCAGCGACTATATACTCTCTGATTCTCCATGAATGCGATGTGGAAACGCGTCACGTTTAGGAGAAAAAGAAAGATAAAAGAAAGACAATTTGGTGCTACTTAATGATTTTGAAATGAGAAGACATACTAAATGACTACATAAAAAGACACTTTTGATACTTTTATATCTTACTTAAATAGTTACTCAAAACAAACCTAGAAAAAAACCTATGAAAATTACAGTGGGCGGTAATCCCGTTTGGTGTTGAAAACTGGCATGAGGTTTCGTGATTCCAGACGATTTCTTATTAAACCATCTCTTCTGGAGGGTCCACAGACAGCAGCAGATGCTTCAGTGACTATTTTAACTATTCGTTCTGTAGCCTGAGTATGGCAGGGAAACCCTGTGATAGCAGGTAGTACTGCCTCTGGAATAATTGTTGGGTTTCTTGTAGCTTCTAAAATCATGTCATCACTAAATTGTTCAGTCAGTGGAGGCTCTGTTACATATTCCCACTTAATCAAATCCACACAATCCGTTGCACAAAGGTCAAAATCTGGTAAATTGAAGACACGAATATTATTTGTTGCAGTTGTTGTGGTTGCATTAGACTGTTTGACATTGTGCGCTTCCAGAATTCTCCGAAGTGCCAATTCCTTTATATGACTTCTGTTGTAAGCTAGCATCGATATAAGGATATTTTCAGGATGGCCAAAAAAACCCGTTTCTTTGAATAACAGTGTCGATACGGCCTTCAAATCACTGGACAAATAACGCGATAATACGATTGACTGATGTAAATATTGTGCACAATAGATTACCGATGGTTTTGTCTTGATGTTGAACCACATAGGGGCTAGACGTTTAGGATGAATGTCGTTAGAATCACTAAAGCCTCGGACGGATTTCCGTTAGCTATATAGAGTCTGAGAATTCTATTTGCAGTTGTAAGCCACCTTGAGTGACAAAGTTTTCCTGGGTTTCTCTTTGACAGACTTTCGCTGCAATGTCCACAGTTGATTGCTTCACAAATTTCCATAAGGTACAGTTGATCAGTACTTAAATCCTTTTTATTAGTCACTTCACTTAGTGTGCATCGTATTGGCGTGAATGTAGCTACGGATAGCTTTTCGCATCCGGCCAGTAATTTTCCAATTTCGCCAGTGAAACTTCTGGGTCCAGCCGTGGGTCCATCTAAATAAGTGAAAAGGTGACGTAGTGGTAGCTCGTTTGCGTGCAATTGGCACACAAACCACTGAAGTGGACGCTTAAGGATTAGTTCCATGATTCGGATAATACCCCCTATGACACCTGTGTTGACAGATGTTCCATCACAAGCGATCGCAATCAACTTTGTTACATCTATGTTATTGCCAATACGGGACAGAAATTCAAGTATTTGTTTTCCAATAATTTGCGCTCTCCCGCAATTTACAAATACGTGTCCGATGTACTTTGAACCAGGTTCTTTTATCAAGCTTATGTGTTCTTCTATTATCACTGTTCTTCTATTGTCTTCCATTGTTAGTGTCCTGTCTTTGCGTCCATCGAAGTACAAACCAAACTGGTCATAATTATATTCTGTTATAACTGGCTGAGACGTTAGAGTAGTTCTGCTCTTAGATCTCAATCGTCGAATTTTATTTCTGTCAACAACATTCAATATGTTTCCTTGTGAAATAATTCCTACGTCTTGAAGTGTAGCTGACAAGATGGCAGCGCCTGCTCTGTCGGAAATTCCAAATCTATATAATGTTCTAGATACAGCAGTAAATTTTGTTGCTACAGGTATTGCATCGGCTACAGTGTTAGGATTTTCAGCGATATCTGTTGGTGAAGAAAAGTCTGTATGCTCGCACTTACGCCGCTTCAATTTACATTCATCATTCAAGTCCATTGAGCTGAAAGAAGCATTAGTCAGTGTTTTATTTATCTCCTCATATCGCTCTTGTTTGAATTTTCATTTAGCAGCCTTAATTCTTTTGAAAGTGACTTTCTGATCCAGTGATTCAATTACCATCTTGCTCTCAGTTCGCTGGTCTAATAGAAATTCACGCTCCTTTATTGGTACCTTCCGTTCTTTATTACAGCAGCAACTTTCAAACGATTTACAAATGCATGCCGATATATCAAATAGAAAATTTGCTTTCTTTCGAAAAGTATCCATTTGCTTACAATAACTCTCAGTATCTTTTCTTGCTTTTTAAGATTTCAGGAGGGAGCGATATTTGTCGTGGTAAGAAAGTATTTTTCTTAAAATGCTGTAGTGGTCTATTATTGGGATTGAAGCTCGTTTACAGATCTCTTTTAACTTATTAGCAACTTTTTCACACGAGGAGGAAATGCAGTTCCATTGTTTAGTAGATGCAGTTCTATTGTTTTGGTTCTCTTTTGAAAGCCAGCATACACATCTTATTACATGTTCGTAAGTGTGAAGCATATTACTTGGCATATCACAGCCAGAGCCAAATACAGGGCAAACCATGTCTTTTCTTAAAAACGCCATAGGGTCATTCCATGATGACTGACGTTACAATTTTACTACATTTGTAACCTTTGAAGTTCACCAGTGGCTTGAAATATATATATTTATTTATTTAAAATTGATCAAGGGTATCATAAATAAGTACTATACTGTTATCTATTCTCATTATAAAAAATCTTTTTTTCTTTTTACTTCCTTGTACGTAGTATAAGGAAGTAATGTGATCCCGAAAAATTTTGGGGGCCAAATTTCGACATAAAAACCGATTTTGACTACCTCTAAATTGAATTTTAAAAATTTTTTCGATGCATCTCATCGTAGGCTAGCATGCACGATCATATTAACGCGTCTGCAACTCATTTTGACCAGTGGCGAGTCTACTGTGGCCAGTTTTTCCATGCCGTCTGTACGTACGTACGTACGTGTGTACGTACGTACGTACGTACGTATGTATGTAACTCGCATATCTCAAAAACTATTGGTCGTAGAATGTTGAGATTTGATATTTAGGATTGTTCTATGATCTAGTTGTGCACCTCCCCTTTTGGTGGCAATCGAATGGATAGTTTATGTACAGGACCGCCCAAAAGATTCGAAATACATTACGCTCTATGGGCCGAAATTCATTAAACTCGCCTAACTCAAAAGCTATTAGGCGTAGAATGTCGAAACTTCATATTTTGGATAGTTGTAACATCTAGTTGTGCACCTCCCCTTTTGGTTCCATTCGACTGGATAGTTTATCTACAGGACTGCCCAAAACATTCGAAATACATTACACTCAATGGGCCGAAATTCATTAAACTGGCATATCTCAAAAACTGTTAGGCGTTGAATGTTGAAACTTTATATTTAAGATTGTTGTAACATCTAGTTGTGCACCTCCCCTTTCGGTTCCATTCGACTGAATAGTTTATCTACAGGACCGCCCAAAAGATTCGAAATACATTACGCTCTATGGGCCGAAATTCATCAAAGCGTTTTTTAGAGGTATTGGGCTATTTCAAACGACTCAGAAGTGATATATGCTGTAAAGAGTTAGAAAATGAATTTCTCTATTAAAAAAAGTGCCTTTATCATTTATAGTTCTGCTACAGGAACACTCAAAAGATTTCCAATACATTACGGTCAATAGCAATTTTAGGGGCATTCATCCATTTCAAGCACAATACCGTCCTACCACATAAGTTAGGTAATGGTCCGACCACGGTCACGTGCCTCCCTCAAGAACTATGCCAAAAGTCGCCAAGCTTGGCGACTTTTGGTGTACGTGTGTGCATATTTAACTCTCAAATCTCAAAAACTATTATGAAATTTCATATATAAGAATGTTGTAACATCTAGTTGTGCATCTCGATTTTTGGTTCCAATCTACTGGAGAGTTTATTTACAGGACCACCGAAAAGAATTTCAGTACCTTAATGTCTATGGACATCTTCATTATAACACAACTGTAGACAGTCATTGTTTGGTACATGCCCAAAATCTCGCCGTCTGTCCTCGACCTTGGCGAGTTTTGGCGAAATATCGCCAAATTTGGCGATAGTCAGTCATTTCGTCCATGCCCAAAGTATCGCCATTTGTCATCGTTCTTGGCGAGTTTTGGCGAAATATCGCCAAATTTGGCGATAATCTGTCATTGTTTGGTTTATGCTTAAAATCTCGCCAAATGTCGTCGACATTGACGAGTTTCGCCGAAATATCGCCAAATTTGGCGCCAAAAATTATTTCCTATTTTGTATAACTCTAAAACTTTAACCCGTAGATTTTTTTAACTTTGTATTTAGAACTATTGTAATATCTAACTGTTTTCAATATCTTTTTTGACAGCAATCGACTGAGAATTTATTTACATGGTGAGCCAAATGACTTTGAATACATTGAGGTGTATAGATGCATTCAATTCATTGAAGGTCTGTGCTCACTGACTACTTTGGCTATCCCCAAAATCTCGCTGACTATCTCAAGTTTGTCGGCTTTTGGTGAAATATCGCCAAATAAAGTGTCAGAAGGAAATCTTTCAAATTGAACTCAGCTTGGCGATATCGAAATATTTGGCTAGAAATTGCTAAACCTTACTATTATTGATATATTATCTCTTTCAAACAAATAAATTTAGAGGAAGTGCGTCGAAAATATTTTTGATCTAATGGACGTGCAAGGAAGTCATGTGTTGGACACATCAGATTTTTTGAAATAAAGGGAAATCAAAAAACGTGACTGATGTTACACAGATGTAACATCAGTCTATTGTTGTAATCTCAATACCATAGATCACCTTTTCCGCATAAGTATATTCTGATAAGCAATAATCTTGTTTTCTCCATGGACGAGCAAAACTTAGTCATATTCCCTATTTTTGGGGAAATTCAAACCCCCTTGCGGCAGTAA